>JAVGWX010000012.1:22414179-23061679 GCA_036924085.1 Ariolimax columbianus
TCATCTTCCTCGACAGTACCCTCACCAGGCAGTTGCTAGCTTCATCTACCTAGGCAGTACCCTCACCAGGCAGTCGCTAGCTTCATCTATTTTGGCAGTACCCTCACCAGGCAGTCGCTAGCTTCATCTACCTAGGCAGTACCCTAACGAGGCAGTCGCTAGCTTTATGTTCCTGGGCAGTACCCTCACCAGGCAGTCGCTAGCTTCATCTTCCTGGGCAGTACCCTAACCAGGCAGTCGCTAGCTTCATCTTCCTGGGCAGTACCCTAACCAGGCAGTCGCTAGCTTCATCTGCCTAGGCAGTACCCTAACGAGGCAGTCGCTAGCTTTATGTTCCTGGGCAGTACCCTCACCAGGCAGTCGCTAGCTTCATCTTCCTGGGCAGTACCCTAACCAGGCAGTCGCTAGCTTCATCTTCCTGGGCAGTACCCTCACCAGGTAGTCGCTAGCTTCTTCTTCCTGGGCAGTACCCTAACTAGGCAGTCTCTAGCTTCATCTACCTAGGCAGTACCCTCACCAGGCAGTCGCTAGCTTCATCTACCTAGGCAGTACCGTCACCAGGCAGTCGCTAGCTTCATCTACCTAGGCAGTACCGTCACCAGGCAGTCGCTAGCTTCATCTACCTAGGCAGTACTCTCACCAGGTAGTCGCTAGCTTCATGTACCTAGGCAGTACCCTCACCAGGCAGTCGCTATTTTCATCGTCCTGGGCAGTAATCTCACTAAAGAGGTGAATATCGAGTGAGATCAATTGCACGATTGTTAAGGCACGACTTGCGTTTGGGAGGTTTCGAGCAAACGTGTGGAAGCAGCTAGGCATCAACTGTCGCCATCAAGATAAAAGAGTGTCGTGCTGTTTTATGATCCACTCTTATGCATGCATGTGAGACATGGACAGTATATATGATACATGCCAGAAAGTTCAATCGTTTTCGCTCTGGCTTTGGTATCAGGACAAAGTGCCTAACTCTGAAAATCTTAGCAATACTAACATGTTGAGGCTCCATACACTTCTGAAATTAGCACAGCTGCGGTGGACGAGACATGTTGTTTGCATTTCACATAAGCGCATTCCCGAGCAGCTGTTATATGATGAGTTCAAAACAGGGAGACGATCAACAGAAGGATAGAAAAATCCCTACTGAGGGTTGTTCAATTTCGTGTACGTCATAATTATTAATAGAATCATGCAATATATATATATATATATATCACTGTGCTAATATCCACTGCTTGGCCTCCGTAAACATTCAGCATACGTCGATGAGTATCAATTGTTGCAACTCTTCTGAATAGAGGAATTTAATAGCGCACCTCTGCCAATAACGCACTTCCATGACAGACGCCATTTTGTCCGACTGCTCCTCCACTGCAACCTGTGAGACGGAAACAAAATGTTACGCATATTAGCGGGAAGGTTAAAACTTTACTATACATACACGAAGTGCTCCGAAAGTAATGTTTCCAATTTTATTATGATGTCCAGGGACGGCGTGGGCTAGTAGTTAAGTGACACGGCTCACAACTAAAATGTGCTGGGTTCGATCCCCATCACAGCACCTGCCGTTACCCTGAGGAAGCAAACCCTTAGAAAATGTAAGAGCAAGCAGGTCCTTACATAAAATGCATGCTGAGGTCGGATCAATGGGCTGACAGGCGCAAAAAACCCACAGTGTAACGCACAACTTCTTGGGGATTAAAGAAATAAGCGAACTCATAGAGAAAAAGTAACAAAAAATAAATTATGATGTACTATGACATCAGAAGTTTGAACCTTGCTAAGCTTGCAACATGTTATTGAATTCTTGCTATTAAGGCAACCTCCATATTATGTTAGTTCTTTATTGCATTTCTTTCTTCTTGTTTCTTCTCTCTTGCATTTGAAGCATTGCGTCTGTTAAACACAAATATGTTTTGTCAAATGTATTGTATTTTAATTTTCTTGCTTTTGGTGCAACTTTCTCATTTTAAAACTTTGTCTACAATGTTCGCACACATTATTCTTTTGTCATGTTTTGCTTCTGCCTATTCTACTGCATCCTATTTTCTCTTTATCCATTGTTAATTAATTTATCATAACTTATTGACTATCTCTGTGTGTATTATATCACATACTCAGACTATATACTGCTCTGTTTCATGCTTTTGTACCAAATTAGTGACATTTATAATTTAATTTAAACAAAATATGTATGTGTTTTATCTTGTTCAATGTTTTTCTACAGAGGTATACATATTTTATAGAAAAATATCTTTTAAATGTCTACTGTGCTATCATATGATGTGTATACCAATTCCAAGGACAGATTGTGGCCTTAGCTTTCTTATATTCCAAGCTACTTAATGAGCGTAATGGCGCTATTGAAACCATATACTGACTGCACAACTGTTAGAAGTGCGCAATAAGTGTTGCAAGCAAAATATTGTTCAGTTTGATGCAGGGGCTTCATTACACTGGACGTGATTCACCAGTTTTAGTTATTGTTTGTGACAGTCAATATGCCTCTTTACCACGCCATATCCAAACCAGAGTGTTGCAGATTGTTAACGTCAAATTACAAATTAAATTTGATTAATTAAATAAATGAGCATAACCTTTCTTCTCTGCCCAGTTTCTCATCTGCAGCCTTTCATTCATTACATTTTCCGTTGAGAAAAACCTACCACAGAATCGTCTACAGTTGTCCTTCACCTTAGTGCTCACCGCTGTTGCTTTCAAGTCTGTCGTCAACCAAAGTTTGCCAAGAATATCATACTTGACGTACATGGTAAATCAATAAAATCGTTCTTGTTTTCGTTGTTCAGTTTCGTGTACGTCATAATTATTAATAGAATCATGCAATGCTCATCGGGTCAGCTGTAGGTACACATACGTGGACTGTGTTGCAGATACGTGTAACTGTGGTGCTGATAAACAGCTAATGGACGTCTGACGTCTATATGTACTCACGTCAGACGACAAGAGAGAGTACCTATAATAATCAAGGGGTCAGTTCCTGCAAATGTTATCAGAAGATACCGATAACTTCAGATTGTCCATTTGACATTTTCAAATTTTTATCAGATGACGTACGCAGAATAGATCATTACTTATCATTAAGCACATTGTGGTAAAGCATTCGAACGGCAGTATTTTTATAGCAGCATTAAGCCCTGGCATAATATTATGTAAAAGAATATACTTTATTACCCAACTCTAAAAATGGGTACCTAACCAGATGACCAAAAATATCGATTTATGGTGAGTGGCAGTTGTAGCAACATGTTACCAAAGATCACAGAAAAACAACGCCTCACCGTCGATTAAAAATTTTAAAATTAAATGGTGGACATATTTGATATTTGTAAAAGAATTTGGAATATAGTTTGCTTTCAGGTGAATCATTTTACACTTTATTGTAGCACATATTTGTAAAGTCCAGGAAAAATCTAATGTTTGAACATATTTTTTATTTATCAATTACTATAGTTGTCTACGTCTATTCATTAAATTGGAAGCCAATAGTACATACACCTTCCCCATACCAACAGAAAAACTAGAAACCAAGCATACTTGAATCACCTAGACAACGCACTTCAAATAATCTGTATTGTTGGTATATAGGAACATATAAAAAAACGTTTGATAGAAAACATTTAAATTGTTCTGTAACTGTAATTGAATATGACAATTTGTATACATTTCTGACACAACAAGTACGTTATTTCCCCAAGTGTAATGACCAAACTGTGTGTCCACTACATACACAACAAAATAATTACACACGCGTTATGCTCAAATCTGATGTTCACAATGCGAGACACACACAACTAGCACACGCTATCCTCAAATGCGATGATAAAATTGTGCTAGATACACAACTACTACACGTTTTAATCAAATGCGATGATTTAAATAATGACATACGCACAATTAGCACACACTATCCTCAAATGCGATGATCAAAATGTTTTTTGCCTTCAGGACAAGTATCTCTTGGCGTCTATGATCATGATGTCGGCAATATGTACGTGGCATGGGATTGTGACAACAATACGAGTCGACAAAGTGGACTACATAGAACATATCGTCCTCGGGGCTTTAGGTGTCATCTACTTGGTGTATAATGTGGGGTTCTGTATAATGATATACCTGTTTGTAAGTACTGTATTATGCGTCATTATGGTCTGTTGGCGGAGATTTGATACTGCTGTGTTACTATATGTCATATTTCTTGAACTTGTATTTTTTCGAAAAAATAATGGTTACTGTCTGACTGCGTACGAAGAAGAAGAAGAAGAAGAAGAAGAAGAAGAAGAAGAAGAAGAAGAACTTGTATTCTACCGTAAAATGTGTACAATCTATATAGTTACCTGTACAATCTGCGTAGGTACCTGTGGAATGAACGTGGTTACCTGTAACAAGAGTGAAATAGAGCAGTTACATACATAATATTTTGGATTATTTAGACAATATGTGGGGTTACGTGTGTAATCTGACTAATTATCTATTATGTAAAAATATGTGCATAACTGTATTGCTATACGTACAACTTGGTTGTTTCCTGTAAAATCTGCACATCTGTGTGGTTGGTTACCTTGCACAATAGGTGTCCTTTAATGTTCGACTATATACATTGTAAAACATTATTGTTACATATACAATATGTATACATGTGTGGTTAACTTTACCAGCGTGTGGTTACCTGTACAATACATGTGATTATATGTACAAAATGCATGTGCTTACTGCACAATTCGTGGGGATACCTGTAAAATATGTGTGATTACCTGTACAATAGGTTCGATTACCTGAGCAATATGTACGATTACGATTGTGGGTCGCTGTAGTCAAGAGGTTGAGGCACTCGCCTCTCACAGTGATGAACCGAAACAGTGGGCGATATAATCCCGCAAGTTTCAAGCGACCCCTGGTCTCACGTGAGGTAAGACCAAAGTGCCTACATCCTGAGTTACCTTCAGTCGTCTTGACCAACAGTCTTGCCACTGATCCAAGGTAACTCGACACAAGAGAGTTAGATTGATGACCAGCGTATTCAATCCCTCACTATAAACCAAAAACAGCACACATCACATTATTAAGACAAAACCGTCTGATGTTGTGGCCCTCATCGCTTGCATTGGGCAATAACTTTTTTTTTAGGTACGATTACCTATACAATATATGTGATTATCTGTACAAAATATGGGGTCACCTGTACACCACAAGCAATCATCTGTAAAATAGGCTGGGTTAGCTATACAATACATGGGATTACCTTTCCAATTGAAGGGGTCACCTGTGCAACATATGCAATTATCTGAAAAATGGGCTGGGTTACCTATTCAATACATGGGATTACCTGTCAAATTGGCGAACTTACTTGTAAAATCTGGTCATCCTTATTCTTTTCTTGATTTCAATTTCGCATATTTCGTCGTCGGTTATTATATTTACTAGATAGGAGAAGCATCCATCACTCTCTGACTAAAAAAATATTTCCTTATATCTAATCTGGATCTCTCTTTAGCTAATGTGTAACCATGCATGCCCTCTTGTTCTTGTGGGGGGTTGTATTTTGAAAAACTTGTTATAGTCTAATTTATACGTTCCTCTGATCATCTTATAAAGCTGTATTAAGTCACCTCGAATTTTTCTCTTTTCTGGACACGGTAGGCCGGTTTTTCCGAGTCTTTCCTCATAACTGTAACTCTGTTGTGTCCATTACCTTTGCTTTCGCCGTGCTCCAATCTCGTATTATTTTTCCGCGTCTGATCTAACAGTGCTGGAACGGCTTTATTAAGTGTTGATGGTTTGTCACCCGTTGTCATCGAACTTATACTCTGCCCATCTGTTCGATATATATTTCTCGTCAAAGCAAGATGTCTTCAATCTTGTTCTTAATGGATCCTACTCCATATCGTATTTGAACTGTGCTGAATTTCAGCATGCATATTTCTCGTGATGTTTGTCTTCACTATATCTTCTTATAACCTTGCATTTTTCTATCAACCAGTTTGTTTGCATATCCGCACGTAGTACGTAATCTCCTTATCCAGTAAACTATATTATGAAATGTATTTTGCTAGATTTCTTTTATTTTATTTTGCATTCATATATTGTAGCAAGCTCATATTTATAAATTTGCATTGTTAATTTCGTTAAATTTAACTGTTTTCTGCCTGTTTGTGTCTTCAAATTTCAAAACCTGTTCACAATAAACGTAAAAGCCTTTTCTTTTCAAATTCAGAATCTTGAATTTTGTGTGTGCAAAATATCATTTTCTAATGAATGAGACCGTTTATGTGTTATCGCATTTCTCTTTCCAGCCATGCAGAAAACGTAGGGTTATGGCGCAGAAAGATAGAGAACATTACAAGGTAAGTGGATTTGACTTTGCTAGATGAAAATACTGCATTTGCTTAAATATTTCTGGGAGTGGTCCTGGGTTCATTCCCCAGTTGAGGCAGAAAGGTTTTTTTGAGGCCACAACGGTTCCCCGGTCGACCCAGCCTTAAATGGATACCAGTTCAGTCTTGAAAGTAAACGCGGTGAGGGAGAGGAAATTGCTTGCGCCCTCATATAGCCGAGCGTTTGAAATGTGAGGTCACTAACACCACACACTCCTTCGACAGTAATGTAAGATCGCTAACACCTCACACCCCTACGGCAGTAATGTGAGATCGCTGACACCTAGCACCCCTACGGCAGTAATGTGAGATCGCTAACACCTCACACCCCTCAGGCAGTAATGCTATGGGTTACTTTACTTTACACATTTTTCCCTCGTGCGCCATCTACTTTGAATTTATATACAAAAGTGTTTCTCAACTTGTGTTCGTGGAAGCCAAGGAATCCACGAAAATGTCTAATGTCTAAGGTTTCCGTAGTTCTTTCAATAATTCAAATGTTTTGCTATCATACAAGGGTGAGAATAATGAATCTAAGGTTAGTACTGACAAGTCTGAGGTTAAAGGTATCTTCATAGAGCATGTCCACATAAGGTACTGATGATGGCTATGTGTGCTTTAAATTTTTGTATATTTTTACTATTTGGACAAATTTATGTTGTAAATTATCATCAGTCATTTTAGCAGTGTTGTAAAGGCTGATATGTTTAATAGAACAATATACGTAAGCCTGGGATACATGTGTCAGGGCATTATGTAAGTAGGTCAAGATTGATTTGCCAGGGAATTCTGTAAGTAGGTTAAGATTCGATGTGTCAAGGCATTATGTAAGTAGGTCAAGATTAGATGTGTCAAGGCTTCTGTAAGTAGGTCAGAATTAGATGCGTCAGAGAATGATGTAAGTAGGTCATTAATAGATGTGCCAGTAGTATGGTAAGCGAGTCAGAATTTGATGTGTCATGGCTTACTGTAAGCGAGTCAGGAATTGATACGTCATGGTCTTCTGTAAACAAATAATGATTTGATGCGTCATAGACTACTTTAAGAGAGTCAGGAATTGATGAGTCGTGGGCTACCGAAAGCGAGTCAGTAATTGATGTGTAATATAAAACTGTAAGTAAGTCCAGATTAGGTGTGTCAGAAAGTATTCTCCGCATGCCATTATTTCAGAACATAATGTGAGCATGTCTTAAATACATGTGTCAAGATCTACCACAGATACGTTATGAATAATAATAGCATTAGAGCATCATCTTCTTCCTACTTGTACTAGACATCGTGGAGAGGTAGTTTTCTGTCGTGTGCTAGCTTTGTTGCGGTTGGTGTTGTCATTCCGTTTTCACTGACACCATCTATCTTTTTCGTGGTCTGCCTCTTGCTTTGCAAAACCCTTGTATGTTGTATTGTAGATAAGAGCAAATGGTAACTTTGGTTCCATTCTTGTCAAGTGTCCAAACTATTTTATTCTGTGTCTTTCCGTGTTTTCCATGCATGGTGTTGCACCCAATTTCTTTTTCATTATTTCGTTTCGTACTCTGTCGGCTTGTGACCCCGATAGCCTTTCTCAAATACCTCACTTCACATACCACCATTTTTTTCCTTGTGCCTTGGTGAGAGTCCATGTCTGACACTGATAGCAGAGAGTTGGTATACAAATTCTATTCCTATAATTATAAAATTATACAAGTGTAAGTAATGGCGAGAGCTGATAAGAAACCGTATTAGCTTTCCGTGTTTTTGATTCTGCCTTTCAATCTAGCCTTCCATCTTCTATGAATACGCTGCCCAAGTATTTGAATTCTTTGACTTGAATACGTTTTGGGCTTTTGCCTGTATATTTAGCATTTTCTCCATTTTGTTGATTTGTATTGCTTCAGTCTTTGCTGTACTAATCTTCGTATTATAACTATCGCAAGCATTGTCAAAATCATTACGATGTTCTTGGATGTTTTGTTAATCAGGATGAAAAATATTCTGACAACCTGCAAAGAAGAGCTCGTTCATTGTTGTGGTTTCTTTGCTTCAGTTGTTATTCGATCCATGTATACAATGAAAAAAAAAAGTTGATAGTCTTATCCTTGTCTTAACTGCAAACAAGTTAGTGAGTCCGCTTTAATTTGACATAAAGAGATACTTTATGTAATTCAGGAAAACATGTGTCTGCCACATTGTCAGTAAGATGTAAGTAACTGTGTACATGTCTGCTGAAGTGAGCAGCAAAGATGGCACCTGAAAGGCAGCGAGTATAATTTTGCTCTTGTGACTTAGTAATTATAGATGTGGTCAGGCCACGAATTTGACTGGAATTTACACTAGACGACTTAAACTTGTGTCCCCAGAAACGTATTGCTGTTTACCATTTGGATTAGATGGTTCGTTCATGTTTTGTTGTTTTTCCCTCCGAATTATCTTGGCTATTTGAAATAGTAGTTCGACTACAATGTACCGTGTTTCCACGGTCCAGTGCACACGGCTGAACTTCCCGCCATATTTGCTGACAGTTCCGGTTTTCGTGTGGCTAGTAAATGTGCCTAGAGACCAATATTGGACTAACACATCGCCGGTGAGAGATTGGATCCTTTCAGGTTAGCAACATGTCCAAGACACATTGCTTACACGCTGAATGGTGCAACTTTGGGATACGGAGAAAACAAGATCAGACAAAACAAGCAGTAGAATAAATTGGTTGTACACAGACTTGTATGCAGAATTATCTAAACCAGTATCATGACGTTAAGTTTAAGAGACAAGAATACATATGCCAGTTAAGAATAAACGGGTCAAGACATATTGTAGATGCTAAGCCAGAACTACTGGCCCTTACTGTGTGTAAGTTAGTAATACGTCGATGAAGGTAGGCAATTATGAATTTGGCAGACCTACCTGTGTATAAATCAAGAATAAATGTGCCATGGTCTGCTATAAACATTAGTAAAACATGTGTGCCATGATCTGCTATAAACATTAGGAAAATATGTGTGCCATGATATGCTTTAACATTAGTAAAATATGTATATGCCATAATCAACTATAAATAAGTGTGGAACAAATGTACCATGATCAATTATAAACAAGTGTGGAACAAATGTACCATGATCAATTATAAACAAGTGTGGAACAAATGTGCCATGGTCAACTATAAACAAGTGTGGAACAAATGTACCATGATCAATTATAAACAAGTGTGGAACAAATGTGCCATGGTCAACTATACACAAGTGTGGAACAAATGTGCCATGATCAACTATAAACAAGTATGGAACAAATGTGCCATGGTCAACTATAAACAAGTGTGGAACAAATGTGCCATGGTCAACTATAAACAAGTATGGACCAAATATGCAATAATCGACTTGCTAGAAGTGTTAAGAAAATGTACAGTGATCTGCTGTAAACAGATCTGAAACATATGTGCAATGATCTGCTATTAATAGGTGTTAAACAAATGTGCCATGGCCTGCTATGAAAAGTCCTAGAATAAATGTGCCATGGCATAGAATACATGTGTTAAGAGTCTGCTGTTTAAAGGTATAAGCAGGATAAATATAGAAGGACCTACTGTGGACAATCATAAACAAAAACTGAAGTAATACTCACAGCATTAGTCAATAGAAAAATGCAGAAATAAACGTCCTTAACATGTCAAGAAACAGATAATGTAATATAACCAAGAAGGAGTTCCCTTAGAATGTGAGCTTAAATTATCACACATTGTCATAGTTGCTGTGCATAATACGATAATTTGAGAAGATTCCGAAAATGCTAATGTATTACGAATGTATACCTCGGGGTATAAATGAAGTATAAAGCTAGAATTATACAAATTAATATACATCCAAAGGGGGATATATATATTTAAATCAGGAAATAAAAAAAGAAATCCGAATCAAGTATGAAGGAAAATAAATATACTCAATCCCAAAATGGTCCCAGGAAAACAATTGTGCATATTTATGCAAATACCTACGGCGGACAACTAGGAACATCAAAAGCGAGGAACAACGAGAGGAACATCACGGAAATACCAGGTTAGGTACAAACAGATACACACACGCATCCAAGCACTGGTTTATGCGTCTTAATATCGCCCAAATTGACTACGGTCTGGGGTGGAATAGGCGCGCCTCCGCCAGTTGAAACTAGTGAGGCAAACCCAAAAAATAAAATAATATACATCCTGGAAGAAACAAATTATCATCAAATACCATCCTCGCTAGCGTTCACAGACAATTCCCAACATGGCCACGTGATCTTTGTGCACTACAGCACTTCCGAAATTTTTATTTTCTCAGCAGCGATGTTTTAAAATCCGATATTACTTTACTTCAGCATTTTTTTATTTCTACCTACCTGACCATCACTATTTTTTCAGACTTGAACTTCTAAGTACATGGTGTAAACATTAAGTTGTGCTGTCACTTTCTGTCTAATAGTCAGTCGTCGATGTCTTAATGTTGTGATTCACAGAACCACTATGAAAATGTTTGTTTGTATTTTTGTTGTCTACTTACGTTCATATATACGTTTTCTGGTATCTTCTTCTTCTTCGTTCGTTCTCAATCTCCCGCTACCAAACCCTGAAAGGGCTTAAGTAGCAGAATGTAGTCCAGAGAACTGAATGCGCTGTGTCGTAGTTTACAGCTTGGCTGCGATATTTGCACCTTTCGGTCCAACACATCCGACTTCAGCAAGCATTTTTTAGTACCGGGTTAGCATTCCCTCTTCGATCCCTTCTCCTTAGCCAGTCTGCCCTACTGCAGCCTGTTATCCAGGATCACCTCGTGGAGGTGTAGAAGGGTCTTGGTAGCTATTGTTCGCTGGCCCTGAGGCTTGCAGTCAGCTATGGGTCGCTGACCACTGCAGCTTATGTGCTGCTCAGCATCTTGATCCAGTTTTCTGGTATGACATCGTCTAAGTATCTGAATCAGTTGTCATACTTTATGAGATATTATTCTGCCAGTCTCACATTTAATGGGTGGTTTCCCTTTTCACGACCACAAATATGTCATATAGAGTAATAAAAACCATAAAATTGTTATCAGCATAATAATGAAAAGGTCTTCAAACTGGCAGCAGATTTATTGCAGATATGCTGTTTAGTAGGGAAGCAGATTCTTGTCGCATCAATATTAATAACAAAATCAATAACACGGTATGGACAGCATAACAGGAATGCATATCGGTAAGGTATAACAAAAGTGTTGTAGAATATTTACAGGATGATAACAGTGAATTGTAATCTTGTCAACCTGCTACGAGCACCACTATATTCGAATCACAAAATATAACTCACAATATATACACCCATTTATATAAATCGTAGTACATGTGCGACAATAAATGCATCATATTACACCTACCACAATATATATATATATATATATATATATATATATATATATATATATATATATATATATATATATATACAGTGATATATGCATTACAATATAAACATTACAGTATATGCCAACGCATACATACATCATAATACATGCATAGCAATACATGGTCACTTATATATACATCACAGTATATTCATCACAGTATATGCATACAATTATGTACATCAAAATACACGCATTCCAATACGATCATCACAATCTATACACAGCAATGCATACATTACAAAACAAAGGTTTGAATACATACATTATAATGCATGTCACAATAGATACATCATACACATTTCGTAAAACATATTCTTATCAATAAATACATAATGTATGTAGGGCACAGAACGTTCCACTCTATACTAAAAATACTAAAACATTCTTCTTCTTTTTCTTCATCGTACGCAGTCAGACGTCAACCTTTATTTTTTTCGAAAAAAGCAGCGGTCATCCTGAGGCTGTCGACACTGCCATAGAGCTTGTCTAATGTTGCCACTTGTGATGGCCACATCTGCTTTCTCTGATTCTCGTATGTCGGGCAGTTTTGCAGGAGATGTTCAGCGGTCATTTTCCCACTACCGCACGTGTATTCGTCGGTGCCACCTATCTTCAGTTTATTGAATAGGTGGTACATCAGTCTATTGTGGCCTGTGCGAAGTCTGAAGACCACGACCTGCTCTCTTCTGTTCAACTGGTAATAGGCATCGTTTTTTGTGTAGCCAGTATGTTCTGTTTCCCATTTGGTCATGTATCTAGCTCTAATAAGCCTTTTTGACTCTTCGTATGTCACACTAGGTTCTGGTTGTGGTAGTCTTGCACCTTCTTTTGCCAATCTGTTTGCCTCCTCATTGCCTTGGATGTTACAGTGCGGACTGGTGGCATAGTTGACAGAGTAATGTTCTTAAGTCATTAAGTTCAGTATTTTTCTGGATATTTAGTGCTGTGACTACGGCCAGGGCATCTGTAAGCAGGACTATATGGCTTTTATTTCTCTTGCTTGTCACCATTTCTTCTACTGCAGCCCTCAGTGCCTCTGCCTCCGATCTGAAATTGCTTGAGTATTTTCCAGTTCCCACTGACAGTGTTATTTTTTTACCATTTGGTAGGCTCAGGAATTCCCATGCCCCTCCGTTCTGTGTTGTGTTTGTTACAGAACCGTCGGTGTATGCATGGGTCCAGTCCATGCTTGGGTAGTTTTTCGTTATGTACCCCAGGGTTGTATCTCTTCTTTCTTTTTCAGTCTGGCTGTTTTTGTTTCCAATACTTGGTATATTTTCTACCACCTCTGGAAATATATGCTGCCTCCAGGTAGGTTTGCGTACAGTAGGGATGGGCTTTGGTGTTGTTAATGCGTTCATAGGGTCTTCACTCATCTTTGTTTTTGCTATTTCTGCAAAGTATCTCCGCTTTAGTTTCCTATTTCCAAAGTTATTAAGTCTCTTATGCATTGGATGGTTGGTCAGTCTTCTGAGTTTTTCCGCTTGCTGCTGGGCCCTGCAGTCTCTTCTGTCGGTCCTGGACTGCAGCTTTGTAATCTTTTCAAGTTCTAAAATTGGCGTTGAATTCATGCCTCCTGTTATAACTCTCATCTCTTGGTTTTGAAGTTTGCTAATTTTCTCCAAGTTGCCATACTCGAGAACTGGTCTCACTCTTCCAGTGTACAGTTTCTTTAGTATACTTTTGTCTGCTCCCCAGCTTGTGCCAGCAAGTTTCCTCATGATTGCCATTCTTTCTCTGGCTCTCATTCGGTTTCTCTCGATCTGACTTTTCCATGTCATGCGCCAATCAAATGTGACTCCCAGGTAGTTTGGGTTGTCGTTTGGCCGCAGGTATTTGCCATTAAGACTTATTTTGGTGTTTGCTTGAAAGCGAGAATATCGTACATGTTGTTTTTTCATCGTTTATTTTGACCAGCCATGAGTTCGCCCACTCCTCCAGCGATGTAAGGGCCTGCTGCATCCGATTACTTGTTATGGTGAGGTTTTTTCAGAGGTCCACATAGTTAGATCGTCTGCATACATGGATCTGTGGACTCTTCTTTGTAAATTCTCTGTGATGTTATTTATATACACCAGGAAGAGTGTGGGTGACAGTACTCCCCCTTGGGGTACTCCCTGCTCAAGTGTCACCTTTTTGCTCAACTAAAACATTCAATGCAATACATTGTGTGTGCATTACATACATAGAACAATATATAATTATTACAATACATTCATTACAATAACTACATAATAAGGTTTAGACATTAATATGCTTATATTACAAGACGTACAATGAAAATATATTTATTACAAAATAATAATCGGAAATAAATAACTAACTAGGTACATTATAATACATTAATCATATCAATATAGTGTTGACATCACATCAGTATAATGTTGACATCACATTTGTACAGTGTTGACATCACAGCGGTAAAATGTTGAATCGCATCAGTATAATGTTGACATCACTTCAGTGTAATGTTGAAACGCATCAGTATAATGTTGACATCACATCAGTATAATGTTGAATCGGATCAATATAATGTTGACATCACTTAAGTATTATGTTGAAACGCATCAGTATAATGTTGACATCCCATCAGTATAATGTTGACATCGCATCCGTGTAATGTTGACATGACATCAGTGTAATGTTGACATGAAATCAGTATAATGTTGATATCATATCAGTGTAATGTTGACATCCCATTTGTATACCGCTGACATCACATTTGTGTAATGTTGACATCACATTAGTATAATGTTGATATCACATACGTGTAATGTTGACATTACATATGTGCAGTGTTGACATCACATCGGTACAGTGCTGACATCACGTAAGTACATTATCCACATTGCCTTAGAGCAGTATTCACATCGCCTTAGAACAGTATTCACATCGCCTTAGAACAGTATTCACATCACCTTAGAACAGTATTCACTTCACCTTAGAACAGTATTCACATCGCCTTAGTACAGTATTCACATTGCCTCAGAAAATTATTCACATTGTCTTAGAACAGTATTCACAGCGCCTCAGTAAAGTATTCCCATCGCCTCAAAAAAGAATTCATATCTCCTCATAACAGTATTCACATTGTCTCAGAACAGTATTCAAATCGCCTCAGTACAGTATTGGTATCACACACAATTACAGTATTGATATCTCACCACGTGAGTAATGGACTGACCTGACATGAGTAGAGTACTGACATCACATGAAAACAGTTTTGATCTGACCTGAGTAGAGTACTGATTTCACATCAAAACAATATTGACCTGACATCAGTAGAATACTGACATCAAAACAGTATTGACCTGACATCAGTAGAATACTGACATCAAAACAGTATTGACCTGACATCAGTTGAATACTGACATCCCATGAAAACAGTATTGATCTGACATGAGTAGAGTACTGACATCACATGAAAACAGTATTGACCTAACATCAGTATAATACTTACATCAAAGCAGTATTGACCTAACATCAGTAGAATACTGACATCAGATCAAAACAGTATTGACCTGACATCAGTAGAATACTGACATCAGATCAAAACAGTATTGACCTGACATCAGTAGAATACTGACATCAGATCAAAACAGTATTGACCTGACATCAGTAGAATACTGACATCACATCAAAACAGTATTGATCTGAAATGAGTAGAGTACTGACATCACATCAAAACAGTATTGATCTGACATCAGTAGAATACTGACATCAAAACAGTATTGACCTGACATCAGTTGAATACTGACATCACATCAAAACAGTATTGACCTGACATGAGTAGAGCACTGACATCATATCAACATAGTATTGACCTGACATGAGTAGAGTACTGACATCCCATCAACACAGTATTGACTTGACATCAATAAAATAGTGACATCACAACATATAATAACAATATGGACATCACATCAGTACATCAATTGTACGTTCGTGTAGTAATGACATCACAGTAGTACAATATATACCCCTAACAATAAAATTACCAAGTTTGGCAAGTGTACACTACTGGAACTTAAATAGAACAAAACGTACCTCACAATCACACACTGTTCGAGACGGACAAATAAGACACGAAGACACTTACCTCACAATCACACACTGTTTGGGAGGGACAAATAAGACACGAAAACACCAACCTCACAATCACACACTGTTTGGGAGGGACAAATAAGACACAAGAAAACACTTACCTCACAATCACGCACTGTTTGGGAGGGACAAATATGACACACGAAAACACTTACCTCACAATCACACACTGTTTGGGAGGGACAAATAAGACCCACGAAAACACTTACCTCACAATCACACAATGTTCGGGAGGGACAAATAAGACATAAGAAAACACTTAACTCACAACCACACACTGTTCGAGACGGACAAATAAGAGACACGAAAACACCTACCTCACAATCACACACTGTTTGGGAGGGACAAATAAGACACACGAAAACACTTACCTCACAATCACACACTGTTTGGGAGGGACAAATAAGACACACGAAAACACATACCTCACAATCACACACTGTTTGGGAGGGACAAATAAAACACACGAAAACACATACAGAATCACATCATCAACAATTAACACACTTAACACAAAATACGGATCTGGCGGAGGCCATTTATTTTGAAAATAAACATATCATATTATAAACATGACACTTATAAACATGACATTTATTACGTTCTGTTTGGATGTTGGCCATCTGATTACGATGATATGAGTTCAAAGCCTCTGTATGGCATAGTTTGTTGTTTGTTGTGAAGACAAATAAAAGTTTAGGCCGTACAGTGCTTTGCGATTGCAAGTGAATGCTTCCTTTATTCATCATCCATATCCATGTCACCAGTTGGACCTCAACAAAGGAATTAAACATGAAATGGTGATGACAGTTGTTTTAGTACATCGGCTCTGTTCTCCTGACCCATCATGCATCTTGGCACGTGAAACTCACTAAACATTGTTTGTTAATTTTGCTCTCTTTACTCCGAGTCAGTTTAATGAATCAAACATTGCAAGTGTGTGCACAAAAGCACAGACAGTAAAACAGTTGGCAAATATATTTCTTTCTGATATTAAAGAGGGATATTCTGTTGGATTTTCTTAACAGGTGGCGTGAATGGATTATATTTCAATAAATTGTCATCTTATTTTTGCATGTGTACACCGAATTGTACAAGAACGTAGAAGATTGAAACATTGCGAATAATTAAAATATGAGATCCCAAACTTATACCACAAAAGAGACACATAAAAACTAATTACTGGGTCAGGGACTATATGAAGTCAATTTTAATTAAAAATTAATAAACAATAATTCGTCCATCGTCGTTGATGAGGTGCAACAATATCATCCCATGTCATAATGGAAATCTTGAGTATTTGTGTGCGCTCATTACTGATCAAGCCAATTTGAGCATAGAAAGGTCTGTGACACGACTGGTAAGTGTAGTCAGCGGTTTTCTTGGATATTTTCTCTGCTCTAGACTTCCTGATTGCATGTCTTTCCTGAGCAGCCTGGATACAGATGCCCTTGCTGAGTTCAACGCCCTCGGTGACCGCGATCTTCCATGTTGAGCAACCTTGAGTTAGGTTCTCCCAGGTGTTAATGTCAATTTACAGCACTTAAGGGATTCCATCAGATTGTCCTTGAAATTCTTATTTGATCATCCTTTTAATCGTTCTTTTTCACTTACTTCGCTAGACAGAAGCCTCTTTAGGCGCCTGTAGGTTGACATTAAAAGAGCATATCCACCCTACATCATACATATACATACCAACTTCAAAGATACGATGTCTTTGAATCATGCTATTTCTGTTTCTTAGATTTTGCAGTGTTATTCTACAATTGTTTTTGTACTATTCACTTTCTATTGTTTTTCCAGTTGTCTAAATAAATGTTCCTGCATTGTAATCTCTACCATTGTCACCAGTTTCTTTTTTTTAATAGGTCGATGTTATTTTTTTTTAAAGTTGATCACCTTCATTTTTCTCAATTTGAATCTTTTCTCACAGTGGCCATGCCATTCATGTTGGGTAATATGATAAGATATAACAGACCGTGTGTTTAAGATGTCTTCATTAAATCAGTCAACACTTTAAAAAATGCACTATCATAACCTTTCCTACACCTATTCTCAAACAGTATTTGAAAACAAACAGTACTGTACGAAAAGTAATCCAGCTTATTGTTTAATATTTTGAAATCTTTTTATTTGCATCCTTAAAATTATGTTGCCTGCTCTATGTATAAATCGTGTCAGCATTACAGACACCAGTCAAACATGTTTGAAAATTAAAAATAAATTCACGGAGTCGAGACTGGGTTATACTTATTATGCTCTTGTTTCACAGAGAGCAGTGTAACGTTAATTGGATTTATAAGCGAGGTTGGGGTTGGTACGGGACAGCAGTAGCGAAAAATTTACCATAATGTATTTTGATCAATGTTATTTTAGCTATTGTGACAGTTCTACCCAGTTTACTCTAATCCTAGGTCACTGGAGCGAAAATGCAATTAAGATGTATAAGGTCCTCTTTTTAATTTCAAACTTTCCTGGTCGTTATTACCAGAAGGAATATCATGTATAACATATCGACGTATCGACACAATCAGTCCTAATTTACGCTTAATATGTGTCAGACTCTAAATACTTACTTCGGTGGTACATAAGGACTGTCTAGGGCATGGGTGGATAGCGAATGTAGGAACATCAAACTTCCACAGGCTGGTGTGGTACTACTGTCTTGGTCATGCTGGATGTCACAGCATCGAAAGAGCAGTCATCTTGGCTTAAGACGCACATTACAGTTGGATAGGAGTGCCATTTTGAAATCTGACAATAACCATCTGATGTATGATGACACAAAAATAGATAAATCAGCAATCCACAGACTGTATGACTTTTAAATCAAACGTAAGTCGAGCTGAGTAGGTCAATTGAGGGAGCGGAACATGAGTGTCCACTTGTGGCGTTTCAGGCTGTTCAGAAGTGACTGAAATCTGAAGTCACTGATCCAGTTATGGTGTTTTAGGTTGTTCAGAAGTGACTGAAATCTAAAGTCACTGGTCCAGTTATGGTGTTTTAGGTTGTTCAGAGGTGACTGAAATCTGAAGTCACTGGTCCAGTTATGGTGTTTTAGGTTGTTCAGAAGTGACTGAAATCTGAAGTCACTGGTCCAGTTATAGTGTTTTAGGTTGTTCAGAGGTTACTGAAATCCGAAGTCAATGGTCCAGTTATAGTGTTTTAGGTTGTTCAGAATTGACTGAAATCCGAAGTCACTGGTCCAGTTATGGTATTTCAGGTTGTTCAGAAGTGACTGAAATCCGAAGTCACTGGTCCAGTTATGGTGTTTTAGGTTGTTCAGAGGTGACTGAAAACTTAAGTCACTGGTCCACTTATGGCGTCTTAGGTTGTTCAGAGGTGACTGACATCTCAAGTCACTGGCCCACTTAAAGTGTTTTAGGTTGTTCAGAGGGGACTGACATCTCAAGTCACTGATTCACGTATGGTGTTTTAGGTTGTTCAGAGGTGACTGAAATCTGTATTCATCGACCAATTTATACATTTAGAGGAATGTAGTAACAGAATAGAACAGAACGCCATCAACATTAGATTTAGAGGAATGTAGTAACAGAATAGATCCTTATGTTGTTGTTGTTGTTACGGCTCGAGCAGCCTCAGTGCTCTCTGCCTTCGGTCCAATGCCATATAATGGTATCTGCTCGTGTTTAGCAGTTGTCATATACCATAAAAAGTGTTCTATATATCTGGCAATGGAGGAAGCATTTGTCTAAAATCATTGAGCAGTGTGCACTCAAAGAGATGATGATCAACGGTTTCTTATGGATGTGTTCACAACTGGCACTCAGGAGTATGTTGTGGTTGGATTCTGTTCAGGTGTTTGTTTATTGGGATGTGTTTGGTTCTTAGTCAGAAAATGGTGATTTGATCCTTCTCTGTGGGTTGATTTACACTGTCATTTGGAATGAGGCTTGCCATATGTCTGTAGACCTCACTTCCCGTGTCTCCCATGGCCCATCTGTTCAGTCATGTTTCTTTGTTTGCTGATCTTATGAGCTGTTTGACTATTTGTAAAGTTGTTGCTGTGTGTAGCTGTTCTCGTCTTGATCCGTCCTTTGTTAGTCTGTCTGCCTTGTCATTGCCAGGTGTGGTTAAGTGTCCAGCGATCCCCTGCAGAACCATTTTGACAGCACTGGAAGTGGTAATGTGGTAAATGCTTAGAGATATTTGGATAAGGTCAGGTCTACAATGACCAGTACCTTCTAGTGCTTGAACAGCTGACACCGAATCTGTAAAAATAAGTGTTTTTGGGCCTTTAAAGGGAAAGCTTAAAAAATATCCTCAGATGGTACAAAGCGACTTTAAGCGCATTGATTTCAACTTCAAAATTGGAGCAAACCTTCCCGCAAGCATCAAACAATTCATCATATGATGCGTCTGGGCATTTTATAATTTTGTAAACGGCATAGCCTGCTTTGGTGGTAGCTTTGATCGCAGATCCATCAGTATATACATGTATCCATTCATTGGGATAAGCATCAATAGTTTTTTTGAGCTGCTCGAATGAGAGTACTTGGATCTGAACTTTTGGTTGTATCATCTATTAATGTTGCCTGTATTTCTGGTGTTTTACGGAATGCTTGTGGAGGTATGTCTTTTACTACTCTTCTTCCTGGTAGATGGTATCCGTTTTTGATTTCACTAACATGGTGAAGTACAGACTTTTGTTTAATTCTGTTTTTTGGCTGTCAGCTTTCCACGAGCAGTCTGTTTGGATGATCCCGTTTCATTCTGCTACTTCGCTCATAAACTTCCAAAACGGCTTTATCCCACTGCATCTCATGAAGAGAAGAGCACTATTTTGCACCCTGTCCAGCGATTCCAAGTTAGATTTTGAACAAGTTGTAAGGAACGCACTATTAAATTATATTTCTGAGTGCAAATAACTAAGGTATAAGCCTTTCAAGGTATCCTAGTCTGATCCCAAAGATGTACTAGCATGCCTCTTTAAGAGCTAGTAAACGTCTCACGGCGTTATTCTTCACATTCTGCATATGATGCTTGAGGTTGAGTTGTCGGTCAAGCGTGAATCTAAGATATGTGAGGTGTTCTTCTCTAATCAACTGGTGTTCCTCTAATCTCAAAATTATATTTTGTTTGACAACTATAGGGCTCTTGGTGACGATGGCATACGTTGTCTTTTCACAGTGGATTTTTAGTTTCCATGTTTGGCAGTGGGCATGCAGTAGTCTCCTTAGGTCTCCATGTTTGGCAGTAGTTTTCCAGTCTCTTAATGTCTCCATTTAGCCTTCGTGTCCCACTATCAATAGATTCGTGACTCAACCATATTGCCAGGTCATCAAGATGCAAAGCTTTTTCAGCTTTGAACTGGTCAGCCAAGTCATGGATATAGATCATGAAACGAGTACAACTTATGGATGAGCCTTGTGGTAATCCTTCTTCTAAAACTTCTTTAGAAGAGATCACATCCTTCACCTTCGCCTGGATCGTTTGCTCAGTCAGGAAGTACTTTATCCAATTGTAGAGCGTGTCATGAATTCCCATGTTGACCATATTTATCAGAAGACCTTTCCCCCCAAACACAATCGTAAGCATGTTGTAACTAAAAAAGTATGGCCACTGAATACTTGTTGTTCTGGAACTCTTTGTGTTAGCCTAAACAGCTGATCTTTGTTCAGCTACCAATTCTGAACCCTGCTTATTTCTGACAAACGGTGTGGATTTCCCCAGAAACCAATAGAGACATGTGTTTATCATTATCTCTGCTAATTTGCCCAGGTACAATGTTATGGAGATGGGCCAATAGCTCCATGTTTTAGGGAGCTTACCATTTCTCCATGTCATGTTGATCAATCTGAGGACAGTTTCTTTACCTCGAGTCCTCCCCAGATGAAGCAAAGGTTCATAGTGAATCTGGTCTGGTCCTGGAGCCTTTCTAGGTTTGAGTTTATCCAGGGCCTGTTGAATTTCTTGCATGTTGAAATCTTCTTCAAATATTGAGTCAGCGGCTTATGGAGTTTTCTCTTGGCACTTCAAGAAGCGCAAATGCTTCCTATCCTGTTCTGTAAGTTGTCCTGCTCTATTCACAGATGCGAAGTGGCGATTAAAGTGCTCTGCTTTCTTTTGGTTTTCATTGATTGTTCTCTATTCATCTATCACTGGCTTCAGGTTCACTCTCCTGTTTCCCCTGGACAGGCTGTAAATCAATGGCCAGGCTCTATTTCCATTATATCAGTTATTTAATTTAGATCATGCCTCAGCCCATGTTTTACTTTTAGCTTTCTTGACTGTGAGCGTTACTTTGGCCCACGCTTTTGTTGTACTGCATCTTTGCGTCTAGTGATTACAGAACCGTATACACATTACATTTAGAAGAGTGCAGTTATAGAAGATAACCATATTAACATTACATTTAGAAGAGTGCAGTTATAGAAGATAACCATATTAACATTACATTTAGAAGAGTGCAGTTATAGAAGATAACCATATTAACATTACATTTAGAAGAGTGCAGTTATAGAAGATAACCATATTAACATTACATTTAGAAGAGTGCAGTTATAGAAGATAACCATATTAACATTACATTTAGAAGAGTGCAGTTATAGAAGATAACCATATTAACATTACATTTAGAAGAGTGCAGTTATAGAAGATAACCATATTAACATTACATTTAGAAGAGTGCAGTTATAGAAGATAACCATATTAACATTACATTTAGAAGAGTGCAGTTATAGAAGATAACCATATTAACATTACATTTAGAAGAGTGCAGTTATAGAAGATAACCATATTAACATTACATTTAGAAGAGTGCAGTTATAGAAGATAACCATATTAACATTACATTTAGAAGAGTGCAGTTATAGAAGATAACCATATTAACATTACATTTAGAGGAGTGCAGTTATAGAAGATAACCATATTAACATTACATTTAGAAGAGTGCAGTAACAGAACAGTTAAGAGAGTTGGTATGTGATGTTGAAGGGTGTCTGGGTTTCTGTGACGAAGTGTGGTGGTTATGAATGTTGTTAAGAGATTTGGCATGTTATGTTGAGAAGTGTTCGAATTTCTAAGACGGAATGGAGCAAAGTTGGAAAGGGGGTTAAGAGATATGTGGGATGTTATGTTAAAAGGTGTCTGGCTTTCTATGACGAAGTGTGGCCAAGTCCGGAAGGGGGTTACAAGATTTGGGATGTTTTGTTGAGAGGTGTCCAAATTCCTGTGACGAAGTGTGGCGAATTTGTAAAGGGGGTTAAACAAAAACCAAACATACGTGGTATTAAGTGCGTGTGACCATCTTTCTCGTCTTGTTATGGAGTTAATGTCGTCTCTCGTAAAGGTACCACTACTATTCCTTTTTTTTTCAACTCCTACAAAAACATTATCTGCTTCTCCCCACCAATATTTGACCTCCTACTGAATAAATAAACGAGTATTGATTTGACGAAGCAGGAAGCATAACATCGTGTATGCTGCTTTCTAATGGAAGGGACTGGCATACTTTTCCCTTCAGCATCATTAAGGGCAATATCGTATAGTTGTTAAACAAGCTATAATCAATACTGCCTGACGTGTCATGTGTCTTGTATTCTCAGGTTCACGAAGTGGATAAAGAGACCGGGAATAAAAGGGCCAAGAATTCGTACTCTCACTAGCCCCATTAATCTGGTCCTAAGACCTCAACTTCTACAGCTTCATGTGATTCCTATCCTCCTATGCACAGTCAAGTCGTCACGTGATCTCGGCATATATGGTCGACCTAAGTTGTGTGAGACGTCACTGAAATTGTTGTTCATGTTATTTGTTACAACATATTTCTGAAAAAACAACTTTTTCCTGCAACAATTGTTGATGTAATAGCACCGGTTACCCTTCGTGTTCATGTATAAAACACAATTCTGATCCCAGATGCCTGCCTATTCAATGATGTAAGTGAGATAAGTTCAAGTAAGGCACTTCGTTCCAAATACAGCTCTAACTGCACATAGTCCAATCTGACACGCGCAGACATTGTATTTTTTCCACATTAAACGAATTTAAATAAAACAGGCACAACCTTAAAGTATTCATTATGTCCCAACGCCCCTCCCACACACACACAATTACACACACTTAAACCACACATATGTACTTCAGTGGTGTGAATTCAATATGTGCTAGGTGTGCACTGCACGCCCAAGTGAAACTCATCAGATGTATTTGAAATAGTATGTACTGATAATATTACGACAAAATTAATTTAAAGAAAACATATTTTGCATTATTTTTTTTGAAACAATGTGTTCATTCCCTAAGGCTCCACTAGTAATCAAGGGTGAGAAGAAGAAGCGAGAAATGAGTACCGTGAGTACCGGTACTTTGCTTTCAGGTGCCTAGAGTAGTCCTACACATGTTAATATTTTTGAAAGACTTGATCGAAAAGACGTGACGGCTTGGTGTTATCATTCGACTAACCATTGACGTGTGTGCGCCAATAGCCCCGCACGCAGTTAGTTTCAATGTGAAGGTTTTACTTACGAAACCACATTTTATTACATCCGTCTTAAAAGTGAACTGGATTTCATTTATCTAAGTCCTGAATTATTTAACTTACCACAAGAATGACGTCTTTTTCTTGTAACCTCATCATTTTTTAGCACGTCACGTCACCTCATGGTTGTTAACTTTGAAAGACTAACCAATTTAAAAAAAATTGTTGTTGTGTGGACAGAAATATTTAAAAAGAACTTGGTGTTATTGTTTTTATTATGTATATGTTAGTTTCTTTGAAATACAAGGGAATGGAGGAGATAGTGTTGAAAAACAGCACAAAGATATCGACTATTGGAAAAAACAAATATACACATTCCTTGAAAATGGATTATCCATGTTTTTCGCAATGGCCATATCTGTCAATGTTGACTTTAAACGTAATTATTGTATATTTATCACATAAACAAACTAAATAGATCTACCTCAGAAATATCCGTTTCAGAAACTTAACTTCCCCATTCTCAATAATGGATGAATCTTCAAATCCAAGCGAAAAGCAGAAGAAATCCTTTCGAAAAGTCTATAACAAATTTGAAAATCGCCATTGTTTTTATTTAACGTACAGGACGAATGTCGGAACTCTCTACAATCAAATGAGCGTATGTTCGCCCGTCACTATGGAATTATCCCGGAAGTTTATATATGATATAAACTGGAGCTGGCGCCGTTCCGCGACGGTGGACATATACGTAAATATGTTTCGTCGTAATTTCGCCTTGTGGTATGGAAACAAATCTGATTTTTGCTTTTCCAAGTACGATAGGCTCATATATCTCTCATTTCTGCTTTGAAGCGGATACATAGTTATTGTTGGGGCAAGCAGAGTCAAGATCGTGTCAGCAGCTTGCGTCAAATTTCTGTTGAAAAGGAAATATTTTAAGACTGAAAGATACTTGTTTTGTTTGAGTGATTGAATAGTTTTCGATTGAAAAAAAGCAGGCTGGAATTAGTATACAAATGAAATATTGTACAAATTGTTGACATTTGAAAATATGCCTTTATTAAATATATTAGATGTTTAAGATTGATGCCTTTTTACCTTAAAATAAACCATTTTACTTAAAACAAAATTAGAGTTAAGCAAATATTATAATGTTCTCTAGTCATCATCATCATCATGTAGCATGTCCTTTGCAGAACGTCGCTCTCATGACAGCCTGTCTGTAGGAAACTATCTTTCGCCAGTCTTCCGACCTGCTTGATGTCCTGTGTTCATCGTCTTCTCGGACTGCCCCTGCCTCTCTTCCCAGTGACCATGCCCTCCATAACGACTTTCTCCAGTTCATTTGTGTCGTTTGACGTGTCGAAAAAACCTCAATGTTCCGATCATTACATCATTTGTGAGTCAATCCCCCTCTATATTCAGGTCTTGCCGGATGGATTTGTTTCTTTCTTTCTTTCTTTGTCAGCGGGATTTTCAGGACTCTTCTGTAGCACTGTGTTTCGAAAGCATCGATCTTCGCTCTTATTGCTTTTGTAATAACCCATGTTTCCCATCCATAAGTTGGCACATTGGGAAAATGCATTTTTCTAGGATCTTTAGTATCAGTTCCTTGTTTGTATTATGCCATTTGTTCTGCATACTCCTAATCTATTGCATTGCCATAGTTGTTTACCAGTACTGTTTAATAATAGTGTGACACTGTTAGCCAACTGGTCTGACATAGCACGTGTACACACGATATCCGTTTATCTATTTAATCATTTCAAAACGGAGTAAATCCTTGCATGAGCATTTTTCTCCACGTATTCTGATACAACCGAACTTACATCGGCAGTGCGCGTCATCACACGGCGGCCATTTTCTCTATTAAAATGTGTGTAGGAAAAGTGTACTTCATTCTAACAAGCTTTAATGCGTGCGACCTATTTTGAAAAAGTTACACACTGCTGACGTAGTAATCACTGTTTCGCTAGAGCTTTCCTTGGACGTAGCGACGATATTCGATTACACGTGTGTACGGAAAGGACCAGCTTGGTAGGAAAAGATAAATACATGTCTGGGCTATATGGCGGGATCATAATAGTAGAACAAGAAGAAAGCACTACAGCTCGACTTGGCGTCAACACAGGTGTCCTGCTCGAAGTGCGACTACTGGTTTGTGCTGTGCTGGTTCCCATCATCAGATTGTGTTATCTCCTTTTGTAGTTTTAACAACCTCAATACCACTCGAAAGACCGCTGGGGTGGTCATTTAATCCAGAAGACAAGATAAACGATGGAGTACCATAACCCCCATGTGGTACCCGGGCGACGGAAAGAGACCTCGGGGACGACCCCCAACTCGCTGGCGAGATTCACTAGAAAAATACAACATTCAGGACCCCACAACAGACAGACTACTATCACACTGGACAACACCCGCTCGCGACAGAAACGACTGGATACTGAGTTGGGATCCGTTCAAGGGTGACCACCTCTTGACAAAGAACGGGTCGAACTAAGAACTGAGAACTAAGAACAATCTCAACATTACACCTCCGCTTGCTTGCGAGTATGACTACTTGTGGGAAGAGCTTTAGGAGTTAACCTAGAGAACAAATCAGGGACCGGAGTGACAAGGCATGCAGACATACTCAATGTCAATCTAACTCGTGCGACGTCTTTGGTGCCAAGTAGTATCAACCTGTTTCTCCCTTGGATTCACCTATTGCATGGAGTTTGAGATTTTCTGCCTGAGCAATAGTCGTTCTCACATCAATATGCTCAGGGAGACGTTAGAGAGAGATAAAGAGTTAAAGAAAGAGAGGGAGAGAAAAAGAGAGATAGAGAGAGAGACTACGTGTCAGCAGTACTTCTTGGATTTGACACACCACAGAATGCAATACCAGGATGACTCATCTGTTTATTCTGGTCAGAAACAGCCCACATAAAGCTGAGAAGCCACCAATCAACAGGGTGCAATCTAACAGTAGTTTCTCCGTCTCAATAGATTCGCGTGACTCGGGGAAAAGTCTGAATGGACGATCTACAGATCAGGCATCACAGAAAGAAGAAATGAACCCAAATCAAAGGAGCCATAATTAAGCTTGGCTGCTGTAACCAAGTTAGTACCATGACCACGGAAATAACAGCAGACCTCCAGACAATAAACGATGTTTGCAAGACGTCGGTTACAAATGATGAGCTTAATAGGCTTCGGATCGACATCATCATTCTCCAGAAAATGCGCCTGGAAGAGTCTGGGTCTCTTACGGAAAATGACAACACGTTCTTCTGGCAAAGTAAAGGAAAGGATGTCAGATAAAATGGTTTCGGTTGTACCGCAAGAATTCACTTCCTAGAAATGACAGAGTCATGTCAAAATAGCACAGGAAGATTATTATCACTTCGTCTGAATACATCAAATTCCACCATAAATATAATCAATGTGCATACTTCTACACTTGACGCCACTTGTGATTCTGGGGATGAATTATTTCAGCAGATGGATTAACTCAACACAAGGATTCCTGGGGAGCAACACTTGATCGGACGAGATGACTTCAATGTGATAGTGGTCCCAGATCACCACTTCTGGCCTATATGTCTAGGAAAGTTCTATTTTGGAAACAATTAACCAAAATAACAATAATAATAATGTTCGCCTAGGCATCTAGGGCCCGTTGCATCGGTCGACCACTACCATTTCCAACTGCTGAGGCTTGTAGCCAAACCTCGATCCATCCCGAAGAAGAGACTGATATCTGTCGGAGACATGTAGAACGGGGCAGCCTATCTTACTTGGACGTTATCTGGTGAGCAGGAACTTCACGATGCAGTCGGTTCACGTAACCAAACACAGACAGGCTGCGGTGGACCAGAGTGTCCGAGATGAAGGGAAGACCCATCCTTGCAGACACCTCGTCATTACGGACGAGATCGAGCCAAGGGATACCAAGGATGCGTCGTTGGTTGCGCATATGAAAGCATCGAGTCTTGATATGTCCTGTTAAAGTAGGGTCCAAGTACCTGAACCATACAGTAGGACAGGAATCACACACGTCTGATAGATACAAATTTTGGATCAGAGAGAGTATGCCATTATTCCACATCCGGCGAAGGTCGTTCATAGGATCAACCATCACCGACAATCTTTCATTGAATGCAGAGCTGTAAAAGCGAAAGCATTCGCCAGGTTCTAGTAGAGCGTGTGGACAAATGTCACGCTGACCATTTCCACAAAGATTGCTATGTGTATATCATATGTGCTTAGTGCCATTCTCTATGTGAGCCAAATGTTAACCATGTATGCTTCACATGAAACTTGTGGTGCATATTTTAAATGTCATGAAGTGACACACAAAAGGGATACACAAAAAGGTGTTGGATTGTCATTTTAATTACGATCCTCCGTCAGCGCCGCTGAACGCGACGGAGTCACGTGTCCAGAATGAAGGACTGGTGAATTCCAAGCGATATCCCATACGGGAGGAGGCTGCGTGGCCTAGGGGTGAAGCGTTCGTTCAGCAATCCAATCCACAGGTTCGAATCACGCTGATGTCCATTTGGCAGACATGCGTCTTTACTTGTGTATAACAGCCGAATAGGTTGGCCGTTGTAGGAGGTGACGTTCTGTAAAGGACATGCTTCTTGATTGTTATCCTATACGGGAAGATGGCTGTCCTGTAACCGTAACAAAGGTAAACCCTTCCCCCGCCACAAAGAGGTTTGCAAGCGTGACGGAAAGGCGGTGGGCATGAACACCTCTAAATGAGAGTAACAGGGCAAAAACAGACCTTGCTGGAAGTAGGCTTTGTGTGGTGGCCTGAAGGCAGGGGAAGCCATGGGGGCCACAAAATGAAGACTCCCAACGTGTACGACGGAAAAAAGGACAACATCTAACAAAGGCCCCTAACTCTCTTTGAAGTCAATTGACTCACGATACCGACAGGATGCCAATTAATCTTGCTAATAATAATAACTATTAGTACATTAAAATCCGCATATACAAGGGGCTTGTCATAAGTATTTACCCTGTCTATGAAGTAGTAGAAGGAGAAAGTAGAAATTTGGCACATATGTAGCTCATTCAATTTGTACTGGACTTGAGAAGTACGAATTTCCCTGCTGGACAGGTTTATCAGGTTTGGTGCATGTCGCAACACACCTTATTGACCGGATCTCCTCATCTAACGGTTTATCAGAAGAACGGAGAAATCAGAGGCCAGAACTGTGATAACATTCTTGATGTTGCAGGGAAAAACACCTACAGAAATACACTGGGAGATGGAACCAGTGTTTGAGGAATTCTGTCCTTCGTATGCTTCTGTAAAAAACTGGTGTAGGCAGTTTAAGTGTGGCCGTTCCCATGTCGCTGATCTTCTAAGATAAGGAAGACCATCCTCAGAGTGCAGCGATGAAAATGTTGCAAGAGGGAAGAAAATCTTGACCAGGATAGGAAAATGAAAATTGCAGAGATATCTAGGTCAGCAAAACGTAATGAAAGTACAGTTTTTAAAATGTTACACAACAGACTGAACATGAGAAATGTGTGCCCGCGTCTGCTGACATGTGAACAGAAACAAATGAGGGTTGATTGCTGTGGCCAGTTGCTCAAAATGTGTCGATCGAAAAACATGTTGCCGACCATGGTGACAGTAGATGAGACTTGGGTTCACCATTATGACCCAGAATCCAAAATTTCCAGCATGCAGTGGAAAATCCCGGGCTCACCAACACATGTCAAGCCAAGAGTACAGAAATCTGCAAGAAATGTGATGCTGACTGTTTTTGAGACGTCAAAGGTGTCGTATTGAAAGATTACCTGCCTCATAGCAACACGGTTAATGAGCAGTATTATAGAGATATCCTTACCAAACTAAGAAAGACTGTGAACAGAAAACGATGGATAGCGGGCATTCAAATTCTGCCTTTGCTCCAAAACAACGCGCCCTCCCATAAAACAAGGCTTGTGCTGCAATCAGCCAAGGATTTGAATATTGAAATTCTTTCACACCCATCATATTCTCCGGATTTAGCTCCACCAGACTTTTTTCTTTTCCAAAAACTAAAAAAACAGCTGAAAGGAAATCATTTTGACAAGGACGAAGATGTCTTACTGGCTTGTGATAACTAGTTTAGTTCGAAAATTAGGTTACGTAGTTCTTTTCAATGTCACACAAATATGGCAGAAATGTATAAATTCAGGTGGTGGCTACATTGAGAAGGAAGAATGACTTTGCCACTGATGTACTTTCTCATTAACAATAAATTCACTAACTGTCGTACACACAACCACACACACACACATCACATACTCACACCACACATCTATACTCACACACACACACACACACACATCACATACTCACACCACACATCTTCACTCGTATCACATACTCACACCACACATATATACACACACACACTCACATCACATACTCACACAGACATCGATACACACATACATGCACATCACATACTCACACCACACATATATACGCCCACACACATATCACATACTCACACCACACATATATACTCACACACACACATCACATACTCACACCACACATCTATACTCACACACATACATCACACACACATATAACTTATATGATCATACACACACATCACATACTCACACCTCACATCTATACTCACATACACACATCCCATACTCACACCACACATACATACTCACACACACATTGCATACTCACACCATACATCTATACTCACACACACGCACACACACGCATCACATACTCACACCACACATATGTACTTACACAGACAAACATCACATACTCACACCACACATCTATACTGACACACACACACGAATCACATACTCACGCCACACATTTATACTCACACACACATATCACATACTCATACCACACATCAATACTCACACACACAAACATCAGATACTCACAACACCCACCTTTACTGACACACACACGTATCACATACTCACGCCACACATCTATACTCACACACAGACACACACGTATCACATACTCACACCACACATCTATACTGACACACACACACACACATCACATACTCACACCACACATCTATACACACACACCACATCCTCACGCCACACATCTATACTCACACACAGACACACACACGTATCACATACTCACACCACACATCTATACACACACACGTATCACATACTCACACCACACATATATACTCACACACACACACACACACACACATCACATACTCACACCACACATCTATACTCACAAACACACAAACACGCACACTCACACACATATATAGATACATACATACTACGTATATTTGATCTTTTCTTATGCAATACAACACACATATACTCTTTCTCTCTCTCTCTATTTCTCTCTCTCTCTCTCTCTCTCACACACACACACACACACACACACACAAACGCCCCATACGTACATTAGTATAGAAATACGATCAATGGAATTGCTGTTGAACAGACATTATTCAGTTTGTCACCCATATCTCAATTACATTGGATATAGATGTCTACCTGGCCAACAGCTTGTGTGTAAAAATGTGAAGCATACCATTTCTTTTTGTTAGCTTGCATGATGTAACAAGTGACAGCAATCCAAATTATTACCTGGAAAATGATCATCTCCCATCACTGATATGGATGTTGATCGCTGTGACACGACATCACTACCATGTGTGTTCTCCCTTCACTGATGATGTGTATGTTGATCGTTGTGACACGACATCACTGCCATGTTTGTTCTCCCTTCACTGATGTGTATGTTGATCGCTGTGATATGACATTACTGCCACGTTTGTTCTCCCTTCACTGATAATGTGTATGTTGTTCGCTGTCAAAAACCATCACTTGACATCAAGTTTATCATCAGTCGTTTTGTTACAAACAACCAAAAATGGTCTTGCTCCTAGGAAACGTGCCAGCCAAATATGGGAAGGCTGCAATCAAACAGATGAGCAGTTATCATGATTTGTATTTTTGTAAAATCTAGGTTGTATTGCTTATTTTGTAGTTAGCATCTTTTATTTGAGGTGGTTTTTGTTTCTTGTCCTTGACAAAGACAATAATATGAACTTTGGAATGTTGAGTTACTTATCAAAATGCCGTTAATCAGTCTCTTATAATCGATCATAATGAACTATACAATTAATTTGTTTCAAATATGTGCATCTTGTTAAGTAACAACAGGATCATAAAATGTTCGAGTACATTAACTATGTTGTTTAAAAAAATGTAATTTCAAGGATTCCTGCTTCTCCATTCGTTAGTCAACAATAGAATATTGAAAACGTTGACTGCATGCATGCAATAAATAATTATCGTCCTGCAGTAATTGTCAACATTTTGAAAAGATTGACGAAGCGATGGCTTGATGTTTGTATGTATCTTCTCTAATTATAATTTTAAATTTAAATATTTTTACAGTGCGAATATTGTCTACATTAATATTTCTAGCTTTCAAAGTGCTGAATACTTGGTAATATTTTTAGTACATGTACTTTCGAAATCCACAAAAGCCAACAAAAAAGGATTACATTTAATGCACACACTTTGTTTGACCTGTTGTGCTACAAGTACCATTCTAGTATAAATACCAACTGTTAATATTGGCATGTTAATGTATGCCACTGGCGAATGATTTTGTTGATATAAATTATCTTCATGTAAAAATGTGTTTCAATACTATTTTCTTAGGTTTAAAATCTTGAAAACACTGCAATAACAGAAATGATGTTTATAGCGTTACATGATGGAGCTTAGTTAAGTAAACAAATTGTCACATGTAATTCATATGTATGAGGTTGCAATGCATTGGTATGGTCACATGTGTCATATTCAATGGAGCAAGTCATTATATCTCTTAATATTGCTAGCCATTTTTAACATCGTTATTGTTGACAATTTTCAATGTTAATTGGCTTTAAACTTCTCTGGCTTTTTCTACCTCAGTTTTTTTCTCTCGAAACATTTATGTTTATTTGTGAAATGTAGTTCAACCATTCGTATTTCATGACATGCCCTCAAAAATGAAAGATATCTTTGACGGGTGCATACATTTCTTTATGGTCAATGTCCTCTATGTAGAATGCTCACGACTAGGATATCCCCCATACTAAATTATCTTTGTTGGTCATGAGGCTTTCGTGAATCTGTTGTAAAACAGTTCCAAAGTATTTACAAAAAATCATGTTGTGATTTATATACCCTCAATGACGCTATCCTTACGACAAGGTGCGTTCAAAGCAACATTGGATTACAATGTCATAATCCTAAACAGAAGGATTGTTAGCAATCCCCGATTTTCATTCTCAAAATTGTAGTTTTGAAGAGGGGTTGGAGTGGGTGGAAAGGGGGAAGGGGGGGGGGGGGGCTACTGTATTCTTTTATTCTCTGACCTTTCAACTTATGTTACACATGTGCGGAAGTGTTTCACAAACTTCACAAACGTGTTTTGACAGTGCATTAATTGGCTGGCTATGTGCGGCAATCTGGATTACTCTCACCTTGATCATGATGATGATTTCTGCCTGTTTGCTATGTAGATCTAGGCCAGTACAGTTATTGTCCTCAGCAGATCCGTCTTACCATGAGCGGCGCCAGCGTGTCGCATGTTGTTTACATGCGGTCATCTATTAATATTCATGGACGTCCTCATTTCGTTGCATTATGCTAAAATTTTTATTAGAGAGCATATCAAATGATAGTACACAATCACAATATGTGAGAACTAGGCGCATATTAAAAAATCGTAACTTCTTTGGTTGGCAACCTTTTCTTATGTGTTCTTGCAAGGTATGTGTTCTTGTTTCACTGACATTTACAGAATTAAACTGTCAAGTTAGATACGTTACCTCTCTGTGCCTTTGTCTCCAAAACTATGCACAATTCAACACTGACTAATGACTGAGACCTGGCTTATGATTAGTTTTAGACCAGCTAAAGCTAGATATACTATTGATGAATTATTCTTAAATAATCATAGACGGGACATAATGGACACACGCCTGTCATGAAGGGAACAATAAACAGTGTGGCGAAGCTAAACAATTTCACCGATATAATAGAACGGGTTTGGATGATCGACTTTTGGAATATATTATGTAAAGGGAAAAGGCGGTTTTGGATTGTGTCTAGAATATTAGATTTCGGCATGCTGAAAGGAATGAGGTTGTGTAAAAAAAAACAGAAAGAAATATAAGAAAAAATTAGTAGAAAACGAGAAACTATAAGAAACTAACGATACAAGATAATGTTACAGGGTTATCGTTAATGCTATCCTAGGTCACGGTATTATATAATTAATATATTGTTACAGAGTTAAGATTATTCTATTGATATCCTAAGTCACGGTACTAAATGATTATTATAATGTTACAGACTCACTCCATCATCACTTATTATTAACTGTCTTCCTTACAACTATTACTCCTTAACTCACACTTTAATTAAACTGCTAACAATTCTTTTAACAACAACAAAACAATGAATGCTTATTTATTGAACATTATACACATTATAATAGTAATACTAGGCATGTGAATCGTCAAGAGTTTCATTATCACCATTTCTCTATCATAACCAATTCTAACTATAATGACTTTTAAGAGTTGCGTGCAATTAGCGTAGGTATTTCTCCTGCACTAAAATAACCCAGAGTTCTATCACGTAGTCAATTCTAGCAATTGTTCCATTCACAGTCTATTACCCTTTGCGTTGATACAATTCTGTCTAGCTACTTGTTGTCAGTCCTATCTCTCTGTCCTCGTTCGTCTGGTGGTCGCATGTCCCATCTCTCAGCTTATACAACGTAGGTGTCTTCTGAGTCTCTTGTTTCGTCTCAACGTCAGGAAGATGTCTACAGTGGTAAAATCTGGTTATTCTTCTTTCGTCGTCTAGTCAGGATATCGACGACTGCAGCTGTTCTCGTGCCTACGACAGACGACAGTGGGTCTGTTACGACGTGTTGTCCGGGACGACATCCTAATAGTCAAAAAAACTAGAATTAAGTAGACCCGCAGCCAGTTAGGTGCCATCTATAGCTGCTCTTAACAAACCACCTGGGGAAAGGTACATATCACGTGGGTAAATTTTTAATTTGATACAAAACAGGGTATATATCACAGGTAGTGCTACTAGTAGTTATGAGTTCAGCTGATATGCGTATGATAGGAGTATGTGTGTACGACAGTAGTATATGTGTACGACAGGAGTATATGTGTACGACAGGAGTCAATGTTATAGTCCAGGTAGAACTTTACTTTCCAGAGTGTCAAGTGATAACCCGAAATGTATGACAGTTAGGAACACGCATTGTCTTTTAGTCAATAGATGTCAGTGCTTATATGCGTTTTTCCGCGAAGAAACCCATGCGTTAGCTGCTCATGTCCAATGAAGCTCCTATTTATGGTCAGATTTCTGTGAACATTTGATTTATATTTAAATCTTCTTCTTCGTCGTTCGTTCTCAAACTTCCAAGTAGCCGGATGTTGTCCGGAAAATGGAATGCCTTGTGACATAGTTTACAGTTCTGCTGTATTATTTCCACTTTTCGGTCCGACACATCCAACTTCAGCAGGTATTTTTGGGTAAGGGGTTAGCCTTCTCTCATCGATTCCTTCTCCTTAGCCAGTCCGCTTTGTTGCAGCCTGTTATCCAGGATCACCACGTGGATGTGTAGAAAGGTCTTGGCAGCTCTTGCTCGTTGGCTCTTGCAGTCAGCTTTGGATCGCTAACCGCTGTAGGTCATGCACTGCTTAGCATATTGATCTATGTAACGTGTATTTTAAGTGTCACACCTAGGCCGCATTTCTAGCTGATATTTGGACAAACAAACTGGTATTTCTCCTCTGATATACAGAACACTAATTCTGTTTTTGCTTTATATACGTATTAGTCACGATTGACGCAGAACGATACAAAAAACAAAACAAAAAAACAAACAAACAAACAAAAACACGAGCATTGTGTGTTGTGCGAAGACGGTATTCAGGAAATATTCATGGAAGTGTATTTGGTTGTTGCAGTTTTTCACAATATTTAAATATTATTCCAGGACAATTTTTTATAATATTCTGCAGTAGTCCGGACAGAAATACGTTTTTATTTCATTGATATAGTTTATTTTGTCATAAACTGTGATTTATGTCTATTTCATGAAATACGTGATTGCATGTTCATATTTATGTTGTGATGTGTGTTTCCTGTCTCCGTGGTGTAGCTACAAGAACAACCTTACTCGACAAATATCCCAAATATATTTTTAATCAGTCAAAAACAGTTGCTGCATAAACCATTATGATGTTGCGCGCCCAAAACAAATGCAGAAGTATGGATCCAATTCTGCATTTCTTTGTGGTTTTATAATTTTTACTTTCGAGATATGGCTAACGTACAACATGTTTTAATAAGTGCCGATGAGCTCTTACAAATCGTTCAAAGCTTAAAACAAGATCATATATAGCAAGGGCCCTCAACCGTCTCCCCATATGACAGATTTCTACATTTCCAAGATTGTCTAACTCAAAAAATGTATTCCAAAATAACATGCACACAAAAAATGAATATCGATAAATCTATATATTTCAACATATACATTTACTTGAATTCTTGTAACAGTGGTTTACAAATGTGATGTCAATAATTGAACATGTTGATAGATTTTAAATCTCAAACAGACGTATTTTTTTAAATATTCGTATCTAATTACTTAACAGATTGACCTGAATCATAACTCAACACATAAACAGTTCAATAGACTGCCAGGGTATTGTTATTCGGTTTATTATCCATTAGAAACTTGTAATTGTATTTTCTTTGCCAATTTTTGTAAACGTCATTATCTTCTTCTTTGCTTTTCATGTGCAATACAGTTGATAAGCCTAACTCATAAATAAATATCGTCAAAAATGTAAGCATGGGCAGCTCTCTCTACCACTTATGAATAGGAATCGAACATCCAGGCCCAAAAATTATGTCATCGATTTCCCATCGAACATATCTCTTGCCGCCAAATTGGACTTCGGTACCGGAAATTTATCTTGAAAATCATGTGGATCTTTTTCAACTAACCATTGGAATGAATTTCACATTAAATCCAACTGCCCGTAGCTGGCTTAAGGAACAAATCACCTGAATCCATTTATCAGTGCTGTCAAATGTCATTTCGTTGTGCATGTACTGGAAGCATATGGTCACCCCTACAACAAGAACTGATGGTAGTTTCTCAAACATTGTTACATTTCTTTATCTCAACCATTATGTTCCAATTATCCAGAGTGCTCATGAATGCTTTCAAGAAATTAATTTATTATTTTAGTTTTTTATTCCTTCCTTAGATCTGAGAAAATCAATGTATTCAGCTTCTCAAGAATTCCAACCAAATAGTCGCAAGAACCATTTCTCGCCACCCATTCAGGCAACACAAAAATACGTCCATGCTCTGAACTTCAAAACTATAATTAGCACTAGTCTGTTAGTGCTAATACTTACTCAGTTATATCTCTTTATTAAAACTAATAATTTATTTAGAAAAAAAAATCAAATGATGGCCTGCATTAATGTTAATACATACATAACTGCTTGAAAAGTCGTGAGTTGAGAGCTCCTCTTTTGACCAAATTAACAATTTAAATTGTCTTATAAAAAACATACCATATTCAAGCGTGCTGTGTTTTAAGGTCGATACCTAAAGATCGACCATACACAATGCTTTTCCTTTTTAGAGCTCACTTTTCACACTAATTAGAAATCCAGATTAGGTCCCCAACAAATAGCTGGTACTACATCCTGTACAATTCCAAAATAAATTATTCCACAACAAATTTTTGTGATTTAGAAAAAGTGATCACATTTTCCCAAAACATTGTAGACCTTGGTAATTGTTTAAAGGGAGAACAAAAGAGAAACATTTCTTTGTTTGCACCTGAGTGAGCATGTCTTACAAACACCAGCAACCAGTAATGCCAAATCAGTCGTTTCATCATGCTGAATTGACAAAAAGCGAAATGCTGCAGACTTGATCATCAGAACTTAATTATGATTGTACTGTCAAAGATTCGTTGTAGAAAGATCAATATTACACTGGTTAAGGACCCCTGTCGGCATCGCTTAGCCCCTACGATACTTTCTGTGAAATACGACGTGTGAACACCATTCTGCATGCTTTGCAAGGTTATATTCGATAATGCAACTTTGCAAGGTTATATTCGATACTGCATACTTTGCAAGATTATATTCGATACTGCAAACGTTGCAAGGTTATATTCGATACTGCAGTGTCCCTATATTGAATAAATAGCTGATTCAAAGCATGCACTGTTAAACAGCAAACTTGTTATTTCTAAGTAGGTAAAGTTTACATTATAATAACGATAGAAAGTGTCCTACGGTGCATTCCTTAGTCTGTAACAAAGGCGTTTATTTTAACGAAAAGCTACCCAAGCATGGACTGGACCCATGCATACACCGACGGCTCTGTAACAAACACATCACAGAACGGAGGGGCAGGAGCATTCCTGAACCTACCAAATGGCAGACAAATAACACTGTCATTCGCTACTGGTAAGTACACAAGCAATTTCAGAGCGGAGGCACTGAGGGCGGCAGTGGAAGAAATGGTAACACACAGTGAAAATGAGAGCCATATAGTCCTGCTTACAGATGCTCTCGCCGTAGTCACAGCGCTAAAAAGCAAGAAAAACACTGAGCTTAATGACTTAAGAGCAGCACTCTGCAAACTGTGCCAGCAGTCCGCACCAAAAAGGGTAGTGGTACAGTGGGTCCCATCTCACTGCAACATCCAAGGCAACGAGGAGGCAGACAGACTGGCAAAAGAAGGTGCAAGACTACCACAAACAGATACCAGTATGACGTACGAAGAGTCAAAACGGCTTATCAAAGCCAGATACATGACCAAATGGGAAACCGAACATACTGGTTACACCAAAAACGATGCCTATTACCAGTTGAACCGAAGAGAGCAGGTCGTTGTCTTCAGACTTCGCACTGGCCACAACAGACTGAGGTACCACCTATTCAACAAATTGAAGATAGGGTGTACCGACGAATGCCCGTGCGGTACTGGTAAAATGACCGCTGAACATCTGCTGCAGAACTGCCCGACATACGAGGATCAGAGAGAGCAGATGTGGCCATTACCAGTGGAACTGCAAGACAAGCTCTATGACAGTGGCGACAGCCTCAGGATGACCGCCACTTTTTTCGAAAAAATAATGGTTACTGTCTGACTGCGTACGCAGAAGAAGAAGAAGAAGAAGAAGAATAGTCAGATTGCACATTGATGTAACTTAGAAAGTTCACATTGTGGTTTTCGTCAAAGAGATTACGTCTTGTCAGTTGATCAGCGATTGCAGTTTTTGACAGATGTTTAAAATGAAAGAAATTATTCAATGAATAATTGAAGGCAACACTAAGATTAGGGTCTTCTAATGACACCAGACATGACGTTGATTTATTGGTTGACGCAACATACGTACATATAAGCGGCCGAAAATAGGCCCCATTTGAACAAATACTTTGACAGATTGTACGTATATACTATCCAAATTATATGTACTGACTAAAGAATGCTGTCTTGAGCATACGTACTGACTAAAGTTTGCCACCTAAAATATAGGTACTGGCTAAATTATGCCGTCTAAAGTACAGGTACTGACTAAAGTATACTGTCTAAAGTATAGGTACTGCCTAAAGTTTACTGTCCAAAGTATTGGTGCTGACAAAAGTATGCTGTTTAAAGCACATATACTGACTAACGCATGCTGTCTAAAGTATACGTACTGACTAGAGTATGCCGTCTAAAGTATAGGTACGTACTGAAGTATACTGTCTTAAGTATAAGTACTGACTCTAAAGTACACATGTATATGTTATGACTAAAGTATATGAAATGATTCAAGTATATGTAGTGATAAAATTGTATGTATTGTCTAAACTATGTGTAGGGATTCAAGTGTGTTTACGGACTAAAGTATATGTTGTGACTCAAGTGTATTTGCATACTAAAATGTATGTAGTATCTTAAGTATATGTGCTGAGTAAAATGTATGTAGTGGCTCAATATATATGCTGACTTAGGTTTATGTAGTGACTAAAGTATATTTGCTGACTAAAGTATATATGCTGACTAAAATATGCATGTTGACTAATGCATATGAAGTGACGCAAGTTTATGTGCTGACTAAAATATATGTAATGACTCAAGTATATGTGCTGACTAAATTACATGTAGCGATTCAAATGTATGTGATGACTAAATTATATGTAATTACTCAAAAATATGTGCTGACTCAAGTATATGTGCCGTTTCAAGTATATGTAGTGATTCAACCATATCTGCGAACTAATCTATATTTAGTGACTTAAGTACATGTGCTCACTATATGTAGTGACTCAAGTATTTGTGTTGATTAAGTATATGTAGTGACTCAAGTATTTGTGTTGACTAAAGTATCTGTAGTGACTCAAGTATTTGTGTTGACGAAAGTATATGTAGTGACTCAAGTATTTGTGTTGACTAAAGTATATGCAGTGACTCAATTATTTGTATTGACTAAAGTATATGTAGTGATTACAATTCATTTTTATAATCTATCTTTTAAGGAAAATACCTTCTGTCTGTTTAATATTTCATACTTGCTTGTAAGATATGTTCCTTTAAATAATAGTCTATGCAGGTTTTACTTTGGTGCAGCTCTTGGGATTTCGGTCTATACCTTATGCGGCCTTCAATATGGTTTGGGCACAAAATCCCTGCAAAATGTATTTCTGGACCTTCGAGCTTGTATGTTTCTTACCTGCATCACTTACTATGTGTTAAGGACTTGGTTAATGAAAGCATCATTTTAAGGTGCCTTAAATGTATGAGTTTACAGTGAGCACATTACCATTACCCTCATGTGAAGGTTTGTTATTTTGGCTGCATGTTGAAGTCACTGGACAGGGAAAACGTTTCTCTCTATGTCTTTATCATGCGAAATGCATGTTGTGAAGTTGTTGTTTTTTTTGTCGCTGTAGCTGCAAAGCGATGTATACACAAGAAAACCAAAGGTTTTAGTATTTGTCAAAGTAATATAATTTAGGCATGCATGGCAGAAAAGGTTTAGGACTAATATAAACTGCCCTGATAAACATGTGTGAGGTACAATTTCGTGGTATGTATGTCGATCATTACAGTCATGGTTACAGACATGGCAGCATACATTTATTGAGACTTTGACGGCAACCTTTAGCGTTTACGTGGTTCGCACCCAGCAAAAATAAATGAGTGATTGATAATACATTTTCACTATCTTAATTGAACCAATGTTGCGGAGCTGTATGCATTCCATTGTACTCTGCGCTTTCCACAAGTGCGCTACATATAATATTGTGCTAGTCAATATAAATGCTCAAGTGTCATATGGACAGAGTCACTCAACTCTGAACCAAAGAACTGCGATATAGGTGAGACAAAACAATATGTATATATGTGTGTGTACATATATATATATATGTATGTATATATATATATATATATATATATATATATATATATATATATATATATATATATATTTATATATGAATATGTGTGTGCGTGTGCGTGTGCGTGCGCGTGCGCGTGCGTGTGTGTGTAGTCGCTGTCATGAAATATGTGTCTATGCTATACTCGCCTTTGTGGGTTTCCAAGACAACATGACATTCATTTTGAAGCAGAAATACATACAATGGACAATATTGTTACTATAATGTTACATCATGATGATGATAATGATGAAAACATAACATATCCTGGTGTTTGTTTTAAATTGACTGTTTACACATAGAGACAGGATATAACGTCATATAGGCCATTATTGACTCCTTGTCTCACTTTAAAGTCCTGAAAATGTTTCATTACCGATTTTGACAGAACCCTAATTATGTTTCTGCCCTTTGGCTACAAAATGTCCTAGTTCAACATTGGTTGAAGCCCTTATGCTGAAAGTTTATAAAGCTGAATCAAAGGCGTGGCAATTGATTGCAACTACAAACAGCCACTAATGCATTGACTGGTGTTTTCTTCACCAAGACTACACGGGAATTGCTTCTGCCAAACGACAATAATACATAAGAGTTATGTTGTTTTATGCCATACAGACTTGTACACATGTACGCGACGTTTTATATACGATTGTTATTCTATGGCTTTCGTTTGTTAAATTTAAGTTTTTAAAAATATTTTTTGTACATTTTGGTAATTAATAATCTTTTCTTCTTGAAATCGCTTCAAATTTGTGTAAATATGTTTTTGATTTTCCTTATAAACATTCAGGAACTTTATTTTTCTCGTGTGTTATTTAAGATAATTGCTATTTTAATATTCATCACATCATTTATGCAAAACGATATCTCGACGAAATACTGTGATCTGGCTACAAAATATGAGCGTGCATCAAACATTATCTGACATCGGTTAGTTTAACAGCCGTGTATGGGAAATAACTTATAGGCAGCACACAAAAGCGTTGAGGGGAAGTCATCATTTGTATAAATCCTGCCCAATTGAAAGGCGGTGTAAATTTGATTACTGTAAGGTGAAACAAAGTTGGCTTGGCTTGGCTTCGTTCATTCTCAGTCTCCCATTACCAAACACTGAAAGGGCTTAAGTAGCAGAATGTAGTCCAGAGAACGGAATGCATTGTGTCGTAGTTTACAGCTTGACTGCGATATTTGCACCTTTCGGTCCAACACATCCGACTTCAGCAAGCATTTTTTGAGTACCGGGCTAGCATTCCCTCTTCGATCCCTTCTCCTTAGCCAGTCTGCCCTGCTGCAGCCTGTTATCCAGGATCACTGCGTGGAGGTGTAGAAGGGTCTTGGCAGCTTTGGTTCGCTGGCCCTGACGCTAGCAGTCAGCTATGAGTCGCTGATCACTGCAGCTTATGCGCTGCTCAGCATCTTGATCTCGAAACAAAGTTTTAATACCAATATTTCATTCAATTGTGCGTGTAGTAGATCATAGGTAGAAAATTAAAGATCGTTCCAAAAATGTTTCGCGTTTTCTCTTCCTATCCTCCTATCCCGTCAATAATATCTTCTGTGCATTTAATTATTAATGTTGATTATTTTGGTCATCATATTTAATGATTTAGCTGTTAGCTACTATGTGAAAAATAGAAGTTATCTTGACAGCATAATTTGTAATATCAGTTTGGAGTTCACAAGTTAACATGGATCTTCATCTAAAGAAATATATTTTTTACTGCAATCAAGTGCTACATTTACTGACCTAGAAGACGTGTTCCCCGTTTGTCTTGCAAACATCCCAGTACTGCAGATCAAATCCTTCTTCCATGTGCACATCTCCTATATAGCTCGTCAGTTCTCAAATTGGCTCTCAATTTAATTATGAAGTCACTGGACTGTCCGTTTCTTCCTGCCGCCATTATTACCGTGATCATGTATCATTGTTTTATGTAACATCATCATCATCATGTAGCATGCCCTTTGCAGAACGTTGCAATTAACTTAACTTAACGTTTTTATACTGGTTTAGAAGACTCATCAGAGTCTGTAGACAACCATTTGCATTTGCATTACCCTGCTCTCATCACAGTCAGCCAATATGAACATCAGTCTGCAGTCAGTCTTCCCGCCTGCTCCATGTTCATATTTAGAGTATCCTTGATATCTGGTATCCATTTTCGCATTGGTCGACCTTTGCGTCTCCTTCCAGGTCCCATGCCCTCAATGGCCCTTCTTTCTAGTCCGTCATGACGTTTGGTGTGGTCGAAAGTATTCAATTTCCGAAACATAACATTGTTTATGGGCCAGTGTTTTTACAACATTCAGGTCTTCTAAGATGGTTTTATTTGTCACTTTCTTTATGCAAGAAATGTTTAGGATTCTTCAGTTACATTTTGTTTCGAAAGCTCCAATTTTCATCCTTCCTGCTTGTGTCATAGTCCATGTCTCGCTACCATACATTTCCACAGGGAGATGGATGTTCTCAAGATCTTAAGTTTTAGTTGCTTGTTAGTATTATATGTAACACATTTCCCGAATGATCTCGTAGACATGTATCCGTTGCATGTCTTATGAGTCACACTCATATTGTAGCAATTGAACTGCCTGTTCAAGATCCACATGTCAAATATAATTAGTTCCACATAACAAGGCTACAACAACTTTCTCATTTTCGATGTTTGAAACTTGACATGAGACACATCTGAGTAGGAAGTTAAATATTTTTTTTAATAATTGAAACATAACATAGCAAACCATAGAATATAAATGGCAAATGCCAACAGTCAATTTGTTCAGTATAATTATTTAAACTAGGTTTTCCCAACTTATAGCTTTTCTCCGCCTGCTTTCATGCCTTAATTTGAATATACGAGATCTCATATAATAAAAGCAGTGGTCAATCTGTGGTAATTGGAACTCATACGTTGTTGGCTTGCTCGGTAGTGGTACTGCCATGTGTCGATTAGTCTCACTTTTGTGGGATTCCAAGTGAGCACCATTCTACTGTTTACTGGTGACATTCGAGTAATTATTGATCAAAATTGCATTCAATAGATTTGTTTGCACTTTCTCTCGGAACATACTAAATATTTAAACATGGGTTCGGTGAAAGTTTCTCAATTCATGGCTGTTCTCGGACTTTCTGCATATAAAGAATGCAAGCGTTCAGTTTTTAAATTTGTTTCACCACTGATCAAGTACTACTTTTATTTGATGGACTAGCAAAAAGGCGCGTGCATATGTGTTATTCCGCAACAAAGCACTTGCACTATCTAGAAGTAGTAAAGGAGCGCGTGGCCGAATGATTTCGATACCTGCCTGCTGAAAAGGAGGTCAGTGAATCGAATCTCCGGTAAGGCATATGTTGTTTTTTTTGTTGTAGCTGAAATAAACAAATAATCAGGACACAACGTGACAACTGCAATGGCAAAGCGGCCTGTACACCAATAGCATTAGTATAGTTCATTACAATAAACATATTTGTTCACAGCGTTGTCCTTTTGTGGGATGTTGCTCGTAAAAACACTCATGTCTTCGAAGAAAGTTGTACGATGAAGAGTTATCTAAGAGTTTGCAAATACATGATTTTAGATGATTTTGAGATGACGGAAATAAATATAATGTTATTGCATTTGGCACAACAGACAACATAATAAGGATTGCATTGATATTGTTATACCAGATAGACAGCTACGCACTGGTGTAACATAAAGTCAATGATTAATTAAATTTAATTAAACCATAGAATAATATGTAACGCATTTTGATGTGAAATAAAGTGATTTAATTTTTTTATATTGTGATATGTTTAAATAAAGCTTTATAGGTGATGACATCCTTTTTTTATTTTTTTAAATTTAAAATTAGCAGTCAAAACCAAATCAACATATCTGAAGGCATCAATGTATACTTGCAAATGCACATGACATAGTGTCATTAAATAACGTTTTATGATGTGTTGATCCTGAACGTTGTTCCTTGATAACCTTCTATCTTAAGTGCATTATCACACTGCGAGTTATATTTGGATATGTTTGTTTATCTGCATTGTAATTTATATTTGTAATGTTAACTAATATTAATATGAAAACTAATTCGCCCTTTTATGATCTGTAACATTACCAGGCACGTTCTTTTGATGTAACATCATCCTCAGGTTTAGTTGTATGGACACCTTCATCCTTGTGTATATTTTTCTGTATTCGTGTTTCTAAACACGATAATGAACAAATTGATAACAGTCATTTTAATAAATGTAACATTTGTAATGATATTGCTATTATGATTGTGTTCAATGGCATATTAATACATGAATCCTACTGAAATTATCGTAGCTCTTTGTTTAAGTAATGGTGTATTTATATTTATATATATATAGTAGTTCGCAAACTGAAATGGGATAAATGTGGCTGGTATTTCCTGAAGGTGGCATTTGATGGCAGCGCAACATGCAGCTGTGTGAATACTTTGGGTGGCAGACACTAGATTTCGCATACGCAGCTCATAAAGAGAATGATGCCGTGTTCACGTTGTATACAATCAAAGAACCGCGTACAAACAGTGATTAAAAGGACTTTCTGCAAAGGGAATTCTTAGGGGTGGGGGGGGGGGGGGTGCTTTCTGTTAATAGTGAGAAGTGTTTGTCGCGTAAAGCGGTGCTTAAATGGGTTAATACATTTTTCTAAAAGACGCTCATGCATTTCTGATGGAGCCAGTCTTGACTGTCCTATTCAGACGGCAGCAGAAGTATCTATGCAGCGAGTGGTTTAAGAGCTGATTCGAGCTGAAATGCGAGTATCCTTAAACAGTGTACCAGCAGCAAAATAGTTTTCGCATGGTTAACGTTACGGCACAATGCATGATCGATTGTAATTTCCAGAAAGTGTACTCACGGTGTGTGCTCAGACAACTGACTGACGAACACAAAATGAATGCAATGAGACTGCCCTTGTCAAATCTCTATTGGTATGCAGATCAAGGAGAAGATTTGCTTAACTGGATTGTTAATGGGGGCGAAACATGGATGCGTCAATACCAACGTTAATCAAAGCGTGCTTTAATAATATACAAACATCCTTCACCTTTGTTCACGAAATTCAAGACTACGCCATCTACAGTGTAGGTTGTGCTTGCAGTATTTTGGGATTCTCACGGAGTGCTGTTAGCAAATGACCAGTAGAAAGGGGATACTGTGAATGCTGTATCGTGCTGTGAAGTTCTGCTGATGCTTCGGAATGTAAGTCCTACCAAATAGAGGGGCACTGCTCTATCAGTACCAGAGTACATACAGCTCGATTAATTCAGGAGAAAATGATTCAAATAATGTGACAGCTTCCTGAACATCCGCCTTTAAGCTATGCCTTAGGCCCAAGTAGGAACACTACGTGAACCAAACTGCAGATTCTGCCATGACCACGAGGAGTCAGTTGAGCACCTCCTGACTTTATGTCCAAGGCTGGCTGATCTGCGAAACCTGCTGTTACCACCACACTCCACCATACTCAACGCACTCTACACATTACTACAACAATTGAGGTGGACGAGTGCTTATCATCATAGATATATATATACGAGGCGTGTTCAAATGAAACCAAACCGGACCTAACTGCACGAAATGAACATATATACGATGTGCATTGTGACGTCAATTCTGGTGCAAACAACTTATACCAACCGTCAAGTTTGCAAAGATTTATTATCCTCCGACTCATAGTTTCCTCGGTAGACCGTTGAAAACATGGTGGATGTGATATGGAATCCGTTCAGAGTTGATCAGCGAGCGGCCAGTTGATATTCATGGCAGAATGCAAGCAATGTATGGTGACCCCAAATTGTTGCATCAATTTTGGCCATGGCATCTTCTGACACAGCAATATGCGTCTGACCTGTTCTCGGAAGATCTTTCGTTAACTCACGTTATTCGCTAAACATCGTTGTCCAGTTCTTCACTGTTGTCTTCTACACACGTTTATCACCATACACTGCCTGCATTTTGCGATGAATGTAAACTGCTCGACATCATTCAGCTGTTAGAAACCGAATCACCGCTTTCTGATCAACTCTGAACGGATTCCGTATCTCACCCGCCATGTTTTCACCGCCTGCTTAAGAAACTATGAGTTGGAGGATAAGGATATTTTGCAAACTTGACGGTTGACATGTGCTGCTTACACAAGAATTGACGTCACCATGCGCATAGTACGCATGTTCACTTGGTGCAGTTTGGTCCACCATCCCCTTCTTGTTTATTACAGTTCCAGGGTATTTGAACCTCTAGACCTGTTTCCGTGACTGTTCACTTAGCATAATACGATCTCTTCTCTCGAGACCACCATGGTTATGGTGTTCAACTGCTAATGGTCCGCCCTCTTATCTATAGCCCGATTGTACAAACTTGAATTTTGGTTTGGAGATGCGCTGCTTACTTGAAAATCACGTTTACATTATCGACAAACGTTCGCTCTGAACTATAGACCGTCTTTGAACTACAGACCGTCTCTTGCTCCTCCACTGATCGCTTTTTAGTTCTTCCCGCACAGACTTTGATGTTGTATAAAAATGGTGCCTTGAACTTCTCTGCAGTTTGGAATCCTGTCCTACTGTAGTTTCTGCAAGTCTTATATACAGTCTATATGGAGCAAATCAAACGTTATGGGAAATATTTCTTCTCCATCAACAGAGATGAACTCAAAAGCAACGGTAAGATACTTATGTGCCAACGTTTGCAGAAGTCAAAAAGAAAGCAGCGCAAACTTGCAGGTAAGATACTAATGTGCCAACGGCTATAGGAGTCAAACAAGAAAGCAGCGCAAACTTGCAGGTAAGATACTATTGTTCCAACGGCTAAAAGAGTCAAACAAGAAAGTAGCACAAACTTGAAGGTAAGATACTATTGTTCCAACGGCTAAAAGAGTCAAACAATAACGTAGCACAAACTTGCAGGTAAGATATTATTGTTCCAACGGCTAATGGAGTCAACCAAGAAAGTAGCACAAACTTGAAGGTACGATACTATTGTTCCAACGGCTAAAGGAGTCAAACAAAAAAGTAGCACAAACTTGAAGGTAAGATACTATTGTTCCAACGGCTAAAAGAGTCAAACAAGAAAGTAGCACAAACTTGCAGGTAAGATACTATTGTTCCAACGGCTAAAAGAGTCAACCAAGAAAGTAGCATAAACTTGCAGGTGAGATACTATTGTTCCAACGACTAAAGGAGTCAAACAAGAAAGTAGCACAAATTTGCAGGTAAGATAATATTGTTCCAATGGCTAAAGGAGTCAAACAAGAAAGTAGCACAAACTTGCAGGTAAGATACTATTGTTCCAACGGCTAAGGGAGTCAAACAAGAAAGTAGAACAAACTTGAAGGTAAGATACTATTGTTCCAACGGCTAAAAGAGTCAAACAAGAAAGTAGCACAAACTTGCAGGTAAGATACTATTGTTCCAACGGCTAAAAGAGTCAACCAAGAAAGTAGCACAAACTTGCAGGTGAGATACTATTGTTCCAACGACTAAAGGAGTCAAACAAGAAAGTAGCACAAATTTGCAGGTAAGATAATATTGTTCCAACGGCTAAAGGAGTCAAACAAGAAAGTAGCACAAACTTGCAGGTAAGATACTATTGTTCCAACGGCTAAGGGAGTCAAACAAGAAAGTAGCACAAACTTGCAGGTTAGATACTATTGTTCTAACGGCGAAAGGAGTCAAACAAGAAAGTAGCACAAACTTGCAGGTAAGATACTATTGTTCCAACGGCTAAAGGAGTCAAACAAGAAAGTAGCACAAACTTGCAGGTAAGATACTAATGTTCCAACGGTTAAAGGAGTCAAGCAAGAAAGTAGCACAAACTTGCAGGTAAGATACTAATGTTCCAACGGTTAAAGGAGTCAAACAAGAAAGTAGCACAAACTTGCAGGTAAGATACTAATGTTCTAACGGTTAAAGGAGTCAAACAAGAAAGTAGCACAAACTTGCAGGTAAGATACTAATGTTCCAACGGTTAAAGGAGTCAAACAAGAAAGTAGCACAAACTTGCAGGTAAGATACTAATGTTCCAACGGTTAAAGGAGTCAAACAAGAAAGTAGCACAAACTTGCAGGTAAGATACTATTGTTCGAATGGCTAAGAGTTAAACAAGAAAGCAGCGCAAACTTGCAGGTAAGATACTACTGTGCCAACATCTAAACTACTATAAACTACTTCACAACGTCATAATATCCTTTTCAAGACGAAGTTGAGAATAAAAATATCAAGAAAAAAGGATCAATTTCAAATTGCAATTAAAAACATAATTGATTCTGTAGGGCGCATAGCGCAGTGGTTTGCGTGCTGGCTTCGCATATTAGTGGTCCTGGGTTCATTCTCCAGTTGAGGCGATAATGTTTTTCAGACCGCAACGGCACCCGGGACGACCCAGCCTTAAATGGGTACCGGTTCAGTCCGGGAAGTAAACGTGGCGAAGGAGAGGAGATGGCTACCGCCCTCATATAGCCAAGCCTTTGAAATGGGAGATCGCTAACACCTCACACCTCTTCGGCAGTAATGCTAAGGGTTAATTTACTTTACTTTAGGGCACATATAAGTTGTAGTGTGTGTGGCCAAAGGTACCGTTTTCTGCAGCTCGCTACCTGATTGACTTTTTATTATATGATTTGAAATAATGAAGTACAGACAAGAATGTCAAGATGTATCTACCCTATTAGTGTACATGAACACAATTACATTGAAATATATGGAAAACTGTTTTAGATCGTGTGGTTACTAGTGAACAATTCCTAGCTAGGAGTTGATTAACTTTAAAACGTAATACCGCACTTGCACACCAGCGCAAGCCTAAACAAGCTTCCTAATTATCCAGTTGATCCAGTCTTTTAAAAAACACGAAGACGACGTGAACGTCTTATACCATCTAACTAATATTCACTTCAACAGCTGTTCGGTAAAACATTGATACAACATTATCTTCCTTGATCAATCTAACCCACCTTCGTCTTTGACGACGTGATCATAGCAAGCAAAGCGGTCAACAAAAAGTATTTTCCCAGATAAATGAAAGCATTTGCAACTGTGCAAAGAGTTGATTGTTGAAGTCAAATCATTACGTTGTCTTCACAAAATAGCCGTGCTAAACGACTATAATGTCTCCGCCATCGCTACTGCCTGTTGATGCATGGCATAGTGAGACGTGGTGCTGTTACTGGAGCTTGAGAAAGGAAACAGTTCTGAAGCTGAAAAAGTCATTTGTCAATCAACGAAATGTATTATCGAACATTTATAACAGACACATCAGTAATACAGTAAGATGTGGGGGCCCAATGATCATCTATGTTGTGGGAAACAAGAGAAAAAAGATTACTGGCTATATAATTGTGTAGCCTGCAGTCATTGCACATCCTCATAAGGCACACTGATTGGTTTTATTTTGATACCCTGGCAAAAAGGAATATATAGGCATGGAAACAAAGGAGGTCGCACCTCCCCACGTAGTCTAACGACATTAAGTGGACTGAAGATAGATAGGAACTTATTGTCAACGACGCTTGGCACGACACTTGATGATGATGCTCAGAGGTGTTCCTCTTGTTGGCTTCCAAAGTGTTTAAAATATATTTGTTAACATTTTTCTTATTTGTAAACATGTTTCGAATCTGGTGTGTCATAGTCTGCTACACGCAAGAATCGTGCATGTAAGAGACAACAATTCATTAACAAATTTCATAATCCAGGAAAAAGACGTATTGCTGCACAAACGACCAATAGCTGCTGTTTTAGAATACACGTGTACAATATTGACAACTTTGTAATATGAGGACTTGGTTCATAGACAAGTGTTAATGAAAACCTTTTAAAAACTAAATATTTTGAATAAATTCGTGTATTTTCAGATAGAAATACGAAGGTTAACAATGACACAAAGGTGGAAATGAACAACGCTTGCATTAGAACAAATTAATATAAATTTAGTAATAATTTTTTAATTCTTTTATGTCTAGCGATATACTATGATGTAGGCACCTATATATAATCATATACGAGGTATGAAGGAGCTCGTGATATATATATATATATATATATATATATATATATATATATATATATAAATATATATGTATATATGCACACATACATCTGACACGTTCTCTGCAAACCTTGACTCCAGGACCATGTCATTGCCCAGAGCATACTTTTTCGATTTCGTAATATATTCACTTCGTCTCTATTCCTCGTTCGAGTATATTCTGAAGTTAAATAGTGCATTTGTAATGACCAATATCAATTCTTCAGCTCAAACTGGTATTCATCCAATAACGAAGTATGAACGATTTCCAAGCTCAAACCAGTGTTGATATACGGTAGAGCAAGAACAATGCCAACGTCTTTTACATTTACCATACTGTGGAGTCCAGGACTATTGAAATGGTTGGTGACTAGAGACCGAATTAATTGGAAATGTCATTTTGATGTTGATGGAAGCGGGACTCATAGTTCAAGGTCAGTTGTAACAGTGTAAAATTTGTGTAACGGTTCCATGTGGAGAATAAGAGTTTGGAACAGTAGAAAATTGGAGCTAGCGACTGTATTCTCTGAGGGTTCAAAAATTTCCTGAATATTAGTTATCGACCCAATGTCAGTCCAGGGTCAATGCACCGCTGGTGTTGCCGGTGTCGACACTAGGTCTGCAGGAAAGCGAAAGGTTGATGTTCACTATAAGTGGGAAACTTGTCTGGTCTGGGCTGTGGGAAGGTGGTAGATTGACCATTCTTAGTATTGGACTGGTACCAAACATACGTGATGGGGTAGATTGACGGCAAAGACTCGCACGTCAGACTGTTACATTTAGAGTAACAGTGACCTGTACATATTTCAGTCAATAAGAAACTAGATGGGTGGGACCAGAGGAGATTGATATATAACCAGCCAACTGTGGAGGACCACTAGACAGCCATTTATATTTAACAAGGCAAGGAAAAGAGTATATAAAAGTCAATGTGGACAGGAGATTTAGCATTCGGGAGAGAGAGGGCGTTTACGGAGGTTTATCCCATCATACACATAGAGTCTTGCATTTAGCTCAAAGGCGCGGATGATGGACTGTAAACAATAAGAGAATCCAATGTCTGTGTCGAAAAGGGTCTGGTGAATCCAATGTCTGTGTCGATACGGGTCTGACGAATCTAGAGAAACAAATCCTAAGTGCACATCGAAAAAGGTCTGGTGAACCCAATTTCTGTGTCGAAAAGGATCTGGCGAACCCAATGTCTGTGTCCAAAAGGGTCTGGTGAACCCAATGTCTGTGTCGAAAAGGGACTGGTGAATCCAATGTCTGTGTCGAAACAAATCCTAAGTGCACATCGTAAAGGGTCTGGTGAACCCAATGTCTGTGTCGAAAAGTATATGGCGAACCCAATGTCTGTGTCGAAAAGGGTCTGGTGAACCCAATGTTTGTGTCGAAAAGGGTCTGGTGAATCCAATGTTGGTGTCGAAAAGGGTCTGGAGAACCCAATTTCTTGTGTCGAAAAGGATTTGGCGAATCTAGAGAAACAAATCCTAAGTGCATATCGAAAAGGGTTTGGTGAACATAATGTCTGTGTCGAAAGGGTTCTGTGAATTCTGTTATACAAATCCCAAAGTCTAGAGTCGAAAAGGGTGTGGTAAATCCAATGTCAAGTGTTTGAAATAGGGAGGTGAACGCGAAGAATACATGATCTTTATCTCAACATGTTATCGGTAAGACCACGGAGTGCGGATGGATAACATTGGACTTGTTACACTTCCCCGCTTGTTTGCTGCAATGTACCGTATTGGAACATGAGGTGAGTTTTGATTCGGCTTCTGATCAACAGGTCACACATGTTTCTTCCATGGATGTGAGTTATCAGAAGGATCAGTAATCACCACACGTGTGGTTTGATAAGGAAATGGCGGAGTAAGATCTCGCCGACAGAGGATGTGTGAAAGGAGAAGTAAGAACTAGTTTCACACGATAGATGATGGATGGTGGGAAAGGGTTATGGTGTTATTACGAGAGACACACTGAAGGGTGAAGACAAGAATAGCTTCTGAATAACGATGCTGGAAGAAAAAGTCAATCATCACATGTGCGTTTTGTAGAAAGTCTTCGTCTTCTTGGCATAGACCACGGACGCATAGCAGCTGACAAAACAAGATTTTGGGTGAGAAAAGACATACATGTAATAGCTATGTGTGTTAATCGGTTTATAGTAGAGGGTGGTGCATAGACCAGGAGGGCAGCTAGAGATATCTGTGTCAAGTTGAGTGATGAAAGTGAGATGAGATTAGAGATATGAAGCGTAATGAAACTGTTAAAACAACAAATGAACTAAGAGAGATCGGCCTGAGAGATGTCACAAACTCCTCTACATTCTTCGATATGTCGGTAGTGTATCAGTGGAAGAGATCCCTTATAACTAGACCAAATTAGATATTTAAAAACGACCAATAAAAAGGCACAACTGGGTTACATCTAAGTAACTAAAGGTTTTCCACTGATCTGGTTGAAGAAATGACCTTAGCATTAAACGGTGCAAGGAAAAGCTCAACCAACCAGAGGAGAGTAGATTGTACAGGAGGAATGGTGATGTTCCTACTACCAAGGAAGAACTGGTGGGCTGCAAGATTAACCGAATAAGAATTAGAGATATAAAGGGAGCAAACATCGACAGGAATCGTCCGTAGGTTCGGTCTGGAGACAGAACAGTAGAAGAGAAAGTAATCAAGGCGTGGTTAGTGTCCTTAAGAAAGGATGGTAAATCCCTGACTATAAGCTGGAAGACGCTGTTTGAAGATTTAGATATTAGTTCAGTAGGACAGGAGCAAGCCGAAACAACAGGTATGGCATGATTGTTTGGTCTGTAAATTGTGGGGGTATAAAGGTTTGCCCAAACGGATGGTAATGCTCTGCAATTAAAAGTGCTCAAAGGGAAGAACTGGAGATTGACATTGTAAACAGCAGCATCATCATTATCGCCTGATGAATAGAAGTAAGAGGTGAAATGTTGTTGGCGACCTTCATGATAGTACAGATACTTCCGCCCCCCATCCTTTGTCTGTAGGTTTGATAATAAAATTATTACTTCGACACAAGCTAAGAAGAGAGAGAACCTTGGACTCAGAGACGTTAGAGTACCAAAGGTGAAACGTTGTTGGCGACCTTCATGATAGTACAGATACTTCCGCCATACTACCGTCACCCATCCTTTATCTGTAGGTTTGATAATAAAATCATTACTTCGACACAAGCTAAAAAGAGAGAGAACCTTGAACTGAGAGACGTTAGAATACCAAAGGTGAAATGTTGTTGGCGACCTTCATGATAGTACAGATACTTCCGCCATACTACCGTCACCCATCCCTTGTCTGTAGGTTTGATAATAAAATCATTACTTCGACACAAGCTAAAAAGAGAGAGAACCTTGGACTGAGAGAGTACCAAAGGTGAAATGACGAAGGCTCTCAATATCATGTAGGGTCCTCTTGATGTAAATATGGTAGATATAGGTGTTACCAGATTTAGGAATCAAATTAGATTTATCATTGGATAAGCCAGAAAATTGGTAATTTGGTCAAGGGATTTGTAGGTACAGTATAGGGAGATGGCAGAATACGATCTGAGGGACTGATGATCTATGAACTATAGTTCGTTCTAAAATCGCTGAACAATTTTAGTGATTTCTATAAATAATACCCTTAATAGAATGTAATGAAATTTTATGTGTGTATTATTAGTAGTCACGACTTTAAGATATTATGTTTTGCCCATAAACTGTTTCTCTTTCAGTTATTACTTATTTGGAATAAGCTAAATAACGCTGATCTGGATTTGGTATACCTATACACGTTTTGCAGTAACACATTCCAGTATTCCGTTTAATGTCTAGTTTCGTCCCCAAAAGCTAAGTGAGAAATTGGGAATTCCGTAAAAAACAGCTTCATTTCCACCCATGTATGTGGCGTATCCACACATCGTTTGTTTTCCGTTAGGAGCTACTTTTTTATGGGTTTAGTAACGAATTTGAAGTGCAAATTCATAACCTGCAGAAGGTGACTGTACTATTGTATAGTTACTTCTGCAGATAAGTCAAAAGGGGACGTTTATATCACGACATATAAAAGATCATAGGAACAGAACACAACATACGCTAGGCATAAATATAACCTTTTTCCTATTGGATAAAACGTTATCTCAGATATGTAAATAATACAGTCAAACACGGAAGGACAAGGAAAACCGATGACTCTCGACAAAGATGTGATTGGATGTGATTTTCCGCTTTTCTATGAATTGTTAAGTGCAGCGGATTCAGTGTTCAGAAATCTGTTGGTGACAGGGACATAGTTTGTGAACAGCCACACATTATTGCCGAACGATGCAAATACCTTAGGCAAATTCGTGAGCGCATAATGAAAGGCTACGATTTACTATATTTGGACGAATCCTTGGTAAATGCTCACCCTACATTTGACAAGGAATGGCAATCACTGGACGGAAACAAGAGAAAGGGAATTTCAAGTAACAAGGGTCAAGACATTGTAATAGTTCAAGCAGGTAGCAAAGAAAATGGTCTTATAAGGGGCGCAGAACTTCTTTTCCACAAATAGTGGGAGTACCACACTGAAATGAATGGATATATTTTCAGGAATGGGCTGGGAACACAGTTCTGTTCACTCTGGAAAGGCCGCCATGTCTTGTAGTGGACAATGTACCCTATCATAATGTTGCAGCGCAGGTAGGCACAATTTCACATTCAACAAGCACGAATCAAGTAATAATGAATTGGCTTGTAAAAAAGGAAATTTACCTTTTTGTCACAACAAATTACAACTAGACTTACTGTGGCTTGTGATGCGGACTAGGAAGACAAAGATATATTTTTAATTGACAAGATGATTGCAGAGCATGGTCACAATTCTCTTTGGCTCCAACCTTACCATTCACACCTCAACTCCATAGAGCTTGTGTGGGCTGCAGTCTAAGGTCAATTTCCGCACAGAACAAGACTTGCAAATTGTTTGATGTTAAAGACGTGACTCTTGATGCCGTCTCAAAAATAGATATTTAGTACTGAAATAAATGTGAAGAGCGTGTGCTCTGAGAGGAAGAAGCACAGATAAGAGCATTTCATCCAGCCCTTAGCAGTAGTTAATCTCTTCGACTAGTCAGAATCAGATTAGAGCAGTTCACATGCGATTCTCAGTTGCTGACCCATCCACCATTTGCCTCACAATAAACTGCATGTTCATGAATACAAACTTTGTTACTGCGTTCCAAGAAAGTATATCACCTGATGAAGACTGCAGAAGCGACAATTCAATGCCCTTACTGACCCAGATTCTGCAATGTAAAAGTGGATCACTTCTGTCCTAATTTGTTTGTGGAAAAACAGCAACAATAACTGGTACTTTGTTTTTTATGCTTTGCACAACGAATCTTTCGTGATCGTCTTTAGTCATGTGATCGTCTTGAGTCATATTATCGTCTTGAGTCTTGTGATCGTCTTGAGTCATGTGATCGTCTTGAGTCATGTTATTGTCTTGAGTCATGTGATCGTCTTGAGTCATGTTATCGTCTTGAGTCATGTGATCGTCTTGAGTCATGTTATCGTCTTGAGTCATGTGACGATCTCAAGATCATAGTCTCGTTCAGGACCCATGACACAAAAAGAATAATAACACGATTTAATAACCAAATAACATTTAACTGTTCATATATTCATGGCGAAAAATTGTCTGTTAATGAATGTAATCATATGTAGTATGGATACACCTTTGGAAAACATCGCCACCATTTACTGTATTACTGTAAAATCTAAGATTTGATTAACATTGTTTCGTGCATCTGTAAAATTATATAACAAAAACGGCTCTATGCAAAAACTACGTTTAATGTGAATTCGTTGAACATGAAATCTTAAGGTCGTAGGAAATGCAACACCGATTGCAAAAGAATGACTGTTATAAGTATGGAAGTGTTTGAGAAAATTAAGCTGGAATGTGTTCAACAAATTTTGGAACAAACTGAGTGAGTTCAGCAATGATGATGTTCGTCCATCACAAGTGATGAAGACTACTCTCTTTGTTCAGTCGTGTGGACAGTCTTTTCTCTTGCTGTGTCCATGATGTTCTTCCATCACAAGTGATGAAGACTACTCTCTTTGTTCAGTCGTGTGGACAGTCTTTTCTCTTGCTGTGTCCATGATGTTCGTCCATCACAAGTGATGAAGACTACTCTCTTTGTTCAGTCGTGTGGACAGTCTTTTCTCTTGCTGTGTCCATGATGTTCGTCCATCACAAATGATGAAGACTACTCTCTTTGTTCAGTCGTGTGGACAGTCTTTTCTCTTGCTGTGTCAGCTGAAATGAGGGACGTCCGCGATGATTTGCATTAAAGTGAGGAAGAAACTGCGCCTTTTGTCAACCTCACTCTCTGGTCCTGAGCTACCATTTGCCAGTGGCAAGATTTGAATCACGCCGACTCGAGATAGCACATGATGCAGATTCTTCTCAGGGTCTACTTCTGAACTTTTTTCCGTAAACAGGTATCCCACAAAGCAGCAGAAAGGGGGGGGGGTGGCATCTAACGTTGTGTGCCGGGCCATTGCAATAACCGCAAGAGGTCGTAGGGACATCACTCAGCGTGTGAGTGAATTTGGCATCTCTCCTCGCTGTGTTCAGTCCATTATAGTAGTGTCTATATTTCACAAACCAAAATTGGCACTTTGCAGCTAAGGGCAAAGGGGAGGCCAATTTCGTGATGTTCAGCCGCGTGAACTAGACCGTCAAATACGATACAGGCTTAAGCGTAGTGCCATTCATATAGTCAATGTCCAGACCAGAATAATCGGACGGAAGAAATCACACAAAAACGAGCGAATTAATCAGTCCAAATGGAAAACAACAAAACGTTTTCGTGAACACAAATGTCACATTATTGATCAACACCCTGCCTGATCACATATTATTGATCATCTCTCCTGCCTGATCACACATTATTGATCCACTCTCCTGCCTGATCACACTAGTATGAATTCCAAGCAAATCCGTGGTACGGCTGCGTCCATTATGAACTAAAACAGCAGAGCAATGTAGACCACCCACCGGTTAAGGCACCATCTTAGCTGCTTTCGTCAATAGAACAGATAGGGATAACTCGCGGGAGGCTGGAAGTAAGAATAGCTTGCCAAAGAAGTAAAATATGTCGTGGACACTTTGTAGAAAAGTCATTTTCTTGCTAAAATAAACGAGAAACACGTATCAGCTGCATTCATTGTTTTAATCGCATTACAAAAGATAGTACATGTGTTCAAGTAGTGACCAGTATAATTATAAACTAGCCAGAGTATCAGTTTTGAAACGTAACCAAAAAAAAACATAAATGACATATAGCGACTGCTGGTAAAAGAAAATATAACATTACTGTTCTGGGGAGTGGATGTACAAGAATTCATGACAACATTACTGTTCTGGATTGTGGATGTTGAAGACTGACACCATTACTGTTCTGGTGTGTGGATGTTGAAGACATGACAGCATTACTATTATAGTTAGTGGATGTAGATGACATGGCAACATTACTGTTCTGGTGTGTGGATATTCAAGACATGACAACATTACTGTTCTGGTTTGTGGATGAACAAGAATATATTACACCATTACTGTTCTGGTGTGTGGATGTAAAAGAAGACAAGACACCATTACTGCTCTGATGTAGGAATATCCAAGACATGATAACATTACTGTTATGATGAATAAATGTAGATGACATGACACCATTACTGTTCTGGTGTGGGAATGCACATAACGACAGGACAACATCTCAGTTATATTGAGTTGATGCACAAGACATGTCAACATTACTCTTCTGATCAGTGGACATAGAACACTGACAAAATTACTGTACAAAGACACGACAACTTTACTGTTCTGATGTGTGGATATTATCTTACACGTTATTGCATATATGTAAGTCGTTCATGTCAAATGTATTAAACACATTTACAGCAGGTATGAATACTTATGAGGCCCAGATGTTGATTTGAATTAGAACTGGATGTTATCAGGGCAACATGATAGCTATTATACAATTTGCACCGGCAATAGCCGCAATCATTTATTTGCCTGTAGAAAAATAGAAAAATGCTCTAGTTAAAAACAAGAAAAACACAAAATGCACACGCTATTAATTTTTGATAAAAATTTACAGAAACACTCAAGACAAAGCTCCGGAGACGTTCATAAGGAACGAGTAACACAAACAACTGATCTTAGTGGGATTAAATTGTGATTCTAGACATGGAATTTAGTTGTTTTATTTCCAAAGATTTTATTTACAAAAATCATGATCTCCTTACACTATGTTTTGAATGCTTTATCAAGTTACGTTATTTGTGTTATGATATCAATATTATGATAATTTTATTGTGTTATATATATTTTGTTATTTATGTTATGTTATTTATGTTATGTGATTTCTCGACGAGGAAATAAAAGAAGCACAGTCAGGGCTTAGATAGCACAGAGGCACGAGGGATCACAACCTTGGCATGCGAAATAATATCGAAAAGTGCAGAGAATATAATATCGTCTTATATAATTGCTTGACGCAAGCAATCCTTTTGAAAATTGGAAGCAGATCGAGGCGTGAGGCCCGGCACTCTCGCTGCCTGGCAGGACTCCACAGGATGAGCGCCACACTTTTTTCTTATAGGTTGTACCGTCATCATACAGCGATGTACGTTGCACTGTTTCGTTAAGCCTGTGGCCCAGTGCATCCGATTTCAAAAGGCGTTTCTGTAGGGATGCCCTCCTTAGCCTTTGGCTGTCTCCAGCCTATCTGCAAGGCAGCAGTTGTTTGTGGTCAGAGTTGTCTCTCATAGGAAAGTTGTCTTGTAGGACTATCGAGTCTTCACCACTCGTGTCTATAGGGTGTGGTGATGATATGATATGATGGACTATGTACTAGTTTGTACTATCCCGGAAGAGAGGCAGTCCCATGTGACTGTGTCCCAGGATCGTCACGTCCTGCCAGAAACGTAGCATATGCATGTGAAGGGGGTATCTCTTTGCTCCCTTTATTTTATCGGTTTCTCTGCAGTGATGGTACGCCTAGAATTCCCGCCACCTGGGAGGTTGTCACAATAGGGCAGAGGTGCAATTTCCGCTTGCCTGCATCTCTTCTGCGTTCATTGAGATGACTGATAGCAGACAGAGGTAAAGAGCGAGGCAGGAGTGCATTTAACCAGCGGACAAGCCTGGTCATGGCACGGAGATGTTGTTCGCCTGGTGTGCGGACATATTTCATGATCAAGGGTTGAGTCTCAACAGTTCGCAGTGAGGTGGCTGCTCTACTGCTTACGACACCCGACCGAGAACTAAGTCTTCTACTAGTGGTTTCACACCTCAACGACGTATGGGTTGAATATCGAGCAGCTCCCCGCTGAAGAAGAAGAAGAAGGAAGCAGATCTTTTTGCCGAGGACAAAAGACATAACCTTCTAGAAATTTACATTGCTGCAGTATGGGCATCAGATTCTTCAATAGGCACGAAATCAAAATCTTATGATGTAGAGACTTTCACAGGTGGCATGTGTACACTGACATTATTTTTATCTTCACCATCCGTGGTATAAGATCTTGTTGAGTCCAGAGCAAAAAGTCTTTCTGCGTGAGGCACTGACCACATAGCAAAAGGAATAAATCACGTGCCACTTTTTCTTCTTAGAAATACCATATTCAATAGGAGGAATCGTACAATAAGAAGATTTGTCGGTTCCTTCCCCGTAGCTGGAATTGTAAAACTCATCAGCAGTCCTTTTCGGTTCAACCAGTAGCACAGTTTTGTTGCACAGGGTTGACAACATATGTGTGGGTCCCAATATTTGTGCTCACAACCAAAATAAAAGCTGTAAGCTTTCTGTACCAAACGAGTATAGGTCGTATTTGCTTGTCGTCAAAGTATTTGTCCGCAAATATAGCAATGATAATCTGCGCTGTTCCCTCATTCGCGAGGAATCTTAAAGGCCATGTCTGCACTTACAGAATCCACAACACAAATAATGACAAAAAGCAGATGTGATTGCAATTACTGTTACAGATTGCGTCATTCAGCTGGCCCTAAAGGCGCTCCATCTCATTGGAAGTCCATCACCAGGGCTATGGAAAAGAGCAATAGTGGACTATTTGCGTCGGGAAGATGAAGCTACCATTATTCAAAACAATCCACTACCCCCCCCCCCTCCCTCGCCAACCCCAACCCCTTCCCTTTTCGTCGGATTTTAACAACTAGAGCAAATTCGTTATTTTAAAGTAAATATTCGTCATCGGCATGTCCAGATTAGTTTAATTAGCTACTTTTATTTCGGATACATTTTGGATGTTGTCGATGGCATTTTATTGGTTCATTCTCCTGCTAGAACGCACATTATTGATCAACACCCTGCCTGATCACATATTATTGATCATCTCTCCTGCCTGATCACACATTATTGATCCACTCTCCTGCTTCAACACACACTATTGATCCACTCTCCTGCCTGATCACACATTATTGATCCACTCTCCTGCCTGATCACACATTGCTAATCAAATCTCCTGCTTGAACACACATTATTGATCCACTCTCCTGCATGATCACACATTATTGATCTACTCTCCTGCCTGAACACATCAGGTTCAACACGGGGAAGGGGGGGGGGCCGGGGAGCCTATTCCCTGGAGGACTTTCCATAAAGCCGGCCAATCAATAGGGACATGTCGTTGCTGGTGAATGGGTAAGAGCATACGTGTAGTGCTACTTCCACCTGTTCGCTACCTACTCGTATGACGAGCGAGCACATTGGAGGCGTCGGACTTATTGATGAACTCTGCTTTTTCTCTCATTATGCTTGCCTCCAGAGCGGGGGGCCTGATAGCCTGAAAGGCGGATCTGAGGTCATGTGATCTTAGAATAGCTTTCTCTTCGTCAGCAATTTTGTTGAGAAAGCGTTCCTTGTCCACCGTGCGGAATTGACCTTCAGCCGAGATGCGAAGCACATATTAATTCCGAAGTAAGCAGGATTTAGACAACATAGATCCACTGAGGACCCGATTACTCGCATAGCGCAGAAAATAGAGGATGCCTATCACGACAAAAAGGATACAGTAGTGGTTTTGGGAGAATCCAAAAAAAGTTATTATACAAGTTTTTGGAAAGATAGACTTTTAAGATCAAGCTACGAGAAATCGAAGCATCTGGAAAAAAAATGGATCAGCAACTATCTCAAAAACAGAACAGATCTAAAGTGCAACGACAGATGACCAAAACGTAACACTGTCACCAACACTATTTCGTATGTATATAAATAACATAATTGAGAATATACGGCAGCGCCATGTTTGCACACGATTTGACTTTCTGGACCTCATAAGAATACTCACCACATCAAGCAATCGGATGCAGCAAGCCCTAACATTTCCAGAGGAGTGGACGAAATCATAGATGGCCTAAATAAATAAATAAAAGAACAACATGTACTGCCTCGTTTACACCTTAGGTCCATAGGTTCACTGTTGGCATCAATGTCTTATTGGTTGCTTTGCTCGTTATGGTTTTCAGTGGTAGATTGTATTGTTCTATTTTTCATGTCTTAATGGCAAATACCTGCGGCTAAACGACAACCCAAACTACTTGGGCGTCACATTTGATCGGCGCATGACATGGAAAAGTCAGATCGAGAGAAACCGAATGAGAGCAAGACAAAGAATGGCAATCATGAGTAAACTTGCTGGCACAAGCTGGAGAGCAGACGAAAGAATACTGAAGAAATTGTACACTGGAAGAGTGAGACCAGTTCTCGAGTATGGCATTGCGGTATGGGCAACAGCAGCAAAGGCGAACTTGGAGAAAATTAGCAAACTTCAAAACCAAGCTATGAGAATTATAACAGGTGGCATGAAGTCAACGCCAATTGTAGAACTTGAAAAGATTACAAAACTGCAATCCATGACCGATAGAAGAGACTGCAGAGCCCAGCTGCAGTCAGAGAAACTCCGAAGACTGACGGACCATCCAATGTACCAGAGACTAAACAATTTGGGAAATGGGAAACTAAAGCGGAGAAACTTTGCAGAAATAGCCAAAGCAAAGATGCACGAAGATCCCATAAACACACTAACAACACCAAAACCCATCACTACTGTACGAAAACCTACCTGGAGGCAGGATATATTTCCAGAGGTGGTAGAAAATATACCAGGTATTGCAAACAAAAACTGCCAGACTGAAAAAGAAAGGAGAGACACTACCCTAAGCTTCATAACGAAAAGCTACCCAAGCATGGACTGGACCCATGCATACACCGACGGTTCTGTAACAAACACTACACAGAACGGAGGGGCAGGAGCATTCCTGAACCTACCAAATGGCAGAAAAATAACACTGTCATTCGCTACTGGTAAGTACACAAGCAATTTCAGAGCGGAGGCAGAGGCACTGAGGGCGGCAGTGGAAGAGATGGTGACACACAGTGAAAATGAGAGCCATATAGTCCTGCTGACAGATGCTCTCGCCGTAGTCACAGCGCTAAAAAGCCAGAAAAACACTGAGCTTAATGACTTAAGAGCAGCACTCTGCAAACTGTGCCAGCAGTCCGCACCAAAAAGGGTAGTGGTACAGTGGGTTCCGTCACACTGCAACATCCAAGGCAACGAGGAGGCAGACAGACTGGCAAAAGAAGGTGCAAGACTACCACAAACAGATACCAGTATGACGTACGAAGAGTCAAAACGGCTTATCAAAGCCAGATACATGACCAAATGGGAAACCGAACATACTGGTTACACCAAAAACGATGCCTATTACCAGTTGAACCGAAGAGAGCAGGTCGTTGTCTTCAGACTTCGCACTGGCCACAACAGACTGAGGTACCACCTATTCAACAAATTGAAGATAGGGTGTACCGACGAATGCCCGTGCGGTACTGGTAAAATGACCACTGAACATCTGCTGCAGAACTGCCCGACATACGAGGATCAGAGAGAGCAGATGTGGCCATTACCAGTGGAACTACAAGACAAGCTCTATGGCAGTAGCGAGAGCCTCAGGATGACCGCCGCTTTTTTCGAAAAAATAATGGTTACTGTCTGACTGTGTACACAGAAGATAACAGGAGGCATGAAGTCAACGCCAATTGTAGAACTTGAAATGATTACAAATCTGCAATGAATGACCGATAGAACAGACAGCAGAGCCCAGCAGCAAGCAGAGAAACTAAGAAGACTGACATACCATCCAATGCATCAGAGACTAAATTGATTTGGAAAAGGGAAACTAAAGCGGAGAAACTTTGCAAAAATAGCCAAAGCAAAGATGAGCGAAGACCTTATGAACACCATAACAACACCAAAGCCCATCTCCACTGCCCACATGTGAGCAGAATATCATTCCAGAGATGGTAGAAAATATACCAGTTATTGGAAACAAGAACAGCCAGACTGAAAAAGAAAGAAGAGACATAACCCTGAAGTACATTGCGAAAAACTACCCAAGCATGGACTGGACCCATGCATACACCGACGGTTCTGTAACAAACAGAACACAGAATGGAGGGGGAGCGGTATCCCTGAACCTAACAAACGGTAGAAAAATAACACTGTCAGTGGCAACTGGAAAATTGTCAAGCAATTTCAGAGCGGAGGCAGAGGCACTGAAGGCTGCATCAGAAGCAATGCTGAGAGGCGAAAGCATTGAAACCCAGATAGTCCTGTGTACAGATGCCCTATCCGTGGTTACAGCAATAAAAAGCCTGAAAAATACAGAACTTAATGATTTAAGAGCAGTACTCTGTCAACTATGTGGGTTCCATCCCACTGTAACATTCAAGGCAACGAGGAGGCAGACAGACTGGCAAAAGAAGGTGCAAGACTACCACAACCAGATTCTAGTGTGACTTACGAAGAGCTCAAAAGGTTTAATTAGGGCCAGATACATGGCCAAATGAGAAACAGAACATACTGGCTACACAAAAGATGATGCCTTTTACCAGTTGAACAGAAGAGAGCAGGTCATGGTCTTCAGACTCCGCACAGGCCACAACAGACTGAGGTACCATCTATTCTTCTTCTTCTTCGTACGCTGTCAGACGTCAACTTGAATTTATTCGAAGAAAGCAGCGGTCATCCTGAGGCTGTCGACACTGCCATAGAGCTTGTCTATTGTTGTCACTGGTGATAGCCACATGTGCTTTCTCTGGTCCTCGTATGTCGGGCAATTTTTCAGCAGATGTTCAGCGGACATTTTTCCTGTATCACAGCTGCATTCGTCAGTGCCACCTATCTTCAGTTTATTGAATAGATGGTACCTCAGTCTGTTGTGGCCTGTACGGAGTCTGAAGACCACGACCTGCTCTCTTCTGTTCAACTAGTAGTTGGCATCATCTTTTGTGAAGCTAGTATGTTCTGTTTCCCATTTGACCATGTATCTAGCCCTAATAAACCTTTTTGACTCTTGGTAAGTCACACTAGAATCTGGTTGTGGTAGTCTTGCACCTTCTTTTGCCAGTCTGTCTGCCTCCTCGTTGCCTTCGGTGTTACAGATAGGTGGCACTGACGAATGCACCTGTGGTACCGGGAAAATGAACATCTGCTGCAAAATTGCCCGACATACGAGGACCAGAGAAAGCACATGTGGCCATCACCAGTGGCAACACTAGACAAGCTCTATGGCAGTGTTGACAGCCTCAGGATGACAGCTGCTTTCTTCGAACAAATTCAAGTTGACGTCTGACAGCGTACGAAGAAGAAGTTCTATTTTTTCAAGAAGGCTCTGATCCAATGGAACAGTTTTCCGTGCATGCTCATTGCTCTCATTTTTCATTAAAAAGTCCTTGCCTCCATATTGTATCGTATGTTTGCTTGATGTGGGTGAATATTACTGTGGTGTGTTTGCCCTCTTGAAAACCGTCTAGAGTTTTCTGCACAAAATGAAAAATTTGGTCATCAGGTCCTCAGTCGTTTCTGAAGCCCGCTTGACTGTCATCAATTATTTTGTTGGTTTCCAGCCACCAGTACAGTCGGTGGTTTACATTTCTTTCAGCAAGCTTACCAACTGCTGAGGTCAGTGAGACCGGCGTGTCATTTCTTGTGTCAACAGCTGGTTTACTTGTTTTCAAAATTGGATTGGTGTCTGCAGTTAGCCGTGCTTTTAGAAGTGTGTTTTCTGACCATATTTTGTTGATAGAGTTCTAGGCCAAGGTTGACTATCATTTCATTTGTAATTTTGTCAGTTCCTGTGGCATTTGTGGTCGTAAATTTTCGTAAAGCATTATTCATATCTTGGATTGTGTACTCAGTCTCGAATAGTGCAATGTTTGCCGGGATGTTCTTTGCTGTGTTCTTGTGTATTATTAAATCATTTATCTAGTTATTTCATATGATATGTTCTGCTCACTTTAGCATATAGTTTGTTGAACTTCTCAGCCTATTTCTTATTGATTGTTACGATTTTTCCACTTGATCTGAGTGGTTTTGGATTTGTCTTATTTTCTTTTCAATCGAGACGGTGCAGAAGATGTTATGCTTTATGTCCTTCACTATTCAAGTTTATTTCATCGCATGTTTTTGTCCAGTATTTTTTAAATGTTTGCTTTATGTAGTATCTAGCTTGCATGATGTTTTGTTTTTTGGGCTGTTTTCTTTTTTCATATTTTTTCTGGCATGTCGTCGTTCTTTGGCAATTGTTTTTAGATTTGGAGTCCAGAAAGGGCTGAACCGTTTGCGACTGGCTCTTGGTATTGTCATTTTAGCTATTTCTAGGATGGTCTTTGTGATTTTTACGTACGTATTCTCTGTAGTATCTGTTTAGTTAATATTGTTGAACTTGTTGTATGAGAGGGTTGCAAATGTTGTTCAGTTTGTTTTTTTATAGCTCCAGTACGTCTTTTTCTCTTGTTTGTATTTGTAATGTTTTGCAATGGTATGGGTATGGGTTTGTGGTCACTTCCAACGTCTTCCAAAACTTTTTCTGTGCAAATATATGTAATGTCAGCTGATATCATGGTGAGGTCAGGTCTGCTGGTCGTGCCTGTACTTCTGTGCAGGGAAGTGAGTTCTGAGTTATGTCTTTGTATTCTGTTTTAGGAACAAATTGGACGAGTTGCAGATCTCCCGAGCTATCTAACCATTTCTTGGTCTTCCGCTATACTTTCTGTCAGTCAGATATCTGAATTAAGTTTGCAGAACAGGTTGCTGCGCCTCCAGGCGTAGTGTAATGCTGGATACTCAGTATGTCACACCACAAGGGGAATCGTCCGGTAGATGTCGGTAGCCTACCTGCCAGTCAGCAGGTGGTTTTGAAATTATATTGTTTCCTTCTCTTAACGGGCTTCATCGACCTGGACGCCCGAGACTCGCACCTCGACCCTTCTCGTGTTAGTAAAAACAACGGGCTCTGCAACAAGAATGCCAGGAGTTGGGCTGCTGCTGTCAGAGACTATGTGTTGCGCGTACATGGAGAATTTGAACATAATTTTAGCTCATTCTCAATTCCACTGAAGGGTATGACAGAATTTGGAACCCGAACAGCTGGTGTAAAACTAAAGATTTTCAATATTATATCATGTAACAATTAGTGTAAAACTAAAGATTTTAAATATTATGACACGTAACAATTAGTGTAAAACTAAAGATTTTTAATATTATTCCATGTAACAGCCGGGTAAAATTACAGATTTTCAATAGTATGCCATGTAACAGTGTAAAACTAAAAATTTCCAATATCAGCACATGGAAAAGCTGGCGCACATCGAAAAACTTACGTGCATGTATCACGTTGAAATGTCTGATTTCGATGTTTTACATTCTGAAAGACAGTCACATTATGTTTATATATATTGAGAGCCCAAGATGGAATATGAAACTTAATAGTTCTGAGGAAAAACAAATATTATTTATTAAAAAACAAAACAATTTAGAGGAAGACAGAAATTGTTCAAAAATTAAACCCTAGGAAATGTGTTCTGACAAGCTCTAAGTCTGTGTTTCAAACAGGTGGCCCACCAAACTATAACTCTTGTATCATGAGTAATGTCCCAAGTTGAAATCATTAAAAAATGTAGGTTATACAATAACACTGGGCGAAGTGTGTTATGAAAGAAACTATATCCAACATGATATATTAGATAACAAATGTCAATATATTTTCAAACCATAAACAAGGCTCAAAACAGAAGTAAACAAAACAATTTAATGTCAGGAAAATGTAAAAGACGATATGTCAACACAAATAAAACATGTAAGAGACTTTAGATCGCTATTAATAGAACGATATATTGAAAAAGTTTGTAAACATGACTGCAATTAATCTAGAATAGGTGTTTTTGACTTTGTTATCCTCAAGCCATGCAACTTGTCGTCATACAGCCTGTTAGCAATTGAGCATGTCCTATTGAGGCTTGTGGGCGAAAGATCTTGTCCTAATGCGGTCATTAAATCATTGAGATTGTCCATGTAAGACTTGTGGTTCAAATGATCCTCTCCTGATGCAACCCTTAAATCATTGCGGTTTTCCATTTGAGAATTGTGAGTCAACGGTCCTGTCCTCATGTAGTCATGTGTGGGTATTGTGAGTCAACGGTCCTGTCCTCATGTAGTCATGTGTGGGTATTGTGAGTCAATGAAAATGTCCTCATGAAACACTTGAATCATTGAGATTGTCCATGTGAACCATGTGGCTCAATGATCATTCTTTGCACTATTGAACTATTGAGTTAGTCATTATGAGGTTTGTGGGCCAATGGTCGTGTCCTTGTGCAGCCATTGGATCATTCAGCTTGTCAATGTGAGGTTTGCGGGTAAGCGATAGTGCTCTTGCTCAACCCTAGTGCCATCCAACTTGTCTTCACTCAACCCTTGTGACATCCAACTTGTCCTCACTCAAAACTTGTGACATCCAACTTGTCCTCACTCAATCCTTGTGACATCCAACTTGTCCTCACTCAACCCTTGTGTCATCCAACTTGTCCTCACTCAATCCTTGTGACATCCAAATGTCCTCACTCAACCCTTGTGACATCCAACTTGTCCTCACTCAACCCTTGTGACATCCAACTTGTCCTCACTCAACCTTTGTGACATTCAACTTGTCCTCACTCAACCCTTGTGCCATCTAACGTGTCCTCAATCACTTCTCGTGACATCCAACTTGTCGTCACTCAAACCTTGTGACATTAAAACTTGTCATACCTCTACTCTTGTGACATCCAACTTGTCCTAACTCAACTACTGTGAAATTCAATGTATCCTCACTCAACCCTTGTAAAATTCAAACTTGTCCTAACTCAACTCTTGTGACATCCAACTCGTCCTAACTCAACCATTGTGCCATCCATCTTCTCTTCACTCAACCCTTGTGCCATCCATCCAACGTGTCCTCACTCAACTCGTGTGCTATCCAACGTGTCTTCACTCCACACTTGTGCCATCCATCCAATGTGTTCACTCAACATGTGTGCCATCTAACGTATCCTCACTCAACCCTTGTGCCATCCATCCAACGTGTCCACACTCAATCCTTGTGCCATCCACCCAACGTGTCCTCACTCAATCTTTGGGCTATCCTAATTGTCCTCACTCAACCATTGTGCCATCCAACTTGTCCTCACTCAACCATTGTGCAATCCAACGTCCTCACTAAACCATTGTGCGATCCAACTTATCCTTACTTAACCCTTGTGCCATCCCTCCACCGTGTCCTCACTCAACCCTTGTGCCATCCATCTAACGTGTTCTCAGTCAACCATTGGGTGATCCAACTTGTCCTAACTCAACCATTGTGCCATCCAACGTCCTCACTCAACCATTGTGCCATCCAACGTCCTCACTCAACCATTGTGCGATCCAACTTGCCCTCACTCACGCCTTGTGCCATCAAACTTGAACCCATGCGACATTGCGTTCATCGAACATGTCTCGTGCGGCCAATGCACCTTCAAGGTTTTCCTTGTACCGATCTCTGGATGTTTGAGCTTGATAACCCTTCTCTAGCGTATGTAGACATGTCATTTTAGAGTCTAGTATTTTAGAAATAGTTCAGCAATCCTCACACAAGCTAATATAATGAACAAACAACTCACGAGATGCAGCAGCCGTGATATGTGATTCTATTTGCCTGAAAACAAAAGTGTGGCGCATAATGAAAGAACATCTGCTGCAAAGATCACAAACTCAAACCACATAAGAACAAAGTTAATTGGCTGCGAACAGACTACTACAAAACCTTTTTGAGGTCTGTTCAAAAAGTGCTAGAACTTTTGAAGTTGCGCACGAATACAATGTCATAGAATAGTATGGTCAGTGGTGTTGTCTGGGGATGACTTTCTTAAGTAATATACCGATTCTATCTTTTTCTGTTGTGATTGTTTTTCGTCCTGTAACTTATTATTTTCTTTCGTCCTGTAACTAATTGTTTTCGTGCTTGCCTTCCCAGTCACCACACTCACCTAACCATCCAACTTCTCTAACTGAATTTCAGCTTGAAATGACGATGATTACATAACTTTAAATTCAGGATAATTCACAGAATGACCTGGGAATAGGGAACTAACATCTGGTCAGGCAAACCATACTGATCAGGGTCAGGTAAAATATACTGACCTCATTTACTTGCAGTTTTCACTGAAAACAGACTGTTTCATAACAGACTGAATAACGATGTGAGGATCGACTTGATCCTTCTAGTAGTGAGCGGCACAAAGATGAAGCCGAGCATAACACAACCGCCTACAGGATCATGGTCGACTTTCATCGGCACGGTTGAGTTGTGAGGCCTGCTGTTGCAACCCATCACCTAACGTTCTCTTCAGGGCCCACAAAATAGTTAAGTTGCTCATCTTTGGCATTCTTCTTCTTCTTCTTCTTCTTCTTCTTCGTACGCAGTCAGACAGTAACCATTATTTTTTCGAAAAAAGCAGCCGTCATCCTGAGGCTGTCCATACTGCCATAGAGCTTGTCTAGTGTTGCCACTGGTGATGGCCACATCTGCTCTCTCTGATCCTCGTGTGTCGGGCAGTTTTGCAGCAAATGCTCAGCGGTCATTTTCCCGGCACCACACAGGCATTCGTCAGTACCACCTATCTTCAATTTGTTGAATAGGTGGTACCTCAGTCTATTGTGGCCAGTGCGAAGTCTGAAGACCACGACCTGCTCTCTTCTGTTCAACTGGTAATAGGCACCGTTTTTGGTGTAGCCAGTATGTTCGGTTTCCCATTTGGTCATGTATCTGGCTCTAATAAGCCGTTTTGACTCTTCGTATGCTTTGGCATTCAACAACAATACCACAGACGGATCTATCATGATCTCCAAATATGCTTACCAGGACTGCATCCAGAAGTGGAAACGACGTTAGGAGCGATGTATTAATAGAGAAGAGGAGTGTTTTCATGATAACAAGGCTAACTAGGTTCCAAAAAAGCCAGAAAACGTTATAAAAAACGTTCATGATTGCTTTAATAGACCTATTACAAGTCATTTTCAAGATCCTATTGTAGAATGTCAGTTTTTGTTTCACTGATGCGTTTGAGCGACGTGTGGGGCGGAAGTCGTCTGTTCTGCGCCAGGTACGTTGTGTCGATCATTGTGAGTGCGTCTTACAATGTATCCAGATCTAACAGCGTTGTAAGCCATCACTGACATGTGATGAGGGTGCATTCTCATAAGATGACTGAACAAGTTTATATTGTGCCTGAAAATGTACTTTGCGTGATACGTAGTGCCGACCATGCTTGGAATGTCGTTGTTTTACATTTTGTATTTCCTGATAACACTGATGCCATTCCTCAAACACTTCATTTCACACGTCGAAATTCTGCTCTCACGCGCCTTGGACAGAGGCCATGTTTGGTAATGGTAGCACTGAGTCTGTCTAAATATACCGTTTATCAACTGTTGATGTGTTGCCAAACAAATGATCGGGTATATAAACAGTGGCGGTAGCTAAGTCACAGCTGAGACTGTCTGACACCAACCGTCGGTTTCCTCGTCGATCCTATCGTGTGCCGAAATGACACTGACCAAATTCGTGGAACTCGTGAACCTATTGAAGAGCAATATCATTTCCACTTATGTTGAGTGACCCATGTACTTTGCTGATCCTCATAGTTTCTATTTTCGTCTCGTAAATTCGTACTGTGTATTGTATTTAACACGGGTTGTCGCAAGCGGGGTCATGTGGCGGTGAAGTTCATTTTAATCGTCCTACAACTGACAACTGATCACCTGCAGAGAGCAATTCATGTATTGAGTTCGGTTCAACTTTAGATATCACATCTTGACTGATCTCTAATGTGATTTTGTCCATTCAGATGTTGAACATCAGAGGAGAAAGCACACACACCTGTCTCACACCGGTAGCGATTTCAAAAGCATCTATGACATAATCCGTTCTGATGACGTTTATACTTGTAAGATACAGTGCTTTGACATTATCACGTAGCTTCACCATAATCTTCCAATATCGTTCAAAATTATAATCTTGTCAACACTAACCAATGTTTTATCAATGACAACCACTTAAAGATTGTCGTTATATTCTATTGATCTTCCGCTTAATTGCATTACGGTGAATACGACAAATCTACAATGTAGACCATTTAAACCCAAACGTGTTTTTACAGAAAACAAAGTCATTTAAAATTGAACTTTACTCAGTACCTGCAAATTGCCATGCTCATTTTAAAGAAATGTCTTCCAATTAATTTCCCAGCTTTCCGCTTCAACCAGCGAATCAATGTTAGGTTTAATATCCTGACATGATGCCAGTCTACGTGTCGCTTCAACCAGCGAATCAATGTTAGGTATAATATCCTGACATGATGCCAGTCTACGTGGCGCTTCAACCAGCGAATCAATGTTAGGTATAATATCCTGACATGATGCCAGTCTACGTGGCGCTTCAACCAGCGAATCAATGTTAGGTATAATATCCTGACATGATGCCAGTCTACGTGCCGCTTCAACCAGCGAATCAATGTTATGTATAATATCCTGACATGATGCCAGTCTACGTGTCGCTTCAACCAGCGAATCAATGTTAGGTTTAATATCCTGAGACGTTGCTAGTCTAATTGTTCCTTCAACCAGCGCATCTATTTTAAGTTGAATATCCTGACATGATGCCAGTCTACGTGTTGCTTCAACTAGCCAATAAATGTTAGGTTTAATATCATAAGACGATACTAGTTTATGTATTGCTGTCAAATGATCATCTTAATTCTTGTTTGATCTCATGAATACATTGGACCACAAACTCCAGGGTAGAAAGCTAGTGATAATACGCATTTTGTATTATGGGAGATCTTTCAGTCAATTTAACTGTGAGGCAGGAACAGCTGACTTTTCATAACTTGGCTCTTGTATAAAGACTGAGCACTTCTCGATATCAGATACATCTTTAGTCTCGTCAAGTGCTATTGGAAATCTTTTAGGATTTTCCGTCAATTGTTCCTTGAAATTACTTGCCACCTCAATAAGTATGCATACAACAGTATTTACGGACAACATTATATCTTCAAATAGCCTGTGTTTTAAAATTCAGGCATAGAATGTCAGTTCCTCTAAGAAGACACTCTTTACGAAATTGATCTATCAGTGAATGGGTTTGATCATTTACCAATCATCTCATTTATTGAGAATCTTTTTTCTCTGCATCTTCACCTGATCTTTATGTTAGAAATTGTTTCCTCTCATTTGTCTAATCACAGCCATGCAATATGTCGTAGTGGGGGCGTAAATTATACTCTCTCTTTGTTCTTGATATATATAAATGATTTGGACATTGATATGGAATCTACGATTGCAAAATTTGCTGATGACACAAAACTATGCAGTAGTGTCTCATCTAAAGCGAAAGTGGATATATTGAGGTCGGATTTAGATAAAATTCGAGAATGGTCTGTAAGCTGGCAAATGGAGTTTAATGTAGATAAATGTACAGTCATCCACATGGGTAGATTCAATATGGAACATAATTAAAGAATGGGAGAGAACAATATTAGAAAGATAGATAAGGAAAGGGACCTAGGGGTTATAATAGATCATACAGGAAAGGTGAGTGAGCAAGTTAAGGTAGCAGTGAAAAAGACAAATGCAGTGTTAGGTATGATAAAACGAAATATTAAACATAGTAGCAAGAAAGTGATAGTCAAACTGTATAAAGCTTTAGTTAGACCTAGATTGGAGTACTGTTTACAGGTGTGGAGTCCTTATCATAGAGGAGATATAAACATACTGGAAAGAATACAAAAAAGAGCGGCAAAGATGACAGTGGGATTCCAGAATTACAGTTATGAGGAAAGACTCAGAAAAACCGGCCTACATTGTCTAGAAGAGAGAAGAATTCGTGGTGACAATACAGGTTTATAAGATGATCAGATTAGACTATAACAAGTTTTTTAAAATACAGCCACCCACAATAACAAGAGGGCATAGCTACAAGCTGACTAAAGAGAGGTCCAGATTAGATATTAGGAAATATCTTTTTTAGTCAGAGAGTAGTGTCTGCTTGGAATGCATTGCCAGGGGAGGTAGTGGAGGCAGGGACAGTTAATGCATTTACGAATAAACTAGATGCGCATAGCTTTTAGAGCAAGGTGATGTAAATGTAACTGGTTGTATACAGACTCTGCAAGGTCTTCTAAACCAGTATAAAGACGTTAAGTTAAGTTAAGTTAAGCACAACTAGTGTTTGAAGACCAATAAGGCATTGAACTCTGACCTTAAACTGAAAAATACGAATATTTTCACCCTTTATCTTTAAAAAACTGTTTTTCAAACTTTCTTAGACAAAGACACATTTTAAGAGAAGTTTAATACAAATATATGCTGGTCAATGTAAATTTGAGTTTGAAAGTTATGTCAGGGAACAAAACTAATCCAGTTCCTTACTATGGATAACCGTAGGAAATTATGGTTTCATTAGTCACTTGTAGAAGCAATAAATATAACAGTGCGGGAATGATCGGTGCTGGAAGACATATTATGTGGACTTCTGCCTTCACAAATAAAACTCGATTTTAGTTTGAGAATGTGTCACCAAAATACTCAGTAAAGGAATCATTTAGCAATTTCTATTTCATCGTAAAAGACGTGCGAGCATTAAGGGATATACCGAACATCAGAGACCTATGCCGACGATTTGGTGAAAACCTGGCAAAGTGAATATCAGTTGAATAAAATGAAACTTAAATTTATGTTTCACATTTGCTTAATGTTACGTATTCGTACCTGTGGTCCTGAACTGTTTCTTATCATATTTTGTGCTTCCTACTGTACCAGACTGATTCGGCATGGGAGATCGTACAGTCCTGTATTTTTGTTTAAACGTTCGTCCATAAAGTTCAAATAATCCGTTATTAATGTCTGTCACTTGTTACAATATTGTTATTGTGTACCGTCAAATCACATTTAATCAATCTATTCTCATTGCTTCATGTAGCTCTTTACATAATCGTAGGCTATGAGAAGGGTCAAAGGGTATTATTATTATTATTATGCATTTTCAGATTAACCTGTCATGACTGTTGAATTGATAAGATTTTGAAACAATGTGGTAGTAATGCAAGCTAGAGACACAGCAATACAAGACTTCTTACATGTTCTTGAATTTTTTCCTGTTCCTCCATAGTCTTGGAGAGCACTAAATATATCTTGTAGATTTGAGCCTTAAGGAGTTCTCCTTCTCTGTCATTGAGAAATAATATCATCATCAATATGACCGTCAAGTTAGGATACTCTGAAGTAGACGTCTTCATTCTTGATCACATTAACAGAATAACATTTTTTAAGTGCATTCATTCGATTGTAAGTAAGACGAAGAGACGGAATGGTTATGAGTATGTATGTTGGAGAGAAAAGGTGTAGAGCAAATCCAAGCTTGTCAAAGAGTAGTCGATTTGAATTCGCTTTTGATTTTATTTAAATGGCCAGGAGAGAAAACTTTCTTTATCTGACAACCATAATGTGGGAATGCCGCTTAATGTTGACCTCCTGGTCTGGAGCTTATCGTGAGGGTAACTGTAATGCCATTATAAAAACCAGTGACAATTGATGTCAGAGAAATCAAATTGGGAGATTTCCACGACCTAGAACAAAGAAATATAAATTAGAGTGGGGACATAAAAGGTTCAGCTATTGTTGAAACAAAGATGAAGTTGCAAATAGAGGACATTGAACAAGGCACTTCCATCTATTAATTGTAATTATTAGTTAGCTGAAGTCAGAGATTGCGTTTGCTCACTGTGTAATTACCCTGGGCAGATTAAAGTCAGTGATCGTTGGTCAAAGACTCTCTTAAAGGGACCAATGAGAGAGCCAATTGATAGACCCATCATGGTAGAGCAACTATACGTCACAATTTCATAAATGGAGAAATGAGCAATATTCATCTTAGTATTCAAAACACTGACCAAAACAGTTTCTAGAGAGAGTGACAGTAACTACCCCCAATACAGTACTGAAACGCATTCTCTATAAAATACAAGTAGATTAGTCAACACTATTATAAAATATGTTTACGTGTATGGCATAGAAACATAGTTTGTAACTAAGATCACGTTGAGGCTTTAGTCCTCCGCCAACAGATGTCTCCACCGCATATTTGTAATGAAATGGCTAGAGGCAAAAACAAACATAAGTGTCTGTAATATATAATCCTGGTTTTCAATCCGTTACGAAACTAATTTCTGTCCTTCGTCCTGGAGCACTATGTCGGGTCTATTGATTCTCATAGCCAATCTTTTCATCTCATTTGTGAGGATCGAGGTAGATGCTTGTAGTTGTAGGATGACACCCTTCATGAGGTTCCATGTCTTGCAGCCACATACCATGACCAGAATGACCGTGCCATTAAAGGTGTGAGCTCTTACCTTGTCTCAACTGTTGACGTGAATCAACCTGAACCCTGCCGCTGCTATCATACCTGCGATTTCCTGATGTATTATCTGTCTGTCATTTTTTGGCACAGGTAAATACATAAATTCAAGTATCTGACGTGATCATTTTATAAATTTTAGACAACCGCCAGGCTTGCTTCGTTGAGCTCATTTACTCACTGCTCCACTTACGTGATGACATTGCTGAGGATGGCCATGTCATGAGCACTCCGTAGATAATAGAGCATTTCGCCATCTATGTTGTTTTCTATATGTTTTCCAAATTAGTTTATTGAATGCTTCCTCAAGGGTTGCCGGGAAAGGTTAGGTGGAAGAAGATTGTATCCCTCTACTGAACGCATGATATATTGGTTGGTATGTTGACTTGCCGAGCATATTTGTAATGTATGTTGAGCATCCCTGTTGTACTTCTGTCAGCTGTGTATATTGTTTTTCGATGTCTTGACATTTAAGGCATTTAGAACTGCAGTTATGTCAATGTTGTCAAAAGCTTTTTTTAAAGTACAGAGACACTAGGTAAAAGAGTAAATATACTTTTCCTTTCCATTAACTGGTGGATTGTGTGGATGTTGTCAGTGATTGGATGAAAACCTTTTCTGGAAGCTCGCCTGATCACGTGGCTGTGTTTCATCGTTGTCTCTCTAGTCTGCTAATATACACTCTTGTGAACATCGATATAGAATAATTGTTAGAGCAAGCAGATCAGACGGTAGTTCGCAAAGATTTTTGTGATCCCTTTTTTATGAATCAGAATCGATTTGAAAGACAATTGTTGAAGTTGTGTCAATTCGCAAATGTTAGTTTTCCTTTAACTTCACTGTACAGACATCGTATTGCACTGTTTCTAAAAAGAGCAATCATTACTAAACATTTTGATATATAAAACATGATCACACAATAAAAGATAACAGATATAAGAATAATTTTGTCCCAGCTGTCAGGTGTGAACATTTTTGTAGAAAAATAGGCATGTAAAATCGTGGTTTTTGGCTGCGTCTACTAAGTGTAAACCAGATCTACAGTCCTCTGTGATTTTCTGTCATTTAATCTTTCATCGCATGCATCGTATATTCTCTAATGATAGTCTATAACGACACAGACCTTAAAATGGGAACCTACAAAATATACCAGGCATAACATATATTAGTGTAGTCCAGCTCAGCTAGTCTCATACGAGAAGCTCCAGAACACGGTACATAATCTCTTGTAAGAAGCTCTAGACCACCCTACATAATCTCTTGTGAGAAGCTCTAGAACACCCTACACAATCTCATGTGAGAAGCTCTAGAACACCCTACAGAATCTCTTGTGAGAAGCTCTAGAACACCCTACAGAATCTCTTGTGAGAAGCTCTAGAACACCCTACATAATCTCTTGTGAGGATCTCTAGAACACCATACATAATCTCTTGTGAGAAGCTCTAGAACACCCTACAGAATCTCTTGTGAGAAGCTCTAGAACACGGTAGAGAATCTATTGTGAGAAGCTCTAGAACACGGTAGAGAATCTCTTGTGAGAAGCTCTAGACCACCCTACATAATCTCATGTGAGAAGCTCTAGAACACGGTACATAATCTCTTGTGAGAAGCTCTAGAACACCCTACAGAATCTCTTGTGATAAGCTCTAGAACACCCTACAGAATCTCTTGTGAGAAGCTCCAGAACACGGTACATAATCTCTTGTGAGAAGCTCTAGAATACGGTACATAATATCTTGTGAGAAGCTCTAGAACACCCTACTGAATCTATTGTGAGAAGCTCTAGAACACCCTACAGAATCTCTTGTGAGAAGCTCTAGAACACGGTACATAATCTCTTGTGAGAAGCTCTAGAACACCCTACAGAATCTCTTGTGAGAAGCTCCAGAACACGGTACATAATCTCTTGTGAGAAGCTCTAGAACACCCTACAGAATCTCTTGTGAGAAGCTCCAGAACACATGTAGAATTCTACATAAGGTAACAAACATGTGAGTGCATTTATATAGAAGAACTATATTTCTAATAAACGACCAAACTATTTTTGTCGCAGTTTTCTAACAACTGACTGTTGTACTGTGAACTTTGCGACCATGATTCCACTAATCGAACAATTATAGCCATCATTGAGCTCCAGCCTCTCCAAGGTTGTTGCATTACTCACGCTGATTCCTCATAAATCAGGTTGCTCATCAGAGAGATGGTAATAACAGCAAGAGCCCCACGCACTGCAGCCTGTCAAATAGAAACACACCATTACAGTTAATGGACAGAACACAGCGTCTGCGACTACAAGAGTAAATTCAGTGACTAAAAATGTAACTGAGAGTGGAAATAATCAGTTATTTCAGTCAAAGAAGTAGGGAATAAAAAAACAAAATTAAGTGATTTCAGTACAGATGATTATGTAATGGAGAACAATATAATTTTAATGCAGTTGCTTAGAAATGAAAACAGAACATGAATTTCTTGAGTAGAGTCAGAAAAGTCAGATAATGAGCAACTTTTGTGCAATTACTGAATTATTAAATTCGGTTGGGTTAGAAACGAAAAACAAATTAATATCTTCAATAGCATTAGAGAAGCAAGAAAATTAATAACTTCACTTGCGATGGACAACATAGAAAATTAGTAACATTAGTTATGATAGAAAACAGAAGAAATATTTCAACTTTAGTCGCGTTCGGGAAAGTTAGAAAATTGATGACGTGGAGTTGAAAAATGGTGAATGCTTGGAATGCATTGCCACAGGAGGTAGTTGAGGCAGGGACAGTTAATGCATTTAAGAATAGATTGAATGTGCATAGCTTTTAGAGCAAGGTAATGCAAATGTAACTGGTTGTATACAGACTGTGATGAGTCTTGTAAACCAGTATAAAGACGTTAAGTTAAGTAAAGTTAAGTTAAGTTAAATTAAGTTAAGTTAAGTTATCATGTGGTGCTAGTTCAACTGAAACGGACAATCGATGCGTTTTACAGTTTCACTAGTCTCAAGGGAATCACCGTAGTGGACTTCTTCTTTTTAAAATTCTTCTTCTTCTTCTTCTTCTACTTCTTCTTCTTCTTTTTCTTCTTCGGTGTTTGTCCCGAAAAAGACGTTGTGGCGTTGTGTCGTAGTTTACAGCGAGGCTGCGATATTTTCGCCTATCGGACCAACACATTAGATTTCAGAAGGCTTTTTGGGGTATAGGGTTTGCTTCTTACTGCAATCTCTATTCTTTTATCAAGACTATACTAGTGTAGTTACATAAACTTACAGAGACTGAATTGATGGAATTGCGAAGTACTGAGCTGTTGGGTTTCATCTACAGCAATGAAATCTTCTAGAAAAGAAGGTGCACGTGTTGTTCTTTTGTGGACGTCAGAAAAAAAAATTGTTTTCATTTGTTAACATTGACAGAAAATTTCATTACACATCGGCCACAAAGACAACGACTGGAAACTGTTCATTTATTACCTTGTACTTCGATCAGCTGATGTTATGCTTACAGCCTGATTCACAAAGGAGACTGGGAATTTCAGTTTTTCGCCGGTCCCCACAGCTTTTCGAGAAATTACTGCAACTAAGGTTACCATTTCCACTACAAGTCTACTACTGCAACTAAGGCTATAATTTGCACTAGCCGTTCACTACTACAGCTACGGCTACCATTTCCATCCACAAGTTCACAACTATAAAGACTTATGTTACTACCACCTAAACTACTGCTACTAACTTCTTTTATACAACTTACTCCTATGTTGATTGGTGTAATGAACTGAGCCATGATTCTGGATGGTCACTGATGATTTGTAAGCTCTTCCACACACTTCTATGTAAGTTCTCGTCTCTAATTCGCTCACACTGAGACCAATTCCTGCGAATTAAATATAACATAATGTATGGTTTGTGATGGTTATATATGGTCCTTAACGTGGATGTGAGTCACGTGAGAGGCACAATAAATAACAGAATAATAATAATAGCTGTCCATCGTTGTCGATGAGGACCGCCGACATCATCCTTGTCACAGATTTCCCTGTTGGGTGTGGGTGCGCATGTGGCTGAACAGGCCAATACGAGCACGAAAACATCTGCTATATATCGGGCACACGAGGTTTGTAGAAGGGGGTGGTGTTCCCGCTGCTCGGGATTTCCGCGTCTCGCGTCTGTTCTGGGCTTTCACAATACGGTCATCTTCACCGGCAGCTACACCCGATTTGACTGCGCTTCTCCAGTCAGATCTATTTTTCGCAAGACATTCCCAGGTGTCGAAGTCTATCTGGCAACTTTTTAGTGAGTCCTTCAGACCGTCTTTAAAACGTTTCTTTGGGCGCCCTCTTTCGCGCCATCCGTCTCTCAGCTCGCCGTAGAGAAGCTTCTTTGGGAGCCGCTCGTCTGACATACGGACGAGGTGTCCGGCCCATCCTAGTCGTGCTTTTTCTAGCAGTGCATGTATGCTGGGCATGTTAGCCCTCGAGAGAGCCTCGATGTCAGTGACACGATCTTGCCATCGGGTGTGGAATATTCGCCTCAGGAAACCTGTGTGGAAGTGGTTTAACCTCCTTGCATGTCCAGAGTATACAGTCCAGCTTTCGCAAGCGTATAGTAGGGTTGGAATGATGGTTGCACGGTAGACTTTCAATTTGGTCTTGACGCTGATGCCACGACGTGCCCAGACCATCGAGCGCATTCTACCAAAGGCTGTGCTGGCCTTTGCTATTCTGCTTGCCACCTCATCGTCTAGGCTGACAGATCTCGACAGCGTGCTGCCCAGATATGTGAATTTGTCTACGGCATTCAACGTCTGCCCGCTGACTGTAGTCTCTGGTTTTGTGTACGGCATGCCTGGTGCTGGTTGGTACATGACCTCTGTTTTTTTGGCATTTATGGTCAGGCCAAAATTTTCGCTAGCGGCAGAGAACTGGTCCATTCTAACCTGCATGTTCAGTTCTGAGTTGCTCATTAGAGCACAGTCGTCAGCAAATACAAGTTCCCTGATTATGTCGCCAGCCACTTTGGTTTTGGCCTTCATTCTTCTGGAATTGAGTAACTTGCCATCTGTGCGGTACTTTATGGGTATTCCAAGCTCCAGTGATCTGAAGGCGTCTGTCATCGTGGCCGCGAACATCATGCTGAACAAAGTCGGGGCGAGTACACATCCTTGTTTTACTCCGTTTGATACTAGAAACGTTTTAGAGATTGCACCGCTGTCCAGTACACGAGCACACATGCCTTCGTGTAGCTGTTTCACCATTGTTATGAACTTTTTGGGGCAGCCAAACTTAGACTTTAACATCCACAGCCTTCCTCTGTTTACTGTATCAAATGCCTTTGTCAAATCAATAAATGTGGTGTACAAGGCCTGATTTTGCTCTCGACACTTCTCTTGTACTTGGCGAGCGGCAAAAATCATGTCCACTGTTCCTCTTCCGGCTCTGAATCCACATTGGCTTTCTGGGAGGTGGTGGCTTTGTTCAAGGTGTTTGTTGAGCCTGTTTAGCAGTAAGCGCGCTAGGATCTTGCCTGCTACGGAGAGTAGCGATATTCCTCGATGATTGTCGCATTCCTGACGATTGCCTTTTCTTTTGTATAGGTGAACGATTGAGGCGTCCTTTAGCTCCTGCGGAATTTTACCTTCAGCCCACATGTGACAGAAGAGTTCAGTGATCCTTCTGGTGAGGGATGGGCCAGCTGTCTTATATACCTCTGCTGGTATTGCATCAGCTCCTGGAGCTTTTCCTATAGATAGTGAACTGATTGCCCTGTCGACTTCCTCCTCAGTAATGACTTCATCCAACGCCAGGTTCAGTTCCACCTGCGGCATTCGCCGGATGGCCTCTTTATTTATGGACGATGGGAGGTTTAGTATTTTGCAGAAGTGGTCTGCCCATCTGAACCTTATCTGTTAGCAGTACTCCATCCGCACTGCGAACTGGAGTATTACTAGAGGGCTGCGGGCTGTAGAGAGCTTTCAGTGCCTCGTAAAACCGTTTGGTGTCATGACGCTCGGCGAACATCTCAATTTCGTCAGCTCTTTTGCTGAGCCAGGAGTCTTGCATCTCTCTAAGCCTGGTCTGGACAGCTTTGCGAGCAGTATTGAACGCAGCTTTTGCTGCCGGAGATGGTGTGTCCCTCTGGTATTCCCTGTGCGCTTCATGTTTTGCATCGAGAAGGCCCTGTATTTCTAGATCGTTCTCATCAAACCAGTCCTTATGCTTGCGCGTGATTGGGCCAATGTGTTTAACAGCTGTATCGTAGAGTGTGTTTCTCAATGATGCCCTGTTCTTTTCGATGTAGTTCTTTTCAAAACGATGCTCAGACAGTCTACCCTCAAGCTCTTCCTGGAAGCCTCCTCTCGTGGGTTCGTATTTCAACTGAGAGACATTTAGCCTCCTCGGTGGTTTCTTTCCCTGGGGGCGCATTTTGGGCTGGATCTTGAAGTTTAGTTTGACAATGACAAGTCGATGGTCGGTCCAACATTCTGCACCACACATGCTCTTCGTTACCATAGCATTCGCTCGATCCCTGCGTCTGATGATAATATAGTCAATGAGGTGCCAGTGGCGGGACCTTGGGTGCATTCATGTGGTTCTATTTCGGACAGGTAGTCGGAAAGCTGTGTTTGTAATGAGTAGTTCATTTGCGGCACATGTCCTCAGAAGGAGCAGTCCGTTACTATTGCATTTTACGATACCATGAAAAAGTACGTTAAATTGATTGTTACATGGCTATCTGAACTGGGCACTGAAGGCAATTGTAATGTAGTCATGTGATCTCTTCTACCCAATCATCACATCTCCGATATTAGCAAACATAACAAATGTTAGACGCAATCTTCTCACCAACAATTGTTATTAAAGATGTTCAATCATCTTGTGTTGATCTTTTAAAAACTACAATTCAACCGTTCAGTTTCTTAATCATTCACAAGAAATTTGTTAAACAGCGAAACATGGATATCAAACGGAATACATTCCGGGATTATGGGCACGTGTTAGCAGCAGACAAAGAATGGCGAGGTATGAGGTGTAACTGTATAGATTCAGAGAACAATAAGTTAGCTAATTCTTTGTACACTTGGTCACGCTTTCTTGGACCAAGTGTGTTTTGTCAATCTTGTGCCGTTTGTAGAATATATGTTATTTGTTCTATCCATCTGCCACACGTTCGTTCTCGTACTTTGCAGTCAGATCTTATTTCGTTGTAGGCGTGAAGTGACAGTTGGTCTGTTCTCATTTCCATAAGATGTCTGATTAACCGTATTCAGGGCACGGTATAGTTCTTACCAAATCTCTGTCATTTCTAATTGGATCTCTCCTAGGTGCACCAATGACTTTTCTTTAGCATTTACAGTTTGGGTGCAATATTCACAGTGAGTCCCGGCTGCAATGACTCACCAACGTTCTCTGTCTCTTGCCCTGATTGTACAATTTGACGCGCTTGTTTTCTGTCCATCTTTTAATGTTATCCTCTCACTTATGGCTTTGTTTACCTGCACCTTTCCTTCCAGCTCTGTTTTCAGTAAGTTGTTTTGTCTGTTGATGTGACCAACGTATCTTAACTGTCTGACTGTTTTCGTTCATCAACTATTTCTGCACGCCTAATTTCCTTTTTTTCTTTTTTTTTTCCTGTGGAGCCGCGTAGCGCAGTGGTTAGCGCTCTGGTTTCGCATCTGAGTGGTCCTGGGTTCATTCCCCAGTTGAGGCGGTAATGTTTTTTTCAGACCGCAATGGCTCCCGGGTCGACCCAGCCTTAAATGGGTACCTGTTCAGTCCGGGAAGTACAAGCGGCGAGGGAGAGGAGATGGCTACAGCCCTCGTAAAGCCGAGCCTTTGAAATGTGAGATCGCTAACACCTCACACCCCTACGGCAGTAATTCTATGGGATACAGGACTCAGTTTCGCTGGAGCATCAATAAATAATCTGAAGTATGGGATTGACAGTTATAGAACTTCCATAGCGAACAAGAACTGCAGGAATTGATGATTTCAAAAAGAACAAAAGCCAAGAAAATAGATTGGACATTAACATTAAGAAAACGAAAATTGATATTTAGCAAAGTTGAATCTTAGTTACAGAAAACAATAACCGTTCAAACAATTATACCTTGGAAATATAACTTCTTCTTTGTTTGTTCTTAGTAAGCTTCTTCTTTTCCATCTTCTTCTTCGTATTCTTCTTATTTTTCTTCTTGTTCTTCCTCTTCTTCCTTCTTCTTCCTCTTCTTCTTCCTCTTCTTCCTCTTCTTCTTCCTCTTCTTCTTCCTCTTCTTCTTCTTCTTCTTCCTTCTTCTTCCTTCGTACTCTTCTTCTTCCTCTTCTTCTTCTTCTTCCCTCTATTTCTTCTTCTTCTTCCTTCTTCTTCTTCTTCCTTCGTCCTCTTCTTCTTCCTCTTCTTCTTCCCTCTTCTTCTTCTTCTTCCTTCTTCCTTAGTCCTCTTCTTCTTCCTCTTCTTCTTCCTCTTCTTCTTCTTCTTCTTCTTCTTCTTCTTCTTCCTTTTTCTTCTTCTTCTTCTTTCCTCTTCTTCTTCTTCTTCCTCTTCTTCTTCCTTCTTCTTCTTCTTCCTTTGTCCTCTTCTTCTTCCTTCTTCCTCTTCTTCTTCTTCTTCCGCTTCTTCTTTCTTCTTCCTCTCCTTCTCCCTCTTCTTCTTCATTCTTTCTCTTCTTCTTCTTATTCCTTCTTCTTCTTCTTCTTCTTCTTCTTCTTCTTCCTTCGTCCTCTTCTTCTTCCTCTTCTTTTTCCTTCGTCCTCTTCTTCTTCCTCTTCTTCTTCTTCTTCTTCCTTCTTCTTCTTCTTCCTTCCTCTTCCTTCTTCTTCTTCCTCTTCTTCTTCTTCTTCCTTCTTCTTCTTCCTCTTCCTCTCCCTTCTCCTTCTTCCTTCTTCTTCCTCTCCCTTCTCCTTCTTCTTCTTCTTATTCTTCCTCTTCTTCTTCCTTCTTCCTCTCCTTCTTCCTCTCCTTCTTCCTTCTTCCTCTTCTTCTTCCTTCTTCCTCTCCTTCTTCCTCTACTTCTTCCTTCTTCCTCTTTTCCTTCTTCTTCTTCTCCCTTCTTCTTCTTCTCCCTTCTTCTTCTTCCTCTTCTTCTTCCTCTTCTTCTTCCCTCTTCTTCTTCTTCTTCTTCCTTCTTCTTCTTCTCCCTTCTTCTTCTTCCTCTTCTTCTCCCTTCTTCTTCCCTCTTCTTCTTCTTCTTCTTCCTTCTTCTTCTTCTCCCTTCTTCTTCTTCCTCTTCTTCTTCCTCTTCTTTTTCTTTGATCAACTAATGCCATGCTTCTAACCCGATGAGGATTTCGAAGGAGACTTGGTTTCAGGTTTTTGCCGATCTATCACAGCTTTTCGAACATGGTCGCTGCCTCGGGTTAGACTGCCTCTCTTTTCGATGTGCATAGGACCTGCAGGATGTGTTCTAGTGTCTGCATGGGTGTTCCACATTCGCATATGACAGTGTCTCTAAGGCCCATTCTGTGAAGGTGTGCCTTGATTCTGCAATGTTCCGTTCTGAGTCAGAAGATATTCGTCTGCCAAGTTTGTTTATGCTGTAATTTTCTCTTCTATATTTTGTCGAACTGGTCTCTCCATTCAGTTCTTATGTATCATTATATGAGTGTCTTTGCTACTTTATAGTTATGTGGATGCCAAGTCTGCGTGTCTCCCTACTTCCGACTTTTGCGAGCTCACCTGCTTTTTCGTTTTCAAGGATGCCACAGAGGGCCGACATCCACTGTATGAATAAATCTATTTTTGGGTGAGCAACCCGATGTCTATCTTATTTGGAATGTACAGTCGATCAAAGACTTCTTTCTCGATAATATTACAAGCCAGGATAGACTATGTAAAATGGAAATCAAGAAGAGAATATGGATTGTCAAATCTGTTTTCACCAACATGATTCATGAATTGACGTCTAAACAATCAGTGCAAACAATTTAAAACGAAAGTGTTCGGGTATTACATATATTGGTAGTTATTATATGACGTGGTAACGAGGAACTCTTTTTCTCCCACCCAGTTGAGGCAGCGATGAGACATGGTCTTCTTTAGGTAGGACGTCTGACTCACCGGAAAAAAACCATTGAAACGTTACATTCCACCTCCGACTAAATAACAGAACTCATCAGAACTTATATTGTGCCAAGGTTTATAACCAATCCATGTTCCACACAGAAAATAAAACAAATTCACCGTAAACAACACAACAAATCACTGTTGAGAGTGATCCTTTCACAGAATCCTGCCCTGAAACCAACTGCATATCCATCTTTGCTTCACGAACACGCTATTATAGTTGCACTTATATTTGACACATGCAAGTTCCGTTATTTAGTCTCCCGTGGAATGTAACGTTTAAAAAGGATTTCTCCGTGAGCCAGAAGGCCTGTATCTACATTAGGCTGTGGATGAGCCCACTTTCCCAGTGAAGATGTGCTAAAGATGGCATTACAAGGACAGAAGCACCCGAAACCACAGTATCCCACAAATATCGTTGTCTGTGGATGAGTAACACCACTATATGCAAAGTATTATAGAAGTGTGAATCTGTTTACGGCGGTTGATGATGATCACTGACACGCATAGTACTGAATGAGTGAGAATCTGCTTCCAACATTTGGTGTTGGGCATTGACTAGTAAAGTATTGTGGGTGGGAGAATCTGCTTCCTTCGTTTGGTGTTGGTCATTGAAGACGTTGTTGCTATTGCTTAAGTATTTTCTTTATGTGCTCTTGAAAACTTTATTTGATCGCGGGTTATAGTGGCTTTCCTCACATCGCGAGGCATACTTTGAGAAGGTAGACCACGATTCTTATGGCCGTACTAAAATGAGAGGTTCTTAAGTAAGTTCTTTGCTATGGAGATCACAGTGTTGATTACCAGCTCGTTAACCTGACTGTTCCCAGGGAGAACTGCTTGTAAATGGGGTAGGATCTTGATCAGTATTTTCCGCCTACTCTTTGCTAACAGTCTAATCAGTATGTTACGCCTGAACCTAACATAGTCTGATCAGTGTGTTGCACCTGAACCTAACATAGTCTCATCAGTGTGTTGCACCTGAACCTAACATAGTTTGATCAGTATGTTTCTCCTGACACTGACAAACATAATATGATCAGAATGTTTCACCTGACACTGACAAACATAATCTGATGAGTATGTTTCTCCTGAACCTGAAAAACATAGTCTGATCAGAATGCGTTGTCCGACCAGATGTTAATCTCCTCTCCCTGATATTGACGATTATTACGTAAGACGGTCTCGCTTGTCAAACACGGTTGCATGCAGAAAGGACTAGTTGAGAAGATAAAAATACACTTTTTTGCACGATGCACCTGGCATTAACGAAAGCTGACCTAACATCATCACTGAATATATATTCTAGATGAGTGGTATTCAATAAATGGCTACGGGCCGTTCGAAGCTCGGCAAGTCGTATATTATGACAGTAACGTCAGCTAAGTCATATGGTTTGGTAGTGAATAACATCCCTGATGATAGTGATTGTAGGCCATTAAGAATTATAACAAAGAATAATATCCCACACTCCCGATAATCATCATCATCATATAGCATGTCCTTCGCTTTTACAACAGCCAATCTGTAAGACTCGATCTATGGCCAGAACTCACGCCTCTGTCGCTGATATCTTCAGGACCACTGTGATGTATTGTGACCATCTTCTCCTTGGTCTGCCTCTGTTCTGCTTTCCAAGCTCCATACCCTCCAGTATCGTTTTCTCCAGACTATTGTGACGTTTGATGTGGCGAAAATATTTTATTTTTCTAAGCAAGATATTCTTTACTAACCAATGTTCCTCAATATCCAGTTCTTGAAGGATATCTGCATTTTTCTTTTTCACTATCCGTGGTATTTGGAAAACCCTTCTGTAGCATTTAAATTCAAAAAGATTGAATTATTTTCTTTAGTTTTTGTATGGTGGTCCATGTTTCTTCTTCTTCTTCGTTCGTTCTCAATCTCTCACTACCAAACCCTGAAAAGGTAAGTAGCAGAATGTAGTCCAGAGAACGGAATGCGTTGTGTCGTAGTTTACAGCTTGGCTGCGATATGTGCACCTTTCGGTCCAACACTCCGACTTCAGCAAGCATGTTTTGAGTTCCGGGTTAGCATTACCTCTTTGATCCCTTTTCCTTAACCAGTCTGCCTTGCTGCAGTCTGTTATCCAGGATCATTGCGTGGAGGTGTAGAAGGGTCTTGGCAGCTATGGTTCGCTGGCCCTAACGATAGCAATCAGCTATGGGTCACTGACCACTGCATCTCATGCGCTGCTCAGCATCTTGATCCCGGTCAACGTTTCAAATCCGTACGTTGTTAACTGACAGATGCAAGTTCGCAGGATTTTTATGTACAAAATGTTATTATAGTTCTGGCATAAGTTTCTCATTTTATTCAATTTGTTTCGATAATATTGAATTTACATAAAACAGCTATGAAACGTAGTAAAATGTGAAAATAATAAACAAGAATAGGATAGAGAAGTAACAGAAACCCTCCACTTGACGGTTGAGGGATAAGTTTAATTGACTATGCACCACAGGGTTTACTGTCCAACATGTTTGCACGCAGTACATCGGTCCGCAAACGGTCCTAAAGGTGATATGAGTCTGAGACTTCTGTTCTCAAATGTAAAAAAAAAACACACACACACACACACACAAAACTAGATAAGAGAAAGAAACATATGAATCATAAGTAAAGTTAATGGAAGACAATGCAGGAAAGTGAAGGTACAAGATAATCGCTCACCTAAAGGAAGGGGAAGGGGGTTGAGAGAATGGAAAATGCCCACGGCTGTGCAACAATAGATTAAACAAATGTGTATGCTGGTAGACAGGAAATACACTGCTACATCGTACATTTTCAATAAACGCTTGTACGTTTCGCTTCTACCGTTTATAGATATTAACTCAGACAAAAGAAACAACAATTGGGGTGTTGGACCACGTATAAGTGTCGTGTGTACTAACGATAAACATTTAAAGGCAATTATACTCACTTCTGTAAGATACTCTTGAATAGCGCAATATGACAACGATCTCAACCAGTGACCTTAATATCCTGAGTTATCTGGGGCTGGTTGCATCCACTTGCATCAAGTGTTAGTATAGCGATCTCAGTTCCACCAGGCGGAGTGACAGCGCGGCCTCGCCCGCCTCTCCCCGGCACTGTAGCGGGACCAATCTTGTGGAGTCGTACCGCTGGAAAAGGGTGCGTTACTGTGGTCCGTATCGAGAAGCTGTGTCAGTCCGTGTGTTTCGTCGCGAAGGCCTATAGCCAATCTCGACAGTTCGTCTCGCTTGTGGTCATTCTCTCGCAAAGAGCTGGTGACCGGCAAATGGAAAGCAGGAATCGTGCCTAAAGGCCCTGTCCTCACCCGACCAACCGGTCGGAGAATGGCAGTGCGGCAGGCAAAAATCTTCTCCAGTCCCAGTGAAATTCATCGCCGCGGTCGTTGGGATCCGTTCTGCACAGAGCGCTGCCATCCCTCTCTGAACGAGCCCGGTCGGTCGGTTGGTTGGTCGGTGTGTGTTTGGGCCCCTGCCAGGCGGTCATAGGTAGACCGAGCGAGGGACGGAACAACCGTCCCGTCCGTCAGTCAGTCCCTGCGGCCGTCCCGGTGAGGCTTTTGACACATCCATCCGTCCGTCCATCCATCGCCGACCGGTGTGTGTGGTTTGTCCGTCTCCGACAGATATCTGGTTGATCCTGCCAGTAGTCATATGCTTGTCTCAAAGATTAAGCCATGCATGTCTAAGTTCACACTGTCTCACGGTGAAACCGCGAATGGCTCATTAAATCACTCAAGGTTCCTTAGATGATACGATCCTACTTGGATAACTGTGGCAATTCTAGAGCTAATACATGCTTACCAAGCTCCGACCCTCGCGGAAAGAGCGCTTTTATTAGTTCAAAAGCAAACGTCGTTTCCCCTCGCAGGGTTGCGGCGTCCCCACTGGTGACTCTGGATGACTTTCTGCTGATAGCATTGCCTCATGTGCCGGCGACGCATCTTTCAAATGTCTGCCCTATACAATGTCGATAATCCGTGACTTGCCTACCATGTTTGTAACGGGTAACGGGGAATCAGTGTTCGATTCCGGAGAGGGAGCATGAAAAACGGCTACCACATCCAAAGAAATCAGCAGGCGCGAGATTTACCCACTCCCGGCACGGGGAGGTAGTGACGAAAAATAACAATACGGGACTCTTTCGAGGCCCCGTAATTGGAATGAGTACACTTTAAACTCTTTAACGAGGATCTATTGGAGGGCAAGTCTGGTGCCAGCAGCCGCGGTAATTTCAGCTCCAATAGCGTATATTAAAGGTGTCGCAGTTAAAAAGCTCGTAGTTGGATCTCAGGCGCAGGCGGGCGGTCCGGCTTGCGCCGGTTCACTGCCCGTTGTCTCCTGCCCTACCGTCTGCCGGCTCTCTCCCGCGAGTGCTCTTCGCTGAGCTTCCCGGGTGGCCAGCGCGTTTATTTAAAAAACATTAGAGTGTTCAAAGCAGGCCTCGGCTGCCTGAAAAATGGTGCATGGAATAATGGAATAGGACCTCGGTTCTATTTAGTTGGTTTTCGAAACTAGAGGTAATTTTTTTTTTTTTGCGTTCGCCTTATTTCTCTGATCCCCAAGGCGATGTACGTTGCACTGCGTTTTTATTTTTCGCCTGTCGGCCCAGTGCATCCGACTTCAGCATGCATTTTATGTAAGGGTCTGCTTCCTCCTGCATTTTCTAAGGGTTTGCTTACCCAGGGTAACGGAGGGTGCTGTGATGGGGATCGAACCCAGCACCTTCATGTTGTGAGCCGTGTCACTTAACCACTAGGCCACGCCGTCCCCACTGGAGGTAATGATTAACAGGGACAAACGGGGCATTCGTATTGCGGCGTTAGAGGTCAAATTCTTGGATCGACGCAAGACGAGCTACTGCGAAAGCATTTGTCAAGAATGTTTTCATTAATCAAGAACGAAAGTCAGATCCGCGAAGACGATCAGATACCGTGGTAGTTCTGACCATAAACGATGCCGACTAGCGATCCGCAGGAGTTGCTTCGATGACTCTGCGGGCAGCTTCCGGGAAACCAAAGTGTTTGGGTTCTGGGGTAAGTATGGTTGCAAAGCGGAAACTTTAAGAAATTGACGGAAGGACAACACCAGGAGTGGAGCCTGCGGCTTAATTGGACTCAACACGCCAACACTGAAAAATGACTGACAGACTGACAGCTTCGTCGTTGGGTCTAATAGGGAAAGTGAGATGGAATTAGACCCACAGAAGACAGGTCAGTTTTACCCTCTTAATGAAAGAACGTTGCAACGGTAATCCTGCTTAACCCTAGAGGAATCGCAGGTTCCAGACACTTGGTCATTGACTCACCAAAAAGCCCGCTACTGATTCATTGGGTCTAATAATGAACGGGTGCTGGTATTTGAGTCTCGGAAGATAGGTCAGCTTTGCCATACTAATGACAGGGCGTTGCTACGAAAATCCTGCTCAATTCGAGATAAATCACAGGTCGCAGACATTTGGTCCACCTGCTTGGCCGATAAGCCTATGGTGCGAGGCTACCATCTGAGGAATTTCGGCCGAACGCCTTTAAGCCGAAATCCCGCCCTAAATCTCAGCACCACTGCGATGGGAGGCTACGATATGGTTAGGGCTCGAGTCTCAGCCTGACCCGATCGAGCCGCAGAAAGAGGTATCGATATTCACCCTTTACGGCGATGAGGTGTGAAACCACTAGTAGAAGACTCAGCTCTCGGTCGGGGTGTCGTAAGCAGTAGAGCAGCCACCTCACTGCGAACTGCTGAAACTCAACCCTTGATCATGAGATATGTCCGCAAACCAGGCGAACAACATCTCCGTGCCTTGGCCAGGCATGTCCCCTGGTTAAATGAACTCCTGCCTCGCTTTCTACCTCTGTCTGCTCTCAGTCATCCCAATGGACGCAGAAGAGATGCAGGCCAGCGGACATTGCACCTCCGCCCTATTGTGACAACCTCCCAGGTGGCGGGGAATGCTAGGCGTGCCATCACTGCAGATGTGCCGAGAAAATAAAGGGAGTAAAGAGATACCCCACTCACTTGCATAGGCTACGTTCCTGGCAGGACGTGACGATCCTGGGATACAGACACACTGGACTGCCTCTCTTCCGGGATAGTACAAACTAGTACATAGTCCATCATATCATACCATCGCCATACCCTATAGACACAAGCGGGGAAGACTCGATAGTCCTGCAAGATAACTTCCCTAAGAGAGACAACTCTGACAAAAAACAACTGCTGCCTTGCAGATAGGCTGGGGACAGACAAAGGCTAAGGATGGCATCCCTACAGTAACGCCTGTTGAAATCGGATGCACTGGGCCACAGGCTTAACGAAACAGTGCAACGTATATCGCAGTATGATGACAGAACAACCTTAAAGAAAAAAGCGTGGCACTCATCCTGTGGAGTCCCGCCAGGAAACGAGAGCGCCGGGCCTCACGCCTCTTAGGGGCCACCCAATGATACTGGTGGTCACCCACCCATGGGCTGTGGAGTCAAGGCACAAGGTGATGGGGCAAAATCTATTGACTAAAAACACAAGACCCTCAGAATACTACAGTGGAATGCGGAGTGTGTCATTAACATGAGAAAAAGCACACAGTAGCGGTTTGGGTGGACCTAGAAAAGGCATTTGACAAGGTCTGGAAAGAGGGACTTAAAGTCAAGCTACAAAGAAGTGAAGTTTGTGGGAAAATGTACAGATGGATCAGTTACTACTTCAAAAACAGAACAGCCAGAGTTCAAGTACAAGGGCAGATGAACAAAAAGGTGACACTTGAGCAGGGAGTACCCCAAGGGGGAGTACTGTCACCCACACTCTTCCTGGTGTATATAAATGACATCACAGAGAATATACCAAGAAGAGTCCACAGATCCATGTTTGCAGACGATCTGGCTATGTGGACCTCTGAAAAGAATCTCACCATAGCAAATAATCGGATGCAGCAGGCCCTAACATCGCTGGAGGAGTGGGCAAACTCATGGCTGGTCAAAAGAAATGAGGAAAAAACAACATGTACATATTGTCGCTTTCAAACAAACCCCAAAACACCAAAATAAGTCTTAACGGCAAAAACCTGCGGCCAAACGACAACAACCCAAACTACCTGGGAGTCACATTTGATTGGCGCATGACATGGAAGAGTCAGATCGAGAGAAACCGAATGAGAGCCAGAGAAAGAATGGCAATCATGAGGAAACTTGATGGCACAAGCTGGGGAGCAGACTAAAGTATACTAAGGAAACTGTACCCTGGAAGAGTGAGACCAGTTCTCGAGTATGGCATTGCGGCATGGACAACAGCAGTAAAGGCGAACTTTGATAAAATTAGCAAACTCCAAAACCAAGCCATGAGAGTTATAACAGGAGGCATGAAGTCAACGCCAATTTTAGAACTTGAAAAGATTACAAAGCTGCAGTCCATGATCGACAGAAGAGACTGCAGGGCCCAGCAGCAAGCGGAAAACCTCAGAAGACTGACTGACCTACCAATGCATAAGAGACTAAATAACTTTGGAAATGGGAAACTAAAGCGAAGAAACTTTGCAGAAATAGCCAAAGCAAAGATGAGCGAAGACCCTATGAACGCATTAACAACACCAAAGCCCATCCCTACTGTACGCAAACCTACCTGGAGGCAGCATATATTTCCAGAGGTGGTAGAAAACATACCAGGTATTGGAAACAAAAACAGCCAGACTGAAAAAGAATGAAGAGATACAACCCTGGGGTACATAACGGAAAACTACCCAAGCATGGACTGGACCCAAGTATACACCGACGATTCTGTAACAAATACAACACAGAAAAGAGGGGCAGGGGTATTCCTGAGCCTACCAAATGGTAGAAAAATAACATGGTCAGTGGCAACTGGAAAATACTCAAGCAATTTCAGAGCGGAGGCAGAGGCACTGAGTGCTGCAGTAGAAGAAATGGTGACAAGCAAGAGAAATGAAAGCCATATAGTCCTGCTTAAAGATGCCCTGGTCGTTGTCACAGCAGTAAAAAGCCAGAAAAATACTGAACCTAATGACTTAAGAGCATTACTCTGTCAACTATACCAGTAGTCCGCACCAAAAACAGTAGTGATACAGTGGGTTCCATCCCAATGTAACATCCAATGCAACGAGGAGGCAGACAGACTGGCAAAAGAAGGTGCAAGATTACCACAACCAGAACCTAGTGTGACATACGAAGAGTCAAAAAGGCTTTTTAGAGATAGATACTTGACCAAATGGGAAACAGAACATACTGGCTACACAAAAAACGATGCCTATTACTAGTTACACAGAAGAGAGCAGGTCATGGTCTTCAGACTTCGCACAGGCCACAATAGACTGAGGTACCACCTATTCAATAAACTGAAGATAGGTGGCACTGACGAATGCACGTGCGGTACTGGGAAAATGACCGCTGAACATATGCTGCAAAACTGCCGGACATGCGAGGATCAGAGAAAGCAGATGTGACCATCACCAGTGGCAACACTAGACAAGCTCTATGGCAGTGTCGACAGCTTCAGGATGACCGCTGCTTTTTTCGAAAAAATACAGGTTGATGTCTGACTGCGTATGACGAAGAAGATTTCCTGAGTTAGCAATATGCAAAACAAAGTACTCAAATAACATGTTGAAATAACATATCAAAGCGGCCTTTCAAGAACTTCCTGTTACGAAATTTGTTGTTAGTGTATATATCACAAATATAACATGATTTAGTTGTGTATAAGTATTCACTAGTACTTTGTTGTGTATAAGTATTCACTAGTACTTTGTTGTGTATAAGTATTCACTAGTATTTTTTGTGTATAAGTATCCACTAGTATTTTGTTGTGTATAAGCATTCACTAGTATTTTGTTGTGTATATGTATTCACTAGTATTTTGTTATGTATAAGTATTCAGTCAGCGCCCCACGCTTTTATGTCACATTTGGGATGAAACATAATGAGGGATTCACGTAAAACGTAATAATAAATGTAACTATGCTAATAGAACTGGCATAATGGCTGATTTTTTATGTATTTTGAAGAAACTAAATCTTATCTTTTTCAAACGTTTTTGTTTATTTCATTTTGTCATTTTTGTTTCTTTCGGAAAAGTGAAATCTTTCTTACATTAAATTATAATGTATTATGCAAATAAATTAGCTCCCAAAATAATTGAGAAATGTCTGTTTTGGTCATAACTAACAAATGAAGTTAAAAACAAAGCGTTTCATTTAAAAAGGACACTGTTCTGGTTGATTGTCAAGGCGAGTCGAGCACTGTAAATGAAAACTCATGCATGCGGTCCCATACATGACATCAAATCGTTTGTTTCGGTGGAATAATCCGCGTTCTAAAATTATCCTAATATATTTCTGAATATTGCCCCATAAAAAATAATTAAAGTGTAATCCAATCATGTTAGTACTTGTCCTGAAAGTTTCAGCTCTATAGCTTAGCGGGTAGTGTCTGAACTTGCAAATACAAGATTTTACCCTAACTCACTTCTTTAATAACTAAATAACTAACTCACTCATCACTCCCTAACTTACTGTCTAAGTCACTAAGTAACAAACTCACTAAATAAATACCTGACTAACTCACTAAATAACTACTAACTCCTTCACTCACTCACTAATTCAATAACTAACTAAATAATTAATTAACTCACTAACTCGCTGACTCACTAACTCAATCACTATCTAGCTAACTCACTACTAACTAACTAGCTAACTCACTAACTAACATGTTAAGTCAAATACAAACTTTTAGTAAACAACTTCCACACAAACTGCCTCTGGAGATGGTTGAGAATACAATGGCGAGATTTTCGCAAAGGTTACAATTCCGAGCCCAAACACACTATTGCAAAAGTCTCAGAACAGATGGACCGGCCACATAGTGCTTATGCCAGACAACCGCATCTCAAACAATTGATGTATGACGAGCGGAAAGAGGACATGAGTCTGGTAATTTGACAAATGAAGCGCTTCAAAAACTCCCTCTCAATATCTATGACTCGCTTCAATGTCGACGTAAGTTACTAGCAGTACCTTGCACAGAACAGCCAGACATTGCGTAGAACAACCACCAGGGGCGTCTCTATTGCTGAAAAATGCCAGATTTCGAAGGCGTGAAGTAAACGTGCTGTGCAGCGATGTCGGTGTCGGCTAGCTCTTCTTCTGAGGGGCGAAAAGTGAAATGAGTAACCTGTCGATATAGTGAACACACAAGTCAACCTCACCTCCAAGTGGTGCACACGAGGCTGTAGGCAAACGAGGTAATGGCTCGCCTGGGGAGACGGGCTCCTCCAGGTCAGATGCAGATGTTGGCCGGCACCGGCTTAGAGAGGAGATGGACTCCGCCAAGAGACAGCCGCAAAAGATTCACCCATGAAGACACATTCACAATCAGCTATACCGGCTCGGTCGCAGCCGGGGTTAACAATGACCGGGCCTGCATTCCCACACCAGGTCGGAGGTTATAAGTGGGACCAATCTCCGACCAGAAGAGACACAGGCAGCGGCCGCTGACAGAGAAGGGTGGCGCGGGGTTGTGAGGATGTCTTCATGTGTGTCCCAACGAATTCACCGGTTACGGGATGACCTGACCTGACCTGACTATCCAAATGTCCACCATTAACCTAATTTTTTTCAAAATGTATTTTAAAGCATCCAATATTTGTTCTATTAACCTATTTACCTTCATTGTTACGATTTGTTGCATATGGAAGGGGATTCTGTGCTAAAATTGAATTTTACCGCCCCCTCCTTTTTTATTAATGCAGTGCAGCAGAACACATGTAACTACTGTAGTCATCATCGTGTAGGATGGATGGATGTTATGATTAATTCTCATATCGCAGGGATCTGAAAAAATTGATCCAATTTTGGCAACAACTGTCTTAAGGCCAGAATTTTACAAACGTGAACACCATATTTGTCAGATATTCTTAAGTACAGATTTGATATCAAATCTAGACAGCAACTAATACACTCTTCCACTATATCTGTCCCAACTATTGTTTCATCATTTCTAGCATCTTCACCCCAACTTTGATCAAACTCTTTCCCTTTTTCAAAACTCGTTTACTCTTGATACATACCTTTCTCCCTCTCAAAGTCCTGCTAGCTTTTACATGCAATGTCAGTTTATCCTACACGTGTACTATTTCCATCACTTTGACACCAAGCACCAACTCCTCCTAGTTGTTATCCATACTCACTCACTCTTCAAATTTTCTTATGTTATTGTTGCTGTTGATGTTGCTGCTGTTATTATTATTGTTGTTGCAGTTGTTATTGTTGTTGTTTTTGTTGTTGGAATCGTACAGAGACTTGAGTCGACTACTGCCTTAGTTAGAGTCATTGAAGTTAAGGTCTGAAGATAAACGAGGAAGAAGAAGAAGAAAAAAAATATGGAGACCAGTGCAGTTCGTCTTCTTCCAGGTATACTATATCAAAGCATGTAGGGGCAGAAGAAAAGGTGTTAACATGTATATTGGTTTAGTATATGACCACAGCTACAGTTAGTTTAGTATATGACCACAAGTACACTTGGTTTAGTATATGACCACAAGTACAGTTGGTTTAGTATATGACCACAAGTACAGTTGGTTCAGTATATGACCCAAGTACAGTTCGTTTAGTATATGCCCACAAGTACAGTTGGTTTAGTATATGACCACAAATACAGTTGGTTTAGTATATGACCACAAGTATAATTGGTTTAGTATATAAGAACAAGTACAGTTGGTTTAGATTGTGACCACATCTACAGTTGGTTTAGTATATGACCACAGCTACAGTTGGTTTAGTATGACTACAGCTACAGTTGGTTTAGAATATGACCACAGCTACAGTTGGTTTAGAATATGACCACAGCTACAGTTGGTTTAGAATATGACCACAGCTACAGTTGGTTTAGAATATGACCACAGCTACAGTTGGTTTAGTATATGACCATATCTACAGTTGGTTTAGAATATGACTACACCTACAGTTGGTTTAGTATATGACCACAGCTACAGTTGGTTTAGTATATGACCACAGCTACAGTTGGTTTAGGAAGCATGGACAAAAGCACGTCTTCTGGTGTTGAAGTGGTGGTTTATATAGCAATTTGTTTTTCACGACGAGATTGCTAGCTCCATCCATAATTATCTTTAGACGACTTTACTACATGCATGGAATGGCAGTGGGCCTATTCTCTCCTTCTCAATAAGAATCCAATTATTCATTACTGTATGATATTTCCCTCAGTTTGCATGCTAAATATTTTGTTCTTGTAAATCATTATGGGCCATTTATTATTATTAATGAACGTACTAAGGTCCAAGACCACGTCAACGTCGTTGGAGGTGGAAATAGGACGAAGTAATAGATCACCTGGTAAAGTCGCAGGTGATCAGGGAAATAACACTGATTAATAACCAACCAAGTAAACCGACAAGAAGTGTATTATTGCTATGAAAACATTATGTAAGGAACTAAAACTACTGACAGTGAACGTTAAAGGGTCACAGAATATGCACGTATAAAAAACAACAGTATTTATTGCTAATACACTGAGTTGAACGGAGTCGGAGATCATATATTTAGGGGGGTGGGGGGAGGTTGGAGGTTGTGGGGCAGAAAAAAATAGAAATTCTTGGGATAGTAAGTAAACAACGGAACAGAACATAAAGGAACACCGACCCGGTATAGCGTGGTGGCGACACAATGTATTGGATTACACATGGTGTAGACTTTCTTGAACACAATGGGAAAGCAAGGTTTGTCATAGGTTGCACAAGATTCGCTACCGGAAAGGATTGTACTAGTGACACTTGTATTGTAAGCCACGGCCTTGGTTTTAATTGCAAATTCATGGTTTTTCCAAACACGCGTCGTGAAGCGAGGCGTCGTGAAGCGAGGAAATGCAGCAGCAGGTTTGCGAACAGAACTGTCTATTTCTGGGTGGTCTAGTGAGAGCTTGTCATTGATGAGGTATCCCATTTCTCTCAAGAATGTGAATTGCTGCACAGCTGCAGCTGGGTCCTATCTCTGCAGCTGGGTCATATCTCTGCAGCTGGATCATATCTCTGCAGCTGGGTCATATCTGTGCAGCTGGGTCATATCTCTGCAGCTGTGTCATATCTCTGCAGCTAAAGGTTGACGTCTGACAGCGTTCGAAGAAGAAGAAGAAGATATCTCTGCAGCTGGGTCATATCTCTGCAGCTGGGTCATATCTATGCCGCTGGGTCATATCTCTGCAGTTGGGTCATATCTCTGCAGATGGGTCATATCTCTGCAGATGGGTCATATCTCTGCAGCTGGGCCATATATCTGCAGCTGGATCATATCTCTGCAGCTGGGCCATATCTCTGCAGCTAGGCCATATATCTGCAGCTAGTGAAGTATTTAAATAATTGGTTAAATATACTGGTCGTTTTTTAAAGTGCTTCATTGCACAGATGGACACTTGTGATTTGACGCCTGCTTATTGTTCTGTCACTCAGCAATACGCATTGATCTGCTTAGACCGATGTCGCAAGGCACTTGACTCTTGGCTAAAATAACAGAAAGGAAACATGGCCACACTTGATATAAATCATTAAGAGAAAACCACTTCGTGTCAGGAAGCTGAAGGTCACTGGCTGTAACTTAGTTAATCTGAAAATGGATAACAATATGTGGTTTTTCATCAACAATAGTGATATTTACCCAAATAAGAGTAAGACTACATATGATGCAGTGCATTTGTTGAAACAATTAGTTAACAGAATTTCTAACTTTGAGGGGTTGAAGACAAAGACTAGATTTGACCATTCAGGTTTAATAGTTGTCCATCACAAGTGATGAAGACCACTCTCTTTGTTCAGCCGTGTGGACAGTCGTATCTCTTGCTGTGTCCGCTGAAATCAGTGACTTGCGCGGTGATTTGGATTAAAGTGAGGAAGAAACTGTGCCTTTTTGTCAACCTCACTCACAGAGCCTAAGCTACCTTTTGCCAGTGGCAAGATATTTATCGAGACGACTGGAGATAGCATAGGATGCAGATTTTGCCTCAGGGTTACCACCGAAGCCTTTCCGTAAACATGTAACCCGCACGGTAGAAAGGTGGGATGGCATCTAACGCAGTTTGTCGTGCCCTTTCGATAACCACAAGAGGTCATATAGACAACACTCAGCGTGTGAGTGGGTCTAGCATCTCTCCCCAGCTGGATTGAACTCATCATAGTAGCATCTAAAATTCCCACACGCCAAATTCGCGAAGGTGAACCGGCAGAACTAACCCGTGAAATACGTCACAGGTAAAAGCGTAGTGCCATTCAGCCGGCATCCAGACCAGGATAAACGGATGGAAGAAATCACAAAAAAAAGAACGAAATAACAAGTCCAGACGGAAAACAACACCACGTTTCCGTGAACACAAGTGTAAGTCGTCGACTAGTGTGAATTCCAGGCAAATCCGTGGTCTAGCGGCATCCATAACGATCCAAAACAGTAGAGAAATGTAGACTCGCAGCCAGTTATGGCGCCATCTTTGAAAACAAGTTTAAAACGTATTATGAATAGCGAACCACCAGCCTCTACAGATTTCTGTTCGCCAAAGGGGATTACATAATAACAGTTTACTTGTCTATCACTTACAATCTGTTAACTGCCTTGGAAAATAGGCTTGAAGTTTATACCTCTGTGCCCACAAAGTTTGAATTGGTTTGCGATATTGTTTCCATTGGTAGCGATATGTAGCATGCTGCTGCACGTCTCCCATCTATTTATAAAACTGATCTTGCTGACTGTTGTGGTGGGATCTTTTCCATTTTATAAAAAATTATTGAAGAATCAGAAGAGGCTAAAAAAGATGACAAGAACGTTTCCCAAATACTTTCATTTGTTTTCGCTTTTTGTGTGTTTTTATTGCATGCAGCAACCAACTGTTCATTAAATCGTGTTTAAAACTATTTATGGTGCCGACCACGGATGTGTTGGACCGAAGGGTGCAAATATCACAGTCAAGCTGTAAACTAGCAACACAACGCATTCTGTTCTCCGGACTACATCCTGCTACTTACAAATCCCTGTTCAGGACTTGGTAGCGGGAGATTGAGAACGAAAGAAGAAGAGACGAAGAAGAACACTATTTCTGTTTCATCATGGCAGAAGATGTACTGAAAAATATTTCATTGATGGACATTGAACCTACGATTCTCACCCAAAGATTGGTTGTTACAATTATTGAACCCATTGTTGAGAGTAAACCAAGAACACGTTCTCAATAGAAATGTCTGTTATTGTGTTTCCCAGAATATTACGCTAAAAACTATATTGACAATAATAATTAATAGCAAAATAAGAGATCCATTGTGGTTGTGTCCTCATGTGTGAATCTTGGGCGGTTTTCTCTTGGCGGAGCCCATCTCCTCTCCAAGCCGGTGCAAGCCAACATCTGCATCTGATCTGGTGGAACCCATCTTCCCAGGCGAGCCATTGCCTCATTTGCCTACAGCCTCGCGGCCATAGTTTCCCTGTGTGCACCACTTGGAGGTGAGGTTGACTTGTGTGTTCGCTTTATCGACAGGCTACTCATTTCACTTTTTTTGCCCCTCAGAAGAAGGACTAGCCGACCCCGACATTGCTGGGTTGCGACCGGCGTGGACAATATACCAGCAGAGCTTTTGCAAGCATGTGGAGAGGTAGTGGTGGAAGGCCTTACACACATCTGCAACAAAATATGGGCGACAGGAAACTGACCGGACTTATGGACGAAATCAATCGTTATACCGTTACATAAGTCTGGAAACCAAAAGCTGTGCCAAAATTACAGAACAATAAGCCTCATCAGACACCCTAGCAAGGTCATGCTTAGATTAATTCTCGACCGGTTGAAACCCCAAGCAGAGAACATCATTGCCCAGGAGCAAGCAGGGTTCAGACAGGGAAGAAGCACTACAGAACAGATATTTAATTTAAGGCTGCTAAGCGAGAAATATCTAGAACAGCAGCAAACACTGTATCATGTGTTTATGGATTTTAAGAAGGCGTTTGATAGGGTATGGCATAAAGGGCTTTGGGCAACAATGAGGGTGAATATCAACGGAAATATTATAACGGTCCTTGAACACCTGTATGACAAGGCGTCTAGCGCAGTTTTTGTGAATGGGAGGCGAGGGGACTGGTTTCGCACATCAATTGGTGTGAGACAGGGGTGTACACTCTCTCCAACTCTTTTCAATATATTCCTTGAAGGAATTATGAGTGAGGCACTTGGAGGTCACGTTGGTACTGTCAAGATAGGGGGCCGAACGATTACCAACCGTCGTTTTACAGATGATATTGACTATGGTATGGAGATAAACGCTGGATGGACAAAATTAATGACCAACAACGCCACGGGCTTCAACAGCAGGATAAAAGCAAACGGTCAGGAACTCGAAAGGGTTGACCGTTTTAAATATCTTGGGTCGATTGTCAGTGATGAAGGATCAAAATGGGGGGTGTTGTTCAAGAATGCACAGACAATAGCGGCGTTTGCACGGCTTAACTTAGCAAAATCTGGCAAGATAAACGGTAAACACTATGCACGAAAATAAGATTAATGCGTACACTGGTCCTGTCAATATTCCTCTATGCGTGTGAGAGATGGACAGTTACAGCTGACCCTCAACGAAGGATACAGGCCTTGGAGCTGAGATGTGTCTGAAAACTTTTAAACGTCACGTACAAAGATCGAGTTACAAATGAGGAAATACCAGATAGAATCACAACAGTGATAGGGCCTTTCGAAGATCTCTTGGCAACTGTCAAAAGAAGGAAACTCACTTGGTAAGGTCACATATCGAGATCAAGTGGTCTTGCAAACACAATCCTCCACGGGAAGGTGCATGGCAGACGAGGAAGAGGCCGGCCCAAAAAGAGATGGGAGGACAACATAAAAGAATGGACCAGTCTCCGACCAGAAGAGTCACAGGCAGCGGCCACTGACAGAGAGGGGTGGTGTGGGGTTGTGAGGATGTCTTCACGTGTACCCCAACGACCTCACCGGTTACGGGATGACCTGACCTGAAGTAATCCATGCTAACAAAATAACATGCACGTATACGAACACACACAATCAAACATACACACACACAAGCACACACGCGCACCGAACAAACACACACGCACGTACCAGCTGTGGGTTTCTAACGAGCTGCGTTCAAAAAGTAATGCACCACATAGTTTTCTTCAGTAACTGTTTATTTAAAGGGCATGACATTTCTACACAAAATACACGGATATGTCATGTAAACATCTGTATTATTCAACAGAATTACTATCAACTTTTACAGCTTATAAATAAAAACCTTTAAAGTGGAATAGAAATTAGAAAAACCATGCCTTAGTATTGTAACTTGCTAATATGGTTACAAAGGATGAAGAATGTTAAGCGTGTACCATCACGATATAGATGAACAACGTCACGTTATATACTGCAGTTAAAATGTGACTATTGACATGCACCAACGAAGGGCAGCGTTCTGTTATCCGTTTTTTTTTTTTGCAGCAAAAGGGTAAAACCTGCAGAAAATCATCGGCTGATGAAGGTCCAATACGATGATGCATGACTTTCACTCCAGCAAGTGTATGAGTAGAGTAGGAAGTTATAAAACGGTGTGATTTCTGTGACAGACTGTTCACCCCCGTGTCGGGTACACAGAGCAGTGACTCTAGAGTCGAGTGCAACGGTTAACCGCCTCATAAATGAAAAATGGCCTGTAGACTGCATATAATCGCCGCTCTTCTGGATATCAGTCAAGGTTTTGCACACCACACCATCTATGATGTGCTACAGTACCACAAAATGTCTGCAAGATGAGTGTCATGGCAGCTTAATACAGAATTGGAACAACAACGCGTTGACGTCTCTCATACACTTTTGTTGCGCTTTGAAGCAGAAGGTGATGGTGTCCTAGCATGAATTGTTACTGGAGGTGAAATTTGGATTGATGGTGTCCTAGCATGAATTGTTACTGGAGGTGAAATTTGGGTTGATGGTGTCCTAGCATGAATTGTTACTGGAAATGAAACTTGGTTTGATGGTGTCCTATCATGAATTTTTACTGGAGATGAAACTTGGGTTAATTTTGTCCTAGCATGAATTGTTACTGGAAATGAAACTTGGTTTGATGGTGTCCTAGCATGAATTTTTACTGGAGATGAAACTTGGGTTAATTTTGTCCTAGCATGAATTGTTACTGGAAATGAAACTTGGTTTGATGGTGTCCTAGCATGAATTTTTACTGGAGATGAAACTTGGGTTAATTTTGTCCTAGCATGAATTGTTACTGGAAATGATACTTGGGTTGATGGTGTCCTAGCATGAATTGTTACCGGAGGTGAAACTTGGGTTCACTACCAAAGCCTGAAACGAAAAGAGCGAGCCAGGAATGTCGCCATTCCTTCTCAACACAACCTAAGAAGTTTCGAACGCAGCAATCTCTAGGTAAGGTTATGCTGACTTTCATTTTGGGATGAACGAGGCGCTATTTTAGAGCCCTACACTTCCAGGAGGAACACTGTCATCAGTGCCACTTATACAGATCTTTTCCGAAATCGTCTTAGACCCGCAGTTACATCCAAACGACATGGACTTCTGAGTAAAGGTCTCCTTTTGAAACATGACAATGCTCGACCCCATATTGCCCGTGCAACGGCTGCAACCATCGAGAACCTTCACTTTCAGTGTCTATATCATCATGCGTCTCACCAACCTCCAGGTAATTTCCAAATCTGGACGACTGAAAGAGGGATTGGCGGGAAAGATGTTCAGGTCAGATGATTTTTAAAAAATATTTAGCAATAATAGACGCTGTGGGACTTGTATCGAAAGCACTTGTGAAAAAATGGTACAGTTTTGCTTCAGTTTTTCAGAATAAAATTTCCTCCAAAAATATGTTAAAGGTTTTAATTTGAAAGTATCAGCTTTGAATGCACAGATCATCAAGCAATCGCCTTTAAGCAAACCTGGTATGTCCTATGTTCTCCAGCACTTCCAGCTTCTCCTTGTGTTCTTGTATCGGCCTCTAGGTCGCGTCTCTTTTTCTTGTATCGGCCATTATGTCGTTTCTCCTTGTGTTCTTGTATCGGCCTCTAGGTCGCGTCTCTTTTTCTTGTATCGGCCATTATGTCGCTTCTCCTTGTGTTCTTGTATCGGCCTCTAGGTCGCGTCTCTTTTTCTTGTATCGGCCATTATGTCGCTTCTCCTTGTTTTCTTGTATCGGTCTCTATGTCGCATCTCCATGTGTTCTTGTATATGCCTCTGAGTCGCTTCTCCGTGTGTTCTTGTATCGGCCTCTATGTCTCTTCTCCGTGATGTCTTGAATCGGCCTCTATGTCGATTCTCCGTGTGTTCTTGTATCGGTCTCTTTGTTGCTTCTCCGTGTGTTCTTGTATCGTCCTCTATGTCTCTTCTCTGTTCTGTCTTGTATCGGTCTCTATGTTGCTTCTCAGTGTGTTCTTGTATTGGTCTCTAGGTCGCTTCGCCCTGTTTTCTTGTATCGGTCTCTAGGTCGCATCTTCCTGTTTTCTTGTATCGGTCTCTAGGTCGCTTCTCCCTGTTTTCTTGTATCGGTCTCTAGGTCGCTTCTCCCTGTTTTCTTGTATTGGTCTCTAGGTCGCTTCTCCCTGTTTTCTTGTATTGATCTCTAGGTCGCTTCTTCCTGTTTTCTTGTATCGGTCTCTAGGTTGCTTCGCCCTGTTTTCATGTATCGGTCTCTAGGTCGCTTCGCCCTGTTTTCTTGTATCGGTCTCTAGGTCGCTTCGCCCTGTTTTCTTGTATCGGTATCTAGGTCGCTTCTTCCTGTGTTCTTGTATCGGCCTCTAGGTGGTTTTTCCGTGTGTTCTTGTATCTTGTATTTTGCTTACTTTCCGCGGTGGTTTCGCAACAGATATTGCTTGGTGATACTGACTCAGGACTTTCGCAATGTATGGCAAATTCAATGTCACTTTCATCTAAAGATTTCATGTTCTGTCCGTCTTTGTTCTGTTATTTACCATAATGGTTCGTATGTAATCTTGTCGAACCAGTGCAGACAAAGAATATGTCGAAGGGATTTGTTGATGAAGCCATGTAATCTCTTCATACGAGTTTGGTCATCCACTAAGTGTCCGTCTCAAATAAAAGGCATACTTTACTTTGGAGTTGAACATCTCTAGCCTGCTATACATTCTGAATTTTAGAATCCAATGTGGTTTTAAACATGCAAAGGCCACTCTTGTTTTTTGTTTGTACCTTATTAATTGTCTTTTTTACATCCTTACCTGCACAATCTTTCTTTTCTATACTACTAACCAAATTTGTGAAGGTCTCGAACTCATCTAATAAAGTTTCCCTCAGTTGTATATAGAACACACATTGAATTTGACTATTTTTGTTAATTGCGTGGGTCTTTAGACCTACTGATTGTGAAATTATGCTTGTGTATCTGTTTTTTCCTACGATTGATGTAGGTTGTGAATAATAAGGGTAATGTCCCCTGAAAAGGGCAGGTCTTCTATAGGCTATGTCCCCTGGAAGATTCCGTTTCTCTCATTGGCTGAAGTTTCTTTCATTATCAATTCAACTGCCAGCAGGAACAGAGAAGATGATAGAAGAGATCACCGACCGAACATTAGATGTAATGGTAAATGATTATGTGGTTTGCCAATATTGCGAAACACTACACCAGGTGCCCCTATAAGTTGCTGGTGAGCATTTGCCGGATCCTATCGTGTCTTTTTAATTTCAAGAGTGTATCCATATCCAATTTTAAAATGGTTATCCATAGTCAGCAAAGTTGATATACAGACTTGAATTATATTCTAATGACTTCTCTACAATTGAGTGAAATGTGGATATCTAAGTGTGTTCGTTTGATAAATTGGTATCCACTGCTTTCTAACATTTCTTTTACTACTAAGAACTGGTTCCACATGATCAGATGAGGAATGAAATGAAAGGGTTAGGGTGTCATTACGAGAGACGGGGATGAAACTCAGGACTTGATTCTTTTTAGGTTTGGACCAAATAAATTGTTAGCTGTAGCAAACTTTCACTGCATCCCTTTTACAACTGACTATTACACAAACACACCATAGCATAGACAAATATAGTACTCATTATATATCATTGTAAAGAAAAATGGGTACAGAAAATGAAAATATCAGTAAATTGCTGATATTTCATTATTTTAAAAAATTATTATGTTGTACACACAAAAATGTTAAGGGTAGATAATTTAAATGTCAAAATATTGTAACTCACCATCATTTTTCATTGGCCTGAATTGTTGATTTCAATTTGGTAATTTTGCAGAATAGTATCCAAAGTCCCTCAAAACACTGTTTATTTGATGCATTTATCTCCACAAATGTTGAAATTATGTACAATTTTTCCTCAATGACCAAAATCAATAAAAATATTTAAAAATTCACAACTTCCATTATTTTAGGCATCACGCCACCCATCACCAGGCCTTGTTCTGCACTGTATCGTTTTGGTCTAGTAGAAGCAGTGGGCGTTGCCATTTTTTTTTAGGAATCAACAAAACAGTTTAGCTACTTCAAAAAGCAAATATATCACTTATTCAGTACAAAAACACATGTAGCTTGACTCAAATGTCACGAACGGAAGCTGTTCTAGTTCTGGTTGTAATTTTTAAGTAGTTTGGTTAACACAAAACCCAAATCACGACTCTACAAAACAAAATCCGATTTATCAATTAATGGTCCTCTAGGGTTTAAATAAGAGTCCGTTATATTGGTCATTGGTCAGGAATGTGTAAGGTATGAATAGCTTCTGGATAACGACCCTTGCAGAAATGGTCAAACATTGCATGTGCATTTTGTAGAAAACCGTCTTCTTAGCGTGGGCAACGAACGTCTATCAGCTGACAAAACAAGATTTTGGGTAAGAAAAGGCATACATCTGATAGTTATGTGTGTTAATGGGTTTATAGTAGACGGTTGTGGATAGATCAGGAGGGCAGCTAGAGACAGCTGTGCGAAGTCGAGGGAGGATAGAGAGATGAGATTAGAGATATGAAGAGTAATGATGAATGGAAACTAAAAAAAAAAAACAATGAAGTTATAAAGGTCAACCTCAGACACTAGGATTACATACACAGTCATCGATGTAACGGTGGTACATCAGTGGAAGGGAGCTTCGATAGCTAGCCCAAAATATATATTCTAAATAACCAATAAAAGTGCCCATATCCACTCGACCAATCTGGTTGAAGAAGTTGTTGTCAAATTCTAGATGGTAAAACTCCGCCAAACGGAGGACACAAGATGTAGCAATGGGAGGACAGGTTGGAGAACTGGATTGATACGAGAACATCAGAATGAGAAATAGATATACATGGAGCAAAGTGGCGGTAGAGAGAACAGTAGAAGAGAAAGTAATTCAAGGTGTGGTTAGTGTCCATAAGAAATGAGGATAAATCCCAGACTATAAGCTGAACGACGCTGTCTGAAGAATCTATTAGTTCAGTAGAACAGGAGCAAGCCGAAACAATTGGTCTGGCATGATTGTTTGGGCTGTGGATTTTGTGGAGTATATAAAAAAAGGTTTGCCCAAACGGATGGCGATCATACGACGATTAGAAAAACCGGCCAACTGTGTCTAAAAAAGAGAAGCTTTTGAGGTGACTTAATATAGGTTTATAAGATAATCACAAAGTAAGTCGCATGTTCTTTTACATAACGTAGCTTTTTACGACATTATTGTTCTAGTGAGTAGATGTACAAAGACATGACAACATTATTGTTCTAGTGAGTAGATGTACAAAAAGACATGACAACATTACTTTTCTTGTGAGTGGATATTATCTTACACGTTATTGTAAATTAGTTTAGCAAACCAACATAAAGCCACGAGACTGCACACTGCCAGTCAGTAATTGTTTAGGCATCTCTATGCAATAATATTGTTAATACATTTACAGCAACCAGGAAGTTTTATGAGCCTTTGGCAGATGTGCTCAGTATCGTCTCTCACAACCGCGGTAAAATAAGCGTCCTGGACCTCGCAGCGGCAGTTGCAATTACAAGGAGAATTTAATTGGCTGCAGACAAAAAGAAAATCATATCCAGTTCAAAAAGCGGAAAATAACTACATACACTATTTGTTTCTTTTAAATATAGAAAACGTCTAAACAAAACTCAGAACACGTTTCCAACTAACAAGTAACACAAATGCCTGATCTTCGTGGGATTATTTTGCTTTTCCAGTTGCGGAATAGCGATGTTTATTCAGAGATGTCATTTGTACATATCATAATCGTTTCATCATTATCAATGTTTTGTACATGCCATACACGGACCATAAGGCAGAAACTAGTAACCTACAGTTTGATCTGTGTGACTCTACTCTTTTCAGTTCATCTATGTTGTTCACGCTCATAGTGGAAACCTCTCTGGCGATTGTTCTGCGGAAAGTTTCTTTCTCTCCTCCTCTTTTCCTGCTGTCAGATGGTGACCACATAAATGCTTGCAGAGAGAGTCTGAGTCTGTTTCTGTCTATTCTAAGAACATGTCCGATATATGGCCACCTTTTTTTTCCTGATGAGTGATGAAACATATTTTTGATTTGTAACTTCTCTAATTGTTTTGTGGGTTATGAATGCTTCCTAGCCAACGTTCAACAGTTTTCTAAGACACCTATTCTCGAATGCACTTAACCTATTTTCCAATATCGTTGCTATTTTCCAATATTCGCATCCATCGGTGATTATTGGTAATACAAATTAGGCTTTGACTGCTCGCTCAATGATTTTGATTCTCAGATGTTCGTTAGTTGTGTTGTTGTTTGTTGTTTGCTAATGCCCGCAATGGGTAGGTTACTCTTAAGTGGCTGGTTGTCGTAGCTTTCCTCACATTCCGAGCGTGCTGATGAAGGTGAACGGGATCCTCCAGTCGGTTGTGCTATGCTTGGCTTCATTTGCGTGTCGCTCACTGCTACAGGGATCACGTCAAACCTCATCTTGTTAGCCCGACTGCTGTTCTCGACAACAGCCCGTTTCCAGAACGACCAACAAGGAGGTCAGGTTAGGGTCTTAGCCAGTATATTTCTCCTGACCCTAGCTGACATTGATCAGTGCCGTTTTGCCTGATCAGACGTTAGCCTCATCTTCCCTCGTTAGTTTGGTAAAGGCACCTTCAGCTAGAGCAATTAGAGTGAAAATTTGTTTAGATGTATCTTAATCTTAAGTCATTTTACTTCCCAGATAGCTTAAACTGACAGCTGTTTGTAATACTTTTTCATGTGGCGAAAATGTGAACTGTTTGTAATACTTCACCATGCAACTGGATAATGACAGCCCTGAGGGTGAAATGGATGGCCTTTGTCTTGGAAGCGTTGATTTTGAGTCCTAACTGTTCTTAAAGGCGGCATTGTCGATAAAAATTGTGTTGTACTTCTTCAGGAGTATAACTCAATAGTGCCAGGTCCTCTATAATTGTCCCGTCTATCCATTGTTTGTTCAAATGTTCACCTGGGGCATACATTTTCATAACCCAATCTATAACTATGCCAAATAGTCTGTGTGTACTATGTTTTATATGTTATGTTAAATCAAGTTACGTTATGTGTGTTATCTTAGATATATGTGTGACAGATCCACCCACGGGTCACTCCATCAGACCACTAAAGAGTTTGGCAACCAGGACAATAAGTAGGGAGGGCTAGTTTTTACCCTACTTCAGTTTCAGAACCCTTTAACCCTAGATTATGTTAAGACGAAATGTATTTGTGGCGCGCTAACCAATGATCGGAATAACATATCAGGAACAAAGCGTCTCGCGGCGCACTGACCATTGGCCAAGAAAGGTTTGGAACGAGGAAATGGGTTTACCTGCAAAAATGGAAGACGCAAAATGGTGGGAACAGAGGAGATGATATAATCCCGACACATCTAGGACTAGATTTAGTTGACAGTTGGGAGTAGAGAATTGAGCGGTAAGCAGAGAGAGTCAAGCAGTCAAGTAGTTAAGAGGTTGAGATATGAGTAATCGGACATATGTAGTGGATATGAGATCAGACTCTGGTAGATCTGGCACTAGTAGCTGAGAGATACAGTGAGTAGAATCAACCTGAAGATATCCTAGAGAACGCAAGAAGTTTCGAAAGTGACATATTTGAATATCTCGCCTCAATTATAAACAACAATGGAGATTGCCAAAACGAAGTAAGAAGGCAATTACTATAGCATTGCATAGGTAAACTAACATGATAAACGTATGGCAGAACACTAGCACAATGACACAAATTAAGATCATGAGGACTTTCATCTTCCCAGTGGTAACGTACGAAAGCGAGACATGGAGAACTACACAAGCACTAAGGAAGAATATTGAAACCTTCGACCTAAAATTGTACAGGAAAGTGTTATTAAAAATACCATAAATAGCGAAAAAGAAAAAATACATAAACCCTAAAAGAGCTGAATATAGAACATATTAGCTTGTAAACAATATTAGGTCTGGAAATCTGAAAAACGTTGGTCACATCAAACGCCTCAATGGCCTAGAATGAACTTTACTGAAGGGTATGGTGCCTGGCAAACGAAACAGAGGCAGATGAAGGAGGAGATGAATACAAGCTGTTAAAGCAGTCCTGAGTATGACAATGACATAGGCTGGGAGAGCTGGCCAAAGTCTTACAGATTGACTGTTATGATAGCAACGTTCTGCTAAGCACATGTTACATCTTTATAGTTTATATTATAAGGAGTGACAAATGTCATTTGGAAGATTGTAAAGCCACAGGTTAGGGCAATATTTCATAGGACGTGCCCAATGCGGATGATAATACTTCCACTGACATTTTCTAAAGTTTGATTGGTATGGTTTGAGAGATTGATGAAATGATATCATAGACAGAGGTTGTGTCATAAAATTGTCTCTAAGAAGAGAAGCATCTGCAGCCGTGTACTAATTATAGAGATTAAAAACGTATTATCAGTGCCAGAGGAGATACTGAATAGATTCATATTAATGAGGATGTAGCGGGCAAATAACACATTTGCGAGAAGAACAATTAGTCCTTAGAAAACTGACTTGATAGATTCTCTGAGAATAATATTCGAACAATGTGTGGACATGAATACATCACTCTTTAGTGGTAACGTAGACTATATAGCAGCGCTTGATAGCTTGAACAGAGGGTACATACGTGTTGCTCAGAGTTACCCGAAGAGATTGCACACATTATGCTGAGAAATTATGAGGCTATAGAGTATAGTGCCCTACATGAAGGTCACCGGAATACACTGTTTGAGATTAAAACAGGTGTTGGAAAAGAACGCCTACTTTCATGTGTCTTCATTTACTGACAAATGACTGGAATGACAAGCGTAAGATGGAATCAGAATAGGGAGGGCCAAAGACGCAGCAGCGACACATGTTTTACTGTTTGTATCTGAGTCAATTATCTATAACTGACAAAGACCATATTCTGCTTCAAAGTGGCGGCCATTGAAACACACTGCAACCGTACAGTCTGACTTGAAGTGATTGGGGATCGAAAATTGAAGACAAACCCTATTCTACCAATTCCGTGCTGAAATAGGATGTTCGGAGTTGAATGAAGCAGATATCGCATCCTAGCTGAAAACTACGACACAACGTTACAAAGTTCTTTTTCAGGGCCGAAGAAGAAGAAGAAGCAGAAGAATAGGGAAGACTTTGGCTATACTAATGACTTAACTCTTCACATAACCAAAAACTACAGCAAAATAAGTTGAACACACCTGAGAACTAGTCACGACCATCCTGACTGGGGATTTATGAAGATATGACTAAGATTTAGCGAATAATAGTGTTGTTCAGTTCATCCCGTAACCCATCAGGTCGTTGGGGCACACATGAAGACACGAAAATCCCACGCCAACCCTCTCTGACATGGGCTGCGACCGATCCGGTATAATAGATTTCGATTTTGTCCACATGTGTGACTCTTAAGCTTGAAATCACCTGGCGGCACCCATCTCCTCGCCAAGCTGCGGTGGGCCAATATCTGCAAGTAACCTGAAGGAGCCCCTCCCCCCAGGCGAGCCATTGCCTCGTTAGCCTAGAGCCTCACGGTTCTAGTTGCCCAGTGTGTACCCCGAGGAGGTGATGTTGGCTTGTGAGCTCACTTTAATCGGCAGGCTACTAATTTCACTTTCACTCTTCCAGGGAAGAGCTAGCCGACCTCAGCGCCACTGGAACGAGGCGCCAAGCATGAGCACACCTTACACCTTCCGGTCATGGCACGCAATTTCCAAGCAGGTCGTGCACACCAACCAAGGACGGTGCGCAACCCGTAGTGACATCCTATCCAACAACGCGTATATCATTACACAAGAAGAACAGATCGTGTATCTCCTAATTCCGATAAAATTCACACACATAGGCCTCCTGTGAATAGCGTAGGACCTGTCAGAAAATTATCGTCACACAACACCGCGCCCCACACATGAAGTGGAACGAACAAACCACACGAATATCGTAGACCATGAGCAGCTGTTGCTTGGTCGCCATCTTACCGGAAGAATCAATAGTGTTGACACCGTTCTAATTGTGTTACAGGATACTTCACTGCAGGATGATGATTCTTTTAATTATCTGGTTACTTCCCAAATAAAGGATTACAGAAAAAGATATCACATTGAGGCTAGAGACGGCAAAAGGTGTCCTCAGTGCCTTAGAGAATGTATGGATCTCTAGAGAAATAAAATTCTACACGAAGATCAGTTTCTTTATATCCAATTTCAAGTGAGTGTAACTGTTTGGTCTGGAGGCTTGTGGTCAACAAAAGTGATGACGAATATTATATATACATTCCTAAACAGATACTTCGGAAGAATGTTGGGTTGAAATAGTCGACTAACGTAGGACAGAACTAACCAATTAACTGGGGAACTAGAGGTGAGAGGAAGGCGTTGGCGTTGGTTAAGGCTAAGGAATACTTTAATATGTTATCGTAAGACAGTCACTGTTCTTGGCCCCGAAGAGCAGGAAAGGTAGTGGTAGAGGTAGACTGGCTGAGACACTCTCAGTGAATATAGTTTTAAGCAAATATGAGGGTGGTAGGAATGAAATATCAGATGTTGGAGTTGATAGCAGATAACAGGCAGTGAAAGACCTATGCTCTGCAGGTGGCGGTATGGTTTAAATTGTTTGACATGTATATTATGTTATTTTGTTTAGATTATCTTATTTATGTTGTGTTATTTATGTCATATTTTAAATGTATTGTTTTTTTACATTATGTTATTTACGTTATGCAGTTGATTCTGAGTTGTTTATGTTACGCTACTTATGCTGATATATTAGTGTTTTAATATTTATGTATGTCATGGTGCAAACAGCAGCAAAAATAAAGCTGCTTCAGATCTTCAACATTTGTTGGACATCAGGTACAGTCCCACAGACCTGGAGAGAAGCAATCATGATACCACTCTCAAAACCAGGGAAAGACAGTTCCATGGCATCCAGCTATAGACCAATCAGCCTCACAAGCTGCATATGTAAAACAATGGAACGTATTATCAACCTAAGGCTCCAGTGGCATCTTGAGAGCCAAAACCTTCTTGTGCCACAACAGGCAGGATTTAGGAAATGCAACTCCACTGAAGACCAGGCAACATATCTCTCACAAGAGATCGAGGACGCATTCCAGGACAAGAAATTTGTATTAGCAGCATGGATAGACTTAAGGAAAGCTTTTGATAAAGTTTGGAAAGAAGGACTTTTAAAGAAACTGAGAAATAATGGAGTGATGGGTAGGATGTAAAAATGGATAAAAGCATACTTACATAACAGAAGAGCCAGATTCCAACTAGATGGTCTCAAGAGTAAGAAAATTTTACTACGTCATGGTGTGCCTCAGGGAGGGGTTCTTTCCCCTACACTTTTCATAGTCTTCATCAATGACTTGATTGCTGAGCTACCACAAGGAACAAAAATTGCAATGTATGCAGATGACTTGGTAATATGGTGTATAAATGAGCAAGCAACAGTGGCCACCAGAATGCTGCAAAGAGCTATTGATGCCTTGATCTCATGGACAAACAGATGGTGTGTGAACATTAACACAGAAAAATGTAGCACTACGCTTTTCACCCTCTCCCCAAAACAAAAAGCTGGGGTTATCAAGATAAATGGAGAACACCTCAAAGAAGATAAACAACCCACCTATCTTGGAGTTACATTTGATGATAGGTTGACATGGAGGGAACACGTCAACAAGGCAGCCAAAAAAGCCAGGAGGAAGTTAGCCATCCTGAGAAAATTAAGTGGAACCACATGGGGTGCTAGTGGAAAAATACTTAACAAAGTTTACCAACAAGGTATACGGCCACATCTGGAATATGGGTCAGCAGCGTGGTGCCCCACAGCAAACACTACTCTAAAAGAGGTGGATAAGGTGCAAAATCAGGCACTTAGGGTCATTACAGGAGCAATGAAATCAACACCTATTGTGGAGATGGAGAAAATGGGAAGGATACAAGTACTAAGAGAGCGCAGAGACACAAAGGTATTAACACAGGCAGAAAAGTTCCACTGCATGCCGAGCCATCCAATGAAAGACAGATTTCAAAATTTAGCAATGGGAAGACTGAAAAGAAGTAGTTTTATGCATCAGGCAAAACGGCTTCGCAAGCAAATTGTAGATCTACCTGAAGTTGACATCCCCCTAAAGTCTGTGCCAGAACAAACCCCTTGGAGAGAGGAGCACGGACTATCAGTATGCATTCAAACAAAAGTGAAAGGAATATTAGACAAGGATGAACAGAACAGTGTGCAACGTAGGATAGTGATCCTCAATTTCCTGGATGAAGAATACCCACACGACCTCTGGATCAGAGTATACACAGATGGGTCAGCACAGAATGCAGTAAAGAATGGTGGAGCAGGAGTGTACATAGAATACCCAAACAACATTAGGGATACAGTCAGAGTACCAACTGGGAAATTCTGTCATATATATGATGCAGAAATACAAGCAATCAAGGTGGCAACTGAGAAACTGTTGAACACCAATGTCGGTCCACAACCTGTAGTATTTCTTACAGATGCACAATCAGCACTCCAAGCACTTAAATTTGAGAAACTGACAGATCTACAGGCTCTACTGTCTGAACTGAGCAATCAGCGCAAGATTGTCATGCAGTGGATACCTTCTCATTGTGGAATACCAGGAAACGAGAGAGCAGATCGACTGGCAAAGGAGGGTGCTGCAGACGAGCAACCAGATGGGCCAGTTACATACCAACAGAAGATAAGGATGATCAAATCAATCAGAAAGCCACCAACTGTAACACCAGACGATTACCATAACATGAAAACAGACAGGAGCAAACTGTTGTGTTGCGCCTTAGAACAGGACACAACCGACTCCGCAGCCACATGTACACAAAAATGAAGATTGGCAACTCAGACATGTGTACATGCGGACAGGCGCCACAGACAGCAGAGCACATACTACAAAACTGCCCCGAATATGATATACAGATAAAATCTCACTGGCCCATAAAAGCAACACTAGAAGAGAAACTTTATGGACCTGTATGTGAACTACAAAAGACAGTGAAGTTTATACAAGAGACAACATTGCAGATATAGACACTATTTTAAAGCGAACGAAAGAAGAAGAAATCATGGTGCAGTATGTAACAGGGGTATGTGTTAGGGAGCAGATGGGTTAGAGCCAGCAGCTTATTCTCTGGAGCTAAGATTAGTAGGAGCAGGGTTAGAACATTTCACTCAGACGGGAACAGTTCAGTTAGAGTGCATTCTCTTGTCGGATCAAAGTTAGCGAGACCGGCATGTCTAGAAAAATGCGGAGCTAAAAATGGTGGATGTTCTAGGCCAGCCCATTTGGTCGTATTATCAGGTGTCCAGGGTGCTGGTAGAGGGGTTTGGCGACATATAATCTGACGTCAGGCTGCCATATTTAGAATAACAAGGTGACAAGTAGCCAGGGCATGCAATATGATTCCAAAGAAGAGTAGCTGGATTAATATTGACTGCTGAACAGTCAACGGGGAAAGACCACCACTATCTTTGTTTAGGCAAAGCTGAAGTGGCAATAAAATTTGGGGACGGAAGACAGAAAACACAAAGAGCTTAATAAGGAGTTATCCCACTATTCATCTGGGGCAGTTTGCAATACTGCTCACCGGTGTGAATGGTGGACTTCCTGCAATAAGCAAAACGAGAAATCCGTTTACTTCAATTGACATCTTAAGAACGATCAATGCACGATAAAGGTGACGCAAACACCTGGGAAATAAATCCCGAAGTGAGTGGAAAGAGAAGGCAGCTGTAGATCTCTCATGTACAGTGATTACTCCTGGTGAGATCGTCAACAAACTGAGGGGATAAACTCAGCAGCAGTGGTAATACGATATACATCAGTTCCTGATGATCTGCTGAAGAGGATAATAAAACTGTGGGTCCTAGCTACACAGTTCGGAACAAATGCATCGATAATATATGCATACATCATTGTTTAATGATATACTGAGGACGAGAGATAACTGATCGTACGCACGATTCAGGTCAGACAGGTTGTAGTTAGCTCACATAGAACCAGAGTTGAAAACTTTAATTCTCAGGGAGCACATCCCTAAGCTTGGTAAGAAGTTCATGTTACACGGCGCAAGACCAACGACAGCCAAAGATCAACTTCATCGTCAACTGCCGAATGGCACCTTTTGACGACGAATCTAGACAGCCAGTTTAGTCAAATTGCAGAACAAGATTTGCATACTTAAAGATTAATTAATTGTGTAGTTAAGATAGAAGAGTGAGAATGTGCGTAAATTAGTTGCAATGGTTCTATCAATAGCTAGTTCTTACATCCTCTGTGTTAGTGTTTGACATGTTGAGATTAGTTACGAGGGGCGTTCAAGTTAAACCGGGACTTCTTTTTAAGGAAAAAAAAATTACAAGTAATAAAAGTGTCATTTATTTTTCGATGTAATCTTCTGCAACGTGTTTGCACTTATCACAGCATTTAAGTAATGCATGAAAAGCTTCACCGTAGAAATATGTGTCAGTATGTCTGAACCAATATAGCCAATTTCACTTCGTCATATGTGCTGAAATGCTGACCTATGTGGAATTTTTGTAGGGGTGCAAACAGATGGAAATCTGCGTGTAAATGGAAAGTGGATGTTGCAATACATTCCGGCCGAGTTGCTGTGGATGGCACATAATGTGGTGAGCCGTATAAGAACGAGCCTTTTCTTGCATGAGCAGGACGCCCTTTGTCATCAATCCAGGCCGTTTTGTTTCCTTTTGTACTGTTTACTGTTGATAGTGTAGTGTCACCACAGGGTATAAAATCAACATGAATGATGCCAAGTTTGTCCCAGAAAACACTCGCCATCACTTCACATGCAGACGCAATTGCCCGACAATTTTAGGGTGGTGGCGATTGCGTATGCTTCCACTGCTTAGAAGCTTGTTTCGATACAGAAGTATAATGATGCACCCATATTTCGTCCCGTGAAATGAAACGATCCAAAAATGTAATGCCCTTCCATGTCAAAGCGTTTCTTCAATTCAGTGCAAGATTAAATTCTTCTCTGCCGATCAAAAGCGGAAAGCTGTTTTGGCACCCAACTTGCTCTAACCTTCCAAAAATGCAAATGCTCACGAATTATAGCGTCACCCAACCCAGAGAAAAACTTAATTATTCTGCAATTTTACAACCGATTTGCGTCAATTTTCCAGGAAAGGGTGTTCGCAATTTGGATATTCGCAGAAATGACGCTGGTGGGTTGAGAGCCACCACGGCCGGAATCATCACTCACGGATGTACGGCCTTCTCTAAAACGTTTACACCATTCAAATATCCTGCTGCGACTAACTGTCTCACCACTTTATTGTGATTGCAGTGTTTTATAAATTCCTGCAGGTTGCCCGCATTCTTTACCCAAGAAATGTCATCACAGCACGCTGTGCATGTAAGCACTAACTTTTATTTATTTGCCACGTGACTGGCCCATGGCAAGTGGCCACCTTGCAGTAATAGAACACAAGTGCCTCTAACTTATGATAGTAGTTCCAGCACGCTATAAACTATTCAAGTAGAACTTACAAAAAGTTCGGGCTTGATTTGAACACCCCCATGTACTTTCTTTTTTTCTTTTTCATATTGTTGTAACAAATACTTTTGAAATAAATGAATTGCTTTTTCCTTTATATCGAATCAAGTCTTATAGTCTTCTATGTTGAATTTTAACATTAAAGTAATCAATGTTTTGATGTGTAACATACAGTCATTAAGGTTAGACTTGTTAAATGTATGTTATGTTGTGTTTTTATGTGAAATTGCTTATTCCATATTATTTAGGTTATGTTATGTGTGTTATATTTTGAGTGTTGTGTTATGTATGCTATGTTATGTAATCTGTGTGTTGTTTATGTTTTCGTATTTATGTAGACCAACAGTGTGTGAATGGGAAGAAGAGTGAGCCACAATGTCTGACTGGAAAGAAGAGTGGGCCAACATTGTGTGACCATAGAGAAGAGTGACCAACAAGGTGTGACTGGAAAGACGAGCGGGCCAACAATGTGTGACTGAAAAGAAGAGCGGGCCAACAATGTGTGACTGGAAAGAAGAGCGAGCCACAATGTGTGACTGGAAAGACGAGTGGGCCAACAATGTGTGACTGGAAAGAAGAGCGAGCCACAATGTGTGACTGGAAAGAAGAGTGGGCCAACAATGTGTGACTGGAAAGAAGAGTGGACCAACAATATTTGACTGGAAAAAAGAGTGGACCAACAATGTGTAACTAAAAAAAGAGTAGAACTACAATGTGTGACTGGAAAGAAGAGTGAACCAATGTGAGAGAATGTGAACTAATAATGTGTGTATGGAAAGAAGAGTGAACCAATGTGAGAGAATGTGAACTAATAATGTGTGTCTGGGGACGAAATTGAACTGATAATATGTATTTAGTGGATATTTCGTACAGAATCTGGCATCAGTAAGAGATTGGAAAAAAGTGTTTTATCAAGACAATATTAGACCAAGAATGTGTCAGGATATTGAGAACAAAATGTGATCGTGCTAGAGATTGGTCAAACAATTTGCGACTGATTAGTAGAGTGGACTATTTATGTGTTATTAAGTGAGATAGTGAACCACAGATGTGTCTTCCTAGAGGAAATCAGAAACACATACTGTTTGTGCAGTGTCATCGCATCCTTTGTGGTATCTGACTTTGGAGACCCTGCTGGTTTCTCAGTTACAGATGTTACATCTCTCAAGGATGTAGCAACACAGAATCTAATACACAATGACACGGGGTAGATAGCACGAGAGAGTTATCACATGCAAACAGGTAGTAATAAAGTAAGGATCTTAGGCCAATTATCATATATGAGCAGCTTATGCAAAGCTTATGGTATTAGAGCAGTTATCAAACATGTAAATAAAATAACGAATTATCTTATATCAGTTATCATATGGGAAGAGCTGATGTAAAACTAAAGATCTTCAATATTACCACATGGAACAGCTGGTGTCTTCTTCTTCTTCTTCGTACGCAGTCAGACAGTAACCATTATTTTTTCGAAAAAAGCGGCGGTCATCCTGAGGCTGTCGCCACTGCCATAGAGCTTGTCTTGCAGTTCCACTGGTGATGGCCACATCTGCTCTCTCTGATCCTCGTATGTCGGGCAGTTCTGCAGCAAATGTTCAGCGGTCATTTTACCAGTACCGCACGGGCATTCGTCGGTACACCCTATCTTCAATTTGTTGAATAGGTGGTACCTCAGTCTATTGGGGCCAGTGCGAAGTCTGAAGACGACGACCTGCTCTCTTCGGTTCAACTGGTAATAGGCATCGTTTTTGGTGTAACCAGTATGTTCGGTTTCCCATTTGGTCATGTATCTGGCTTTGATAAGCCGTTTTGACTCTTCGTACGTCATACTAGTATCTGTTTGTGGTAGTCTTGCACCTTCTTTTGCCAGTCTGTCTGCCTCCTCGTTGCCTTGGATGTTGCAGTGTGATGGGACCCACTGTACCACTACCCTTTTTGGTGCGGACTGCTGGCACAGTTTGCAGAGTGCTGCTCTTAAGTCATTAAGCTCAGTATTTTTCTGGCTTTTTAGCGCTGTGACTACGGCGAGAGCATCTGTAAGCAGGACTATATGGCTTTCATTTCCACTGTGTGTCACCATTTCTTCCACTGCCGCCCTCAGTGCTTCTGCCTCCGCTCTGAAATTGCTTGTGTACCTACCAGTAGCGAATGACAGTGTTATTTGTCTGCCATTTGGTAGGTTCAGGAATGCTCCTGCCCCTCCGTTCTGTGTAGTATTTGTTACAGAACCGTCGGTGTATGCATGGGTCCAGTCCATGCTTGGGTAGCTTTTCGATATAAAGCTTAGGGTAGTATTTCTCCTTTCTTTTTCAGTCTGGCAGTTTTTGTTTCCAATACCTGGTATATTTTCTACCAACTGGAAATATATCCAGCCTCCAGGTAGGTTTTCGTACAGTAGTGATGGGTTTTGGTGTTGTTAGTGCGTTTATGGGATCTTCGTGCATCTTTGCTTTGGCTATTTCTGCAAAGTTTCTCCGCTTTAGTTTCCCATTTCCCAGATTGTTTAGTCTCTGGTGCATTAGATGGTCGGTCAGTCTTCGGAGTTTCTCTGACTGCAGCTGTGCTCTGCAGTCTCTTCTATCGGTCATGGATTGCAGTTTTGTAATCTTTTCAAGTTCTACAATTGGCGTTGACTTCATGCCACCTGTTATAATTCTCATGGCTTGGTTTTGAAGTTTGCTAACTTTATCGAAGTTCGCCTTCGCTGCTGTTGTCCATGCCGCAATGCCATACTCAAGAACTGGTCTCACTCTTCCAGTGTACAGTTTCTTTAGTATGCCTTCGTCTGCTCTCCAGCTTGTGCCAGCAAGTTTCCTCATGATTGCCATTCTTTCTCTGGCTTTCATTCGGTTTCTCTCAATCTGACTTTTCCATGTCATGCGCCGATCAAATGTGACTCCCAGATAGGTTGGGTTGTCGTTTGGCTGCAGGAATTTGCCATTTAGACTTAATTTGGTACTTTGGGGTTTTAATGAAAGCGAGAATATTGTGCATGTGGTTTTCTCCTCGTTTATTTTGACCAGCCATGAGTTCGCCCACTCTTCCAGCGATGTTAGGGCCGTCTGCATCCGATTTCTTGCTATGGTGAGATTCTTTTCAGAGGTCCACATAGCCAGATCGTCTGCAAACATTGAGCTATGGACTCTTCTTGGTATATTCTCTGTAATATCGTTTATATATACCAGGAAGAGTGTGGGTGACAGTACTCCCCCTTGGGGTACTCCCTGCTCGAGTGTCACCTTTTTGCTCATCTGCCCTTGTACTTGGACTCTGGCCGTTCTTTGTTTGAAGTAGTGGTTGATCCACTTGTACATTTTCCCACAGACATCACTTCTTCTTAGCTTGACTCTAAGTTCATCTTTCCAGACTTTGTCAAATGCCTTTTCCAGATCCACCCAAACAGCTACTGTGTGTTTCTGTGCCTGGTAGGCATCTTCTATCTCCTGAGCTATGAGGATGACCTGGTCCTCAGTGGATCTGTGCTGTCTAAAGCCGGCTTGCTGTGGAATTAGTATTCGTTTTTCTTCCAGATGCCACATCAGTCTGGTGTTTATCATCCGTTCCATCAGCTTGCCGACACAGCTCAGTAGGCTGATGGGCCTGTATCCATTTGGATCTGTTTTGTCCTTTCCTGTTTTTGGTACTGGTACCAGTACTGCGTCTTTCCATGCATGGGGTACAATTCCCCTTTTCCAGCTTTGGTTCAGGACCGATAGCAGTTTCCTCTTCGCTGTTTGGCCCAGCCCCATCAGCATTTCGTTTGTTAACCCGTCTTTTCCGGGAGATTTCCTTTTCTTTAATGTTCTCATAGCCTCTTCCATTTCGCTCATTGTTAATTTGGCCATCATGTGCTCTTCAGGTGCCGTATTGATGTTGTCGTGCCCCTTTAGCTCTTCACTAATGTCTGTATGCCTATCTGCAGGGACCTCGATGTGGTTTGCTCTGGCATAGTGATCGACAAAAGCATTTGCGGCTTTCTTACCGGTGAGCAAGTTTTCGCTCTGCTTGATGGTAATTTGTTTGTTTGACGGGGTTTCGTCGTTCATGGCTCTGACTAGCTTTCATAGCTTGTTCCCTTCTTTGTCCAGGTTTAGGCTTTCCGTTTTGTTTTTCCAGCTTTCTCTTGCTGTTTGCTTGAGAGTGTATTTGTATTTCGCCGTGGCGGCTTTGAGGGCGATGTTTGCCTCCATAGATTGTTCTCGCTCTGCCATGTTCCTAGCATTTGTTACTGCATCTTCCGCTTTCTGCATCTCATCATTCCAGTAGGGCTTATAGTTTTTCCTAGCTCCTCTTGGGATGGTTTCAGTGGCGGCTTGCATTATTGCCTTGCTTAGGCTTTCCACCATGGGCTTCATTTTGTTGTTTCGTGTGTTGATGGTTTCACACAGCCCATCTGTCAGGATTGCAAATCTGTCCCAGTCGGCTCGTTTGTAATTCCAACGTGGGAGCGGTTTTGTTTCCTGTGGGCCTACTTCCATATCAATGTCTAGCCTGATCGGCCTGTGGTCGCTACCTGCCAGTTGGTTTAGCACCTGGCGGTCTATTTTATGGTGTATGTCCTGTGTGGAGAAGGCCAAATCTGGAGTCGAGGTGGTACGCCATGTTCTAGAATAGAAACTAGGGGTATCCTTCGGCCTATTGATTAGGGAGAGATTTGTATCTATCTCCCAATCTTCCACTTCGTCACCTCTGCTGTCTGTGTCAGAGTATCCCCATCTCTCCGAGTGGCTGTTGAAATCTCCAACTACTATGCAGTTGGAGTCTCTGACCTCTATACTCGAGAGCGATAGGTCTCTATTTGGTGGTCCGTACAGATTGAAAATGCGGTGCTTCGTCTCTTGAGCCATTATGTCAACTCCTACAATTTCTGCTTGTCCGGTGTGACTGACAGGTATCGCGCTACTCGGTATGTAGTTTCTGGTCAGTATCAGGACCCCTCCTTTGTGGCCTTCTCTATCGAGACGGAAGGTCTGGTATCCTCTGATTGAGAATTTATGATTATTGTTGAGGTGCGTTTCCTGGATACATGCCACGTCAATCTTACCTTCATGCAGGTGATGTGTTAGGGCTTAAGATGTTCAAAATTATCATGTGTGTAAAACTTAAGATGTTCAAAATTATCATGTGTGTAAAACTTGAGATGTTCAAAATTATCATGTGCGTAACACTTAAGATCTTCAATATTATCATCTGTGTAAAACTAAAGATCTTCAATATTATCACATGGAACAGCTGATGCCAATCGGAAAACTTACTTGCAGGTGTCACGTGGAAATGTCTGATTTCCATATTGTGTACCTTGAATGACGGTTACAGTTTTGTTATATATAGCCATAACCCTTGATGGCGTAACATACTCAACAGTTCTGCGGAAAAAAAAAGAATTTAATTATTCTTTTTTAAATATTGTAGAAGAAAGAAATTGTTTGACAAGTAAACCACCGAAAATGTGTTCTGACAAGCTCTAATGCACTGCCACCAACACTCTAACCACCTGGCCAGAACTTGCTGTACATTTCATGATTATTGCCACAAGTTGGGATCAGAAACAATGTCGGTTATACAATCATACTGGACGTTATGTGCTATGAAATAAATTGTATCTGACGTTACATATTAATATACTAGACGATATGTGCTATGGATGAAATTATATCCGACATTATATATTAATATAACAAATATGAATATACGAGACGTGTTCAAATGAAACCGGACCAAACTGCAACAAGTGAATATATGTACAATGCGCATGATGACGTCACTTCTGGTGTAAACAGCACATACCAACCGTCAAGTTTGCAAAATTGCATTATCTTCCGACTCATTGTTTCCTCAGCAGACCATTGAAAATTTAGCGGGTGTGATTCGAAATTCGTCCAGAGTGGATCAGCGAGCGGTGATTCGGTTTCTAACAGCTGAAGGATGTCGACCAGTTTACATTCATCGCAGAGTGCATGCAGTCTATAGTGACAAAAGTGTGTCGAAGACAACAGTGAAGAACTGTACAACGAGGCTTAAAGAAGGATATGAGTTAGCGCAACAATTTGCGCCTGACCTGGTTTCGGAAGATCTTTCGTTAACTCACGTTCTTCCTGAAACATCGTTGTCCAGTTTGGTCCGGTTTCATTTGAACACGGCTCGTATATTCACATTTGTTATATTAATAGAAGGGAAGTCTTAAAGAATTAGTAGGCATGACGGCAACTAATCTAAAAGGTGTTTTTAACTATGTAGTTCTCAAGCCATCCATTTTGTCCTCATACAGCCATTTAACAGTTAAGTGTGTCTTGACGATTGTGGGCCAATGAGCTTGTCCTAATGTATTCATTGAACCACTGAGCTTGTCATGCGATGCGTGTGGATCAATGACCTTGTCCTAACGCATTCATTAAACAATTGAGCTTGTCCTTGTGAGGCTTGAAGGGTACTGATCATGTCCTCAAGCATCTATTGGGTCGTGCAGCTTGTCAATGTGAAGCATGTGGGACAATGATCATGTCCTCACTCAAACCTTGTGCTTTCCAACTTGTCCTTACTCAACCATAGTGCCATCCATCAAACTTGTCCTCGTTCAACCCTTGCACCATTCAAATTGTCCTCACTCAACCCTTGTAACATCCAACTTGTCCTCACTAGCTCTTGTGACATCCAACTTGTCCTCACTAGCCATTGTGACATCCAACTTGTCCTCACTAAGCCCTTGTGACATCCAACTTGTCCTCACTAAGCCCTTGTGACATCCAACTTGTCCTCACTAAGCTCTTGTGACATCCAACTTGTCCTCACTAAGCTCTTGTCACATCCAACTTGTCCTCACTAAGCCCTTGTGACATCCAAGTTGTCCTCACTAAGCTCTTGTGACATCCAACTTGTCATTACCAAAGCCCGTGTGACATCCAACTTGTCCTCACTCGTGGCTTGTGACATGAAACTTTAAACCAGGCGGCACTACGTTCATGCAACTTGTCTCGTGAAGCCAATACACCTTCGCGGTTCTCTCTGAACTGTCATCTAGATGGTTTTAGTACGTTAACCCTTTTCTACCGCATGTAGACATGTCATGCTTAAGTCTAAAATCAAGAACAAGAAATAGTTTAACAAGCTTCTCATAGGCTATCTTTTGAACAAATCAACTCACGTGTTGCAGCAGGAGTGGTACGTATAAAACCGTGTCTGGAAAAACAAAAAGTTAGGCACGAAAATAAAGAAGATCTCCTGCAAGAGTAACAAGCACAAACAACGCGAGGACAAGATTGATGGGCTGCAATCCGACTACAGTAAAATCTTTGTGAGGTATGTTTAAAGAAATTCTAGAAATTTTGAAGTTGGCGCCAAAAAAACGTCATAGAATATCCTGTTCAGTTGTGCTGTCTTGGCTTCGTTCGTGCTCAATCTCCCGCTACTAAACCCTGAGACGGGTTTAAGTAGCAGAATATAGTTCAGAGAACGGAAGGCGTTGTGTCGTAGTTTACACCTTGACTGCGATATTTGCACTTTTCGGTCCAACATCCGACTTCAGCAAGCATTTTGAGTACCGGGTTGGCCTTCCCTCTTCGATCCCTTCTCCTTAGTCAGTCTGCTCTGTTGCAGCCTGTTATCCAGGATCACCGCGTGAAGGTGTAGAAGGGTCTTGACAGCTCTAGTTCGCTGGCCCTGACGCTAGCAGTCAGCCATGGATTGCTGAGCGCTGCAGCTCATGCGCTGATCAGCATCTTGGTCCCAGTTATGCTGTCTAGTAGTGCCTTTCTTAAGTAATAAACGGATTCTACCTTTTTTCTTTTGTAATCGTTTCTCATTATGTAATGGCCTGTTCCGGTGCGTGCAGGTTGTGTTTGGATTTCTCGAGATGTATGTGTTTCATAAACACCAAAATCAACATCAAGCTTATCTTCATTTACTGGAAGACGTCTCATCAAATGTTACACCTAAGTTTAGGGGTTCCATTACATAAGCCATACGCGTTGGTACTACTGGTATAATAAATTTAAAGATGGACGGTAGTCAGTAGATGACGACTCGCCTTCGAGATGACCTATGACAACTTCTGATAAAATTCATGTTGGCCAAGATTGTGTGTTGGTGCGTTTCAATCGAGTCATAACATTTTAACAAGTCAATAACCGGAGAGAGGAGCCTGCTTTTTGGAGGAAAACTATGACACGCCCTCCTCTATGACACGCCTTCCTCTTTGACACGTCCTCCAATATGACACGCCATCCTCTATGACACGCCCTCCTCTATGACACGCCCTCCTCTATGACACGTGCTTCTCTATGACACGTGCTCCTCTATGACACGTCCTCATCCATGACACGTCCTTCTCTACGACACGTCCTTCTCTACGACACGTCCTCCTCTATGACAGGTCCTCCGCTATGACAACTCATCAGTCCACATTTCAATGCACGTTCTGAATGTTTTGGTAAGTACGAAGACATGTATCCTTTTCCAGCCATCATTTTCACCCTACTTTTTAATATTTTTTAACTGAATTTAAGCTAGAAAGGATGACGACTTCAGTCCGTTGAAAACAAAATTAAGGACAATTGAATACATTGGATGCTGCGCATAGTTTTTAGATCAAGAGAATGTACAACATAAAGGTTGTATAAGGCTCTGCAGTGCCTTAAAAACCAATATAATGACGTTAAGTTAAGTTCATTCACAGACGCATCTACATATGTTTTCAAAAAATGATCACCAATACTTTTTAAAAAAATGAGTATTTCAACAATGATAAGGCAAATTCTGTTTCAAGTAAGCTCGAAAAAATTACTCTCGACTTGTTGAACATAAGTCATTTTTTAAAACATGTTGTAGAATGTTAGTAAAACATTTCTTCTTCTTATTCATACATCACATCGAATTGAAATTTGCTGAGTACTTGCAAATTGACATGCTCATATTAAATTAGTCTTTGCCATTTAGCTAAATGAGGTGTGCTTCAATAACGCATCTATGTTTAATATCATATTATGAGAGGATGATTTGTGATCAAAAACTCATCTTGAGTCTTGAACTTTATCATTTTTGGGGGTTTTATCGTTATTGACAACTGTTGACAAATATTAGTGTTAACAAACAAGGCCATAATCTTTGTACATGCAGAAAGCAACTTAGAAAATATATCCACAGAAACCTGTAGAATCCTGGCATTCCAATGTCCATACATTTCTGTTTGAAGACAGTGTCACGATAAAGTTCCATAAACTATATCTAAATGTTCTTAGAAATGTGCTCAATATCTGCATCAAAAGGCGCAGAGAAAATAAGAAATTGGGGTTTGAAATGCTTCCTAGTCTTTAAAGCTGGAAACAAATTGCACGTTTTAGAAAGATCATATCTGCATATTCCTTCACGAGTTTGATTTGAACTTTATCTAAGAAATTCACAGTGGAAACATGGGTCAAGATACCAACAGTCAGCTGTGCCTGCCACAAAGTTAAATTCAATCTGAATGATTTCATATAATAATACATCTGTCTTAACACGATCGTTTTAACCTGGAGTTTCAAGTCCACTTTATTCATGTCATCAATAACTTTGTTAAATAAGCGAGGTTGCAGGTAAGTTTGATTCAGGAAATTGGAGAAACCTGCATTTCTGTCATTTTCACGAAGGTCTCAATGTCATTCCTTAGAGAAGAGAATCTTCCGTGGGACTGACATTTTCTATTTTTTCTCTTTTAATATTGTATAACCTCTTGAACAAACGAAATTAACAGTTTTAACAAAAATGTCCATAACTTCCTTCGTGTGTAACCTTTTACCTTGGTGAGCTGTTTAGTGCAGAATACAAAATCATTTGCTTGTGAAGTTGTTCCTTAGGACTATGAGACTTTTCAGTTGATACTTTTGTAACCCAATGTTTTAAGAGCACGTTGATGGCGTGCTGTCTGTCGGTTGTCTCGGATATGAATTTGTCCAAAAGTAATGCAGTTTTGGGGGCACCCTTAAGTTCATTAAATGTGTCACGTCCCGTTGAGTTACCAACCAGCAGTATTAAGTCTAGGAACTCTTCAATTAAATTGAAACTACCATATACACCTCTTATAAACGCTGCGAACTGCATGATATCAAATACATCTGTACTCTCGCCCAGTGCTATTTTAAATATGTGAAAGTTTGTAGACTTTATGGGTATAAGCGAAGTCAATCGGCATATATTCCTTTCTATAACGGCTGCGCAATGTAAGATTACTGGAAGAAAGTTCATTTTGTATTGCACATTATCTACTCCCATCATCCTTATCAGTACGTTTAGGTTTCTAATTCTGACAATGATTTATCTTGAGCCTTAGCCAAAATGTATTTTAGCTAAATTTACAAGATCATCTCAGTCAATTTGACCGAGTTTTACTCTTCTTGCGATTTATGACACAATCAATCAGGCCGTTGGCTCCAATTTATCAGACTATAGGAAATTGTTATCTTTCTTCCAGTCGGGTTATCTTGCTTCCAGTCGGATATTTTGACATTTATCTCGTTTCCATCCTTTGATATTCGGATCAGTGGCGGTGTATTGACTGTCTGCGATCGAGGACGACAATCCTGCTGTGATGCTCGGTCTCCTGTCTTACCCGATCAAATTCCATCCAGCACATCTGTTTAATGGGCATTAATCTAATTGTGGAAAGTCATGTGTTACCAGACGTGACAGAATGTGGAACGACGACATTCGAAGTATGGTCGGCACTACGTCTTATTTCGAATACATTTCCAGGCAGAGAATAAGTTGGTTTAGTCATCTCATGAGAATGCACCCTCATCTTCCACTGATGGCTTACAATGCTGGTAGATCTGGCTACAGGGCAGGGGGTGGGGGTCACGCGATGTAGGTGGATAGATGACATTATAGTGATTGTGCAGCGACAAGGGTTCACATTGACCGACGCAATGCACTTGGCGCAGGATAGACGATTTAAGCTCCCCACGACGCTAAACGACACAAGTAAAAAGAAAACTAACTAACTAATTATATAATTGTGTGAACGTTGTCTAAATTAATTTCTGCTGTATATGCAGTTGTTTCTGTCTTTCGTTTTGTTATATATTTCTATTTGCCTTTTGATTTTAAATGTGAAAGCTCATAAAAACGTTCTTTCAAGCCTTCGCGGACCACAGGTTATTCTAGGTTAACAATGAGTGGGTAATGTGGGCCCATTACGTCATCGCACAGTACTTGTACACTAATTATTTTAACCTTCTGGTTCATGATTTCATCATTGTCTATTACATCTATACTTTTCTTTGCTAGTTCTACAAGATGTATTTTATTGGCTTCCCTGATAATTCATAAATATGTTTGTATATGTATATTACCTCAGTTGTACTTCATTATACTGTACTTCGGACAATATACATCGCTGTCCTTAAATCTTGTGGGAGATATGAGAAGAAACTTTATATCTACTTCAAATAACAGCTGAGTTGTGGTCTTTCAAATAAGGTAGGGACATCGAAATCGGGGATTCATCATAATTACTTATACATTATTATGAATATCAATTTCTACGATACTTGTTATTCTAGGAAGCTTAACCATTTAGACTGTTGTTGATTTGGTCAAGTTATATAGCTTCACAGAAGGGATATATCTTGAGGAGATGTCTGTCTGTCGGTATACAACGGGCTGAATGACTTGTTGGATGATAGCGTATAATCATATTCGACTGTTGTGTTTGCTACTTCTATTTTATTGTTGTCCAAGTCGTTTCTGTGTAGATAAAACTGTTTAGCATAGTTGGTGGCTCCTTTAAGCGTAGCAATATGATTTCAAACTTCTTCTGCATGATCGATGAGATAATGATGTATCAAATACAATGGGAGGAACACGAAAACAACCCGTCAGAAGTAACAGAATTACAGAATGGGAGAGAACAATATTAAAAAGATGGATAGGAAAGGGACCTAGGGGTTAAAATAGATCATATAGGTAAGGTGAGTGAGCAAGTTCAGGTAGCAGTGAAAAAGGCAAATGCAATGTTAGGTATGATAAAAAGAAATATTAAACATAGGAGCAAAGAAGTGATAGTCCAACTGTATAAAGCATTGGTTAGACCTAGATTGGAGTACTGTGTACAGGTGTGGAGTCCTTATCGTTGAGAGGATATAAACATGCTGGAAAGAGTACAGGAAAGAGCTACAAAGCTGATATTGGGATTCCACAATTACGTTTATGAAGAAAGACTCAGAAAAACCAGCCTACGGTGTCTAGAAGAGTGAAGAATTCAAGGTGACTTAATACAGGTTTACAAGATGATCAGAGGAATGGATAAATTAGACTATAACAAGTAGTTTTTTTTTAATACAGCCACCCACAAGAACAAGAAGGCATAGCTACAAATTAATTAAAGAGAGGTCCAGATTAGATATTAAGAAAACATACATGGCAACATACATGAAATATAATGATATTGCTACTAAGTCAAGGGGGCTAGTGGTTAAGTGACACAGCTCACAATCCGAAGGTGCTGGGTTCGATCCCCATTACAGCACCGGCCGTTACCCCGGGAAAGCAAACCCTTAGAAAATGCAGGAGGAAGCAGACCCTTGCATAAAATGCATGTTGAAGTTGGATGCACTGGGCCGTAAGGCGCAAAATAAAAACCAATGTGCAACGCACACCGCCTTGGGGAGTAGAAAAATAAGGAGAACACAAAAAAAAAAAAAAAATACCAAGTCACACACACTAAAATGATGAAGCAGAGAATTCAACCGATCCTAGAACCACAGCTGAGTGGGGCTCAATTCGGTTTTCGGCAAGGTAGTTGGCAGCTGCGTTATTCACTCTGAGACAACTTAGCGAAACAGACATCGAACATGAACATTCATAGATAAAGAACAGGCACTCAACAGATTTTATATAAGTAAGCTATGAACCATCCTAGACGAATATGGAGTACAGGGACAGATATTAGAAAATACAAGAACACTAATTAAGCGTGCCTGAATGTAGTATGAACAACAGATGGTCTGATTAAAGCAATGGATTTAATAACCGGGGTGAGACACGGGTGTGTGTTGTAGCCATAACTCGTCAACACATATATGGACATAATAACTCGTCAACACATATATGGACATAATAACGTTGATGGTCGAAAGGGAGCATCTAAGATATGCCGAGGATGAAAGGACAAGGACAGATCAGTTAAATGAATTCATTTTTGCAGATGATCAATGCCTACAATACGAGAGTGAAGACGACTTGCAAGAACATTTGACTGCGCTCAACTATGGGTGTCAAAGGTAAAGTTTGAAAATGAACACATACAAACATAATCTTTACAGATAAGCAGATCGCCTAAAAACATGAACATTATGGTAAACAAGACCAACATAAAACAAGTGCAAGAATTCAAATGCATGGGCAGAATTTTCACACAAGATGGACATTAAGAAAAAGCAATTGAGAAACGGTGACAATAGTCGAACGCTGTTACATACCAGATGTCCCTATTGTTCAGACACCCTAACTCACACATGTCCACAAAAATACTACTGATCAACATTATATTGATGCCAACGTTCTATTACCTGTTCCAATTGGGACCTTTAACAAAATCTCAGACAGAAAGATTACAAGTGAGATACGACGAACCATCAACATAACTAGGAGAGACAATACAGAATGACAAAGTGCGAAACATAATTGAAGCACAACCCTGTACAGAATTCATTGATGGGGGAAAAATCTAGTGGTTCAGCCATGTGTGCGACTATAATGCAAAGTGATGGGGGTTTCGCCACTGTGACAGACTGAGAACGAGATACATAGAAGCGTTGAGAATATTCTAATTCGTCATGGGATGATGACTACTTTAACGATGTGCCAGGCCGTGGACAGAAAATTACAGCTCAGCACGACACCACAGACAAGTGGATAAGACAAGACAAAATACGCAGGAGACGACCAAAATGAACAAGCATGAGGTTTAAACAGAAAACATTCAAAATCCTCAAGAGGATACTAGACAGTTCCAGATAAGGATAGTAGAAGAAACGGCATTTATTTTGAATTGAATCCAAGTTAATGCTCTTACTTCAGATGACTTAACGTTCATGTTAAAAATGCATTTCTCTCTTTCTGCGAGCTTCATTTAAAATAGAAGGGTAGAAGGGTCCAAAGATAATATTAATAAAATACGTTTCCTTCAGATTAATCTGTCTTGACTTTTGCATTTTATAAGATTTAGTAACTATTTGGAAGTACTGCCTGCTAGTGATACAACAAAAACAGATTGATTACCGCTTCTTCTAATGCTTTTTGTTGCTCCTTTGTCCTGAAGAACCCCGCAAACTTTTTGTGGATTGGAAGATCATCGAATTCTGCTTCTCTGTCAATAAGAATGAATATTATCATCAAAATGTGGCCATCAAGTTACTCTTGGGTTGAATTGTTCCTTCTTGATCACATTAACATATTGTCAGTTACACTCTTTTAATTGTTAGCAAGCAGGTCGGGAGGTAAACGACAAGGACTGGCTACACCAAGAAGGAGAGAGAGATAGAGAGAGAGAGAGAGAGTGAGTGAGTGAGTGAGTGAGGCAGTGGGTAAGTGAGTGGGAAAGTGAGTAAGTGGATGAGTGAGTGGGTGAGTGAGTGAATGAGTGAGTGAGTGAAGGAGTGAGTGGGTGAGTGAGTGAATGAGTGAAGGAGTGAGTGAGTGAGTTAGTGAGTGAGTGAGTTATCGAACTAGTAACAGATTTATTATGACTATGTATGTCGGAGGGAGCAGATAAATAGCAAGTAAAAGCTTGTCAAAGAGTAATCATTTGAAATCGCAATTGATTTGAACATAACCGGGTGAGCTATCTGTTTACTTGTGGCAACTATAATGTGTGGATGCTCGTTAATGCTGTTCACCTGGCCTGGCGTGTAATGTGAAATAAATAAATACAAAATTGTCAATTTTAGAAAACAGTGACAATTGATATCCGAGAAATGATATTATGCATTTGGTACGACCTAGTGGAGTGTCTAGCCTAATCGACAGTGAGCTGGCTAACTAGACTGGGATAACACATGAGTGTCAGAAATAGCTTTCGGTCGTGGTTTCTGCCTTGTACGATCATTCCTCCAGTCAAACCAACAGTAAATGGGTACACCTGACGTATGAATTTGGGTAGGGAAAAACAACAAGGAAGGGAACTGTCCTCGTCCACCTAACATAGGCTGCGGCATAGCACATGAAGAGTTATCTTCATGTCCGACTGAAATTGTTGCCCTGGGGCTGACCTTCATGTTTTCCCTTTACGACCTAGAACAAAGAAATATAGCTGAGTGGAAAAGATAAAAGTTGTAATGCCATTCATCTATTGTTCAAGCGTATGTGTAATGCCATTCATCTATTGTTCAAGCGTATGTGTAATGCCATTCATCTATTGTTCAAGCGTATGTTAAGTAGTATATACTGGACACCCATTATAGCACTTCAATCATTTAAAATGTAATTTTCAGTTAACTGAAGTTGGAGAATGCGTATGACCATTGCGTAATTATCCTGTGCAGTTTAAACTAGTCAGGGCTCGCAGATCAAAGACTTCCTTTAGGAGACCAATTAGAGATCCAGCTGAAAGACCCATTTTGCCAGTTCACCATATGGCACTAAGGTTTTTCATGGATGGGGAGCAATTTTTATCTTAATATTCAAGACAATGACCATAAAAGGGTTTCTAAATGAATAAATCTGGTATTAAACAATTCCAAAGATCGAGACAGTAACTACCCACAATACAATACTACCTTTTTCTGATGAGGTATTGGATTGACGTGATTGAACTTGAACCCTCCTGCTGGTATCATACCTGAGATCTTATGATTTATTATGTGTGAGTCTGTTATTTCTTGGCCCATGTAAATTCATGAATTCACGCCTTTGATATGTTCCTGTTTCTGTTTCTAAGAATCAACGTCACTGCACTCTGGGCATACCCATAGGTGCGATCAAATGTCACTCTGATGTATTTCAACCTGTCACACCTGTCAATGGTCCAACCATCAAAAGTGATATCCGTGCGTTCAGCCTTTACTATGGAATTATTCAAAGAGCACCACATCATGCATGCCTTGTTCGGATTGATCGTAGCTGCACCACTGTGAGATTGTTTGCAAGGTTTCCTGGATGTCTTTGACAAACTCTTGCCTATCTTAGTCAGTTATGTACGTTAGGATGTCATCGGCAAATGTTAACGTTCGCCCTGTCCCTGTGGGTTGAATATTAGCCACTTTTACTGTGTAAATGTTGAACAGCACCTGTGATAGCGGAGACCAGTCCTGGACATATTCGCCTCGGTTCTGAAGTCCACGATCTCACGCGTTGCGAATACTGTTTTTTCCTTCAGTCAGCTGAAACCAGCTAACCAGCCACGCGCCTTTGACGTGATCATTTACTAACCGTAGTCCCTCTTGTGGGCAAACGCTTCTTGCCTATTTATTTGTTACCCAAACGTCAAGCTTGCTTCGTTGAGCTCATTTAATTACTATTCAGCTTCCGCGATGACAGGACTGAGGATAACTATGTTATCAGCAAACCGTAGATGATGGAGCATGTCACTGTCTATGTTGATTCCAATATTATTCCAATTTAGTTTTTCTGAAGGCTGTTGTGACAAGTTTTGCAAAAGTTTCTATTCCTTTGCTCATTGCCATGATGAATTGGTTTAGTATGTTGATAGGCCGATATAATTTGGTAATGTTGGTTGATCAACCTTTTTTATTTTTTCTATCAGCTGTGCATATTGATCTTCGATGTCTTCACTGTTAGGACATTTAGAGCTGCAAATATATCAATGTTGTCAACGTCTTTTTCCTAGTCCACATACACTAGGTGTACGGGTATATGTACCTGTCCTCTCTGTTAACTGATGGCATGTGTGGAGGTGTCAGTAGTTGAATAGTCTTTCTGGAATCTCGCGCAGTGCATGAGACTGATTTTTATCAAATAGCTTATCAAGTCTGTTTATAAACAGTTTCATGAAAAGCTTGTCGGTGGGTGGGGGCTGACAGATTGGACCGTACTTTGCAAAGACTTTGCTATTTTCTTTTTTATAAATCTGAATTGTTTTTTGGAAGTTTTCCTTTAGTCAGGGATACGACCCTTATAGAGACAATTGTTGAATAAATATTTGTAAAATCCTTTGACAGTGTTTTCCCTGCTGCATTTATAACATCTACAGTGGCACCATCAAGTCATGGGGTGTTTCTGTCGTGGAATGTTTTGTAACATGCATCATCACTTCCGTTATAATCGTTGATAGTGGCACAGACCTTGAAGTGAGTGACCTTTGGCTAGCTACACCATATACATAAGTGTGAGGCAATGAAAATGATAGCATAAAACAGTTAACGTTTATATAGATAGGATACAGCGCCAGAAATGGTGTGATGTACTAAACCTACAAAGTATACCTGGCAAACATAGGTAGTAATGTAGGTCATTTACGCTGGAGTCAAATGTGATAAGATCCAGAACACCTTGCAGAGTGTCATGTGAGAAGCTGCAGAACACAGTAAAGTCTCGTGTTAGGATCTCTAGAACACCGTTCAGAGTGTCATGGGAAAAGCTCCAGAGCACCCTGCAGAGTCTCATGGGAGAAGCTGTAGAACACAGTAAAGCCTCGTATTAGGATCTATAGAACACCGTTCAGAGTGTCATGGGAAAAGCTCCAGAACACCCTACAGAGTGTCATGTGAGAAGCTGCAGAACACAGTAAAGTCTCGTGTTAGGATCTCTAGAACACCGTTCAGAGTGTCATGGGAAAAGCTCCAGAACACCCTACAGAGTGTCATGGGAAAAGCTCCAGAACACCCTACAGAGTGTCATGGGAAAAGCTCCAGAACACCCTACAGAGTCTCATGGAAAAGCTCCAGAACACCCTACAGAGTGTCATGGGAAAAGCTCCAGAACACCCTACAGAGTGTCATGGGAAAAGCTCCAGAACACCCTACAGAGTCAGAAATTTCCAAAAAGATCCATAATGATAAGAAGTGTTCTGCTGAATTGTACTGGATGATAACAAACATTTCATGCACTGTTTCTGGCAGGCCCAAAGCAAAAACGTATTATATTCTTGAGCTACTGGCACATATTAATGTTACGGGCTTCGGTAAGACAAACTGATAGACTGGGCTTGACTGACAGGAACAAATTGTTTAATAAGAAATTCGACACTTCCTAGTCCTGAGACTTCCTAGTCCAGCTAGGTAGAATTCTACATAAAGTAACACCAATGTAAGACCATTCATATAATTTCAAAAGAACAACTAACTAAACTTACTAACCACTAAACGATATCAAACGGACAATTTTTGTCAACATTTGTCATCAACAAACTGCTGTAGTATCAACTATGTGATCATGATCTCTCTAATCATACAATTAGAGCCAGCATTGATTTCCATCTACCTCACGTTCTATGCATTACTCACGCTGTTTTCACATGAATCAGGTAACTCAGGTAACAGCAAGAACCAAACAAACTGCAGCCTGTCAAATAGAAACACACCTTTACAATTAATGGATAGAACACAACTTATGTGACTGCAACAGTACCTTCAGTCTGAGTAAACAAGCTAAGTGAGAGTGGAAATAATCAGATATTTCAGACATAGAACTAGGGAACAAGAGAACACGTCTAAGTGTTTTCAGTCCAGGTGATTTGTTAAGGGAGAAACAGTCTGTAACTTTAGTGCAGTTACTTAGAAAAGTAATAAACATGAATATCTTGAGCATGGGGCAGAAAAGCTAGAAAATTAATAACTTAAGTAGAGTCAGAAAAGCCAGAAAAAAGTAACTTTAGTGCAGTTACTGAATTATTAAATTCAGTTAGGCTAAAAATGAGAAAACAATTAAAATCTTGAAGTGAGAACTTTGGCAACTACGTTCGAATTAGAAAAGTGTGAATATTGGTAACTTCGAGTTACAAGAGCGATCAAATGTGAAATACCAGAGAAGTTATATTATGGTATGTTACTGCTGGAGAATATTTAAACTGCTTGGCCTATTTCAGGGGCTGTTCACCCAGCATAATGTAATGTCTCTTGTCTTCTCTCGAGATCATAACAATATATATATATATATATATATATATATATAAAGGTAATGGCTTAGTGATTGGACACAGATAACAACAAAACGAAACCACGTTACGGTCAAAAGACGAACGAAAACAAAAACAAATCACAACAAAAGCCAAGACATGATGTATCATGACATACAATTCAGTTAAAGTTGGCAGTCATTGCCAGGAAGTGACCAGTATTGTGGTCTTACGAGACCTCTATTGTTTTTTTTTAAATTTTGAACTGCTAATTGTTATCGTTCACTTTTCCAGTTCATCTTTCCAGATTTTAATTTTGGTTTCGAGATGTGACTCTGATGTGGTAATCAAGGCTAAAAAGGTTAAAGGCAGAAGATCGACTTCATAGCCACGGGTTTTCCCATATGGATCAGTCTCTCTCAGCAGAAAGGCATCCCGCCTGCTGAGAGCATCCGACAAACCACGAGCTCTGTAGCTCCAGCCATGAACCCAGGCGAAGTCTAGCCCGACCGTCTGAACACGAGATAAACGACTTGACCACTTCGCCAACAAAAAAACCAAGGTCGCAACATCGACAATTGCCAGTTCTGATATAGATTCAAGTTATCTTACAGTACCCCACTAAATACTTTTTGGTCCCCCACTTGCAAGCTTAGACGACATTATCTGTGAGTAGTACGGATAGACATGGTGGTATAATGTTGCCCTGTCTTACCCCACTATTGGTCTTGACGTCTGGAACGTTTGATTTTCAGTCAAAATGTAGTTTCTGTAAAGCGTATAGAATCTATGTAGGGCGCAGATGAAGAGTGCTTAGATGTTCTTCCTTTCAGACATTCACAGAGCCTGCTCTAGTGAAGTTTATCGAATGTCTTTTATAGGTCCAAGAACCAAAGGTGCATTTCATCGTCAAACTCAAGAATGTTTTGATTTATTTGCCTGTGAGTGAAGGTACGGTCCTGAGTACTTGCTCTGAAACCGCATTGAGCTTCGACCATCTTTAGTTCAGTCAAACGTCTTGTTTTTTTTTTTAAAGTTGTTTACTGATGACTACCTCTCAAACCTTTGTATAGCCTAGCGGGATCAGGCTATTAGAGAAACATTCTGGATTATCAGTTCACCTGCACTTATGTATTTTTCCTTTTCTGTTGTTACACCATCATGTCCAGCAGCTTTGTTTGCTCTGTTTGCTTCAGTTATTTCACCTACATTTCTGTTTCTAATTTTTTAATTACAACTCACCCATATTCTGATTGGTGTAATGACAGCCTGTGTCCAGTAGCACGAAGCAGACGGACGTAAAGTGTATGTATCGATCAGTATGTTTCACCTTTTCTTGATTACTTTTTGCTCCTCTTTCTCACTGTTTCATGTACTAGCTCGCTTGTCTCCAATTTGCTTGTCCCTGATTTTTCTAATCGTGTTGCTTTGGTTTAGATGCATACTAAGGATTTGGTGGTCAGGGCAGCTGGCCTCCTTATGTGTAGACTATATCAAAGCACGTAAGTGTTGTTCTGCGGTAGTGGTTGAAGTGGTCCTTATTAATCATCTTTGTCTATTTTTAACGCCAGACGGAAGTCTGGGGCTAACCACTTTACGTGTTTTTGTAGTGGTATTTTCTGTAGCGATTTGAAGGGATTGCTTTCCCCATCCACAACTATTTTTAGTCGCCCTTTTAAGTCCTGCATGGATGTGCAGTGTGTATATTCTTTCCTCCTCAATAAAAGGAACCTTGAATCCACCTATTCATTACCCTTGATCCACGTATTCATTACCCTTGATCCACTTATTCATTACCCTTGATCCACGTATTCATTACCCTTGATCCACTTGTTCATTACCCTTGATCCACTTATTCATTACTCTTGATCCACTTATTCATTACCCTTGATCCACGTATTCATTACCCTTGATCCACTTATTCATTACCCTTGATCCACTTGTTCATTACCCTTGATCCACTTATTCATTACCCTTGATCCACTTATTCATTACCCTTGATCCACTTATTCATTACCCTTGATCCACTTATTCATTACCCTTGATCCACTTATTCATTACCCTTGATCCACTTATTCATTACCCTTGATCCACTTATTCATTACCCTTGATCCACTTGTTCATTACCCTTGATCCACTTATTCACTACCCTTGATCCACTTGTTCATTACCCTTGATCCACTTGTTCATTACCCTTGATCCACTTGTTCATTACCCTTGATCCACTTGTTCATTACCCTTGATCCACTTGTTCATTACCCTTGATCCACTTATTCATTACCCTTGATCCACTTGTTCATTACCATTAAGATACACCTACTCAACCATTAGGATACACCTACTCAACCATTAAGATACACCTACTCAACCATTAGGATACACCTACTCGACCATTAAGATACACCTACTCAACCATTAGGATACACCTACTCGACCATCGTGCGTTGTTTTAGTTGTAAACGAACTTTCAATCCAACCGTTCCAAAACGCAGAATCATTGAACCGTGTAGGTGGATCTGACCTAGTGACACACGTATTTCTGAGGAACTTTGCCGACACTCAGATCAGCGGTGTGTGACCACCACTCGCTCCCATTAGATGTGTCACGACTATATTTCTGCTTCGGAATTATCCTTAACACAAGACCCAGAAGTACGTACAGAAAGACGGCTAGGGGAAAGAAATTAGGAAAACAGAAGCATAGAGAAGCATTTAGTAGCAAAACCCAGGATGGCACAAGGATTTCTAACATTTACCCGCCCTGATTATACCCAGCTCGCTAAGCGGGAAACACTTCTACCGGTCCTACAAAATCAAGAATAAATTACAACAGTTTCATGCAACACCAACACGTCAGCGCCAGGACGTCTAATGTACGGAGGCATTCCGATGTTTTCACAATTCCAACGTTCCGGGTTCGATTCCCACTTGTGTCCAGTGTGGCAGACATTCGGTTTTTTTCTCTGGCTAATGCTCCTCCACGTACGGAAAGTAATGACAACCTACCGTACTGCACACTTGCCAAGAAACGTATAACAGCCAAATAGGTGGCGTTTGTAAGAAACTACTTTCTGTAAAAGGACATGCGACTTACTACTACCAGAGCAATCAAGGAAAGAAACAAACGTGAAGAGTACACCAATCTCTTTGTACCTATAACTGTCACTCCACTACTTCACTGGCACAACTTCGTCCACGAGGCCGCTAAATTCACAAACGGTGTAAAAGACAGTAGTTGTTTTTATAACATCATACATTTGTCTGATGCTTCGTGTTTGTGCTGCAGTCTGGATGCTTTCACAGACATGTAGCCAGTACTCATCTGCACAACGGCGAAATGTTTGTTGCACGTGATTTATGGTGGACTAGTTGTGCAAAGCACTTGTATTTGGAAGATGTTAGATAAAGGGGAGCCAGTGGATGTTATTTATCTGGATTTTGCAAAGGCCTTTGATAAAGTACCTCATCAAAGATTATTTCGAAAGTTAAAATCACATGGAATAGGTGGGGAAGTTGCCAAATGGATTGAAAATTTGTTAACGGGAAGAAGGTAAAGGGTGGGTATAAATAATGAGTACTTTGAGTGGTGTGAAGTGAAAAGTGGAGTGCCACAGGGCTCTGTTTTGGGACCAATTTTATTCTTGATATATATAAATGATTTGGACATAGGTATGGGGTCCATTATTGCAAAATTTGCTGATGACACAAAACTATGCAGTAGTGTCTCATCTAAAGCAGAAGTGGATTTATTGAGGTCGGATTTAGATAAAATTCGAGAATGGTCTGTAATCTGGCAAATGGAGTTTAATGTAGAGTTTAATATACAGTCATGCACATGGGTAGCTCCAATATGGAACATAATTACAGAATGGGAGAGAACAATATTAGAAAGATAGATAAGGAAAGGGACCTAGGGGTTATAATAGATCATACATGTAAGGTGAGGGAGCAAGTTCAGGTAGCAGTAAAAAAGGCAAATGCAATGTTAGGTATGATAAAACGAAATATTAAACATAGGAGCAAGGAAGTGATAGTCAAACTGTATAAAGCATTAGTTAGACCTAGATTGGAGTACTGTGTACAGGTGTGGAGTCCTTATCAGAGAGGGGATATAGACATGCTGGAGAGAATACAAAAAAGAGCGACAAAGCTGATAGTGGGATTCCAGAATTACAATTATGAGGAAAGATTTTTTTTAAACCGGATTATAGTGTCTGGAAGAGAGAAGAATTCATGGTGACTTAATTCAGATGTATAAGATAATCAGAGGAATGGATAAAGTAGACTATAACAAGTTTTTTTTAAATACAACCACCAACAAGGACAAGAGGGCACAGCTACAAGTTGACTAAGGAGAGGTCCAGATTAGATATTAGGTAGTATTTTTTTAGCCAGAGAGTTGTGAATGCTTGGAATGCATTGCCAAGGGAGGTGGTGGAGGCTGAGACGGTTAATGCATTTAAGAATAGATTGGATGCGTACAGCTTCTAGAGCAAGGTGATGTAAATGGAACTGGTTGTATACAGACTCTGCAGAGTCTTCTAAACCAGTATAAAGACGTTAAGTTAAGTTAAGTAATCAGAGCGGCTCGCTTGGCCTCAAGGGGTGCAGTATCCTTAACATGAATTATATTCTAATGACTGCTCTATAATTAAGTGAAATGTGGCTATCTGGTCTGCTTGTTAATTGGCTAACTTGGCATCAGCTGCTTTTTAATAATCTTTTTTACACTTTCTTTTGTGATATTTCAATTCCATTAGATCGCCTTTCTGTGATAGCATACTTTCCCATTCTTTGGAATGCTTTATAAAGCCAGCGATGCAAGTTTTCAGCGACCAGTGACTTGATTGACGTTTCAGTGTACGATTAGAGATAATAACCATTAGACCAAAATATTTGCCCATTATTTGCCATTTGTTTAGTTTACAGAGCAATACATGTATATTAAATCAAGCGAAACCAGATTCTAGTGTGACCTACGAAGAGTCCAAAAGGCTTATTAGAGCCAGATACATGGCCAAATGGGAAACAAAAATAAACTTGCTACACAAAAAAATATGCCTATTACCAATTGAACAGAAGAAAGCAGATCGTGGTCTTCAGACTTAGCACAGGCCACAACAGACTGAGGTACCACCTATTCAATAAACTGAAGATAGGTGGCACTCACAAATGCAGTTGTGGTACCGGAAACATGACCTCTGAACATCTGCTGCAAAACTGCCTGAAATACGAGGACCCGAGAAAGCACACGTGGCCATCACCAGTGGCAACACTAGACAAGCTCCATGGCAGTGTCGACAACCTCAGGATGATCGCTGCTTTTTTTGAAAAAATACAGGTTGACGTCTGACAGCGTATGAAGATGAAGAAGAAATCAAGCGAAACTCTCATAACTGATAATGTGAACTTTTTAGTAGTTACCAAGTACAAGACAGCACAGCAGCGCAAGCCAAAACAAGCTTCATGGATATCCAGTTAATCCAGTGTAATAAAAGACACGAGAAGACATGGACGTCTTTAACCATACAACTACGAGGACGATTTGAAAAGCTTTGCATTTGAGGAGATCATTTCATTAATGTACAAGATTTACACATGAGCTATTTATTTTTTTAAAGTTTTGAATATTATTTACCTGTTGTGTGATTACTTTTGTTATTTACCTGTTGTGTCATTACTTTTGTTATTTACCTGTTGTGTCATTACTTTTGTTATTTACCTGTTGTATCATTACTTTTTAACGTGGACACCATCTCGGTCCACAAACAATCGTCAAGGTCGGACAAGTTGTTGCATTCCCCTGAGGAAAAAATTAGACTTCATCTCCAGAAACCAGGTAAGTACGGCTGCTTGTATCTCCTCGTCAGAAGCGTAAAGGTGTTCCTTGAGGTGTTCCTAAAGGTGTTCTTAAATGTGTTCCTCAAAGTGTTCCTGAAGGTGTTCCTAAAAGTGTTCCTAAGGGTGTTCTTAAATGTAGTCCTTAAAGTGTTCATAAAGGTGTTCCTTAAATTGTTCCTTAAGGTGTTCCTAAAGGTGTTCCTTAATGTGTTCATAAAGGTGTTCCTTAAGGTGTTCCTGAAGGTGTTCCTTAAGGTGTTCCTTAAGGTGTTCATAAAGGTGTTCCTTAAAGTGTTCCTGAAAGTGTTCCTAAAGGTGTTCCTTAAAGTGTTCCTGAAAGTGTTCCTAAAGGTGTTCATAAAGGTGTTCCTAAAGGTGTTCCTTAAAGTGTTCCTGAAAGTGTTCATAAAGGTGTTCTTAAATGTGTTCCTTAAAGTGTTCATAAAGGTGTTCCTTAAATTGTTCCTAAAGGTGTTCCTTAATGTGTTCATAAAGGTGTTCCTTAAGGTGTTCCTGAAGGTGTTCCTTAAGGTGTTCCTTAAGGTGTTCCTTAAGGTGTTCATAAAGGTGTTCCTTAAGGTGTTCATAAAGGTGTTCCTTAAGGTGTTCATAAAGGTGTTCCTTAAGGTGTTCATAAAGTGTTCCTAAAGGTTTTCCTTAAGGTGTTCATAAAGGTGTTCCTTAAATTGTTCCTTAAGGTGTTCATAAAGGTGTTCATAAAGGTGTTCCTTAAGGTGTTCATAAAGTGTTCCTTAAGGTGTTCATAAAGGTGTTCCTTAAATTGTTCCTTAAGGTGTTCATAAAGGTGTTCATAAAGGTGTTCCTTAAATTGTTCCTTAAGGTGTTCATAAAGGTGTTCCTTAAGATGTTCATAAAGTGTTCCTGAAGGTGTTCATAAAGGTGTTCCTTAAATTGTTCCTTAAGGTGTTCCTTAAATTGTTCCTTAAGGTGTTCATAAAGGTGTTCCTTAAGGTGTTCATAAAGTGTTCCTTAAGGTGTTCCTTCAGTTTCGGGAAGACGAAGGCTGTAGAATGTGCTGCAAAATGCCGCCAAACTTGAAGCATTCCCAATGGAGTCACTGTTAGTCTACTCGTGTGTAGAGAGCATTGTCGTGCTGATGAATTGCGTGATTGCCCACATAAACACGCAGCAACCGTGCTCAAAGTTTCAGCACAATTCTCACAAATCGACCGGAGTGGACGATATGCCGTGCTTAGCAAATGCAGCGTTAACTACACAGTCGCAGTCCCGAAAGATGGTTATCGTCACTTTTTCCCGCCGAGGCGATGATCTTGAATTTGTTTGAGGTAGGTAAGTTCTTATACCTGTACTCCACAGACTGACGGGTGTTGTTTGTTTGTTTTTTGTTTTTTTTGTTTTTTTTTGGACGGGGGCGAGGGATCCCGGTGTGCATGTGATTCATCGTCAATGACAATTCGGCGGATAAAGGCATCGGCTTCCTGTTGATATCGCGTCAGATGTTTCTGATACGCGTGCTGTTTCATATCCGTTGTCAACATTCAAGGGACCCATTTCGCACACACGTTCATATGCCCAAGCGGGGCATGGATAATGTAATCGACTCACCCAATCGAAATCATAAGCATTGTAGTGATATCTTTCTGCTTGGCCCGGCGGTTGGCCTGAATCAGTACGTTGGTGTTGTGCATCCACAGCTAAGGGTGAACAAAATAAGTGAGTATTAGGAATATTACTCCAAGATAAGTACTTTGACAAAGTCTACACAAAAGAAGGCTGCTCCAAGATCACATATATATTTTCCAAATGGACATGTAAACAGAGGGATTAATATCATTCTGTATTACCGAGAAAATGGTTTTTAAACAATTGGAAGGATTGAAAATGGATAAATGTCCGGGTCAGAATGGTATTCATCCAAAATTGTTGTTTGAAATTATAGACCTGTTAAACCCATTGCCCATATTATGTTCTAAATCACTAGTAAAAGGGATTGTTCCGTGGGATTGGAAAGATGCAGGATTGATTCCCTTGTTCAAAAAGGGAAAGAAATCAGACCCAGCAAATTATAGACCAGCGAGTTTAATGAGCATAGTCTGTAAATTAGTAAGAGTCAATAATCAAAGAAAACATTGTAATGCATTTAGACAAATTTAATCTTTTCAGAAATAGTCAGCATGGGTTTACTAGAGGGAGTTCTGGCTTAACATTTATTAGAATTCATGGAGGAGGTTACTAAAATGATAGATAAAGGGGAGCCAGTAGATGTTATTTATCTGGATTTTGGAAAGGCCGTTGATTGAGTACCTCATCAAAGACTATTGAGGAAATCTAAATCACGTTGAATAGATGGGGAAGTTGCCAAATGGATTGAAAATTTGTTAACGGGAAGAAGGCAGAGAGTGGGCATAAATAAAAGGTCTCTGAGTGGTGTGAGGTAAACAATGAGTAACTCAGGGGTCGGTTTTGGGACAAATTTTGTTCTTGATATACGAGGCGTCTTCAAATGAAACAGGACCTAATTGCATCAAGTTAACATACCTACGATGCACATGATGACGTCACTTTTGATGAAAACAGCACAAGCTTGCAAAATTGCATTATCCTCCAACTCACATTTTTCTCAGCAGGCTGCTGAAAACATGGCGGAGTTGATCAGCGAGGGTTGGTTCGGTTTCTAAAAGCTGAAGGATGTGGACCATTTGACATTCATCGCAGAATGCAGGGTATGGTGACAAAAGTGTGGCGAAGACAATAGTGAAGAACTGGACAACGATGTTTAAAGAAGGACGTGAGTAAACCAAAGATCTTCTGAGACCAGGTCAGACGCATATTGTTGCGTCAGAAGATGCCATCGCCAAAACTAATGTAGCAATTCGGGTGAACCGTCGCCGGAGCTTACGTTCCCTAGCAAAGGAATTCGCTGTGTCGGAGGATAATGAAATTTGGCAAATTTTACGGTTGGTATGTCCTGTTTACATTAGAAGTGACGCCATCATCAAAACTATGCAGGGGATCAAGACGCTGAGCAGCGCATGAGCTGCAGTGGTCAGCGACCCATAGCTGACTGCTAGCGTCAGGGCCTGCGAACCAGAGCTGCCAAGACCCTTCTACACCTCCACGCGGTGATCCTGGATAACAGGCTGCAGCAGAGCAGACTGGTTAAGGAGAAGGGATCGAAGAGGGAATGCTAACCCGGTACTCAAAAAATGATTGCTGAAGTCGGATGTGTTGGACCGAAAGGTGCAAATATCGCAGTCAAGCTGTAAACTACGACACAACGTATTCCGTTCTCTGGACTACATTCTGCTACTTAAGCCCTTTCAGGGTTTGGTAGCGGGAGATTGAGAACGAACTCAGAAGAAGAAGAAGAAAACTATGCAGGAGTGTCTCATCTAAAGCAGAGGTGAATGCGTTTAGGTCAGATTTTGATAAAATTCAAGAATGGTCTGTTCGCTAGCAAATGGAGTTTAATGTAGATAAATGTACAGTCATCAATATGGGTAGATCAAATATAGAACATAATTACAGAATGGGAGAGACCAATATTAGAGAGATAAAAAAGGAAAAGGACCTTTACACTTTGGTTTCTTTCAAGAGGCAATGGCCGACCCGTCTGACTAACCTGACACAGACAACATTGGAGACAGTAAACGAGACAGTTCTTTAGGTGTCTGTCTTGCACTTTAGCGTACAGTAATTTCTAGCAGGCCCAAGAGCAAGACATGTGGAATACACAGCTGTATTTACACCATTTCTTTGCAAAATCGATATTATTCGCTAAGATCAGTTCACTATCCCTTTCATCCAGCTAAAAGGTGCAGTGCCTACGGAACTCACAGTGTGACCTCCCCACCAGCTCTGTAGTGCTCTTCTGCTTCTCCCTAAGCTCCATCTATCCATCATGGCCGCCGGTCAGGCGGTAATTCTGTCCCCACCATGTTGACCACCTCGTTGCTCATGTCTCCGTTTGGCTTGTACCCCCTGTCAATATATCAAGTTCCCTATTTCTGTAGCCCCTACCAATTTTGCATTGGCTGTCGTTACCGTTATCCTACAGTGGCAAAACTGTTTCTGTTGTTAGTCTTTTATGCGTTTGATAAGTCTACATTTATTATTTGTAAAGATGTTTTGAATCTGGTTTGCCACAGTCTTACACACACGGTTTTTGTACGCAGACCTTATAAGAAAGGTACGGTTGCGTCAATCTCAGCGAGCTTTTAATTCACTTCCGTCCTACTTGTTTCTTAAAACAGCATTTTAATTTAAGGCAATATTGATTGCTTCTTACAAGTTTATACACATTTGGTGTTCTCTTCTGTGGTCTTCAATGTCAAAAATATGTATTCGGTTGGTGTTTGATATGTAGGTAGTTGATGGTCGATTCAATATCTAAAATATGTTGGCCCTTGGTAGATGATTCAATGTCTAAAGTATGTTGGCCCTTGGTGGATGATTCAATATCTAAAATATGTTGGCAGTTGGTGGATGATTCAATGTCTAAAATATGTAGGCATTTGGTGGATGATTCAATATCTAAAATATGTAGGCAGTTGGTGGATGATTCAATGTCTAAAATATGTTGGCAGTTGGTGGATGATTCAATGTCTAACGTATGTTGGTAGTTGGTGGATGATTCAATGTCTAACGTATGTTGGTAGTTGGTGGATGATTCAATGTCTAAAATATGTAGGCAGTTGGTGGATAATTCAATGTCTAAAATATGTTGGCAGTTGGTGGATGATTCAATGTCTAACGTATGTTGGTAGTTGGTGGATGATTCAATATCTAATATATGTAGGCAGTTGGTGGATGATTCAATGTCTAAAATATGTTGGCAGTTCGTGGATGATTCAATGTCTAAAATATGTAGGCAGTTGGTGGATGATTCAATGTCTAAAATATGTTGGCAGTTGGTGGATGATTCAATGTCTAACGTATGTTGGTAGTTGGTGGATGATTCAATATCTAAAATATGTAGGCAGTTGGTGGATGATTCAATGTTTAAAATATGTTGGCAGATGGTGGATGATTCAATGTCTAACGTATGTTGGTAGTTGGTGGATGATTCAATATCTAAAATATGTAGGCAGTTGGTGGATAATTCAATGTCTAAAATATGTTGGCAGTTGGTGGATGATTCAATGTCTAACGTATGTTGGCAGTTGGTGGATGATTCAATGTCTAAAATATGTAAGCAGTTGGTGGATGATTCAATGTCTAAAATATGTTTGCAGTTGGTGGATGATTCAATGTCTAACGTATGTTGGTAGTTGGTGGATGATTCAATATCTAAAATATGTAGGCAGTTGGTGGATGATTCAATGTTAAAAATATGTTGGCAGATGGTGGATGATTCAATGTCTAACGTATGTTGGTAGTTGGTGGATGATTCAATATCTAAAATATGTAGGCAGTTGGTGGATGATTCAATGTCTAACGTATGTTGGTAGTTGGTGGATGATTCAATGTCTAACGTATGTTGGTAGTTGGTGGATGATTCAATGTCTAACGTATGTAGGCAGTTGGTGGATGATTCAATGTCTAACGTATGTAGGCATTTGGTGGATGATTTAATGTCTAACGTATGTAGGCATTTGGTGGATGATTCAATGTCTAACGTATGTAGGCAGTTGGTGGATGATTCAATGACTAACATATGTAGGCATTTGGTGGATGATTCAATGTCTAACGTATGTAGGCAGTTTCCTCATTGATTCAATTTCTAACGTATGTAGGCAGTTTCCTCATTGATTCAATGTCTGACGTATGTAGGCAGTTTCCTCATTGATTCAATGTCTGACGTATGTAGGCATTTTCCTCATTGATTCAATGTCTAACGTATGTAGGCAGTTTCCTCATTGATTCAATGTCTGACGTATGTAGGCAGTTTCCTCATTGATTCAATGTCTGACGTATGTAGGCATTTTCCTCATTGATTCAATGTCTAACGTATGTAGGCAGTTTCCTCATTGATTCAATGTCTGAAATACAAGGGGCATGTCATGAGTATTTACCCTGATTATGAAGAAGTAGGAGGAGAATATTTAAATTTAGCACATGTGTAGCTCATTCAATTTGTACTGGACTTGAGAAGTATGCATTTCCCTCCTCGACGGGTTTACTGGTATGGTGCATGGCGCAACACACCTTATTGATCGGATCTGCACCTCTAACGGTTTGTCAGAACAATGTAGAAATTTCTTGTTGCAGGGGAAAACACCTACAGAAATACACAGGGAGATGGAACCAGTGTTTGAGGTATTCTGTTCTTCGTATGCTTCTGTAAAAAACTGGTGTAGGCAGTTTAAGTGTGCCCGTTCCCATGCTGCTGATCTTCCAAGATCTGGAAGACCATCCTCGGAGTGCTGCGATGAAAATCATTGATCAGGATATGAAAATGACAATTGCAGAGATATCTACGTCAGCAAAACTGAAAGTACAGTTTTTAGAACTTTATACAACAGACTGAACATAAGACATGTGAACAGAAACAAACCAGGGTTGATTGCCGTGGCTCAAAATGTGTCGGTCGACTAATATGTTGCCGAACATGGTGACAGTTGATAGATTACTTTATTCTGAAGGTCTTTTCAAGGTCACACAGAGATGGCAGAAATGTATAAATTCAGGTGGTGGCTACATTGAGACGGAATAAGCACTGTGCCAAATTTCACCTTTCTCCTCCTACTCCTTCATGGTCAGGGTAAAGACTTATGACAAGCCCCTTGTATGTAAGCAGTTGGTAGATGATTCTATATCTAAAATATGTTGGTGGCTTCTCGTTGATTCAATGTCTAAAATATGTTAGTAGTTCCTCGTTGATTAAATGTCTAAAATATGTTGGTAGTTGGTTCAATGTCTAAAATATGTAGGTAGTCGGCAATCGTGTGGCCCACTTAGGTTAGGCTCAGCTGAAGTTAGCAAGTATGAGCAGAAGGCAGTTAATGTAAAGTAAAGTGAAAAAAATGTGTCCAGGAACACACTGAACAGTAAGAAGTGCAAACAACAACTCAATTAAGCCAAAATAGTCAGTCTTATTCATATATACTCTTTATTGTTGTATGGTGCAGAAACATGAACAATGAATAAATAATCTGAAGAAAGAGTTGATGTCCCTGAAATATGAATTTACAGAAGAAATCAATGCTACATTTCACAGAAATAACCAAACAAGGTTACTGTGGAAAATTTAGGAATGAAAATAGTGGTCAAAATAAGAAAAACAAACATTCAGAACTATTAGGAATAATAGCACTTTGCTGAAAATAAGCTAAGAAAGGCAGAAGGTGTAAGACATTGAGCTATAATCTGGAACTGAACCAATGAATGAATGATGGTCTCATGTGCAGCAAAAAAGCAAATGGAGAGATATTGTATAGCTAGATACTTTTCCGACTACAGCCAAGTAGCTGTTACACCACTTGGCAATTACAATTGAACCTAGAAGCATCATGCTCAATTCCGTCCAACTCTAATGGGTGCCTGACTCTGCTAGGAAATACAATACAGCAATGAGGAAATTGGATAACCCCATCAGAAAAGTTGAGACCTGGTACAATAAAGTCTCTAACACTCCCTTCATCCCTTCTTCTTTGCATTCAGGATCTTCTGGTCATGCTATATCTGCAGGCCAGTCGCCATGATGAAGTCTGTAGTCTTCACCAGGTCGGAGCGGCTGCCCCACAGCTTTTGTCTCAGCTCCGCACCCTCTGGCCAGGTCTGGCATCTCATTTCCCTAAAGTTGTCTTTACTATTGCAAAACTTGATGTAGTTATTACAGTCAATCTTTGATGCAAACTATCTCGTCTAATTAAACATACAAGCTGGAAAACATCACCAGTAGAAATATGAAGAGTCAATCCTGTATGGCCAACTTACTTCTTACACAGGGTAAAGAATAAATATGCCATTTCAATTAACTTTTGAGAACCCTACAAAAAGTATTACATGTATTTGTTGATGTGAAAACATATAACAGTTTTTGTTTTAAAAAATCGATGTCGCTGCACTCCGGGCATACAAATAGGTGCTCAGTCTCTCTCATCAAATGGTGTAGAGTATGGATGCTGATGGTCTCTGTAGCTCGCTGGTTGTACACTCTCCTGCTCCGTCCTCTCATGCGCCATACTCCGCTCGAACTTTGTTTAATGTCGAAACTTTGCATTGTCTGTGGATTGCTGCTTCATCTATTGCTGTGTCCTCATCCAGTAGGTGGTCATTGATTGATTTCAAAATGTCACTTCTATCCATCACTAATGTGTCCACGATGAGAGCTTGTGAAGCCGAGATGTCAGCTCTTTCATTGCTCTGAAGCCCAGCATGAGCAGGACAGTAGATATTTATGTCAACCCCTGGAAGTTTGAAGCCTCAACAGCTGCTATCCACTCGTACCTAAGCCATCCCTTCTGTACCTTCTGAAGTATGGCTTGCTCGTCTGTCACGATGACTGCCCTGTTATAGAAGTCTCAGATATCCATTTCAGTGCTGAGATCACTGCTTCTGTCTCCATTCTCAAACTAGAGGTTGTTGACATGTATGCCCTACTGCGCTCAGCAACAACCTGTCCTCTCACACTAGCCGAGAAACCCCAGCCTGATGTCCCACTGCGCAACAATGATCTGTCGGTGTATATGATGGCTTCCCTCTCCTGCGTGTTTTCAGCTGATTAACCTCGTGCTCTGCTCTCCCGTTGCTCCGTATTCCTTGCCTAAGGTTATGATGACTCTCTGGTACTCATTCTATTATTAGTGTGGACACACTCTTCCCCTTTGGCTATCATCTCAGCTGGAGTCACATGTCCGATCGTTGTCTCTGCCTGTGCTATGCATGATGACCCTCTCTTGATTCTTGATGTCTGAGATACTACTGTGCAGAGAGTGCCGCGTGTCTGTGGTGACACACATATAGGCTTTGACTTGTGCCAGTTTAAGTCTGGATATCACCGATAACAATCCCAACATGTACCGCATAATCACAACCGGGGTATCTCTAGTGCAGCCCAGAACCAGTCGCATACCTTCATTCTGGATGCGTTTCAAACTTTCACACTGTGTTCTTGATAGTGTGAGGATGCCTAGTCCGTAATCGATGACAGACAACACGACCTGACGAAATAGGATGAACAGGAGGCGTTGTTCCAAGTTAACAGCAGCCATGGTCTTGAGTGCTCCTAACCCTCTCTTGCATCTTTGTACGATGTGGTCAACATGGCAGTTATAGGAGACACTGCGATCAAATGTCACTGATGTATTTCAACCTGTCAGTGGTGCAACCATCAAAAGTGATGCCCGGAGTCCAGCCTTTACTATGGAATTATTTAAAGAGCACCAGATCATGCATGCCTTGTGCGGATCTTGGAGCTTGAGTCGCTGCACCACTGTGAGATTGTTTGCAAGGTTTCCTGGATGTCTTTGACCAACTCTTGCCTGTCTGAGTTGGTCCTGTACGTTAGGATGTCATCTGTAAATGTCAACGTTCGCCCTGTCTCTGTGGGTTGAATATTACCCACTTTTACTGTGTAGATGTTGAACAGCATCGGTGAGAGCGGAAACCCTTGAGGCAGTCCTGGATATATTCGCCTCGGTTCTGATGTCCACGATCCCACACGTAGCGCAACTGTTCTTTCCATCATGGCAGCACCAACTAACCAGCCACGGGTTTAAACCACACTGCTTCAGATATGTAATTGAAGTCCCAAAATTGACATGGTTGTATGAGTCTTCCAGGACGAGTGACACTGCAACTGTTTCTTGCTTTGACTGAAAACCCTCAAACACATCATATGCAAAAGTTTCAGCGTTGCTTCAGGTCTCCTTCGCTGTTCTATAGCTGCCCAGCATATCGGGTCGACTCTGCTCCCGTTCAAGTTAGACCATTATTTTCCTGCCTACTATATTCTCGAGCAATTTTCCATGTATCGGGTCGACTCTGCTCCCGTTCAAGTTAGACTATTATTTTCCTGCCCACTATTTTCTCGAGCAATTTTCCATATACATTTTGTAAGGTGATTATTCGATAGCTGCTGAGGAGTGTGGAGTCCTTTCCAGGTTTAGGCAGTGGGCACAAATAGCTATGAGGTCAGTCCTCAGGCACAGATGACTTCTCTATAGTGTGGTTGAACTCCTTCACCATATTTCTTATATCTGTCTCATCCAACTGCTTGATGTGGCAATACGGTACTTCATCAGGACCTGGGGCAGTATTTTTGCTGGTAAGTAGGCTATTTACGATTTCCGCCTCAGTGATAATGTCTACATAAGCGTCTTCCCTGATGGATGTGTCTAAGATGCCTTTCCGAGTTTTCTGGCGGTCATCTGTGTCGCCTTTGTCAGTCTGGGCAACATATCGACTGAAAAAACTCAGACCCTACTCTTCGTCTGTCTTCAGGAGCCTTCCTGTGGTGTCTTGAATGTTGGAGATAAGCTGGCTTGAAGTTTGTCCATTCATCTATCGATGCATGTGTCAGAACTTCAGGAGGGTATTATCATTACCCACACCTGTAATGAACTCGTCCCATTGCTCGCTTTTGGACTTCCTAGCTAACACTTTAAAGGAATTGGTATCTTTTCAATTTACCTCCTTCTCATCTACATTATTACCAGCTCTCTTTCTGGCTTTACGCCAATCTTTTGTTGCCGCCTCTTTTTCTCTCCAGGCTGTATCAACAGCTTGATTCCATCAGGGTGATTGGATAAAAGGGGATCTAGTGATCCTGCGTCTGGCGCAGCTTGTTCACTACATTATCCTGTTCATTCGTGTATCTGAACACTTGTTTGGCTTTCCGGTGTCTGGTGTGTTTTCCTCTGGGTATAAATACGACAAATGGCAGGTGGCTTCTCTCTTGTGCCCCTAATACGTCCCAAAGTGTGGATGGAGCAACATCACTGGATTTAAGTGCCAGGTCAATAACCCTGTCCGTATCTCCCAGTTGAGATGCTAGTCTAGTTGGACGTCCATCATTCACGACAGTGAGATTTGTGTGGACTAATGCCTGGCTCAAGGCGACCCCTTGCCTATTTTCAGTGGCATTTCCAAACTTCTTTGACCTAGCATTAAAGTCACCTGCAATGAGACATTTTTTGCTTTGCGACTCTGACAAGTCCAACAGAAACTTCCACTTTACGTCCGAAGAAGAGGTGATCTATGTGAGCGTATATGTTGTAGATTCTCCATTCTTAGTGGTTGATTGTTACTACAATCCCTTGTAGCTCGACATCCTCAATTTTACAGGTGCTAGTATCTATTCATGTATGGGGAAGTTCTTGCTAAACATTTAACTAAACTAATATTAATATAACTCCTGAAACATCTGGTCCTCCATTCAATCCTCATGATCAAATAACTAATAACATCTGGCACTCAAATTCTCATGGTTAAACAGAAACATCTGGCATTCCATTCAATCCTCATGGTTAAACAGAAACATCTGGCATTCCATTCAATCCTCATGGTTAAACAGAAACATCTGGCATTCCATTCAATCCTCATGGCTAAACAAAAACATCTGCACTTTATTCAAACACACTTTACTGGTGTCTATGTTTGTATAGAACCCGCAACACATGTGACGATAGGTGTCAAACACACTTGACTGGTGTCTATGATTGTATAGAACCCGCAACACATGTGACGATAGGTGTCAAACACACTTGACTGGTGTTTATGTTTGAAAAGAACCCGCAACACATATGACGAAAGGTGTCAAACACACTTGACTGGTGTTTATGTTTGTATAGAACCCGCAACACATATGACGATAGGTGTCATACACACTTGACTGGTGTTTATGTTTGTATAGAACCCGCAACACATATGACGATAGGTGTCAAACACACTTGACTGGTGTCTATGTTTGTATGTAACCCTCAACACAATATGTGCTGTTAGTTGTCAATACAAGACTTTATGTGAATAAAAAATATGAAAATGATCATGTGTAATCAAAACAGATGTTGACAGAATGTGACGGTGACAAGAGGTATTGCAACTATAGCTAAGGTGTATGACAAATACAATGGCGATGCTGCTAGATATAGGTGTAATACTGCTCATATTATTTCTTTTCTCTAATTCATCCATTGAAATGTATAAAGAAAGTGAAAGCTTCACTTAAAAATTATATATCCTCGTTTTAAAAAGTGATCATTTGGATGGTTCAACAACAAGACATCATCCAAATGTTAAATCAAGCAAACAAGTGCTGGAAAATCTCTCCATTTTATCACCATCTTATATTTGTTTCTCACTGTACATTCCTGGCACTTACCATTCGAGTATCTGTTTTTGTACTGTAGCTATATCATTCTGGTATTTAGGAGACATTTCTGCATTTTTTTAGATCACTTTGACTTTTCCCCTGTTTTATCATCTCTTTCTTTTAAAGATGTTTTACCACCATTCTTACTTTTTTGCTGTTTTACCACCACTTTTGATTTTTCTGCTTTTTTACCACCATTCTTACTTTTCTGCTGTTATATCATTTCTTACTTTTCTGCTGTTTTATCATCTCTTACTTTTCTGCTGTTTTACCAGCATTCTTACTTTTCTGCAGTTTTACCACCACTTTTACTATCCTGTTGTATTTTACCATCACTCATTCACCTGACTACTAAACTAAGAAATTGGAGGTAAACAAAACACAATGAAAAGTGATTGGCAATACAAAGCTTAAACTAGTGCATCCCCATCCTTGATACATAACAGCAGATTAACAAGAACATTTTTTAATTACATGCACAACTCACATAAACTAGTCCGGTTACGTAACAAATGATACATTGCAACAACAAAGAAATTATAATTTACTATTTTGTCATTAGATTTTAGATCATGTTACTGTGTTGAAGTATATTTTACTGATCAATAGGCTCAGTTTCTAAGAGTCCAGAACAGTTTGGGTATTCTTGACAACAAAACACCTAATTCAGGTCACTAGTTTACTTTCTTTTTGCTAGCATTTTTAGAATCATCGGTAATCCCACATAAAAACACTGAATCCAAGATAAACACTACTGAGGACATGTAACAAGGAATCAATCATGTAAATAAGTAATGGCAGAAATAAGCATGGGCACAAATACAATAAAAAACAAACTACATCGTGACAAAAATGTCATTAGGGATGATGGGAAAATTAAAACTATCTAACAAATCTGGGAAACTGAGACGCTAGTCTGGTCAGGTACAACATACTGACCAGGACGTTGAGTCAGGGTTGGGCACAATATACTGAACAAGACCACTATCTATGTGGCGCTCCCTGGAAACAGGCAGTTTTCACAAGGCGTTCTGGTTGATAAGATGTGGATCAATGTGACCCTCTTAGTAATACGTGTCATAACTTAACTTAACGTCTTTATACTGGTTTAGAAGACCCTGCAGAGTCTGTATACAACCAGTTACATTTACATCACCTTGCTCTAAAAGCTATGCGCATCCAGTTTATTCTTAAATGCATTAACTGTCCCTGCCTCCACTACCTCCCCTGGCAATGCATTCCAAGCAGACACCACTCTCTGACTAAAAAAATATTTCCTAATATCTAACCTGGACCTCTCTTTAGTCAGCTTGTAGCTATGCCCTCGTGTTATTGTAGGTGGCTGTATTTTAAAAAACTTGTTATAGTCTAATTTATCGATTTCTCTGATCATCTTATAAACCTGTATTAAGTCACCACAAATTCTTCTCTCTTCGAGACACTGTAGGCCGGTTTTTCTGAGTCGTTCCTCATAACTGTAATTCTGGAATCCCACTATCATCTTTGTCGCTCTTTGTTGTATTCTTTCTAGCATGTTTATGTCCCCTCTATGATAAGGACTCCACACCTGTACACAGTACTCCAATCTAGGTCTAACTAAAGCTTTATACAGTTTGACGATCACTTCCTTGCTCCTATGTTTAATATTTCTTTTTATCATACCTAACATTGCATTTGCCTTTTTCACTGCTACCTTAACTTGCTCACTCACCTTTCCTGTATGATCTATTATAACCCCTAGGTCCCTTTCCTTATCTATCTTTCTAATATTGTTTTCTCCCATTCTGTTATTATGTTCCATATTGGATCTACCCATGTGGATGACTGTACATTTATCTACATTAAACTCCATTTGCCAGCTTACAGACCATTCTCGAATTTTATCTAAATCCGACATCAATATATCCACTTCCGCTTTAGATGATGAGACACTACTGCATAGTTTTGTGTCATCAGCAAATTTTGCAATCATGGATCTCATATCAATGTCCAAATCATTTATATATATTAAGAACAAAATTGGTCCCAAAACCGAGCCCTGTGGTACACCACTTTTCACTTCCTTCCACTCAGAGTACTCCTTATTTATGCCCACCCTCTGCCTTCTTCCCGTTAACCAATTTTCAATCCATTTGGCATTTTCCCCACCTATTCCATGTGATTTTAACTTTCGAAATAATCTTTGATGAGGTACTCTATCAAAGGCCTTTGCAAAGTCTAGATAAATAACATCCACTGGCTCCCCTTTATCTATAATTTTAGTAACCTCCTCCATAAATTCTATTAGATTTGTTAAGCATGATCTCCCTCTAGTAAACCCATGCTGACTATTTCTAATTAGATTAAATTTTTCTAAATGCATTACAATGTTTTCTTTGATTATTGACTCTAACAATTTACAGACTATGCTCGTTAAACTCACCGGCCTATAATTTGCCAGATCTGATTTTTTTTCCTTTTTTGAATAAGGGGATCACTCCTGCATCTTTCCAATCCCGTGGAACAATCCCTTTTGTAAGTGATTGAGAACATAATATAGCCAATGGTTTTGCTAGTTGGTCTCTAATTTCATACAGCAATTTTGGGTTCATACAGCAATTTTGGGTCATGCAGATGAAGTCAAGCATAGCACAACAGCCTGAAGGACCAACAGGTCACCTTCATCAGCACACTTTTTATGTGAGGAAAGCTACTATAAACCGCACTTAACGCCCTTTTCAGGGGACACAAAAGAGTAAACTTACTCATTGTGGCCATTCAAAAAGAACAAAATCGAAATGATTAAGATGGAAACAATTGATTGACACTAGTGTGAATTGGGCACCTGCCAAATCTTTCTCATGGGAATCCTCTAACCAGGTGGTTTTCAGCACACTTCATATCAATTCATGAGGTTCCTGTGTACTTTTTTCTAACCATCAATCACAAACACCCACACCCCAAACACAGAAATCTGGTACATCAACTAGTACCTTACCATTTTTTCATTTAACATAGTGACATTTTCCATGTTAATTGCTTAGATCATATTCGTTTCTGTCAGATTTGACACTGAGTTATGCTGCAGGTGTCTGATTTTTACAATATTACAAGAATTAACAATAAAATAGAAATACAGGCAACATTCACTGGTTACACACTTAGGTGTGTCTCGACACTCTGGCAACAATAGAGAGACAGGCAACATTCACAGGTTACATACATAGGTGTGTCTTGACACTCTGGCAACAATAGAGAGACAGGCAACATTCACAGGTTACATACATAGGTGTGTCTTGTCTTGACACTCTGGCGACAATAGAAATAACTAAGGGCAAGTGACGTAGTGGAAGAAGGGATTGATATATGATAGCATAAGTTCTTCAGGCCAACAGTGTAAAGAACTGGAAGAAAGAGAGGATAGGTCTATGGTAGCATGACAAGATAGTTAGGGAGTAAATAAGTATATGATGCACTGAAATCATTTCAAGACAAATCAGATGTAGAGAAAAATAGATAGTAATTTCCCCCCCCCCCCCCCAATTGAGCTTCATGGGGAGTTTTTTAAGTCGTCTGTCCTGGCCCAAGTACGTTGCATTGGTTGGTGTGAGCTTGTGTTGTTGCGCAATTACTCTGTCATCTATCCATCTGTCTTGTGGTCACCCTCTTACCCTGTAGCCAGATCTACCAGCACTGTAACAAAAGCTGATGAGGATGCATCCTCATGAGATGACCAAATCAGCTTATTTTTTGTCTGGAAATGTACTCTGAAAAGACAGAGCTGACCATACATCAAATCTATTAATTTCACAGTCTGTCTTTCCTGGTGACACTGATAACAGACGTAGAGAGATAATAGCATCAATGACACTAAGCAGGACACTCAATGATGTTCTTCTAAGAAAAATTAACGGAAATGCAGTGTTTCACAGCCAAGGAAAGCTGAAATATGCTGACCTAGTCACTGGAAGATTCATCAGAATATTTACATTGCAAAGATGATAAATTGTAAAGCAATCTTAAGATATAAAGCAAAAAATATTATGTTTCTTATCAAATAGTTCTGTAAACAATCATTGCACAAGTTAGTAGTACTGTTTGAAAGCCCCTTCTGTGACACAGGGGCGATACCTGTAGCGACCAGCATCACACAAGAAAATACACATTGCATATATACATAAAATCTGTGCACAGTTGCACCACTACATCTCCTTTATGATAGCACATCACACAGAATGTATTTACACAACCTTGCAATTTTTTTTTAAATAGTGAAATACATATGAGATATGATGATGATACATTAGAGAGACTGTCAGGTGAAGTTATACAGCAGCAGTGAATTATTGCGTATGTGTCCACCCCAATATTTTATAACAAATAGGTTGACGGTTGTGAGAAGCAATGTTCTGCAAAGGACATGATACAAGAATCGCTCCCCAATCACAGCACAGCACTCGCCATTACTTCAGGGAAAACCATTAGAAAATGCAGAAGGAAGCAGACCCTTACATAAAATGCACGTCGAAGTCACATGCGCAAAATAAAAACATAGTGCAACGCACACCGCCTTGGGAAATAACGAAAAATAAGGAGAACGCAAAAATAAAAAATTACCTTTGCAGAATATTGCTTCATATAATCGTCCATTACTTTCCATACGCCGAAAAGCAATCGCACTGAGGAAAAATCCCAGTGTTTGCCAAACTGGACACAGCGAAATTCGAACCTAGTTCGTTGGGATTGTGAAACAGACATTTCATCCCTAGGTCGTGCTGTCCCACACACACACATATCTCTCTCTCTATATATGTATATATATATCTCTCTCCCCCTCTATATATATATATATATATGTGTGTGCATATTATGGAGCATAACGCCACCACTACAGATGACTCCTCATGTCTTCATACAGTTACACAGCCATTATTCATATGACACATTAGATAGACTGCACAAGTCTCGTACATTCAGACTTTATGAAGTTGAGCAGGAAGAAGTTATGTTTCCCCATATACACAATCAATCAAAGCCTGCCACTCCTATCGATGTATAGGCTAATGACAACATTCCGCCAGCATACACGATGTTGGGTTGTTCTTTCTGTCTCTCTCCAGGTGTAATTATTGAATCTTAGTTCCTTCTCACATTCTCTTCTCCGTGTATTTTAGGGTCTACCAATCTCTCTCTTCCCTTGAGAACTCTATGTAAGAGCATGTCTGGCTATGTTGGATGGTGTCTTTCGTAGTGTATGTCCTATCCAGACCCATTGCTTAATTTATTGTTGCAGTGGCTGCTATTGGCTTCTTTCCCACAGGTCTTCATTCCTCATCCTATCCTGTCACTAGATGCTCGTTATCCTTCGAAGGCATGTGCTAACGAAGAACCGGAGCTTGTGTTGCTCCATACAGCAGCACCAACTTGACAATGGGGCTGAACATTCAAATGCTGGTGTTAATCTTGATTTCTCTGGATCTCCATACATTGTTTAGTGTCATGAATGTCCCTTTTGTCTTTCCAATTTTGATCCTTACATCTACATCTACACTTCCTAATGTCTAATGTGTCAATTGTACTGCCCAAATAGGTAAATGTATCCATTCACTTCTAACCATTCTCCCTGCAGAATGACTGGTTCTTTGTTGATAGTGTTGAGTTTAAGGAGTTTGGTTTTCTTCATGTTGATATTCAGTCCCATATTGACTGATTGTTATCAAGTTTCTACTGTATGTGGCTATGACTGTGTGACAAAAGTACCAAATCATTTGCGTAAAGAAGATCCTATAATTGTGTCCACTGAATACCAGATCTTTTTCTCTCGATTTATGTCTCCATTATCCAATATAGCCAACAAGAACAAGAAGGACGAGAACAGACATCCTTTTCTTAACCGTTTTCACTCTGTAGCCGTCAGTTAGTGCTCCTTCATGTACCATTTTACTAACTGTATCTTCGTACATATTCTCTATGAGGGTTATGAACTTCTCTGATATCCCATAGTGTCTCATCAGTTGTCTTAGACTATGCTTCCATCCAACCTGCTAGACTATAAAATTTGCATATATGGGAATGATTTCCATTCAATACTTTGTTCTACTATGATTTGTAGAGTATCAATATGCACATGGTGACCCATAAGAACTTTTTACTAAACTTCAGAGAATTTGTAAAGGTACTTGTGCAGTATCTTTCAAAAACTAGACTTAATTAGGATAAGCTCTGTAGCAATACAACAGTTTCTTATACCAATGGTAATTTAAAGAGTGACTATTTATTCATCAATTTTCAAAGAGCAAATACACAATAGTAAATTAATATTGATGGAATAATGAGAATACATATTTCATTCACTGTAATCCATATATCCCCTTCAAGAATGGAAATGAAGAAAAATAAACTTATTTGTCAACCAAATTATACACTTTTGGTATATTCGTGGGTAATCTAAAGATGTTTAATTTTTAATTGCAAACTTGGACCGGAAATAAAAACTATTCGCAAACACCTTAACTACTAATCAATTTAAAAATACTCAAACAAATAAACAGTAGAAAAAGGGTTATTTGGAATAATGTACTATAATTTTAAAACAATAAATGACTGGCTCACACTTATTTTTATGTTTGAACATCAATATTTGATCAACATCATTCCAAAAGTTTCAGTTTTTATAAAAACTAATATATGTTTGATCTTTAAACGTAAAATTCAGACAATTCAGTTTTAAAATACAAATTCTTGAAAAAACTACAACTATGTACTTTATAAATAATAATTGATAGAACAATTGAAGCCTAAAAATAAAATGTTAGAAATATATACTCAGTTTAATAAATCAAAATTTAGAAGTTCTATCAAATTCAGAAAACGGTACAAGATCATCTGCAAATCAACATTCATATGCAAATCAACATTCATAAACAGATTCTAGACACACGGTATATCAAATAAATATGAGAGTGCAATTAACAATACATTTTTGGTCAAGAAAATTATGGCACCAGTTACAAATTAAAATGAGATATGTTCTCCATAAATCAAAATTTCCTGGCACAAATTGGAAACAGGCTCTCTATAAATTAACATTTAATAAGAGAAATTAAAGATATGCTCTCTATAAATTAACTCTTCACATTACGTTCTGGTAGGCATCACTGACACGAAAACGTCAGTTACAGTCCGACTAGGTGACATTTGGTATCTAACACTGATGCTTCTCTATTTTAACTGACTTAAAGTTGATTGAATATCTGGCGCAGCTTTCATTTAATGTAGGAGTTATATTTCCTTTAGCTCCATATTTATGTTTTCTGTAAAATTCTAAAGTTGTAACATTCTTCACTATGAAATTTGGAGTTCAAGAGCCGAAAATGTCTTACTATTTGATTAGACCAATGATCATGCATTTGGACTACATGTGGATATTCAACACAAGTCTAATTCAAACTGACTTTAAAAACAGACGTTAGCGAAAACAGTAATGCTTTAATTGGGATAAAACAACCATTTTAACCAAGTTACGCATTATCATTTCCCATGTTGTCAAAATAGTTCTGCGATGGATCCCTGGACACTCAAACACACCTGTCAATGACAAGGCAGACAGACTTGCGAAGAAGGAATCATTACAAGAACAGCCATACACGGCAACAACTTTACAAACAGCTCATAAGAACAGCAAACAAAGAAACTTTGCTGAACAAATTGGCCATGGGAAACACTCTAAATGGATCCCATTCAATGACAGAAAAATGTAAATATACTCTTTTTAAATGAACATTCACTGACAACAATTGGAGACTAGCTATCTACAAATAAAAAAAACAAGGACAGAAATTAAAGATATACTCTCTATTATTCTCATTACCACAAACTTTAATTACAGTAAGCCACTAAAAAAACATTCTTTGTTAACTCTTTCCAGTCCTGGATGATTTTACTGATTTGTGTCTTTCAGTCCGGCCCAAGTGCTGGAATTGCATTCTTTGAAATTGTATTCAAAATTTTAAAAATTAACAAATTGAGCTAAAATTATGATCTGACCACCACAAGCCACATAATTAAACTATCTATGACATGAAGTGTTCATAATAAAGATTCTATAATAGTGTGAAGTGTAAAATGGCATTATGCGAAGGTGGAAAATGGAGAGGAAACATTTTTTTTCCCAACTACAATATGTCTTTCGTCGATATAATCCATCTATTTCGTTACTCATACCTTTCGTATTATGTGTCACAGCCAATATCTGAATCAGGCATGTATTGAATATCCACGAGTAATAGAGATGTATGATATTTGGACTGAAAAATAATAAATTATTTCTGGGGTATTGAAGCCTAACTTTCTTCACAATATTTGATTTGACTTCCAAACACTATGACTTTTGCAAATGTCTACCTGTCGGAAATAACCTTACGGTTAAGTGTCAATTCCGCATTCATGGATATCACCAACAACAACAAAAAAGAAATTCCACAAACTAAATCACAAAACGCATGCATGATTCAGGAGTCAGTTTTGCTGCGATCGATTTCAGCACTTACAAGTTGGAAAGTATTGATATTAATCCTGATGAATACTTAGAAAGCTCCTTCTAATCATAAATCTAAGGAGTGGTTAAAGGAATAATCTCAACAAAACAATCTTAAAGTTATTTAATGCATTCTTCGTGTCAATTAAAATGATACAAGTATCACTATGAGAATATATTTCAGATTGCACAAATTAACATCTCTCATGGATTGTGATGGGGAAAACGTGGAAGAGAAAAACATTGCTATGAAAAATTTAATTATTTTTAGAGTTCTTGTCTGGATTCCTGATGAATATCATGATGTTACTGATTATTGCTGCAAATTCTATCAATCTAAGTACACCATTTTCGTGTTCTGACAATCCTATATTGATATCAAACCATGTATTTCTTGCATTTCTGAATGTTTCACAAGGCATTTTCATAAAATAATAATAATCATTTCCCCATATTCCTTTTCTTAACTTCAGAACTTCTCACATTTACTTTTGATGATATTGTGGTTCTCTGGACTCTCAGGAATGTATGTCCCACTTGATCAGTCATGCTCCACTTTATGTAGTCAGCTCCAGATGGGTGGTTCCCCAAATACCTCTATGTTGAACGTCTTCTTATGTGACTGTAATGTCTAATTATATATGTGCCAGAAAAGTGTTCAGATTTGGTAAATGTGTTACCATTTTTTCTAACAATTTAGGAAATCAACTTGAATATATTCAAAGAATCAATGCACTGATGGACCCACAACCACAGCAACAACAAGCAAACAATAGCAGCCTTTTACTAAGATCTGAGCAATGTAGTTTCAATGAAATCTTTAACAATACATCCACAATAGAAGTGTCTGCTATAAATCCATGTGGTCCTCCAATTTCTGTTAAAACACCCCACCCTCAATCCCTTTTTCAAATCTTGCAGACCAAAATATATGCTGTCTGCCCATTATATCCCCTCTTACCGTGATTTTTTTGTATCTCTGCAATCTCCAATTTTTACCAACATAACCAAAGCATGTCATTCTATTGTCAGTTATCATATTTGTATACATTTCAAGCATAGTATTCCATATTCTCTACACAAAAAAGTATGTATAATGAAAGCCATTTCTCTCCCGTTTATTTGAGCAGATTGTCTCTAAGTGAAGCTGTTCCATATTAACACTTTACACCCCTAAAGACGACCACCAAATTTCTACATGCCTACACCCTAACACACTCAAAAGCATCTGTCAGACCCGCATCGAGTCATTTGTTTTCACTTTTATTTTCCAAAATGGAAAAACCATGAGGTTTGTCTACATTTTAAAATCACAGGATGTAGTTTAAGTGGTTGCAAAACATGAATTCTAAAATTACCCGATTGAATTATATTTTAATTGGGTGCCAATGTAAAAAAGAATTTTGGTTTTAAAATTATTCAGTGGCTGGTTTAAGAGAAGGACAGATTTTCTAAATGGTGATCAAAAGTCAAGTGTTGATAAGAGAAAAAGTTAAACTGAAATAGGCATAGACATTTATGTGAATGAAAACAACGACAATGGGAACGTAATCTCACAATGTATGCTACATGGCTGATGAGACAAATGGTGGTCACTTTTATAGAACAGATATCAGCAAAAATAAGTTGAAACAGAGTTTGGTTATTTAAGTTCTGTGAACATTCTATTAATGAATACTCATTGTGTTATTAATTTGTGCACAGGAGAATATTTGACATTCCAGCTATAGAAAAATCATGTAAATGTAAAAAAAAAAGTTACAAAAATTTAATTTTCAAAATCAATGTTTGTGTTTAATGTTATATTCAAAGTTTATATAAAGTAATATTTTTTAACCTTAAGTTATTTCGCTATTGAATTCAATTTTTATTTTAAAGTACAATAATAAATTTGAACAAAAACTTTGTTTTTTTTTAATGTAGGTGAAAAAGAGTTATCTCTCTGTGCTCAGAAATACAAATATATTTCTGTTCAAGGTGAGGGTGTAAGGAGTTATACAATCTTACCCACTCTTAACTCAAGAGAATAAACTGGTACTCATTTTTACTACCAGACATTCTGATGCATGCAGTGACCAGCATCCTAACTGTTCTGCAAATTGTACGCATTTTCTATTACATATTATTAATTTCTTTTCTCTCCATACGAAGCATAGGGTGATGACTGAGCATGGCCTTTTTACAGTAAGCCTGTACCAAAGCACATACATGCAGTGACAGTTTCTGCATAAATTGGTTTCACATGGTGAGGTTGCTAATTCTGCGCACAGTCTTGTTAGTCACATGTTGGGAAGATTATAGTGATCATATTCTTTCCTTCTAGGCGCCAATCTGGAAATTAAAAAATATATGCAGGAAAAAAGAACATGTACAAAAAAAATCATCGTGTAGCATGTCCCTTGCAGAACGTCACTCCCATGACAGCCCGTCTGAAAGAAACTTGATCGCTTGTCAAATCTCCAGCCTGCTCCAGAGTCATACCCAAGTACTCCTCGACATCTTGGTGACATTGTCTTTTTGGCCTGCCTCTATTGTCTGGCAACATACCATCCATTACCATTCTCTCAAGATTCTTGTGTCTTTTGATGTGGCCAAAGTATTTCAATTTTCTGTTCAAGATGGAATTTATGAGCCAGTTCTCCTCTATGCCCAACTCTTGTTAAATGTCTGCATTCTCAAAATTTTCACCTTTGTTGGGTTGCTGGTATTCTGTCAGTTTTCTCAGGTTGTGTAGCCCCTGCATTGCCATGTCTCCAGATTTATTTTGATCAGTCGCCATTGTTGTCAGTTCTGGAGTGCAAATACTCAAAGTATGTGACCTTTTCTATTTCCACACCCCCAGAATTTGAATTTATGTTGACTTCTTGTTATGTCTGTGGTCAGTATCTTTGTTTTGTTTATGTTTACAAAGAGATTTTGATCTTCGCTGTATCTGCTTACGGCTGCAATTAGCTGTTCTACCCCCTCTGTACTGTTTGATAGTATCACTGTGTCGTCTGCTTATCTTAGTTATGGAATCTTGTATTCGCCGATTGTAAAGGGATCGTAATTTTCTACACAAAGATATATGCAGGAAATAAATTAAAGTGTTCTATTATAATTTCTAGGAATGCGTAAACAAAAAAAAGAACAACATTCAATGAAAAGGTGAATTCTCAAATATTCAGCCTGTTAGAACATGCACACCCAACTAACTATCCATAGACAGAGAGAGAGAGAGGCGGGAAGGGGGGTGGGAGAAAGAGAAAGGGGCAGAGGAGAGAAGAGATTGAATGTATATTAAAAGTGTATACCATTTGTTTGTATGTGCAGAAAAAAAAAGTGGAGCAAAAAGAAAATGTATAAATAAGTAGCTAAGTTTAACCATTAAACAAGCACAAAGATAGGTTGCTATGAACAGTGGTATTCTGTAAATGTTAAAACTGATCAGGTCATATATTATCTGCTACCTGTTTTTTGTAGCGAGACAGTCATAACAATTTTCTATTACAGTAGAGCATCAATTTTTCGAATGCCAGTTATTCGAAAAACAGTGGATAATGGATGCGATCAAGTGCCAAAATACATTTGTCTAGACATATTTCCCGATGTGACATTTGAGTGACAAGTGTTCTGAGGATATTCATTAAATATTGTATACTTTCCTTGGGTGAAATAAAATGCTAAAGTGAAAGCGAACGGTAATATCTATGAAAGTTTCCGAAATGGTGAGTGCGTTACTTAATTAGCACAATAATATGGTGTCAGAAAATCTACAATAAGTGGTTGAAAGAAGCAAAATGCCCCCATTGGATCTTTTACAACAAACTTGATTCCACTGATGGTTCATTAATGCAAAAGACTATGAAGTTAGATGCCGCTGTTTACAAGTGGTTTCTTCAAAAACAGTCAACAGATAAGTCGAACTCTGGTCCTTTTCTTTGCGAAAATGCATTATTTAGTGAAAAAGCAGTGGACCCCCGCGACAACTTTTCAATGAAGTACCGGGTGCTTGAAATGTTTAAAATCACATCATGGAATTCATGAACTACATATTGAAGGAGAAAAACTCTCAGACAAAAATGCAGCTGAGACTTTTAAAGACAGTTAGAAAAATTGGCTGAAGAAGAATACTGTACGAAAAATTTTACAGTACTGACAAGACTGGGCTCAATTGGAAGGCATTGCCTAGAAAAACACTTGCCTCCCTTAGTGTATAGGAATTGACAGATTATCGATGAAACGCACGACATAGTAAGTACAGAAAAAAAATGTCTCTCCAATTACCACTTTCGCATTAATGTTATTGAACGCTTCATACTAATATATTTGTGGTCTAAATGTAGGGTATTCGCTTCGAGTTTCTGGAGGTTGCGGTGGATACCAGGATTTTTTCATGTGGATTATCTAGTAAAAAAATTTCCCTTGATCTCTGAGTAGTGAGATCAGACACCTGTGCGCACACTAAAAATCCCACGGCAGTTGGAAACCGAAAAGAGTAGGCTTAACAACCGCTGCTCCGGCAAAATTCAAGTTAAAAATATATTTCAAATTATTCTAGTGATTCTCGCCCCACAGAGAATATGTCACAAAAATGGGTCTGTGTGGCTATAATGTCAGGACTTGGTTATGTGATTAGTTGAGCGGCATAGATGGCACATGAAAGGCTGACGGTCTACCTTGCTCTAATTTACGCTTCCACCACCACCAGTCCCAAAAATAGGTGATTGTATTTTCCAGTGGCTACTTGGATTGACCTGGCAAGTCACCAGAAGATTTTTGCCTGCCAAAAAAAATATGAAACAAAGGAGGTCACACCATCCAACGATGTCTAACGACATAAGTGGACTGAAGATAGATAGATAGACTAATATATTATCTTTATTATGAATACATCATAGCATAGATAACTTAATTATGTGTCTCACGATGTCTAGATCAAAATTTTGGCTCAATTTGTTCAATAATAAAGAATTTTATTTTAAATAAAATTTAGACGCAATGAATTCTGGCATTTTGGCCCGGACTGAAATGCACAGATTGGCAAAATGAGCCTGGACTGGAAAGGGTTAATCCCCTTACCCAACACAGTACATTTTTAATTCTTCATTTTCATGTTTACGCCTGCTTCCAGTCTCATGCTCTACTACCAGAAGGTGCCCCAAAGTTAAGAAACATACTTAAACTTAACGTCTTTATAGTGGTTTAGAAGACTCTACAGTCTGTATACAACCAGTTTCTTGGAGGGTGGTTTTTACTGATGTGTGAGTCCATCTTAATAGACTCAAACACTAGAGCTAAGTAGACCTGCAGCCAGTTAGGCGCCATGTATAGCTGCTCTTAACAAATCCCCCGAAGAAAGGTACAAATAACTTGGGTAGATTTTTTATTTAAATTTTGTCCGGGATGTGACAGTACTCTTTTTTTATTTCCAACTGCCAAGGAATTGTTAACGTGCTCGACACTGAAATCCGATCTCACACCTTACTTGGAGACCACTGAGTCCCCCCATCGTTACTCTCGCGATTATTAATTGTTTTCATGTGTGTTACTTTTTTGTCCCGGATGAGGCATTTTGGTGCATGCTCTTGTGGTATCTGAACCATACTTGTCTATGTGTTTATACACTGCACATATAACGTAAATAGTACTCTTTATTAGGATTTAAACACCGGTAGACAAAATAAAGAAGTAAAAAGCAATTACTGAATACCTGAATGTCTTCTTCATTCACCATTAGTGATGGGTTTCGTCAGTTATTAAACTGGCTGTCTGCTCTCTATCTAGTTCACGCACCCTGAAAGTAAGGCAAAACATGGAAGAATGTGAAGAAGAACAATACAATAGTGATGTTTATAGTTGTGCAGTTGTAAAAGTCCTGGGCATGACACAAACACCATTCTAAATGACATGTTCTTGGGTAACATGAAGTGAGAGTACGGCAGTTCATCTTCTGCGTTCGTTCTCAATCTCCGCTACCAAGCCCTAAACAGGGTTTTGCAAGTAGCAGGATGTAGTCCAGAGAATAAAGTGTGTTGTGTAGCTAGTTTAAAGCTTGGTTGTGATATTTGCACCTTTCAGTCCAACAAATCCATCTTCGGCAGAGTATGGGAGTATATTTCCTACCAGCATACGAAATGAAGTCTCACATTCGTTCGTTCCTTTTGTTGGGCTTTCTTATTGTTTTGCCAAATCTTTCCAGACTGAAATGCTGGTGTCTTCTTGTTCAAGTGCTATACTGACTTGCACAGATGATCACATCTCTCCCTAACCTCTTGTTCCATGAGCTGTTTATAAGATCTAGTGTTTAACTTTTCTTCTTTTCTCATACATTTTTATTGTTATGATCAAATATCATTTTGTAGTGAAAGGATTGGCCAACTGAATAGTTATTTCCAGAGGATGCTGATTGCATTAAATAGACTAACTGGTGCATCGTGCTGTAGAAAAAAACTTAAAAAGATGGGGATACAGAGATCATGTGACCTGCAACTGCAGAGCTACACAAGATCCAGATCTGAATATTATCACTTTTCTCTTATGTGACATGCCCAAAAAATGTGGCCTTCTACTTTCTGATGTGTACACTTTGCTTGCTTACAATTCTGTCAGCTGAAAGTGAACAAAAATTACTGGCATTGGTGATTCACGTTTGCAGCAAAAGTCAGGTGTACGGATAACAGAGATAACAAAAACTATTAAAATTAGCAAAGCAGACTTTGAATCTAATCTACAGATAAAAATAGATGGTCGAATATTGGAACAGATCAAGAGCTTCTAACTTGGAAATATAATAATAGAAAATGGAATATGTGCTTGCAATGTAAATCAAGAAAAGAATATAATACAATAATACGCTTAGGCGACGAGGGCCCATCGTGTCGAATGACAATGTCCATGACCACGTCTGATAGATGCGTCCCAAGCAGCCTGCAGTTCTGTTGGGAAGGTGGCGATCTGTTTTAGCCAGGTGTTGCAGGGGCGGCCCCCGCGAATGTCTCCTGAATGAGCACGGCTTCTTCTCGTAACTCCACCCATCCCCTAGTCTAGGTGGGAATCCGATCGATCCAGTGCCTCTAGGGGGCCTGATAATCGCAGCACGGTATGAGGAACGTCATCAGCATAGACAAGATCAGTTACCTGAGAGTCACCGACAAGGACCCCTGGATGCAAAAGACTGGGTGATGATCCAGTTCATGGCGCAGCAGAAATGTGCAGGTGCGAGTACGCAGCCCCGTTGTACACCGAATGATGTAGAGAACTCCTCTGTGAGATCCCACACCAGCCGAATTTTGGTGCCGGTGTGACTGTAAAGCTCCTCAATTAGGGTCAGCAGGATGCCAGGGAAACCCACGCATTGAAGGGCCTTCCACAGGACGAGTGTCCACAGAATCGAAGGCAGCCGTAGGTCAACGTAGGCAACATGGAGAGGGCAGTTAAACTCGCGGTGCAGTTCCACGAGGAGGCGGAGGGTGAGAATGGCGTCAATGTTGGAGCAAGGAGCTGTGAATTCTGACTGTTGGCAGCGATGATGCCTCATTAACAGGGGCTGCAGTTTGGAGAGGAGCACATGTGTGAAGACCTTGCCGGGGACGGACAGTAGCATAATAGGCCTGTAATTGCCGTTTTCCCCTTGTACAGGTAAATTATTATTCCATTGCGCCATGCCACGGGATCTTGGTCAGTATTCCACACTGTTGCAAAGAGTTGGTACAGGGTGGTGGTCATCGGGTCCAGGGTGGTCGTCATCTAGTCCAAGGCGTACTATAAAGCTCAGGGGGAATATTGTCAGGGCCCGCGGCACTGCGGTGATTTGGTTTTTCTATTGCTGCCTTTACCTCACAATGGGAGGGGTGTCAGGGCTGGTGTCAGCATCAGGAGTTGCTGTGAGAGACTTAGAGTAGATCTGGCGACATAGCACACAAAATAAAAATGACAGTGATATGTTTTTTTCCTCTTTTCTTTGCGGCTCATAAAACATGGACAATGAACAAATAATTTAGAGAAGAGATCTGACGAATTTGAAATGCTAATATATAGAAATATGTGGCATATCTCCTGGAAAGAATAGAAACAAATAAGGAAGTTTTGGGGAAATTGGTGTCACAAAGAGAATTGATGAATGAAATAAGGAGTCAGGAAAAAAATATTTTGGTCACATAACACCTTGCTTGCTGAAAATAATACTAGAAAGAAAGGTAAATGTATCAGAGGTAAATGTATCAGAGGTAAATGTATCAGAGGTAAATAATGCTATAAGTTGGAGGATAACATCAAAAGATGAACTGGGAAAAGCCTGACAGATTGTACCATCAAAACAAGTAACAGAGGTCATTGTAGATCTATATAGCTGTGCTATATGTATATATATGTTTAAAACAAGTTAAAAAAGATATCTGGACGACATTAAATGCAGCAAAAGTTAAAAAATAATGAGAGAAGACAACAGTTCAAGACAATATCAAAATAAATAGGAGGAAGAGTACAGAAAACATACAACAACATCATAATCATTTCACTAACCGCACAGTGAGCCTCCTCCTGCATAAAAACTGTATGATCTTCTTGACTCCAAGCATAACTGGGTCCCAGTTCTCCCAGTGAGTCAGCAGACTAACCACTACGAAGGAGAAGATGACAGGGACTGAGCCCAAGTAGAACAAGACCCCATAGTGAATCTGAAGACAAATAGATATTCACATAGCTTCACACTGAAAAACTAAGGGCCACATATTCATAGAATACAAGGTTTCAACAGTACATTGCAAATTATTTTTAAGCAGAAGGCACTATTCAACCAAACTGGCAACATTCTTAATAACAAAACTAACAAAGAAAGCAAAAGAGAAATAACACAGCAATTAAAGAAACATCATCCTGAGATTAGTTTAATTAGTCAACATGTATTCTTGACTGTGCCTGTCGTTTTGCTCAGTGGGCATCATATAAGAACCAAATTCATGTACTCTTACAACAGTAGTTTCTATAGTACTTTGTTTTGGGACATGTTTGCTAGCTCCAAACAGAACCTTCATTAACCAAATTGTATGTCACACTTGATAAGGCTGTTTATCTATTTCGGCAGTAAACTTATTTTATCGTCCATATTCCCCAAACTGGAATTAAGGAAATCAAATATGTCCTCTGGGTGATTATGTAACAGAAGATTGTTGAGTGGAGATGTTAAATATGCTTTGCATGTGATACAACCATTTTACATGGCCTTGGTATCGTTCTCCTAACACATACACTGACAGTTTTTTTTAAATTGGACTGTTTTTCCATACCAGTGATCGTTGCTCTGGAATAATAAATCAATTTCTTAAACTTGAACAGTCACTATAACGTACAGCAAAGCAACAAGGCACAAATACAACTGTCACAATACGAGGACTAATGTGGATGCCGGTATTTAAGATTGGATTTAACCGGTTAACTGCCAACCTTCTGCTTAGTCAGCTGATGCAATCCACTACATGCTAAAGTATGCATTGAAATGTGCTGTGTCAAATTAGTAATGAGACAAAGTGAAATGGAAAGTTATCCATTTTTTGGGGTCTAAAAGTAAAAATTTCTTTGAAATTTACATATTTGACTGATACAAAATTCATTGAGTCCAATACACAGCACCGAATGTGTCTCTAATACACACAGAACAAACATATGGTAAAATAAATGCATTATATCTCTGCAGAAAATAAATGAGAAATAATTTTTAAAACTTATTTGTAGACACACTGTATAAAGAGCTGTGAATAAGAGCATGTTAAAATTTCATACATTTCTTGAAATGATGCTTTTAATCAAACATTTCTGACTTTTGATATATCTGTTGACAAATAGGAAATGATAGACAAACTATCAGTGGAAGAAACAAAAACAGCAACAAATCACAGGAAATTAGAATAAATAACAAAGATGAAAAGAAAAAATATGATTGATCAGATGGATCTTTGGTTTGACAAAGAAAAACAGAAAACTACCCTGCACGATCTACAATTTAGACCACAGGTTTGAAATCTGTGGATCCTGACCACCAAGGGAGGTCACAATGATTTTTTATGGAGTCACCACAGTTATTTTTAGTTACAATTATAATTGATTAATTTTAGTCAGAGTGACCAGGATATCTTTGATAGGATAAGCCAACCACACTGTGGAAACGCCTTACACTGCCACAGTTCTTTACTAATATATGTCTCTAGATACACACACACACAACATTTTTTGTTAGAGGTTCTCAAAATCAACAACCATGTCTGGCATGACGTGTTGAAAAATTATGCAGATACAGGAAAGAGACGTAATTTTGTAATCTAGGAAGCAAAAGGTTAAGAAACGTATACCCATGGACAAAATATTCAGAAGACTATACAAAATTTGACTTTACAATCTTGATCAGCAATGGCATAAAAGCAGCCACAATGCGCTTTGCACAGTATTGTACTCTGTGCTGAATTTATTAAACCTTCAAAACTCAAACCTCCCTTATAGCCAAAGCAACCAGAAATTCTAAAAGAATTTGGAGTTCTTTCTGTGCCATGAAACTGGTCTCAGACATCATACTTGATTCTACAGAAACATTTCAGCTATATAGCAAAGAAGCAGTGCAAGCATCATATGAAGTTGCTTTGGAAATTGCCAAACAAAATTTTAAAAAAACCTTGCACTATTAGAAAAACACTCATCAAACCCTGCATGTTGAAGATGGCGAAGTTAATTCTTCGGGAAGTTAGCAAGATAAAGATATGACGAATATATCTGTCTAATAACACTATTCAGAGGCACATTTCAGATATGTCTGCAGACGTCATTGATACAATTTAGAATTAAATCATAGTTCATCTTCTCAGTTGCTTGTCTTCATGAAATATATTCATTCAGATGACATCAAAGAAGAGTTCCTGTATTCATGTGCCCTTAAAACTACTACGAATAGTGAAAATATTATGAATGTAAATACCTTTTGTAAAACTGGAGGACAACACTGGAAAATGGTATGTATGGTTTGTACAGAGCAAAAAAAGGCATTCACTGCAAGATTCATCTATATGTTCTTGCAAGTAACACTCTTCTGTAAGAGCTACTTGATTCTCTGATCAAAATTGTGAATGACATCAAATCTAGAGTCATCAAAACCATCACTATGTAAAGACACATTCTGATCAGGAGGTTCATTTTCCCATTGAGGCATGTTGGTTGTCAATAGAAAATGTTGTAAATCGTGCCTTAGACTTGAAAAATTGAATCAAGTTATTCCTGGAAGTTAAAGTGAAGCATGGCCTTGTGGATTACTTGATTAAAGCATGGAAGAAAGGAGTTGTTTCCATTACAGACATTTTTGGCTAGCTAAATAAGCTGAACCTAAAACTTCAGTGAAAGGAAATATTATTATCCAATTTCAAGACAATCTTCAGACATTTGTATCCAAGTTGTAAAGCTGGCATCAGAAAGTGAATCTTCAAAATATTGTCATGTTAGAAAAACTCTACAGTGTTGTAGAGAAATCTGAAGGTGAACTGGATGAGAATCTGAAAAAGGAGATTATTGGTCACTTTGAATTTCTTGAAAAGGAATTTTAACTGTACTTCCCTACGCTTACATACGAAGAATCTGCACTGGAACAAAACCCATTCTTTGCTTTCCTGAATGTAGTCAACATCCACAATGTTTGATGACAAATTGCTGACCCAGTTCTGGTGTGCTATGTATAAGTTGTATCCAAATGTCATCCTGCCTGCCTTTCAAGTTGTACCTCCATCTGCATCTACATATCTTTGCGAGAGTTGATATTTGACACTTCTTCAACAAACACTCAACTGAAAATTTTGGAGCTGGTTGCCCACTGCTCACCATATTAAATATTAAGTTATGATTAAATTCTGAAAAATGTAATTTCAATGTTTTCTTTACCCTATTAAAAAATGCCTTTTTATGCAAATGGTAAGTGGGTCGCGAGTAGGAAAAGGTAGAGAAATACTGGCATAGACCATGAAAATGTAGGAATTTGGAAAACAAAATGACAAAGGTGACCAAAACTTTTTTGGGAAAAAATATACCATAACAAGGTAAACAACATCAGTTTACTTACTGTCAACATCAAAATGTTTCAGTGTAGAAAAGAAAAAATCATATAACGTGAATAGTGAGATCAGTTATATCAAATTATTCAGATTTCTAAGCAGAGAGCATAAAATGAAAGAAAAAACAACAAGCTAAAATCTCCTTACTTGTGCCAACTAGTAAGAGTATTAATAATACTTACACTTTTAACGGTCCCATGTGCAAACATGCTCAGTGGAATGACAAGACTAAGTGATAATGTTCCAATAAGGGATGACGTTAGAAAGCAGCCTCTGTAAATAAATTATAAATGTCTTTTCATGTAACCATTCTCCCGGGAGGATATCAGGTTCTCTATGCAGTTTATCTCTGGAGTTTCTTATTGTTTTTATTTCTTCAGGAGCTGTCCTGTTTTAAGTATTGCCAGACTGGATTGAGGCACTAATAAGCAGCAACATCACTCCAAGAACTAACAATATTTCATTCGATCATTGAACGATGTTAATCCTGGATTTTCAGAATTCTTTCAAAATGAACCACCTTACATTTGACAAACATCTCTGCATACATTTTTTTAAAAGATGGCAATCACTTGCTGATTCTAAACTTAAGTACAGGGATGGTACTGGCTGGGAAAAAAAGGTAATTTTGCCTCTTAAAAACTGCCTCTTAAATCTCCATGTTGGACATTGTCACATAGCAACAAAATCTCATTTATTTAGCAAGAATTGATTCAATCCAATTTATAGGTATTTGAAAAACTATCGATAGTTCAGCTTTGGCAAAAATATAGCTATAGTTTTAGGGCGATGGAATCTTTGCTGATGAGTCGAGAGAAGACTTAGTATTTAATCAATGTGGTGAAGATACATTTGATTTAGATTTAGACTCTGACAGTGACACAGACTAAAGTAAAAAATAGCCATGGTAGAACATTTCAATTTGAAATCACAGAATAATTAATAAAAATTGTGTGTTAATTCTTTTATGCCCACATGAATTACACTTTTTGCCTCATACCATTATATATTTTTGTTATGATTACTACATGTGATATGTACTTCCTACCTGCATATTTAAATATAATAATCATCATTTTAGCTCAATCTGCAGAGTTTTAATTAACAAAACACACCAACTATTAAACAAATTGAGTTACTATACTTGCATTATAAGTCACAACAAAACTCTAATACACTATGTTGGATGGCAAAGAGTCAACAAAGTTCAATTGTGCCTCAAGAAAATGAGACATGCTTGGTATGGTACAGAACATTGTCAAATAGTAGCAGTATCCTTAGAAGAAGTTTCTTCTTCTCTAGGCATCTATGAGTTGCTGGCTGTTGTAAGCTCATTCACTTTCTTTAGCCCACACAGTTGTCCAAGTGGGAAGATACAGCCCTAAGGACCATTACTTGATCATTGATGTTATACCATTATGTCTTGCTGCTTTACCAACCGTAACTTTCTCCAATGCTGCCTTTAGCTCTTCCATTTAAATATTATCTTTCCACTACCTGTTTAAAAAAAAACTGAGATTGGCACAATGAGATCTGAGAAATATTCTATCCATCTCTTCACTACTTCTTTTGGAATCATCAGAAGAGCACCTTGCTAACTTGTATGTATTTCACAGAGTAATCTTTGTCCTTTAAATGTTTTAAAAGGGCTCTGTAGAATAGCTTCCTCTCCAAAGAGCCTCGACCCTGGTGTTCCCTCTTATCATCGGCTTTCCTAGTTAGTAGGTAGTAAGTCTCCCTTCTCCTTTTGTGTTGCTTAGTTTTTTGCATGGTGCTGGATATTGCCTTGACGGAGTAACTTTTTTGGTTACTCTATTTTCACTAGGCAGTGGTCGCTTCCTGTCTCTTAACTCTTAAAGGCCATAAGAATGCTGTCAATGCTCTTCCTGGCGTCCGCTTGATGCCAGAAAAACGCTCATAACGTTAAAACACATTGAACGAAAGGTAAAGGGAAGTAACTCCTATTTACGTTTCAAACGTAAAAGCAAATACATGCTTTGTGTGGACATTCAAAGATGGAAAATATTTGTCATCATTCAAGTCAGTTTATCACAAAAATGTGTAGCAAACCTAGCACTTCAAGATTGTCTAATAGTGGGTTGTTTTTATCTGTAGAAAAGGCTAGGAAGTTATGTACTCTAGATGAATTTAGTGATGAGGATTCCCATTTTTCCGATGTTGAATCGGAGTTAGACATAGAATATAATATTATTAACCTACTCAGCCTATTGAATCTGATGATGAAGATTGAGGGCATTGTCACAGCCAGGACCAAAGTCTGCTAAAAGGCAAAAACGAAGGTGAAATATTTCTAAAGCAAATTCTAGAGAACATGATAGCAAATGGGTTTCCGTACCAAATTCCATCACCACTGACTGACTGAGACCCAGAACTCATTCAGATTGCTGCCAACATGTGGTCGACCATATGGAGTGAATGGAGACCTACAACTCTGACACATCAACTCCATTTGACTGCTACAGAAAATTATTTTCTTGTAGATATTATTCATATGCGGATTACTGTTATTCTGAAGTACACTAGACCAATCTGCATTATGTTTCAGTGGTTATTCATGGATTGGTGACATTTTTGTGTGTGAAAAATAGTTTTTATTACAAAAAAATTACAATATAATTATTAACAATTTCTTGTAATATTTTATGAAATTCTACAAGACCATATTCTTACTGCATATTCATTTTCCTTTAATATAACATGTTTATCTTCCTTGTGAAATAATTAAGAAAAGTTCAGATTTTATGAAGAGATTGCTTTTATAGAAAAAATAATTCTGGCAAAACTAGTTACAAAATTAACGGCCGTTAATAGTTAATACTTTAGCATTCCTCGCGTATTTAAATGCACTTTTCCTCACTATTGTATAATCAATGATGTATTTTCAGTTTCTTGCTGGTTCACATCTTGTGTAGGTATTGATTCACTTGTGCAGGAACCTTGTTTGTAATACAAATATTTTGTTCCCTGCAAAATCATAGTATGCGTTTTACATTGTCATTTAGGACATCTTCACCCGGCCTACCAATCACTTCACCCCATCTGGAATAGTCATCTCCAACACTGGTATTAAAGTCTCCTGTGAGGAGTATTTCATGACAATCCTCAACTCTTCTTTTACGTCAGCTTTATTATCTTCATTTGGTGCATACACAATGACAATTTTTTAATGTCTCCTTCTTGTAGGCTAAGCACCCTCAGTAGGCTAAAAACGCTCAGTTGTTCTAAAATAAATTTCATCCTTTGATGTTTCCTGTCCACAATACAGTCCTAGCTATTTCAGCTGTGGGCACTCCGCTGTAGAGGAGCAAATTTTCATCACAGTTCAGGACACTCAATATTGATATCTTCCGTCAGTTCCTATTCCTTCCAATTTACATTCTATGGTCCTTAGTTCTTGTCAGTTCATTGTCTTTATAATTTTTTTCTTGCAATCAGTGTTTAAGACAAACAAGTGTTTATCCTGTTGTGTCTCTGCATGGTGGAGTAGATGCCTCCTTAAAGTCTCCATGCCTGTTGGTCTGTTTTTGTCCACATCTACTTATTTAATATTCACAGCTAGCCTCCAAATCAAGAGGCCATTCAGCAACCGACAACTCTGCTGACATAACTGGTAGGTTCCTCCACAAGGAGTTTATAAACTAAATATCACTTTACGATGAAACAATACATTTTGTATTGGCAATTATTCAATAATTTTAATGTGAAAATTGTAAAAATTACAGGTTGAGTCCCATGCAAACTACTGAACAGCCAGAACTGGTAAGTTTGTTTCCTTACATGGTAGGTTCCTCCACAAGGAGTTTATAAACTAAATATCACTTTACGATGAAACAATACATTTTGTATTGGCAATTATTCAATAATTTTAATGTGAAAATTGTAAAAATTACAGGTTGAGTCCCATGCAAACTACTGAACAGCCAGAACTGGTAAGTTTGTTTCCTTACATGAAGGTTAGATTAATGGGCAAGATACTTAGATATTCCATAATTTTCAAGTGACTCATTTCATTCACCATTTAATGGAAGAGGCTGGCACTATCTGTCTGCCCAGAGTGCAGTGATGCTGAGTCTCTATAAGATAACACAAAACTAATAAGCCACTCACAAAAGCCACAAGAGCTCTGACAGGACAGTTCCGATGGCTCCATTTAAAAGTATAAACATCCACTGTTGTTTATTGGGCCACTGAAATGTTTCTTCTTTGGAAAAGTGCAACACTAGAAATCCTGGCCACAGCAGTACAGCACATATTAGACCTACAAACCCTGAAAACATAATAAAACATTAACTTATCATTTTCAAATGGATAAATGTAAGAATAATCCAATATAATTATTTGTTATCGATGCACCTGCATGGATAACACACATCTCAGTCTGAAATACAGGTAACAGTAAGTTTTTTATCCAATGTGACCAGCCTGTAGGTTGTAAATAGATAAAAGAACCACATAAGGGATCAAGATGCTAAGCAGTGCATGAGCTACAGCGGCCAGGGACACATAGCTGAATTAATAAATGAACTACAGACATAAGAATATGTTCATTCCTGCACATACTGGTTTCATAACCATACCAGATTTAGTACAGTGTCACTAAACAATGGGTTTTCAAATTCTGGTTCAAGGTTACAGTGATCATTCTTGTCTCATTTAAAGCATTTTTTTTTGGGTCTCTTTGCTGTCCAACAATATTTTACTTTAAGTAAAGAGAATATATTACCAAAGCATATGCTATATTCTATTTGTTTTTTCCTACACTTAAAATTGTCAACCCAAATTATCTTGTACCTATATTTGATGAGAACATTGTGTGTTATTAGATAACCCATAGCTCATGCATGTGTTTTATTAGCTTATAACCATGACAACTTCACCATTTACAAATCTGAGTCTGCCACAACACATATTGATAACCAGTAACATTTTTGTATAGGAGGTATGACTTAAAATTAATGATAGGATTTTCCAGTTAACAAAAGAAGTGGGTATGAATTATACAATCTGTATTCTGTTTGCACTGAAATAATAGCGGTGAGTAAACTGAGAAGTCTTGTATTGCCCTATAGCCAGGAGAACAAAATTTAATCTTCTTAATATGCCTCAGGATATAAGAAGAGCCATTGCATGTATAATTGAGAGGTAATGCGGCTGCCTCTCAAAATAAGAGAAAGCAGGAAACGGGAGGGGGTTTCCTAATCTTGCAAGTTTTAAGCCTCCCTAGTTTCAAGGGAGGTGAGACCAGTGTCTACTCCTATTGGAGATGGATGATAAACTCTCACATCCTTTGAACGCGCTGTTTACGATGAAGAACCCCTGCCAGTTGAAAAATTGATATGAGTAACAATTATAAAAGTAATGAAATTCCTACCCAATACGCAACCTACCTTTCCCCAGGCCTAGTAAGCTGTATGAGCTTTAAACAAAATTGCAAAAACAACATACAGCATACACTGGCTACCCAGTAACAGGCATACACATACCTGTTTGAATACCAGGATTTCAAGTAAAACACTACCAAAGAAACAGTCAAGATTGAAATACTCAGCACAAGTAATTGTAAGCTTGGTGGTCTATTTTATCATTAACTTTATCCTTAATGTTTGGACACAGCTGTGCCATCACACTGCCCCTCTTAAGAAGTCAACAGACAAAGAACACGCTCTACTGGTTATCCTCGGCACGTAGGCATATGCCTGTGTGCCTGATTTAATTGGTATTGAACAGATCGTATCTTAATCTACAGTGGCTGATTTGCAGTCAGAATATTGTGACTCGACCTATTGTCGATAAGTAGTAGTATGGTTGTAGATGTCTTGTATATTAGTTGCACTAGTGCAGCTTCTAACTTTTCCAGCATAAATTTTGTCATTGAATGTTCTGTTACATTTTAATGTTTGCATAATTAATTTGGTTAATTATTAAGTTTGCCACACTTACTGCGCTGTAGCTTTTTAATCAACATATTTGCTTGCAAGCTTTCTTGCTATGATTTTCATTTTCTTCTAGAATGATAATGTCCTTATGGATTAGTTTGTTCAGTGAATGCTATTTTTTTGCTTGGACAAATATCCAAAAATTCTAGTTAATAAATCTACCCAAAAATTATTAGTACCTTCCCCTAGATCTAGTAAGCTGCAGGAAGTTTAAAATACCTACTACGTATAGCCGAAACATTTGGCTACCTGGCAACAAACATTAACCTGCCTGCTTGAATACTAGGATTCCAAGTAGATAGCTATATCTTAAGTTTCTCTAGTTCTTCTGACCAGTATGGTTTGTGGTTATTTCTGGTTCAGCTGACTTATAAAGATTGGTTTTCTTTTGCTGCTGTTAAACTATTCACCATTTCTTCCACATTTTTTATGTTGTATGATGTTATTGTTGTAGCACTACTCAGTATCATTACCTTATCACAGTTTGCCTTTTTTGACATTCCATCATGGTAGTGACTTTTGTTGAGGTGCGGGTTTTGCTGAGGTGGTGTATAATCTAGATTAAAAGTCAAACTTATTGGTCTGTGGTCACTGCCTCCCAGATGTTTTTGTACTATTTTATGCATTTTGTTTTGTTATAAAGGCTAGGTCTGGAGTAGATGATTTCCATTTCCTTGAGTAAAAGGTGGATCCTAAATGCTGCTATAGCTGAGAGTGGAGTAGAGGACAAGCTCTCCAACACTAGTCAAATACACTTGCAGCAAGTGTCTCGGGCAACCTTTTTCAACAATGTCCAACTACTGACCTTCACATGGCACACCTTTTTATACTATCAGGAGAATGGGAAAGCACCTAATGCCCTAAAAGCAGACAAATAATTTGGGTAGATGAGACTCCATTGCTCGGACAGTAGCTCATCCAGAAGAAATAATCTGACTCCAAATCACATGTTGTCTTGTAGGTAGACTGAGCACAGCTGATGGGTTAGGAGAGTTAAAAAAAAATGTAAAAAGACTTGCAAAAAGTGGATCTGCCAGGTTGAAAAGTGGAGATATTGCATTGCCACTGCAAAATGTGGCCCAACATGACAAACCAGAGTGAATGCAGAAGAATAAAATTATGGCTGACCTTCTGCCTAGTTCATTTGTAGCAAGTTATTATCTCCCAGTCTTCTACTTCTACTCTGGCAACTGTCTCGCTGCTCCCCAATTTTTATAATGACTATTAACATTCTCAACTATAATGCTATTACTTTCTGGTGCTTCCAGCAATATCAATTCCATAAGTTTTCCCCTTGGACAATACATTTTTGTGAAATTTTAAGGGTTTCCTTTCCTACCAAAATGTCAGTTTCTATTATCTTTGTTTGCCTAAATGTTTGGATGAGGATTTCTTAGTTCCATAACAGGTTGTTTTTCAGGAATAACACTCCTTTGTGCCCATTCCTGTCTCTGTATGGTTTGGCATGTTTTTTTAAACTGGTATGCTCTCGTTTGAAACTTGTGCTTGTGGCTCAGAAATGTTTTTTGGGTGCAAGCTACATCAATACTCCCAGCATAAAGTCTAGCTGCTTATTCATAACTCATTCTGCATTCAACTAGTGGATGTTTAGCATATTTTGGCTAGTAGTATTTATCCATCATTTCTGTCTTCTGGCACTATTCAGGCCAGGACAGTGAGCACCAGTAGCCATATGTGGACCCTTCTAAGGTTTGGGGCCAGGCGAAATAGCTTAAATGGCATGTGATATCTTAATGGATGTATCCAATTTTGTTTGGTTGCGCATGATGCTGTGCCTTATTTTACAGTTGAACACAGTAGTAATCCTCTGTACTTGTAAAAACACCCCCTCATAAAAACATCCAAAGTATAACCACAATTTTTGCATATGAAAACATGAGTTTGCTCTGATAAATATTTTCCTAGCATGATTTTTTTAAACTAAACAATTGCCCTGTTTCAAAATGGACTCGGCACCATGTTTACCTTCAATTTCATATCGAAAGTCATGAATAACACATTTGATTTTGTTTATGTGCATCTGTTATATTTGTGTTATAGCATTCATATTGTGCCCTAAGTGAGGTGATGAGGTTAAAAGAAACAGTAAGCCTCTCAGTTTGAAAAAAATAAGCACGAACAAATCAAACTTAGGCATGGATGTGAGTGAATGCAAGCTAAACCTATCAAAGTCAGGTTAGTACAATTCTTAAAGTTGAAGGAAAATTAGCAATGGAAATTAAAAATTACCCTAATCTTTCAGGCCCAATGCCGTCATCATCAACCTTGATACGACACTTTCAAATTATCCTTTTCCAAAAAGAACAATCTGCATTTCACTAAATTGTCCTCTAAGGACGAGACTGTCGGCTCTATTCAAGAAACCTATATCCCCATTGTTCTACACATTCATCTTCCACTTTTGCAAGAATCAATATATTTAAAGGAAAGAATGGGTTTATTCAGTTATGTTTATTTAGCTTTTGTGAGCATTTAAAATGATTTATATGTAGAAAACTTACTTTTTTACGGCAATCAAAATGCATTTGTAAGCTAAAAGAAGACTCAATTTCATTCTGTGAAATAATTTCACTCTACAAACATACCCTGGCCTCTATAAGGTAGAATAAGCATTGTACTACTATACATTTTTAGCCTGACACGTTTGCTTTCTTGGGTTAACTCTCACTAGCCTTTTTCTGTTGTCATTCTACTTGTAATTTAGATGATGGTTTGACTTTTCCCTTCTACTATATGAACTGCCTTCCAGACTGATGATTCTCATTTACACAGGGCATTTGGGTTTTAACCTGTAGCACTCCAATGTCCTGTCTCTTTGAACCAGCTCGGCCTGCAAAAACGGTGTGCAGAAAAATTTTTTTTTTTTTTGAACGGAGTCACTCCTGACAGCCATTTTTTACTGCTGACTACGCCCTCCATATATACACGATATTTTGCCGGTTAAAGTATCGCATGTGCGATTACAAATGGCTTTTGAACAGTTTTAATTTTGTATACGCCGTTTGGAGCAAGCCAACTTTTTGCGAAAGGGGAAGTAGGTTGTTGAGAAAGATTTTGATCGCGTAGATCTGTTTATTTTGTTTGTTTAAATGAAAGAACTACGTTTGAATTGGAAACTAACAGTTGTGTAGATATTGTAAACACAGTATCGATACGTTGTTGTGGTTTCCATGGTTTTCTATCGAAGCGACTAGGCCTAGTGGTCGAGTCCAAATTTTTCCCGAGATGTTCATAAATTTTCAACTTCATCTTTTTAAATCTCAAAAACTAACAAACATACAACAAAAACAATAACACCCACATGTTCGTTATGCTATTGTGTATCTACACACGAGAAAAACATATTTATTGACAAACAAACATAAAAGTTTCAAATTTTGAAAGACGACTACCACAGCGACTAATTAAGAAAATTAATTAGGTCAAATTTTGTCACTAATTATGTAGCGTGCCTAAGGTTAAGGTACCAGACTCATGTCTCACTCCTTCTCGTTCTAGAAAGAGCAGATCCCTCTGTGAGAAGACTAGTAGAGATGCTTTAGCCTTTAGGGGCTATGTGCTGCACATGCCTTCAAAGCCTTCAGCAGAATTGAAAGCCCCTCCTCAAGTCTACCGTCAGCATTTGGGACCTACATTATCTGAAAAGATTAACTAACTAACTAAAATAATGAATATAAAGTACACTATCCAAGAATCACATTAAGGATTTAATACTGACCAAAAAACATTGGTATGTCCATTTTGTCCTCGTTGTCAACCTTTCTTCGTATAAGAACCAGGTAAAAGGCATAGAACATGGCACTGGCCAAAGCCCACAATGCTTCAACTGGGACAGAGTCTTCCAGCTTGAGGTTTGACCCACAAACCATTGCAACACCAGCCAAGCTGAAAACAAAGTACTCACTGGCTCAAACTGATAATGGAAATTATTTTATAAGAAGAAAAATACTAATGAGAAATATCAGATAAGTTATCATTTCTGTATAAAAAAAGTAGGACTATAATGAATCTGTGTCATCCTCCAACTTATAAAATTGTTGCCCACTTGCACATTTGTCCACTACTGACTGTGCTATTCATCATTCCATTAATAATTATAATTTGTTCTAAATTTGTCATTGGTGTGACTGTATAATTTGTGATTGACGAATAGCACAATAAATTAGTTTTCTTTCATAATATTGATGTTTTTATTGAATTCTACAATTTTATTTTTACACAATAATGCTGCACCTTATACATAATTCAATTATGTATGTTTAATATCCAATATCATCATTTTAGCAGTAGCAGTATTGTTTATAATGAATTTTTGTTTTTACTGAAGTCAGTATGTAAAAATGCAGAGTTACATCCCATGTCCTGGACTTCTGGGTATAAATTGCGTAAATAAGATTGGGCTGTAAAATGGATCTACAACACTTCCCAAACATTTATTTTCAATTTGTGGTATATGTCCTGAGATATGACCAAAACAAACAACTGTTTACCTGATGAGAACTGCTGTCAATTTAGACAAAGTGAACTTGTCCGTAGGTCCACTTGGAAATATGGCTGCACAAATGAGGGTGAACAAGCCTGATGTTGCTGACAAAATATTCACTACTGCAGTTTCTGTTTCACTAACTGCCAGCTTGGACATGTAGCTGGCACAAAACCACTGGACAAGATCAAGTGTAAGAAAATGGTTACTACACCTTTTCACTGACACGTTATGTAACAATAAAAGTTGACTGATATATTCTGACATTGATGTTTGCTGAATTATATAGTTTGTGTTTTTGCTAATAAGTGGTGCACTACGACCAGACTGGAACCTTTCCATTTTGAGATTTTCCTGATTCATAGGCATCTCACAGTCTTTTACAGACCAGTCGTGTGGCACCCTGTGAGTAGCCTCTCAGGGCGTAGAATATGATGCTGTCCAAAGTGCAGGAGTCCCCACTCGTCCTCGCTGGTGTAATCCAAAGCATGATAATTTGGCACCATCTCAGCTGCAGGAGCTGCCGGAATGAGTTTGCATAATTTTGAAACCATCCGCCTTAGTACAACTCCGGATTTTCTGTCTGGGATTACTCCAGTAGACCTACCCTCTCCCGAGGTTTCGACAAGGCAGTGGAATCGTTGCCCGCAGATGATAGTTACTCGAAACATCCGATGATACTCTCATCATCCCAAGACTAGTCAGCACTCTCGGGACTTGTGGGTTTAAAAGTTCCACAGTTAAAAGTTTAAGAGTTCCTCCTCTCCAATCTCTTAGATTGGCTGTCAACCAAGGCTAATGAGCCCAATCTGCCCGCCCAGTTATACCAACGGGTACTCGGTTCGCGCCCCACAGCAGGCTCTGCAAGAGACACAATAATGTAGGAGAGGCCATTTGGCATGGAAACTCCTGAACGGCAAGTCGAACAGTGAATCCAGCGGCGATCTCTTCACCTGGAACGGAGACGATTTATCTGTATCTGTATCTAAATCAGACATTTCACTTTCCTTTAACGAGCGGGACGTCCAGCCCAGACCTCGCTATCCCCCAATACAGCAGCTGTTATTCATGCTCATGTTACCATAGAACCTCCTGCATGGTTTTCAATGTGACATGATCAACACCACATCAGTTCCAATGTGACTAAAAACATACCCTACAAATGCCCATTACAGGTCTGTCAACCAATTATGTGTCAATGATAACAGATGTGCCAATTACGTATTTTTTCTTTTTTCTGGCAGATCCTTTTTTTTTTCAAATTCTAATCCATTATTTAGTCAAGCTATCCATAAATCTTTGCATTTTATTTTCTTCTGTGATCAAGAATTTCTTATGTTTATCCACATTTTAAATGTCTGAAGATTTGTTTGCTTTTAATACTCAAAACATGCCCAAAAGTTTTTCTATAAGACAAATGAAATCACATACCAGTAAGCTGAAATATAAGGCCAATTTCACAACTTGTTTGACTGGTAACCTGTTCTGCAGAATTCTGAGTTTCTCTGCTGCTTCTATACTTGCTTGATAGGACAGGCGAGCCAGGTTGTGTTCTAATGCATACTTTTCTATGGGAATATGAAATAAAAATCAAATTAGTGCACTCCAAGTAGTAATAGTGGTACACTCAGTAGCTAAAATGATAGATATAAAGAGGAGCTTATTTATCTAGATTTCGCAAAGACCTTTGATAGAGTACCTCATCAAAGATTATTTCGAAAGTTAAAATCACATGGAATAGGTGGGGAAGTTGTGAAATGGAATTAAAATTGGTTAACGGGAAGAAGGCAGAGGGTGGGCATAAATAAGGAGTACTCTGAGTGGTGTGATGTAAAAAGTGGAGTGCCACAAGGCTCAATTTTGGGACCAATTTTGTTCTTGATATATACAAACGATTTGGACATTGATGTTGTATCCATGATTGAATAAATCGCTGATGACACAAAACTATGCAGTAATGTCTCATTTAAAGCAGAAGTGTACATATTGAGATCAGATTTAGATAAATTATGAGAATGGTATGTGAACTGGCAAATGGAGTTTAATGTAGATAAATGTAGTCATCCACATGAGTACGTCCAATATTGAACATAATTACAGAATGAGCGAGAACAATATTAGAAAGATAGAAAAGGAAAACTACCTAGGGTTTATAATAGATCATACAGATAAAGTGAGTGAGCAAGTAGGCAAATGCAATGTTAGGTGTGATAAAAAGAAATATTAAACATAGGAGCGAGGAAGTGATAGTCAAACTGTATAAAGCATTAGTTAGACCTAGATTGGAGTACTGTGTACAGGTGTGGAGTCCTTATCGTAGAGGAGATATAAACATGCTGGAAAAAATACAAAAAAGAGCGACAGAGGTGATAGTGGGATTCCAGAAAGAAGAAAGACTCAGAAATACCAGCCTACAGTGTCTAGCAATGAGAAGAATTCGAGGTGACTTAATACAGGTTTGTAAGAATATCAAAGGAACTGATAAATTAGACTATAGCAAGTTTTTTCCAAATACAACCACCTACAAGAACAAGAGGGTGTATCTACAAATTAACTAAAGAAAGGTCCAGATTAGATATTAGGAAATATTTTTTTAGTCAGAGTGGTGAATGCTTGGAATGAAATGCCACAGGAAGTAGTGGAGGCAGAGACAATTAATGCACTTAAAAATAGATTTGATGCGCATAACTTTTAAAGCAAGGAAATGTAAATGAAACTGGTTGTATTCAGATTTTGCAGTATTTTAAACCAGTATAAAGACGTTAAGTTTTAAGACTCCACACAATAAGAGCTTTGTGGTTACCATCACTTCTAGGTGTAGAGTTCAGGCTCTATTCTATTGGGTAAAGTTAATACAAACAGGGAAAAGCTTGAGAGCTGGATAACCATAGATCTGCACCTTCCCCAGGAGTATGAAGCAGCAAGAAGAAAACCACATCTATTATGAACAGTCAAAGGAGAATCTTGTGTTACCAACAACCAAGCCACTATAAGCAGCTTGCTGAGTTAAAGCATACAATCTAGTACCATAAATGAGTATTTGCAGATGACCAGTGTATGGTTGCTTGGTAATTATTCCAGCGGCCTATGGGCTCCTATCCTTTGGCCCAATGCCATATAGTGGTATCTGCAAGTGTTTGTAAGCTGTTGTTTAGTTCCGTACAAAGTGTTCCACTTGTCTGACCTCGGAGGAAGAAGGTCTTTCCTAACACCTGCAAGGGCCGAACATTAAAAAAAAATGATGTTCAAGAGCTTCACAGGGATGTGTGCACAGCCGGCACTCTGGAGCATATTCTGGTTGGATTCTGTTCAAGTAGCTATTAAGTTGTACGTGTTGAGTGTAAAGTCGGAATATGGTGCTTTGGTCTCTCCTTTTGAGGAGGCTGATGTTATCTTTGGGATGGCCATGTTTGTAGATTTCTCTCCCAGTATTTCCCATTGCCCATCTATTCAGCCAGGCCTCTTTGTTCCCAGTCTTCAGTACTTTTTTGACTGTCTGTATGGTTGTTGGTGTATATTGTTGTTCTTGACTCGCTCCCTTCATAGCCAGTCTGTCTGCCTTGTCACAGCCAGGTGTATTGAATGATCAGGGATCCATTATATAACTATTCTGACTTCATGGAATGTGAGAAGCTGGTTGGCATCTAGGGATATTTGGGTAAGTTCAGGCCTGCAGTGACCACCGTCTTTCAGATCTTGAAGGGCAGATAATGAGTCTGTAAACATTACAATGCTTTGAGCTTTTGACGGGAAAGCATTAAATACAGTCCTCAAGTGGTACAGAGCTACTTCCAATGCTGTTATTTCTACCTCATAATTTGAACATATCTTCCCACAGGCATCAAACAGCTCATCAAATGTTCTGTCTGGATACTCTATGTAGACTCCATATTCCACTTTAATGGTGGCATTAAAAGCAGATCCATCATTATAGACATGTATCCATTTTTCTGGGTAGGTGTCAATCGTTCTCTGTGATGTAATGTATCTGGACAAGACTATCACTTATTGAACAACAATATAGCGTCTTTCCGCTGCAGAATATGGCAGATTCAATAAAAACTCATATAAGCATTAAAAATCCTAAGAATATAATATAATCTTCTTATAACATTTCTTTGGTACAAACCAAAAATCATGAATTTAACTTTACTTAGCCTGAATCTTACTCAAGGAGAAAACTGACAGAAACTGTTTTTTTTTTTAAAATATAGAAATGCAATTCCGTGCCTGTTCAACAACTGGTGGAAGTAACAGCCAAATGCTACGAAAATCATTAACAAGCATGGTCTGGCACTAGCAAAGACAGAAATAATTTAACCCCATGACACTTGACAGCATTAAGGCAATTGAAATAATATAAAAATGAAGGAAAAGGATGAAGCTGCCTATAATTACCTGAAAGTTGCCGGACCTCGGACAGGTTGCTAAATCTCACTGTCTTGCTTGCATTCCCATCTGATATGTAAAACACACAATAAATGATTCTATGCAATGACTAGTGCTAAAGATATTCACGAGCAGACTTTTCTCTCAATAAATAGAAATCATGTATGTTTAAACACTACCGTAACTAGTTACCAAATAAAGCTGATACATGTGTCTATCTGTGAGCTTGCATTGCACATATACATAACCTCAATTATCAATTCCTTACAATGGCAAATAGCAATGTAATCACAAGTTTGCATTATTATCAACTTATTCTCTCTTCACCTACCTCCACTGCTCTCTATATCATCTATTGAGCAAATTAGCACTTCCTATATTCTCAATTTTTCCACCCCGTTTGTCGCTCCATAATATAACTTTTTTCTGTTTTTACCTTGCCCTTTTCACAAGATTTCCTAAGTCCTTCCTGAGTATGTGTCCAGTGAACCATGTCTGTTTTATTTTCTGCTAGCAGTGTTGTTGTGATATTATTTTCATGTAGTATATCTTTGTTGGAAGCCCCAACAAAGATGTGTATAATGAATCCCTACATTATGATGCAATCACATAGCCATCCAATTACTTTAAGATGGGCTCACCATGACATCATATGGTGAATTTATAATACTTCTTCTTCTTCTTACGCTGTCAGACATTTATTTTTTCGAAAAAAGCGGCGGTCATCCTGAAGCTATCAACACTGCCATAGAGCTTGTCTAATGTTGCCACCGGTGATGGCCACATCTGCTCTCTCTGATCCTCAATTTCGAGTAGTTTTGCAGCAAATGCTCATCGGTCATTTTCCCGGTACCACACGGGCATTCGTCAGTGCCACCTATCTTCAATTTGTTGAATAGGTGGTACCTCAGTCTATTGTGGCCAGTGCGAAGTCTGAAGACCACGACCTGCTCTCTTCTGTTCAACTGGTAATAGGCATCGTTTTTTGTGTAGCCAGTATGTTCGGTTTCCCATTTGGTCATGTATCTAGCTCTAATAAGCCGTTTTGACTTTTCGTATGTCATACTAGTATCTGGTTGTAGTAGTCTTGCACCTTCTTTTGCCAGTCTGTCTGTGTAATACAATATGCAATTGACAATTCCTTTTTAATTTTGAAATCTATGTTTTTTTATTTTATGTGTTTGCCTCACTAGTTTCTACTGGCGGAGGCGCGCCTATTCCGACCCAGACCGCAGTCAATTTGGGCGATATTAAGACGCATAAACAAGTGCTTGGATGCGTGTGTGTATCTGTTTGTACCTAGCCTGGTATTTCCGTGATGTTCCTCCCGTTGTTCCTCGCTTTTGATGTTCCTAGTTGTCCGCCATAGGTATTTGCATAAATATGCACAATTGTTTTCCTGGGACCATTTTGGGATTGAGTATATTTATTTTCTGTCATACTTGATTCGGATCTCTTTTTTTCTTTCCTGATTTTTTTTTTTTTTTTTTCTATTTAAAAAAAAAAAATATATAAAACCCCATCATACATTTTATACACAATTGTGAAGATAGCAGTGTAGTGAGGTGTACAACGAGAATGAATGAGATGGAATGATTGGGAAATATGACAAACAATATACTTGATACATAAGGATTAAGAGTACATTATAAATTAATTGAAAAGTGTTTCCTTCTGTTGTGAGGCCCATCTGTGTTGACCTCCTTCTGTCTGGTCTTGGTGTATCAGGTTTTGCCTGCTCTCATATTTTTCCATCGCATCCATGTACTCCAACTTGTAAGCGATTCACTGATTTGTGTGTCACCTTGTAGATCCCTCATCTCACCTGTGCCCTCTAGCTCTCGCAGTCAATTATGTGTTGAATGTGTGGTAGGCTCAGGAACAGAAGAACAATAGAAAGGTAGATGAAATCTATGTTCGCATTATGAGAATGTCAAATAAGCCAGGCTGGAGTAGATTACCACTGTAGAGCTTAGCTCAATGTATTCTATAGCCTTCATTTCTAAAACTGATATTATCATGAAGACATTTTTATCTTAAATAAAAGAAAGGTCACAAACAAGTGAAATGAGATAGCTGTACAAAGTGCTATTGTTATTTATACAACAGAATTGTTTGATCAGATTATTATAAGGAAAATAATACATAAACCTTCAACAGAAGGAGACAGGTTTTAAGGCAAGCCAGCATCAAGATGGATAGACATGTCAATAATATTCTGAAGACAAAAGAATGATGCTAAAAGAAGTAATGAACCGTTGTACAAGAAAAGATTCCAAAAGGTGTAGAACGCATAACTAATCTAGTGATGCTAAATCATCTGTTCCGAGATCAGCATTCTTTGGATTGACCTTCAATTTCATAGTAATGTTAACTATTGTGGAACTAGCACAAATAAAGATAAGCAGTGATTGAAAAAGATCTAGAAATAATATATAAAAGGACTTGTTAACTCCTCTATAAATAAAAGTTCATCTGCGGAGAGACTACTCACTACATGCATCATCAGACTCTCCTCCACTGGTGTGGCTGTCATAGTTCTCATACTTGATGGGGACATACACTGGAGATCCCTGAAAAAGAAAGCAGAACAAGTCTCACTTTTCATTGCTCAGGGTATGATTCCTGCTACTGATATGCTCCAGTGGACCCAGTTGTAAATGAGTACCTGGTATACAACTAGAGAAGAATAAGGCAAGGAGAAAAGGAATTAACCCCCCCCCCCCCCCCCCACTGTTGTTCATGACAGCTACTGCACACTACTTTGATAAGCCAATACATGTCCATGGCGCATGTGAGCACACAAGCCATTGATCACATGATATCACTTATCAAATCTCTCTACCACCTATTTCTGTCCCCACAGAGAGGAAAAAAACGACCTCCTTAAGTAATTAGTGTACATTCTTGTATATTGTGTCCCTCTGTACTTCCAATTCTCTTTATATGTGAGATGTTTAAGGCAGTACTTGGCTAGTAATGCCAGTTTCATATAGTGTATCTATTCTTCTTCTTCTGCATACATCCCGAAAAGGACACTGTGTCATAGTTTACAGCAAGGCTGCACTTTCCTGTCTGACACATGGTTTCAGCACAACATTTTGGGGGTCGAGTTTGCCTTTCCTCTCCATTACCAATTTACTCTAGCTAGGAAAAAAACAACCTCTGTGTATCCATTACAGAACCACAACACATTGTTACTGTCACTATCACATGTGTTGCAGAAAAATACATTCCGACATATTCCTCTGTTGTCATTTACTGTATCCAACTATCTCGTTAGAGCTTACAGATGTGAGCAAGTAAAACGAAGGCAAACGGTAGGAAGGCAAGATTTCAAGGGAAATATTTAAAATTCTCAGAACAAGGAAGAAGGTCATAACACTGTGGTGGATAAGTCAAACGGACTAACAGCTACATGGATTAGTAAAATATGAATTATAAGATAGATATAGTTACAAAACCATAATAACAGAAAAATAATAAAAAATCAACAGGGAGAAGCATAAATAAAAATTAACAGGTTTACAGAAAACAGAGTATTGAAGCTGGCAGATTCAACTTACAAGTATTCCTTCAGGCTCAACTGGTGGGGATATTGGTGCAACATCTTCACTGTTCATCTTGATAAAGAAAAGTGACAATTATTTATTTCAGGTAAAATAGTTAATTAAACTCATGCATTTCAAAATTTATGGGACCTCTGGGTGCATTTATTTTACCAATGTAGAACCTGTAACATGTAATAAACGTTAAGAATGCAAAGGAGAACACATATAAATTAAGACATAACATATGGAGTTGTATGTGTGTGTATGAAAGGGGTTCATTTTGTATTAATCAAGAATTTAAAGTATTTGTACTTAACTTGCAGCACATCTACTTGTCAGCTTCGCAACATTTTATGAAAATTGTGTTGTTATATTGGCTCATTGATCTGTTAACCCTTTAAACACTGCGCAACCATAACCGCCCAAAAATGTTAATGTATTTAGAACCTAATATGCCTGTTACTGGTCAGCAATCATCTACTCTTAATTTCTATGCAACGAGAACATTTTTTTTGCACAATAAAATTCTGTGAGTATAATAACCTTACAGGAAGTTATTGTTTCATTTGAGACCAAAATGGCGGTGATGGTTTTCTATAAGGACAACAAATTTTCAAAGTTCATCTTCAATCTGTGAAAAATGTGGCTATTGCCATTTCATCGGATGGCTACAGGATATGAAAAACGTGCTCAATAAATAGCAAAAATATCAGTAGTGATTCTGAATTGGACACTAAAGTTATTGTGATAAAAAATGTTGACATGATGGAGATTCTGATAAGGATACTGAAGCTGGCCGTTGCTAATAAGCCTCGAGTGACAGATTGACAGAAGTAAATATTGAAATTTTCACAGAATCTAGTGGGCCTGTCCTTGGTCCAGAAGCTACTAGCTCTTCTGTTAACAACACTGACAGATGTGTACATGTTGAAGCCATGATTAGTTTCAATGGCAGATTCATGGCATCAGAAATCAAAGTTGGCATTTTGCAAAAGCCAAGTCGGGCTACACGCTGGAATATTAGATTCTACACTCGAAATGTAAATATAATGCAGTTTAATAAATAACACTGCTTTTACTGCCATAACTATTTTTCTGTAAAACATGTTGAGAATTTGCTCTAACGCAAAAGTTACAGACTAGCAACCACTCTGCAAGCCCAAACAGATGGTGATCTCACCCTGATGCCAGTAGATGTTTACAAGGGACAATGCCATTTGACATTTCATTCAGACTTATAAAGGTTGTAGAAAAGACCAGGCAAACATGATAATGTGGAGAAAATAGGTTAATAAAAAAATATATATACTACTGTGAACATCTTTTGTGACTTCCATTCATTTAATATCCAATACATTTCATAAATAATAACAAAGTTCTGTTTTCCTGGAAGTGTATCAATTTTTCTATATAATTAAAATTTCCATTTGCATTTTGAAATGTATCAATATATTTAATCCTTTTTTTCTTAAATAGTACATGTATGCTGAAAAGAGTTATCTCCCTATGCTTAGGAGCGTGAGATGTATTTCCTAATTTGAGATTACATTATAAACGGTTCATGGATTCCATATTGAGGGGGAAATGTCTCGATGATTTAGGTTTAGTAAAGTATAGTTTTTTTCCAAGTTTGGGATAATGGCATTCCGTGGTTATGAATTTGAAAATTTCAAAGTTTTCAGCTTGTCATAGATAAGTCTATTTCCTAGGCAGTTATTCATCAATTTTCACTGTACACGGACAATGAGCATTTTTATATTTTACAGACAATAGCAACAATTAATTTGCATTCTTAAAAAGCTCACAGCTGAATTACCAGGACAAGGGAAATAGCGCAGCCAAAATTAAACGTACTTGTACAATACAATTAATTTTTTTTAAATATCCAATTTTGTAATTTATAATAGTTGTCCATCACAAGTGATAAAGACCACTCTCTTTGTTCAGCCGTGTGGACAGTCGTATCTCTTGCTGTGTCCGCTGAAATGGGTGACTTGCGCGGTGATTTGGATTAAAGTGAGGAAGAAACTGCGTCTTTTGTCAACCTCACTCACAGAGCCTAAGCTACCTTTTGCAAGTGGCAAGTAATTCATCGAGACAACTGGAGATAGCATAGGATGCAGATTTTGCCTCAGGGTTACCACCGAAGCCTTTCCGTAAACATGTAACCCGCAGGGTAGAAAGGTGGGATGGCATCTAACGCAGTTTGTCGTTATTTTTCGATTACCACAAGAGGTCGTATGGACAACACTCAGCGTGTGAGTGAGTCTGGCATCTCTCCCTAGCTGTATTCAGCTCATCATAGTAGCATCTAAAATTCCCACACGCCAAATTCGTGAAGGTGAACCGGCAGAACTAACCCGTGAAATACGACACAGGTATAAGCGTAGTTCCATTCAGCCGGCGTCCAGACCAGGATAAACGGATGGAAGAAATCACAAAAAAAAGAACTAAATAACAAGTCCCGACGGAAAACAACACCACGTTTCCGTGAACACTAGTGTAAGTCGTCGACTAGTGTGAATTCCAGGCGAATCCGTGGTCTGGCGGCATCCATAATGATCCAAAACAGTAGAGAAATGTAGACTCGCAGCCAGTTATGGCGCCATCTGTGCCAGATTTATATTTCAACTGGAGTTTGAAACACATATATAAATTACAAAATTTGATTTTTTTTTAATTCATTGTATTGGACAAGTACGTTTAATTTTTGCTGAGTTATTTCCCTTGTTCTGGTAATTCATCTGTGAGCTTTTCTGATCAGCTGGGTTTGAATGAGTTAATAAATCGACGGAAGGGCACCACCAGGAGTGGAGCCTGCGGCTTAATTTGACTCAATACGGCCAACACTGAAATGACTGACATGCAGAGACCACTTTCCTTGAGTCTAATATGGAACGGGTGTTGGATTTAGACCCTATCTGGGGTTATGCCCTCTGTGGCTCGGTTGGTCTGCATTCAGTGTTTGATAAAGGAATTGACGGAAGAGCACTACCAGGAGTGGAGCCTGCGGCTTAAATTGACTTAACACGCCAATACTGTAGAATGACTGTCAAATCGAGAGCACCTTCGTGGGGTCTAATAGTGAACATGTGCTGGTATTAGACCCACGGAAGACAGGTCAGTCTCTTAACCCCCTAATGACAGAGCGCCTGCTATGGTAATCTGGTCTTAACCCTGCAGAAATCGCAGGTTCCAGAAACGTGGCCATTGACAAACTAAAAAGCCCTCTATTGATACGTCCGGTCTAATATTGAACGGGTGCTGGAAATAGACCCTCGGAAGACAGGTAAGTTTTACCCTACTAATGACAGGGCGTTGCTACGGTAATCCTGCTCAACTCGAGAGGAGCCGCAGACATTTGGTTCACGTACCAGGCTGATAAGCCATGGGCGCGAGGCTACAAGGTGAGGGATTACGGCCGAACGCCTCTAAGCCAAAATCCCGCCCAAAAGCTCAGCACGATTGCAAAGGGAGGCTTCGACATGGTGGGGACCTGGGGCTCCCGCTCCATTCCCGCCCGGTCGAGCCGCAGAATGAGGTCTCTGCCGTCCGCCGATCAAAGCGGGTGGGAAGTTGCTCGATATTCACCCCATACGGCGATGAGGTATGAAACCATTTGTAGAAGACTTAGTTCTCGGTCGGGGTGCCCTAAGCAGTAGATCAGCTACCTCACTGCGAACTGCTGAGACTCAACCCTTGACCATGAGATATGTCTGCACACCAGGCGAACAACATCTCCGTGCAAGGACCAGGCTTGTCCCCTGGTCAAATGCACTATTTCGAGAGGAATCACAGGTCGCTGACATTTGGTCCACATGCTTGGCTGATAAGCTACCATCTGAGGGACTACGGCCGAACGCCTCTAAGCCAGAATCCCGCCCTAAATCTCAGCACCGCTGTGATGGGAGGCTACGACATGGCTGTGGCAGAAATGCACCTGGTAAAATGCACTCCTGCCTCGCTCTTTGCCTCTGTCTGCTATCAGTCATCCCAATGGACGCAGAAGAGATGCAGTCCAGCGGACATTGCACCTCCTGCCCTATTGTGACAAGCTCCCGGGTGGCGGGGAATGCTAGGCGTACCATCACTGCAGATGAGCTGAGAAAATGAAGGGAGCAAAGAGATACCTCACTCACATGCATATGCTACGTTTCTGGCAGGACGTGACGATCCTGGGACAAAGTCACACTGGACTGTCTCTCTTCCGGGATAGTACAAACTAGTACATAGTCCATCATATCATTGCCAAACCCTATAGACACGAGTAGGGAAGACTCGATAGTCATGCAAGACAACTTCCTAAGAGAGACAACTCTGACCAAAAACAACTGCTGCCTTGCAGTTAGGCTGGGGACAGCCAAAGGCTAAGGAGGGCAACCCTACAGAAACGCCTGTTGAAATCGGATGCACTGAGCCACAGGCGTAACAAAATAAAACAGTGCAACGTAAATATCGCTGTAAACAGCGTACAATTAAGAAGAAGAAGAATGAGTTAATATATATTTTGTGCCTGGACAAAAGTGCTCAGCTACCTTCCTAGAAGATTCACAGAAAGAAGCTCAGGTGTTAAAAAATGTCTATCTGAGAACTTAGAACTGTGATCATTAAGGCAGGATAACAAAGAAATACCTGAGAACTCAGCAGAATACAAAACAATCAGAAATATTGAAATGGTTCAGCTATGTTGTTAGAATGCACTCAATTATCTATAGTTTTCCACACCAAAACACTGGAATGAAAGTAGTGAGGACATACTTAGATGTGATCTAATGATCACAGCCAACCTGGACTACAAAATAATGTTACTGAATTTCTCGAATATCATTTAGAAAAACAATAGTTTAATTCCTCTATCAAAGCTGCCCAACCATGTTCCGCAATGGAAAATTTAAAGACTATATCAAAGTTAAAAATTATACTAGAAACACATTTCACTGATTTGTTGAATTTAATTTTATATTGGTTCTGAAAAGAGTATTCCATTTTACACCTGTGTTATAATTAGACCCCCTTACACTAACTATGATAGATATGACATACCATTTTGTGGCAGCACTGATCTCTCCAAGGTTTCCATACAATGAACCCAAAAAGGTATACAGAAAACATAACAGTCCGAACATAAGTTGTGAAAAATGCTTTCTTACAGTCTGTCTCTGGAAAAACAAACTGAAAAGACAAATACAAAAGAATACATTTTATTAAGTGTCATCTACAAAGAACACAGAAATTAAAATCAAACTGCATAAATAGAATGTGATTATATTTGTAAGAGCACATTAAGAATATTAATTAGATAATGTTATAAATATACCTCTATATCCCAGGCTAGAAGCTGAATGACTAAGCAAGTATAAATATTTATTCCTTGAATTATATCACCATTTTGGGCCCTGGAATGTTTGTCTGCTTCAAAATGATACTTTCCATGGCAGCACTCTCCATACTTAACTATTTAGTCCCTTCTTAATTATTTTAGCTACATTTGTATGCTATTCTTATAACTGTTTTACAAACATCCTCTTGGCTTCCTACCATCTTCTGTACAAGCACGATCTATCTGGTAATGTCCACCAAACACTCCCAGTGCATCAACATGTCCGTGTTTAGTTCTTGTTTTACTCTTATATACTTTATAAACATTATCTTATTCTTTTCATCATCATCATCATGTAGCATGTCCTTTGTAGAACGTCGCTCCCATCACAGTCTGTCTGAATGAAACTCGTTCTCTTGCCAAAACACCAGCCTCTGCCACAGTCATACTCAGGCATTCCTGGATATCTTGGTACCATCGTCTTCTTGGTCTACCCCTTCCTCTTTTGCCTGGCACCATACCTTCCATCACTGTTCTCTCAAGACTGTTCTGTCTCTTGATGTGACCAAAGTATTTGCATTTTCTAGCCAAAATGGAATTGATAAACCAGTTCTCCTCCATGCTCAACACTTGCTGAATGTCTACATTTGTTTTTTTCTCTGTCCAGGGTATTCTGAGGATCTTTCTGTAATATTTTGACTAGAAGGATTCTATTCTTTGTCTAGAAGTTTTGGTAATCGTCCATGATTCACAGCCATAAGCTGCCACAGGAAAAACACAGGCTCTCAAGACTTTTACTTTTATCATTTTGTTGGTGCCCTGCCATAATTTCTTCAGGCTGTTCAGTCTCTGCATTGCCATAGCTAGTCTTCTGATTTCTTTCGAGCAGTCGCCATTTTTGTCAATTCTGGAGCCCAGATATTCAAAATGTGTGACCTGATCTATTTCCTCACCACCCACTGTAAATTTATGCTGACATTGTGTTTTGTCGGTGGTCATTATCTTTATTTTATTTATGCTTATGAACAGATTTTAACCTTTACTATGTCCATTAATGGCTGAAAGTAGCTGCTCTAGCCCTTCTGCAATTCTTGATAGTATCACTGTGTCATCTGCGTATCGTAGCTCTGGAATCTCGTACCCCCCAATCGTAAATGGGTCGAAATTTTCAATGTTCACATCTTCTCAAACATTTCTCATTATACATTCTACATATATGTTGTACAGATAAGGTGAGAGGATTCATCCCTGTTGTACTCCCTTTTGTACTGCAAACCAACCTGATGTTTGCCCAGATACTCGGACAGCGGCTTGTTGATCTTGGTATAATGTTTCAATGAGATGAACTATATGCAAAGGAAACCCCATTTCCTTCATGATTCTCCACAGATTTTGATGTTTTACCGTGTCGAAGGCCTTAGTGTAATCAATGAAACATGTGTACAGGTCTTTATTAAACTCTCTACATTTTTCATAGATATTCCTTAAATTGAATATGTGGTCCCGGGTGCCTCTGTCTTTCCTAAAACCCGTCTGGACTATGTGAATTTCAGATTCAAACCTTTTCTCTATCCTTCTTAATAGGATTCGCAAGAGCATCTTGCTAGCAGTGGTGTTCCAAACTCATAAATGAGCAAAAATGAAAGAGTCATCAAAGACATTAACACTAGCAACTGAATAATCGCATCACAGTTAATAATGTTTCAGGCATCCAAAATGCAGTATTTTTGTGTAACTAACAAATTGTTAGATTCAATATTTTGAAAGAGTTTCTGACATGGCAGTCACTGCCTGACTGGAAATTAAATTAAGAACCAACGGATGTTTTTGCAACAATATGCCTTGCTGAAGAATGCAACGCCCTTAGTAAAAAATAAAATGTAAATAGAGATCCCATTTCATGCCATGCAGCATATGAGAAATGTGGAGTTTGGACCATATTATTTGATGACCTACAGCACATAGTGAATGATGTGGTCAGTATCATGCTGACCGCCTTTACTACTAAGATTTTTTTCTGGTAACCAATATCTGTGGCTGGGTTGACCACAGGCCAGTTTGCAATCAGAAAAAAATCCTGCACCAACTGGGGATTGAGCCCTGATTTTCTCTTAGACTATGCTATAAATTACTGCTGCCAATTTGTCCTACCAAATATTGTTTTATGCAAGGAAAGTTGTGAATGGTTAACTGAAAAATAATATATAAGACTTCTGAACAGTGACAAGAATGAATAATATCACAAACCTGTGTTATCTCTGAAGAAACCACCCAGATAATATCAACTGCTAGCAATAGTGTAATACCCAGCATCAATCGATGGGTTCGATTAAGTTTGCTCAGTCCAAACATGTTTATACTAAACACGTTTTTAAGTATTAAAACGGGAGCTAGCTTATGCCCCTCTCCTGGAATTCCTTCTCACACCCAGCCAGCATTTGACAGTGGTGATCTGGCCTGAAACATTTACAAATCAAATAGTTTATAATTTTATCAGATACTATGATCTACAAAACAGATGTTGAAATATGTGTTATCTTAGATACTGAACTTAGATAATTTGTCACAGTGATTTACTAGATATCAGGTTATATATGTTGTTATTGCATTCAGATTAATTGTTAGATCTAACATAAAGATGTTGAGATAATCAAAATCGGTGTCAAATGGAATATGATTTATTTCAAAATTCAGTTTCTCTTTCTTAAACACATTTGACTTAATGTACAACAAAGATAATCTTCTTCTTCTTCGTACGCAGTCAGACAGTAACCATTATTTTTTCGAAAAAAGCGGCGTTCATCCTGAGGCTGTTGACACTGCCATAGAGCTTGTCTTGTGGTTCCACTGGTGATGGCCACATCTGCTCTCTCTGATCCTCGTATGTCGGGCAGTTATGCAGCAGATGTTCAGCGGTCATTTTACCGGCACCACACGGGCATTCGTCGGTACTACCTATCTTCAATTTGTTGAATAGGTGGTACCTCAGTCTATTGTGGCCAGTGCGAAGTCTGAAGACAACGACCTGCTCTCTTCTGTTCAACTGGTAATAGGCATCGTTTTTGGTGTAACCAGTATGTTCGGTTTCCCATTTGGTCATGTATCTGGCTTTAATAAACCGTTTTGACTCTCCATACGTCATACTAGTATCTGTTTGTGGTAGTCTTGCACCTTCTTTTGCCAGTCTGTCTGCCTCCTCGTTGCCTTGGATGTTGCAGTGTGATGGGATCCACTGTACCCCTACCCTTTTTGGTGCGGACTGCTGGCATAGTTGACAGAGTACTGCTCTTAAGTCATTAAGCTCAGTCAAAGATAATCTGAATCCACTCAAACTTAATTACTATTTTCAAACACGCAAACAAGAAGCAGCAAAAATTAAAGAATATTTATATTATAATTAGGTACTTCCATATTGACTGGATTTCTATCTTTAGAACAGTGGAATCCCTTACATTATGAGGATTCAAAAATGGTTCCATGAGAAATTGAGCTCTGTGTGAACCCTGTTACGGATGTTGTTATTTCTTCTACATAACCTGATTTATTTTATGAGTAGGTGGGAGGAGAGGGGGGGAAGGAGAGATATGTAAGCCAAATGGAAGCTGATGGCATTAGGTTTTCCAATACTGAGGCCATTATTCAAAAATTGGTAGAGGGGAATCGGATTTCATAAGCAATTATAAAATAATAGTTATGTTTGCATACTTATACAATCAACAATAATATTTTTAAGTTCAGCAGTTAATATTCTGCATACACTTATCTGTATGTTTAGTAAATATGATGACTGGCTGTTGAGCTAGAAAAAAGAAAGCAAGCAATTTTATCAATTTCATCATTTTGTTAGGTATCTGCCATTTTTATCCTCCTCCACACCACGAATAAATTAGTTACACTACCTATTATTGTCGTACTTATGTACAGCAGTTGCATTTTTTAAATTCTGCACAGCCAGAGGTGTATCTCGGGCATCCGATGGCATGACTACATCCGCATCTAGAGACCTCCCAATTTCAGAAACACTTGACCACCGCCAAGTTTCTTTGTTCGGTCATGTTGTATGGCTGGGCCAGGAAACCCCAGCCCACAAGTTGTTCTTCAGCTTTAAAAGTTTTTCCCCTGGCCGGCTGGAGGCACAGAAGAGGTCACCCCCGCACAATATGACTTCAGCAGATAGCAACCTCTACCTCTGCTCTTGACGAGACCTGGAACCAGACCGCGATAGTGGGTCATGGATGTGGCCGCCGACGCAACGGGCATCAGACGCCGAAGCAAACATTATTATTCATTTATCTGTAGGTATGATAAATTTGTTGATGGTTGGTCATTGAGTTTGAACCAAAAAGCAAGCAATTTTAACAATGTCTAAGATATTGTCCACTCCACTGTACTAATTGGCTCCCCTATAGAGTCCAACCTTTTTGCAGATTTTAAACAAAATTAAATAACTAAATAATGTGTAACATTTTTTGTGGGGTTGATGTAGTCATGGTTGATATATTTTCTAGGGCTATCTAACAGTTGTATCTGTAATGTAATGCTTTAGTCACTAAAATTGAAAATTGTACTGAAGTGTAGACTCATAAGACTGTAGACTAATATTATTATTTTGTTTTATTTAGTTTGACTTTCAATTTGTTTATAAAATGTCAGTGTGTATTAATATTATTACTATATTAGTAGTTAAACTATTAGTACACCTATTATTTTATTAAGTAGATCTAGATCTATTAGAACTTGATTCTTAAAATGAATTATTTGATATAGAAACTTAAATCAAGTAGGTCTATCATGAAATAATAAAATATGTGTCTAGTTAAACTGACTAGTTACTAGTTTTTGTAAGTTACACATCAATTAATGAATCAAAGGCAAAGGCCGCCGTTCATCGCAGACGATGATGGCATAATTTATTTTGCTAGCAATATTTTTAGTAAGGATTAACTGCGCTACTTTTTATCCTCACTCTCTTGTCTCCTGCCGTCCAATTCCAGTGGCAAGTCAAGGATAAGACGACTAGGGGGCGACGACAAGATGCAGAGAACTCCGCATCAAGCACCCGTGAGAAAGACAGTCCGGAATTGAACCCACACCACCTGATCATGAGGCCAAGGCTTAGCCACGGAATCCCCAATTAATGAATAATGTATTGATAAATTAGTAAACATGAAAGCATACTACTAGTATTACTAGTTCAGTAGTTGACCTTGTAAAACCCTCATGTTTACAAAATCGATGTCTCATTGTTTGCTTCTGCGCTGAACCTGATTTATTAGTAAATATTAGTAATAATCTTGCCAACACTGCCAACAGTCACAAAGCAACAGCCAACACTGTCTTCGTATAATTAACAACAATACTAATAGTAATAAATATACTATTACTTGCTGTATACTTTATTACTTACACCACTAACCAGACTAACCTACTTACTTAGTAAGAGTAAGAGTTAGTTACTACAAATACAATCTTCATTTGAAGAATGAAGGAAAGAAAAAAACTGCGCTCTAAGTTCATTCTCAAAAGAGCTGCAGTCCGAGAGAATATCGGACAGTTGAGAATTATAATATAATAACAGTTAGTCTACATACTACACAGACTACTACCTGCACGTTACATTCATTTTGTTTATGATTTTCTCATAAAATTATAAATCAAAAATGATATTTTGCTTCATTTTGTCTAATCGGGTGCGACTAAAACTGACAGATGTTTGTAGTCTATTGGCAAACTAATTACACGATGTCTGCAGCATGTAAATATAATATTATAAAAGCGAAAATGTACTTAACAGTTCAGGTGTGCATGTCACAAATCAGCTGGCAGTTTCTAATCAGATATAGTAAAAAATGTTGGAGAAATCGGTACTAGACTAGAAGAACATGAACAGCCATTAAGTACAGGTACACTATTACATCACAGACTAAACCATGAACTGGCACTATCACACGGGAATTATAGTGATGCAAATAAATTAAAAGATATTTTAAATCAAAATAAGAAATAGCAGTATGGAAATCTAGAAAATGCTTAATAAAATATACTCATTTTGGTGGAATGAGTTATTTATATTTTTTTATTAAAAAGTACATGCCATTTTGGCCCACCATTTGGGAAAAAGGGGAAAAAAATATATTTGCTTCGTAGTTAGAAAAAGTTCGTATTTTAAAAGCAAGCATAATTTATTTTATATTTTCTTGACAACTTAGGATTGTTCACGAATAACGTCAAGCAGTGAGGGTGCAAGGAACAAGAACTACATTTCATGGCAATGTGTGGAATTTAGAGGAGGTGGCGTGGGCCAGTATTGTTCTCTTTTTGCATGTTAGAGCGTGCAGCTTTGTAGAATGTGTTGAAAGACACGTTTTGGAAGACTTCGAGGAAATGTTTGCGACTGTCACGGAATCTTACTTAACTACTTAACTTAACTTAACATCTTCATACTGGTTTAGAAGACTCTACAGAGTCTGTATACAACCAGTTTCATTTACATCACCTTGCTTTAAATGCTATGCTCATCCAATGTATTCTTCAATGCATTAACTGTCCCTGCCTCCACTACCTCCCAGTGTTAGCACAAAGATTATATCTTGGCGTTGTGTTAACTATCTTTCTATACGATTGCTAAACAAGGACAGTCTATAACAGAAACCAAAGGAAACTCAACTATATCTACGTGACCTGATCGTGGATCCACTGAATGACCAGCCATGTGTGTTCTGCTGACAGCTGTCTTCGGGAATACATGTATTGCTTTAAAATCTCTATCTTTATAAGTTTTAAAAGCTAATAATACTGACGAAGTATCAGTCAGAAATAATTTTTTATTAACTGATTTCCTCATTGCAGTTTACAAGCTCAGCGGCAGCCTTCAGTGCCTCAACTTCTAATGGAAGTATTTTTGGAACATGTTCCCGTTGTGAGTACATTTTCAACTTCCTATCCGAAACAAGGCCTTCTGGATGCACCCTCGCTCAAAGTACTAACCCCTAATCGACTATGGTATTGTCCGAAAGATAGACATGCATTATGCGCGACCGACCAAGCTAATGTGTGGAGCCGAACACTGGACCGACCATCGCAAACTAAAAATTTGTATCCAACCAACCAGGCGCCTTCACGGTGAGAAAACTCAAAAGAAAAGTCTAGATGTCACAAAGTTGAAGAACATGTACGTCAAATAGTCATTTAATGATACTGTAGAAGACGGTCTACAGCCGATCTCATTTGACGATAAAAGTGTGGCAACGAAAGTTGCAGTCTTAAGTGAACAGATCGGCAACACTGTCTATGAGATCCAGGGTCCACCCAGCAAAAGACAATGACTGATTCAAGAAGAACGCATGAATCATAAAAGAGATGTCGGTAGACAAGACAGTCTTCACAATATCTGTCTCAAAGATCCAATGTCTGCATTTAAAAGGACGCTTTTAACAAGATGCGTAGAATTGTCCTGTGTAAACTATGTCAAATGTGGGACACATGGTTGAGTAATGGAGCAGATGAGATCCAAGGTTGGGATTAAGACTTTGAGCAGCGCATGAGCGGCAGCTATCAGCGATTAAAAAAACTGACTGCTAGCGTCAGGGACAGCGAACCAGAGCTGCCAAGACCCTTTATTCATCTCCACGCAGTGATCCTGGATAACAGGATGCAATAGATCAGACTGGCTAAGTGAAAAGGATCGAAGAGGGAAGGCGACCCAGAACTCAAAAATTAATCCTGAAGTCGGATGTGTCAGATCGAAAAGGGCAAATATCGCAGTCAAGCTGTAAACCACGACACAACGCACTCCGTTCTCCGGACTACATCCTGCTACTTGCAAAGCCCTTTTCGTGGCTTGGTAACGGGAGTTTGAGAACGAACGAAAAAGAAGAAGATCCAATGTTTCGCTGATAAAAAAATTACATGGATAACCTTTACCACGAACTCAAAGCGGTCTATGGTTCAACATAATCAAGTCCATTGTCCCTTCTTTAAGCTTATGGAAAAACAATAATTACTAACCAACAAAAAAAAATGGGCCACCTCTGGGTCGAACATTTTAATGTTGTTCTGAACCATACATCATCAATTAACAATGAAGCTATCGACCACGCGCCCAAGTTCCTGCGAGTATAAACGAATTACTATATTTTATACCAACACAAGACGAGACCCAAAAAGCGATTCATCAACTCCCAGCTCAGATTCAAGCCATATTGAAGTCTATACAGACTTCAAATATAGAAACTTCACATTATCTTCCAACAAATATGGCAGAGTGAAATAATCTCGCAAGATCTCAAAGATGTGTCAATTATACATGAATGTAAACGCAAAGGTAATCGTTAAGTCTGTAACAGCCCATGTCAACTCTCTATTACCAATCACAGGGATGATCGGATGCAGACGGCCCTAACATCGCTGGAAGAGTGGGCGAACTCATGGCTGGTTAAAATAAACGAGGAGAAAACCACATGCACAATATTCTCGCTTTCATTAAAACCCCAAAATACCAAATTAAGTCTAAATGGCAAATTCCTGCAGCCAAACGACAACCCAACCTATCTGGGAGTCACATTTGATCTGCGCATGACATGGAAAAGTCAGATTGAGAGAAACCGAATGAGAGCCAGAGAAAGAATGGCAATCATGAGGAAACTTGCTCGCACAAGCTGGGGAGCAGACGAAGGCATACTAAAGAAACTGTACACTGGAAGAGTGAGACCAGTTCTCGAGTATGGCATTGCGGCATGGACAACAGCAGCAAAGGCGAACTTCGACAAAATTAGCAAACTTCAAAACCAAGCCATGAGAATTATAACAGGAGGCATGAAGTCAACGCCAATTGTAGAACTTGAAAAGTTTACAAAACTGCAATCCATGACCGATAGAAGAGACTGCAGAGCCCAGCTGCAGTCAGAGAAACTCCGAAGACTGACTGACCATCCAATGCACCAGAGACTAAACAATTTGGGAAATGGGAAACTAAAGCGGAGAAACTTTGCAGAAATAGCCAAAGCAAAGATGCACGAAGATCCCATAAACGCACTAACAACACCAAAACCCATCACTACTGTACGAAAACCTACCTGGAGGCAGGATATATTTCCAGAGGTGGTAGAAAATATACCAGGTATTGCAAACAAAAACTGCCAGACTGAAAAAGAAAGGAGAGATACTACCCTAAGCTTCATATCGAAAAGCTACCCAAGCATGGACTGGACCCATGCATACACCGACGGTTCTGTAACAAACACTACACAGAACGGAGGGGCAGGAGCATTCTTGAACCTACCAAATGGAAAACAAATAACACTGTCATTCGCTACTGGTAAGTACACAAGCAATTTCAGAGCGGAGGCAGAGGCACTGAGGGCGGCAGTGGAAGAAATGGTGAGACACAGTGAAAATGAAAGCCATATAGTCCTGCTTACAGATGCTCTCTCTGTAGTCACAGCCCTAAAAAGCCAGAAAAACACTGAGCTTAATGACTTAAGAGCAGCACTCTGCAAACTGTGCCAGCAGTCCGCACCAAAAAGGGTAGTGGTACAGTGGGTCCCATCACACTGCAACATCCAAGGCAACGAGGAGGCAGACAGACTGGCAAAAGAAGGTGCAAGACTACCACAAATAGATACTAGTATGACGTACGAAGAGTCAAAACGGCTTATCAAAGCCAGATACATGACCAAATGGGAAACCGAACATACTGGTTACACCAAAAACGATGCCTATTACCAGTTGAACCGAAGAGAGCAGGTCGTTGTCTTCAGACTTCGCACTGGCCACAATAGACTGAGGTACCACCTATTCAACAAATTGAAGATAGGTGGTACCGACGAATGCCCGTGCGATACTGGTAAAATGACCGCTGAACATCTGCTGCAGAACTGCCCGACATACGAGGATCAGAGAGAGCAGATGTGGCCATCCCCAGTGGAACTGCAAGACAAGCTCTATGGCAGTGGCGACAGCATCAGGATGACCGCCGCTTTTTTCGAAAAAATAATGGTTACTGTCTGACTGCGTACGAAGAAGAAGAAGAAGAATCACAGGGATGGCATTCACCAGAATCCTTCTGAATCATCTCACACCTCATCCCGACAAAAGTCTTCTACCTGAAAATCAGTGTGATTTTCTGAAAGATCGTTGAACCTCAGATTTGATATTCGATACAAGACAGGTGCACGATAAATGACAAGAACAGCACTCTGACATGTATAAAGTTTTGGTCAACCTGACGTAGGCGTTCGACACGGTCAGCATAGAGAGTCTATGGATGATCATGGCAAACTACGATTGCCCAAAGAAATATTTATTAATTTGGCAACTGTAAGGTGAAATTCAGATTTGAGTTCAGGAAAATTAGGAGTTATCGGAGTCGTTTCCAGTCACAAATGGAGTTAAACAAAAATGCCTGCATGCATCGACATTGTTCATGATCATGTTGTCTGCTGTGCTAACATGCTTTCAGAAATGAGGGATATAAAAATCTACATCATATATTGTATTGATGAACAACTGCTCAACCTTAGGAGGCTTCAAGCAAAAAACCAAGGTCAAATCATGCATTATCATAGATCTTGTGTTTGCTGACGACATTATTGACTCAAGGCTGATCTGCAAAATAGTTTGGATATATTTTCTGAAGTCTGTTCCAATTTTGGTCTTACAATCAACACTGAGAAAGCAGAAATCATGTATCAACCAGCTCCTGGTAGTAATTATACTGAGCCAAGTATCGGGGTAAATAGTGAGATACTGAAAGTTGTGAACAGATTCACGCTATCTCAGCCGCCATTGACGATAACGCGAACGCTATGATTTCTAAAAACGGAAGCTTATTTGGCGGACTACACGCACATGTTTAGCATCGAAGTGCATTAGTCTACAGACGAAGCTGAAGGCTCAGAGAGATGTGGTACTTCCATTGCTGCAGTATTATTGTGAAACATGGATCTGTATATAGACACCACGTAAAAACGTAGAACCACTTCCACACAGTCCGCCTCAAAAGAGTACTGAAGATCAAATGGCAAGACAAGGTCACAGATACCGCCGTTCTTGAAAGAGCTGGTATCCTCAAAATGAATACTATTCTGATGCAGTCACAGATCCCTTGGGCGGGTCATGTAATCCGCATGCAATGCCATCAGCTGTCGAAAATAATGTTTTATGGTGAGATGCAGAAGTGTAAACTTTCCTTGAGATCTAAAAGAAAAGTAAGAGGCATGTCCTTTACAGAACGTAGCTTCTTACAACCGCCTCCTATCTGGTTGTTATTGGTTTCTTGGCAAGTGTGCAGCACGGTAGGTTGCCATTACTTTCCGTACGGGGAGTAGCATTCGCCCAAGTCTGCCAAAACAGGCTTAAGGTTTCACTAAAAGCCTTTGGCACAATATCAAGCACTTTGAAAGCTGCAGCAGAAGACTGAACATCTCTTCGTGAAGTGGTAGCGTTATGCGAGACATCAATAAAAACATCATCTGAACAACTTAGAAAGGCTAAAACAAATCACGTGAAATAAAACCTTCACACGAGACGCTCATTTCCTGCCTAGACTTCTCAACTTATTTCCAGACCCAAATCGTGTTCTCATTCACATTCGAATTAATCAACTCACTGAAAATATTCCAAACCGTTGAACAGAGAGAGTGGTCATCATCAGACGTGATGGACTAACATCATCTTAGCATGATGCCTTAAAGGGTTTTTTTCTGTTCGTTTCTTAGTCTGTAACAGAGCTCTCCCCCATCATTGGATGTGGATATGTAAGCTGATTCATCCGTATATAAGTGTATCCATGTTTCTGATAACTTTCTTATCTAAGTATATGTGAGTCCCCTTCTTTTTTATTACCTTGATGCTTTCTACCATGTCAGGTAAACTACCTTTTACCGTCGTGGAATTTGTGATGTTTGTTTAAGATCTCTAGCTTACTTAATATGCGTGTCCACGTCAGAAACTATGTTTCCAATGTTCAGCTACAGGGATTGCATCGTCATTCCCACTGAATATGTCATCCATATTAAATGTGTCTAGAAGATTTGGACAGATCATCAGATGATCTGGGTCTTGTGTTGCTCCACAGTCGCTTGTCTCATCATCCCAGCATAACCATCTCTTTAAGTTCCGAAAAGCTGGAGGCGCAGAACATGATACTGATGTAGCTGTTTCATTTCTGAGGATCTCTGTATTTCCTCTGAATATTTGGCTCACTGATCATGTGTCTAAGCCTGATATGACAAAAATGGCGCTACCATATGTCTCATGTGATTTCGACACAGCAAGCTTTGTTCCATTTATCTTTGGTTTTCGGTCAGTGATTGCGCGATGTGTCTCTTGGAACATCAGTAAATCGCATTTGCCATGAGTGTATTTGTTAAACAGTACTGTTTCTTTACCGTTAGATAGTCCTTCAACATTAATTGAAATCAACAGAATGGCTGTTTTGATTATTCGGAAGTGTTTAGATAGTTGTTTCAGTGGGCATCCAATGACAGTTTTAATTATAATGTACTTGAAGTCTCTATTTGTGTCCCCTAGATATTTAGCTGCTGCCTGACATGTAACAGGGCTTGCACTTGACAACATATCCAACAATACGACCTTGAAAAAGAAAGATCATTCAACATAGTTTATCACGCAGATAAGCCAAAGCGTCAAGAACATTGGCTGGCAAATCCTTTCTATCAAGATGGTAGACTTACAGACTCAGCATCTGGAATGCAGGAATCATGTGGGAGGTGGGGAGAACAAGTCAAATTGTAATAGAAAGGTAAACATATAACATAAGCATCAATGGCTCAAGATTACGACCAGGGGACTATCTATGTGGCTGAATTTTGGCTTCAATGCGTTGGTAACGTTGGAATATCATACAGTTTGCTCCAGGTGGGTGCCACGAATGCTCACATAGGAACAGAAAGAACATCGCATGCAAGTTTGTCATAACATCTGAACCCTTTTGAGAATGAAAATAAGTCTCCTGGATCGCATCACCACTGGTGATGAGAAGTGGTGCCCCCACCTCCTGAGTCAAAACGGCAGTCCACGGAGTGGCTACATGTGAATTCCCCATTGAGGAAAAAGTTCAAGATGGCCCTCAGCGAGTAAAGTGATAGGCGCTGTCTTTTGGGATAGAAAAGGGGTAAGCCTTCTTGATTGCCTGGAACCTGGACAAACCATTAACTATGACCGTTACAATAGGACTCTTAATAAGCTGAAGGCTCGAATTTCCACGGTCAGACCAGAGAAGAAGACAACATGTCTTTTACAACACGATAACGTTAGGTCCCATTCCAACTTGAAGACCTTTGAGTACATTGTGCTGGACTGTCCTACCACACCCACAGTAAAATCCAGATTTGGAACCATCTTACTTCCATCTGTTTGGGCCAATAATAGATGAACTGCGAGTGCAACATTTTCCTTACAGCGACACCGTCAAAGCAGATGTGAATCAGTGGGTCCCCTCCGCTGGTGCAGATTTTTACAAGTGCTGCATGTATGTTCTTGTTCATCGTTGGAGACAATGTATAGCCAAGTGTGATGATTATGTAGGCAAATAGATTTTTGAAGGCAAGACATTGCTCTGTCAAATGGTGTTATTGTGCTCTTTTTATCTGTTTTGGTTTTCATGGAATAAAATAGGAGGCATTGTATTACTTTCAGAGCAACCCTCGTATATACACAAACATACGAGGCATGTTCAAATGAAGTCGGACCCAGTTGTTTTATTACAAACATATGAAAGTTACACCATATGGTGGGACATAATTAAATATAGCATTTGTTATGAAGCAAACATGTCATAGGATTAGTTAGAAAAAGTCGCCATAGGCATTTAGATACGTATCCCACTGGTTGGGTAGACGGCGGATGCCGACAGAAAAAAGGACTTTGGCTGCTCTTTGAACCACTTGGTCACCGAGGCCATGACGTCCGCATCGGAGTCGAATCTTTGTCCCTTCAGAACATTTTTTAAGGTTCCGAACAAATGGAAGTCACAAGGGGACATATCAGGGCTATAGGATGGGTGTAGCAGTACTTGTCACCTTTTCTGTGCTAACACTTTCTAAACAATGTTCGCGACACGTAGACACGCATTGTCGTCCAACAGAACGCAGCACGCGAAAGCATGCCGGGTCGTTTATTCTTGATTGCTGTATGCAGCTTGTCTAGTGTGTCATTGTAATGGATGGCATTGTAGTTCCCGCCTGCCTCTTTAGAGTCTACCAACAAAAGTCCCTCATGGTTAAAAAAAACGCTGTCAGCATAACCTTAGCAACGGAAATGTGTCTTGGATTTTTTTGGTTTCGGTGATCCGGGATGCTTCTATTGCATGCTAGCAGTTTTGCTGCTCGGCTCGAAGTAGTGGCACCATGATTCATCCCTTGCCACTATGCGCAAAAGACACGAATCGCTCTCCTTGCAGTATCGCAGCAAGTGGTTCAAACTCCATCCCATGCGTTCTTCCTTGTTGTGGTTGGTCAGCAACAGAGGTACCCATTGTGAACACGCCTTCCGATACTTCAGTTTCTTGCTAATCACCATTTGAACTGTCCTTAGCGACACAGCGAATTCCTCTGCTAGGGAACGTAAGCTCCGGCGACGGTCCACCCGAATTGCTACATTAGTTTTGGCGATGGCATCTTCTGATGCAACAATATGCGCCTGACCTGGTCTCAGAAGATCTTTCGTTCAACTCACGTTCTTCTTAAAAAATCGTTGTCCAGTTTTTCACTGCTATTTTCGACACAATTTTGTCACCATACACTGCCTGCATTCTGCGATGAATGTCCACTGGTCGACATCCTTCAGCTGTTAGAAACCGAATCATCGCTCGCTGATAAACTCTGGACGGATTCCATCTCACATCCGCCATGTTTTCAACGGTATGCTCAGAAAACTATGAGTCGGAGGATAATTAAATTATGTAAACTTGACGCTTGGCATGTGTTTTATACACCAGAAGTGACACCATCTTGCGCATCGTACGTATGTTCACTTGTTGCAGTTCGGTCCGGTTTCATTTGAACACTTCTCGTACATACATATATACATGCATTCGTACGTATATACGTACATAGATACATACGTACAAATACACATTCATACATACATATACACATACATACATACATACGTACATACATACGAACATATGTGTCATTTATATATAATTATACTTATAATTACCCAAATATATATATGAGTGTGTTTGCCCGAGGGCACGTACGTGTATTTGTGTACTTGTGTGTGGGTGTGTGTGTGTCTGTATATATATATATATATACATAAATCAGTATTTATGGTCACATCCACATAATGTTCTCGGGTACATCACTGATGTGTGTTTTCGATTTTGTTCATATTTCTGATAATTTTTGCAGTAGGGACAATCATGATATTTGTTCATTCGAATAAATGATCGATAGTCATTTTCCTGTAATCTCTCTTATCTGGTATATTGTTCTTGTGCCTTATCTAGTGAATATTCCTTCACATTGCTAGTACTACTCCTACGTTCACTAGATGTACATATGACCTTGTTTATCCCCATGAATGTGAGTTCTAATATATTCACTTTCCGTATATAGAAGCTTCCTGGCTTCTAAGGTTTCCAGCTCATTAACCATTTTGCTGATTAAATCTACAGAGGCCTCGTTGTAAGTTGCGGGCTTCACTTTCCCGTGCTCTTATAATAGTTATGGGCCATTCTTTTCTACCTTAAATGTCGACACATGAACCGGCGTTGGGTGTTTTGTAACACTTTAATCTCCAGTAAAAACGACACTGGTAGCCAGCACGGAAATTATCAATGGACTTGTACGTCAGTTTACAGCAAATACTTGGACGGCATTCAAATATATAACGCATTTCGGACTAAAAGTACCGATTGATTGATGTATTGTCATCGCAATCGTCTCACAGTGTCATTAATGTAGATCCGGTTCTGCGACTAGCGCGTGCTTAATGTAATATACATGTCACACAAACACACACACACACACAAACACACACACACACACACCCAAATACACACACACACACACAAACACAAACACACACACATACACAAACACACACACACACACACAAACACACACAAACACACACACACACAAACACACACACACAAACACACACACACACACAAACACAAACACACACACATACATACATACACAGAGACACATGAATATGTTTAATATACAACTATAAACCCACACACTCACATGAATATTTTAAATAGACAACTATAATTTACTTCCAACATTTTATACTGCATTTGCACATTATCATAGCTTATATCTGTGACTGATAATATAATGGTTGAGAAGTAACAGTCTGTGAGGCTGTCAGATCATATAAGATCTGTACTGCATGGTTACAGGATGGGGGTGTGGAAGGTCTAGTCAATTGTATGTGCCTGGGTGATGGATGGTTCTGTTAGGAGGGCGATGAGTTTGTGTATTTCCAAAGCAAGCCTCTTACTTCAAATCACCTAACCAAACAAAGCTTGAATCTGGTGGCATTTACTTTAGTATCTTTGTTGTGTTCAGTACAGAGTCGTAAGTTTTCCAAATCTTAGAAATCTACTTATCGGTGCACTCGTTCATAATCTGTTCACCACTCTAATATATTTTTCTATAATTTCTGTCTACTGTGTGCACTGGAGATTTGATTGACTGATCGGATCACGCAATTTTATCATACATGAGTTACTATACGAGGTGCTGTACGTGATAATTATGTGCAGTCAAAACAAAATGATTTCCTTCGATTCGAGGCTCTGCCCGGGGAGTTGTGAAAGTCGTTAATTTAAGGATAATCTGAAACAAACACATACGAGCTGAGACTGAGGAAGAAGATGGGCAGGGGATTTGAAGGAAGAAGAGATTAGTGGTTTGTGGAGGGGGGATGGGGTGGGAGAGATCGGTATGTTGGAAGGAGCGGAAATAGGCGTATTGGGGAGGAGATTGATAGATAGATGAAGGACGAGGCGGTGGATTGAGGGAGAGATAGGCGGGGGTTGGCAGGCGATGAGAGAGAGCAATACAAATGTGAGGTAAGGTTGGTGGTCGGGGGATTTAAAAAATAACGACTTTTATAATTATTCCGGACAGCGCCGGGCTAAAAGGTTACATGCTAATCTGTATAATATTTCCTGTTTAGTTTAAATCCATTAAAATAACCAGACATAATCTCATTTACTCGCGTTTACTGTACAACCAAGAAAGATAATAACAGGTACATTTACAAATTTCTCGTTCCAAATGTAAAATTGACTTCCTGTCGACATTTGGTTGCAGAATTGAAGTACTAGAACACACGCAAGTCCATTGCCTGTATAACAAACATTGTTTCCAAGGGCTGCTGATAGAAATCACACTAACAAACCGACCCTTGCTTGCATGCCTCATATAACCGATAAGGGATGTAAGTCTCTTGAAGATGGATCAATGATTACAGAAGTCTGTCTTAAAAGCAGCAGATCTGTTCTGTTATAATTACACTCTCCCAAAATCTTTTAAATAGTCTTCAATACATTCCCATTAGCGTTTTGTTTTAAAAAAGGACAAGAGAAGCAAAGTGCGCGTCAACATGTTATTTCACAAATGAATGAAGACGTGATGAACACGGACTACATCCTCTCCAGCACGGTGAATCGAACTACTGACGTGCCTGGTTGATAGTCAGGTCATCCATCTTGTTCCCTTTAGAAATATGGCTGCAACTGATGCTCTCCACCACCAACCATGGCTGTTTTGGGCCGTCGTATTGCCCCCCACTGATAAGACTCTAGCGACCCCTCTAACCCCAATCTTTTGCATTTGTTCTTTTGCCTCGTCATTCGTTTCATAACATGTTGGTTCTAATCCAGTATACATGTATTGCTATTTATTATTGCTTTTAAACAGTGAACATTAGTCACCTGTATTTTCTCCCTGCTGGTATGTTTCTTGTCGTACAATTTGATAAATATCTGTGTTTGGATGTTCATCTGGTCATTTAACATGTTTTTTTACAGGAGTGTTGTGGTATTATTTTTCACTGATAATATAGTAGTTATGATGTACAACAGATGTTATCAGCCTGGTTCTCGCGAGCACTACGGTGCCCATTTAATGACATTTGGTGCTCGCGTCATGCAAGTAAAAAAAAGTGCCCGCGAGCACAAACGCTCATGAGGCCCGTTGTTCAATTCTAACTATGTGTTGCAAACGTAAAGAAATAATGTTGCTATCCATCCATTTTTTGTTTTATACGATCTGAAAGTTGTTCATGTATTGTCATAATGCAACCTTGTGTTGACTTCACTCGGCGGTTTAGTGAGCGGGCAGATTGGCCTCATTAGCCTTGCTTGGTAGCCATTCAAAGGGAAGATAAACTCTGAACCTGGGTAGACGAAGCTCGTTAGCCTGTTCAGGCAGTTAGCCTAGGAGAGGGGAACTGATTATTAAACCACAATTGTCAGGGAGTGCTGACTAGTCCTGTGACGACGTGAGTATCATCGGATGTCTCGAGTAACTAGCGTCTGCGGGCAATGACTCTACTGCCTTGTGGAAACCTCGGGAGAGGGCAAAGCTACGGGAGTAAACCCAGACAGAAAATTCGGAGTGGTAGCACTTACCCTGATGGTTTCAAAATTGCAAACTCATTACGGCCCATGCTTGTGTCATGGACAGGCTACGCACAGGACGCCACGTGCATGGTCTACATAGACTGAGACGCCTATAAATGATAGGCTTTACTAGATCTTTGACAATAGTATATGCTCCTTTGGCATCATTTCTGCTCAGTTTGTGCTCCATATCTATATACTGATCAGCGAACCACGCCTTGTTTGCCTTTTTAAAAAAAATCTCGAGTCTAATTTCTCCATTTTATTAACCTATACCGAATAACTAGTGGACCCTTCTGGAATGTTCTTTAAGCTCAATAACTTCCTTCTGTTATCGCACAGATCAAGTATTTCGTTTGTAATCCATAACTTCTTTTTTGTCTGTTTTTTCCCTGAGATCTTTGTTGCTGTGCCTGTTATCGCTGTATTACAAGCGTCTGTAATCATATCTATTCATGGGTCTTCCCGTAGGACAGTAAGCGGTGCAAATCTCCTTCCTATCATGGTACCGAACGCTTTTACAATTTCCGGGTGTTTCAATTTGTTAAGGCCGAATCTTATTCTAGTTGTCTCCTTGCTCATGACTTGCCTTAGATGGAGACGCTTAGTCGTCATCAGTAAGTCATGGTCACTTCCTATAACTGCCCATGGAAAGCTTCTTTTCCGGTATGACAATACAGAATAGGACTGGGAAATGTCTTACAAAAGATCAAGAGATAATGACACGCTAGACGGAGTATTGTTCAGAACTATACAATCACGAGTGCTGGGATGAGCCAGAAACAGCAATCACCCCTTACCTCCTGAGACTGACGAAAATCAACCGATAACTAAAGAAAAGGTGGCTGCAGCGGTGAACATACCGAAGAAGGGGAAAGCTGAGGGGATAATATCTCGGCAGAGCTCATACAGGCGAGTGGGGGATGCAATAACTGACATTCTGGCATCCATCTGCAACAGAATATGGCAGACAGGAAAATGGCCGACAGTCTGGTCAAAATCGATGGTCCTGCCGATACCTAAGTCAGGAAACTTAAAGCTTTGTCAAAACTATAGAACAATAGCCACCCTAGCAAAGTCTTACTCAGAGTAATTCTCGACAGACTGAAACCTCAAGTCGAGAACATCATTGCAAAGAACTTGTAGGTTTTCGAGCCAGAAGAAGCACCACCGAGCAGATCTTCAATGTACGAATCCTTAACCAGAAGTATTTGGCACACCAACAACGCCAATCCCATGTGTTTCTTGACTTTAATAAAGGCGTTTGATAGAGTTTGGCATGATGCTCTATAGGCCCCAATGAGGATATAACATCAACAGTAACATTGTGAGTTGTCAGCATCTGTATGATAATGCAAAAAGCGCAGTTTATGTGAATGGAAAAATGAGTGAATGGTTCCGGACATCCGTGTGCGTAAGACATGATTATATACTTTCCCCGACACTGTTCCATGTATTCCTAATAAGAATTATGAGTGAAGCTTGTGTAGATCATGTTCGCACCGCGAGGATAGAGGATAGACCAATTATGAACTCATGTTTTGGGGATGACATTAACGGGCTGGCTGGCTGGGACAGAGACAGAACTTCGAGAATTGATCTGAAGACCTTATGTAAAAGCACAGAGTTATAGCATGGAGATAAACTCAGAAAAAGACTAAATTGATTACCAACAACACTCAAGGAATTGTGACAGATTTAGTCTGGGCAGACAAATCTTGTCTCCCTACTGACACATTTTGTTGTCTAGGGTAACGCGCAAGCGCAGTTGTATACTTAAATTAACTTAGAAATGGGCCTTACATCTGACCGGACCACTCACGTCGGCAAGTACTGTGGCGGAGTAATAGCGACGCCATTTTGAAAGTAGCGTCCACTAAGAAAATAGTCTGGTGTTATAAAAGCCTATGACGGGCCGGGAGCTAGGTTGGATGGATGGATAAAGGTCTTTCCCAACAACCTACTTCACCTTTCCCCCCCCCCCAAAAGTCGGCCTGGCCCAATCGGTGGAAAAAATAATAAATCGGTCAAAAGCCATTTGTGATCTAGCATGCGGTGCTTTTACCGGCAAAAATCGTGTGTAGATGGACGTGACGAATCCAGCAGTATAAAAATGACTATTGGTAGGGTCACCGTACTTAGAGAAACAAAATATCAAATTTTTTCTTGTTGATAACTTGACGAGCTGGGCGTCTCAGACATCCTGGAGCGTGCTAAGGGCTCACCCTTTCTGAAATTCTATGACCACACAATCTTCCATACCAAAATAACTGTGTGTACAGCTGTCGCTTTTTTTGTTTTTTTTTAACCCAAAAGAGACCTTGATGCTGGGTTGTGAGTTTTGTGGGCAATTGATGAATTTGCACAAGCCTCACGGAGGTGGATGTCCCATTTTATGGCAGCTCCTGGCTCTGATTTACGGAAGGCAATACCATTCATCTCTTTGCTCAATACATGAAGAGAGTGGTCTCCCTGTAGGACAGACGTGTACTCTCTAGCCATGTGCCGGAGCGAGCAGAAATGCCCTGCTGACATGTGCGACCATCTCTAAGCGTTTTTGTGGGCTGTTGGAGACATAGCAGGTCTTGACACGTTGTTTGGTGCGCAGTCCGACGATGCGTAAGATTCGTCTTTCCTGCGATGGATGGGGTAATGTATGTATGTAGGGATGGGGTAATGTATGTATGTAGGGGTGGGGTAATGTATGTATGTAGGGGTGGGGTAATGTATGTATGTAGGGGTGGGGACTGCGCACGGGGTCATTCTCCTGCGGTGCAGGAGGTCCATTTTCCACGTGCGGAGTTGGATCTGAAAATGACAGCGGTATACCTCGCGACTTAAAAATGTGGTGCTTCGTGTGGTTACATTCTACTAAATTTGACCTATTGTTGTCCGTGGGTAAATTAACACACAGGTGCCCATGTGGCGATAGACTCGGTGGATTGCTCTAGCTTGGCCACAGTTTCTGTGTCGCCTGTGCCTTGAACGTGGTGATCGGTGGTCGATGCTTGTGGATTCAGTGGGAGGATGCGTCGACTGATGATGTAACGGACTCACACTACAGTTGGCCCATCGGTTATGTAGCAAGTGGGTGTGACAAATCACGAACGCTACAGTGTGCACACATGTAGATGTGCACATATGTAGGTGTGTAGATATGTAGGTGTGTAGATATGTACGTATGAGTATATATATGTGGACATTTTAATTTACACTTATGTATGTATTTATAGGTTTATATATGTATATCCCTTCTGCGGGCATCCTCACCACTATATATCCACACTTAATATAATTATACTACTACTACATCAACCTTTTTTATCTATAATTATTTAATCAATTATCTACCTTTCTATTGTTCTTCTGTTCCTGAGCCTACCACACATTCAACACATAATTGACTGCGAGAGCTAGAGGGCACAGGTGAGATGAGGGATCTACAAGGTGACACACAAATCAGTGAATCGCTTACAAGTTGGAGTACATGAATGCGATGGAAAAATATGAGAGCAGGCAAAACCTGATACACCAAGACCAGACAGAAGGAAGTCAACACAGATGGGCCTCACAACAGAAGGAAGACACTTTTCAATTAATTTATATTGTACTCTTAATCCTTATGTATCAAGTATATTGTTTGTTATATTTCCCAATCATTCCATCTCATTCATTCTCGTTGTACACCTCACTACATTGCTATCTTCACAATTGTGTATAAAATGTATGAGGGGGTTTTATATTTTTTTATAAAATAGAAGGAAAAAAAAAAAAGGGGGAAAAAAAAAAAGAAATAAATAAATCAGGAAACAAAAAAAAGAGATCCGAATCAAGTATGACAGAAAATAAATATACTCAATCCCAAAATGGTCCCAGGAAAACTATTGTGCATATTTATGCAAATACCTACGGCGGACAACTAGGAACATCAAAAGCGAGGAACAACGGGAGGAACATCACGGAAATACCAGGCTAGGTACAAACAGATACACACACGCATCCAAGCACTGGATTATGCGTCTTAATATCGCCCAAATTGACTGCGGTCTGGGTCGGAATAGGCGTGCCTCCGCCAGTAGAAACTAGTGAGGCAAACACATAACGAAAGGATAATTAGAAGCGAGGAACAACGGGAGGAACATCACGGAAACACCAGGTTAGGTACAAACAGATACACACGCATCCAAGCACTGGTTTATGCGTCTTAATATCGCCCAAATTGACTACGGTCTGGGGTGGAATAGGCGCGCCTCCGCCAGTAGAAACTAGTGAGGCAAACACATAAAATAAAAAAAAAAAAATAAAAAAAAAAAGAGCTAGGATGGAGAATCGGTCAACATCAAACAAAAGTAGGACCCCCAGGTCTATCCATCTACTCAGAGCCAGGCGCGCGAGACAGACGTGAAGAGGATATTCGGAAATGCTGTAAAACAGGAAGCACAAGCAACAGGGTAAAGTATCGGTTTGTAAAACATCGCCCATGCAGAAGCAAGGTAATATGATTTATGCTATTTTATAAATATTGATGAATCAAAACTTTGTTGGAAAAGAGTGGAAAACAGCCAAGGTCAGAACCTTGCACGCATAATCTAATAGATAGTTAATAAAAATTTAAAAAAAAATAAATAAAAATAAATCTCCCAAATCAGAACAATACTTTTATAATTGGACCGGACTGAACCACTGAACCTCAAGAAAGACTAACAATTCCACGTAGCACAAGCAAAAGGAAAAAAAAAAAAACACAAAATGAAAATAATACAATGGAACTGCAGAGACCTACACAAAAACTTTAAGCCATACCTAGGACTGGCCAATCTGGGAAAAGAAACAATAATATATGCGATTCAAGAAACCATGCTCAACCCAACCAAAAGACTCAATATTCCAAAATACAATATAGTTAGGAACGATAGAGAGACAGGAGCGAAAGGAGGAGTAGCCTTTATAGTAAATGAAGAATACAAAATAATGGACTGGGATCCATTTAATACCGAAAACCTAGAAGGCCTATCCATTAAAATAGACAGTAGTCCAGCGAGCATCACAATAATAAACATATACAACCCAAGAGGAAAATTCACCACAAATGACATGGAAACAATCAAAGCACAAATAAACAATAGAACAATCATAGTAGGGGATTTCAACGCACATCATCCAGCATGGGGAGGAAGCGCGATAGACACGGCAGGGAAACAAATAATGACCTTCTGCAAAGAAAACAATCTAATAATAATAAACGATGGATCAATGACCAGAATAAATAACAATCCAAATGGATCAGATACGGCTATAGACATCACAATAATGACGCCAAACTTAGCAACCATCAAATGGGAAGTTCTGGATAATGCAGGATCGGACCACCTGCCCATAGCAATTTATTTAAAAGAAAAATACATACGAAACACTGGATCAATCAGACCCTATTTCAACTACCATAAGGCAGACTGGAACGGATTCCAAGAAGATCTGCTCAGACTCAAAAGAGAAGACTTAATCTCAGATAACGTAGACATATTCAACCATAACCTAACAACCAACATCCTGCAGATAGCTATAAAGCACATTCCCAACAAAAACATGCCAGCTAACTTAATACAATCCACAGGAAAAGAAAACCATTACGGTAACCGTAAAAACAACAAAACACCTGTACCCTGGTGGAATGAGGAATGCACTAACCAAATTAAAAAAAGACAAAAAGCTATAAAGAAATACAGGAAATACAAAACAGAAGACAACCAAAAATCTTACCAAACAATTAAAAAAGAAACAGAGAAAGTAATAGAAAAAGCAAAATGAAAACAGTGGAGGACATTCTGCCAAACCCTAAATCCTTCATCCAAAATAACAGAGGTATGGAAAAAATTAAAATCCATAACAGACGGCAATATCAAAAGCACCTTCCCAGCAATCAGAATCCCGGAACTAGGAGAAACTGATAAACAAAAAGCAAATATACTGGCCGCACAATTCTATAAAGTCAGCGCTAATAGCTCACTTAAAAATGACGAAATACAAAGAAGAGAAAACCTAATGGTACAGTTAAAGGCAGGTCAGGGGGCTCCCCTAGACACGCAAACAAACCTAAACGCACAATTAACAATAGAAGAGACAATACAGGCAATAAAATCCAAAACAAATACTACAGCAGGACAAGACATCCTAAGCTACGAAATCCTAAAGAACATTCCGATAACTACACTAACTCTAATAGTTCAACTTTTTAATTTAATTTGGAACACGGGAAATATCCCAAAAGCATGGAAAATGGCGGTGATTGTTCCTGTCCTGAAGCCAAACAAAGAAGCCCATGATGCTAGCTCACACAGACCGATATCTCTAACCTCTCAAATAGGGAAAATCTTAGAAACAATAATCAATAATCGTATTAAATATCACTTAGAACAAAACAATCTATACAGCCCCACCCAAACAGGATTTAGGAAAGGAAAAAGTACAGTAGACCAGCTACTAAAACTAGAACACGAAGTAAAAGCAGGATTCCAAAAAGGAGAAAAAACTGCTGCAATTTTCTTAGACGTAGCAAGAGCATATGACGAATGTTGGAGGGAAGGGGCACTTTACAAAATACAGAAGATAGGAATAACAGGCAAAGCCTACCAGTACTTAAAGAACTTCATGGAAGAGAGATACTTTGAAGTTCAAATCCAAGACCAACGGTCCGGAAAATTCAAACAAGAGAACGGCATTCTCCAGGGGTCAGTAATATCCCCAACTATCTTTACAATAATGGTAAACGACCTGGGGGAAGAATTCACAGACATTAGAAATAGCTTATCGCAATATGCAGATGATGCAGCAATTTGGAGATCAGGAACACACCTACCCCATACCTATAAAAAACTACAAATACAAATAAACAAAGTAGCAGAATGGATGGTCAAGTGGGGTTTTAATCTAAATATAAATAAGACTGTAGGGATGGTTTTCGGGAAAAGCCGAGAGAAACAAATAATGAATGTACATGTAAATCAAGAAAAAATTAAAACAGTGAGCAACACTACGTTCCTAGGAATGGACCTAAATCGAGATTTAGACTGGAGTAACCATATAAACAAAACAGTAGAAATATGTAGGGGTACAATAAATATGATGAGGTATATAAAAGGAAATGGATGGGGAGCTGGCAACAAGACAATGTTAACCTTCTACAAAGCATTTGTCAGGGGGAAAATCGACTACGCAAGTATTGTATATGACTCCGCCCCAAACAGCTACAAAAGTAAATTAGATAGAATACAAAACCAGGCCCTTAATATAATAGCTGGAACAATAAAGACCACATCAAAAGAAGCAATAGAGGTAGCCCTAGGAGTAACTCCCCTAGGACTAAGAAGGAAAGAGCTAAGATTAAAATATTGGAGCAAAATAGCGAACAATAACACACATCCAGCATTTAAATCTTTTGTAGAGTACTACAACCTCATCGGGAAGAAATCAATAGTACTCAGTAGATGTCCGACAGGGTGGAAAACAACAACAGAAATCAAAGATTACCAGATGCTTAAAGAAACAATACAATCTGTCAAATCAACAAGACTAGATATCCCCCCATGGGAACTCATAACCCCAGTTACAGACACGTTCCTAGCTAATCACAAAAACAAGAAAGAAAAGAAAAACAAATTAAGAAACGAGGCAAATAAACGCATCAAAGAAAACACGAGAAACCATCTAAACATATACACAGATGGATCAAAAGGGGAGGATAACACAGTAGGTGTAGGGATAGTAATCCCTCAGGGGGATTTAACCAAATCATATAAAATAACAGGCCCAGCAACAATATTCACAGCAGAACTTATAGGAATCCAAAAAGCAATGGAAATACTAATGGACAATAAAAATACTCCAAGCAAAGTGACGATATTAACAGATTCACTATCCGCAATAAAATCAATTCAAAACCTGAGAGATCACAAAGCGGGTATAGAATACGAAATACTGAAACTGAATACTAAATTGTATCTTAAAAAATGGTCACGTGACAATCATGTGGGTCCCAGCTCATGTGGGGATAGAAGGAAACGAATTAGCAGACAAAGCTTTTTTTTTTTTTTTTTTTTTTTTTTTGTTGTTGACCCAAAAGAGACCTTGATGCTGGGTTGTGAGTTTTGTGGGCAATTGATGAATTTGCACAAGCCTCACGGAGGTGGATGTCCCATTATTGGCAGCTCCTGGCTCTGATTTACGGAAGGCAATACCATTCATCTCTTTGCTCAATACATGAAGAGAGTGGTCTCCCTGTAGGACAGACGTGTACCCTCTAGCCATGTGCCGGAGCGAGCAGAAATGCCCTGCTGACATGTGCGACCATCTCTAAGCGTTCTTGGTGGGCTGTTGGAGACATAGCAGGTCTTGACACTTTGTTTGGTGCGCAGTCCGACGATGCGTAAGATTCGTCTTTCCTGCGATGACTGCACACGGGGTTATTCTCCTGCGGTGCAGGAGGTCCACTTTCCACGTGCTGAGTTGGATCTGAAAATGACAGTGGTATACCTCGCGACTAAAAAATGTGGTGCTTCGTGTGGTTACATTCTACTAAATTTGACCTATTGTTGCCAGTGGGTAAATTAACACACAGGTGCCCATGTGGCGATAGACTCGGTGGATTGCTCTAGCTTGGCCACAGTTTCTGTGTCGCCTGTGCCTTGCACGTGGTGATCGGTGGTCGATGCTTGTGGTTTCAGTGGGAGGATGCGTCGACTGATGATGTAACGGACTCACACTACAATTAGTCCATCGGTTATGTAGCAAGTGGGTGTGACAAATCACGAACGCTACAGTGTGCACACATGTAGATATGCACATATGTAGGTGTGTAGATATGTAGGTGTGTAGATATGTACGAATGAGTATATATATGTGGACATTTTAATTTACACTTATGTATGTATTTATAGGTTTATATATGTATATCCCTTCTGCGGGCATCCTCACCACTATATATCCACACTTAATATAATTATACTACTATTACATCAACCTTTTTGTATCTATAATTATTTAATCAATTATCTACCTTTCTATTGTTCTTCTGTTCCTGAGCCTACCACACATTCAACACATAATTGACTGCGAGAGCTAGAGGGCACAGGTGAGATGAGGGATCTACAAGGGGACACACAAATCAGTGAATCGCTTACAAGTTGGAGTACATGAATGCGATGGAAAAATATGAGAGCAGGCAAAACCTGATACACCAAGACCAGACAGAAGGAAGTCAACACAGATGGGCCTCACAACAGAAGGAAGACACTTTTCAATTAATTTATATTGTACTCTTAATCCTTATGTATCAAGTATATTGTTTGTTATATTTCCCAATCATTCCATCTCATTCATTCTCGTTGTACACCTCACTACACTGCTATCTTCACAATTGTGTATAAAATGTATGAGGGGGCTTTATATATTTTTTTTTTTTTTTTTTTTTTTTTAATAGAAGGAAAAAAAAAAAAAAAAAAAAAAAAAAAGGAAGGAAAGAGGGGACAAAAAAAAAAAAAAAAAAAAAAAAAAAAGAAAGAAAGAAATCAGGAAACAAAAAAACAAAAAAAAAAGAAAAGAGATCCGAATCAAGTATGACAGAAAATAAAAATGGTCCCAGGAAAACTATTGTGCATATTTATGCAAATACCTACGGCGGACAACTAGGAACATCAAAAGCGAGGAACAACGGGAGGAACATCACGGAAATACCAGGCTAGGTACAAACAGATACACACACGCATCCAAGCACTGGTTTATGCGTCTTAATATCGCCCAAATTGACTACGGTCTGGGGTGGAATAGGCGCGCCTCCGCCAGTAGAAACTAGTGAGGCAAACACATAAAATAAAAAAAAATAAAAAAAAGAGCTAGGATGGACAACCTGGGGGCAACTCTTCCCCTTCTCTCTCTTCTCTTACCTCACTCTGTTTCATTTGACTTTGTCCTACAGTCACACTCCTGCACAACTTTCACACGCGCCCTCATGGTGAGGCCCTTCCATTGTACTTTGGTTGGGATTGCTTCTGAGGGCGCACAAACCTAGCGTAGGTACATGCAGACGCACACATGCATCCAAGCACTGGTTTATGCGTCCTGATATCGCCCAATGGACTACGGTCTAGGGTGGAAAATGCGCGCCTCCGCCAGTAGAAACTAGTGAGGCAAACATCTAAGCAAAAAAAAAAAAAAGCTAGGATGGACTACGCGAATTTGCAGAGAGACGAACCTTACACGATTTAAAGAGGAGGGACTTTACGCGATTTACAGAGGAGGGACTTTACGCGATTTACAGAGGAGGGACTTTACGCGATTTACAGAGCGCAAGAGATTTTAAGAAAGGAGGAACCTTACACGATTTGCTGAGAGACGAACCTTCAACAGGCGGCACTGAGGAACAGGACCAAGGGCAATCTACCTGGGTTGAGGGTCACAGCACGAAGTACTCATCAGCGTTATTCCGCCATAATTTGGACTTGCGTCACGGCAGGCCAAGCACGTAAAAGGTGACTGTTGACAATAGTTTAGGTGTAGCGGTAGGGAGAGTATTAGGTTATGTAATCCCTGGATAGGAGTGAGAAAGTTGTGTGATTAGTAGAAGAGTGCCAGTGTAGAAAAGAGGAAGTAATAAAGAATTTCTTTACTAATGTTCGGTGATAGTGTTTTTTAATAGTGTATTGTTAGTGTAAGATTCTTTTGGTAAAGGTGGATAGACGAGGAGCGGCCTTAGATACGTTAGAAAGAGCAAGATCCTGTTCCATCTGCTACAGAATCAACGCTGAGATCAACGCAAATGGACATGATCTTGAAAAAGTGATCCGTTTCAAATATCTGAGCTCAACAATCAGTGATTAGAGATCACAACCAGAGGTCCTGGTCAGAATAGCACGAACAACAGCAGCGCTTGCACGATTGAAACATATAAGGAAAAATAAACGACTCTCCCTCGTCATAAAAGGCAGACTAACGCGCTGTCTGGTTCTTTCAATATTCCTCTACGTCTGCGAAACGTAGACTATTTCAGAAGATCTCCAGAGAAGTATACAGGCCATGGAGATGAGATGTTGTAGAAGACTCCTAAATATCCTGGATTCTTCTCTGCTTGAACACACTTTAAAGTTGATGTAATATTCTGGAATTTGTAGGCACTGTAGCCCCAAAACAACATTGAACCGGAATCAATGATTGGGACTTAGTAAGGTTGCTACCAGTCAACATTGCAAAAAAAGGGAAAAGATGGAGCAAAAAAGGTAAAGACACAACATATTTGCACATTTCCATTACTTTGTATTTTAATGTTTTATGAGTCAAAACGGCTAATTAGAGCTAGATACATGACCAAATGGGAAACAGAACATACTGGCTACACAAAAAACGATGCCTATTACCAGTTGAACAGAAGAGAGCAGGTCGTGGTCTTCACACTCCGCACTGGCCACAATAGACTGAGGTACCACCTATTCAACAAATTGAAGATAGGTGGCACCGACGAATGCACGTGTGGTACCGAGAAAATGACCGCTGAACATCTGCTGCAAAACTGCCCGACATACGAGGATCAGAGAAAGCACATGTGGCCATCACTAGTGGCAACACTAGACAAGCTCTACGGCAGTGTCGACAGCCTCAGGATGACCGCTGTCTTTTTCGAAAAAATAAAGGTCGACGTCTGACAGTGTACGAAGAAGATATATACACATATTACCCATAACCGTATATCGTGAAAAAGGAAACCATTTCCTTATTTGAGGATCCAGGATTGAGTCAATTCATCGCTGCGAAATTTGATTCCTTGACATCCAGGAATTGCATGTAATGATTATTCGCATTTTTCTGAACATCCAGGTCTTCAAGTTTTATATGAAAATTCAAATTTAATGTGTCAATCTCTGACTGGCCTTTAGTACTACAACTGAAGTATGTATCGAATGCAGGTATACATGTAGTTAAAAATATCTTTGTAACACATATTTAACAGTCTAACAAACACAGTGCTACAAAGGAGTCCTGAAAATCACGTGCACAAAGAAACAAAGAAACAAATCCATCCGGGAAGTCCTGAATGTAGAGGAGAATTGGCACATAAATGATCAGAAAAACTTAGGTTTTTTGGACACGTCAAACTACACAACGGACTGTAAAGAATTATTATGGAGGACATGGTCACTGGAAAGAGAGGCAGGGGCCGACCGAGAAGACGATGGATGCAGGACATCAAGTAGACGCTGGATTTGACATTGGAGCAGGACGGAAGACTGGCGGAAGACAGAGTTTCCTACATACAGGCTGTCATGAGAGCGATGTTATCAAAGAACATGCTACATGATGATGATGAACAATCTCATAACCTAGGAAAATATGCCAAGAAAAGGATAATCAATCTTTAAAAGAAGCTAGAATCTTAAGCTTTGTTAAAAAAGTCAAGATCTTAGATAGGGGGAATAGTCAAAATGTGCTAACGCTTTTGTATACCTCAAATGACTTATTTAGCTTGCTTGAAAGTGCCAGAAGTACAAAAACCCACCGCTGACATAGCCAACGGGATCATCATGCATACACGCCGTTCAAACATGTCAAAGTTGAAGCACACAGTATAGAGTCATATGACTATTACTACCAAAATGGCTGTGTTCGATGATGGCTTTGTTTTCTTTCTTAGTAAACCGTGAATATCAAATAATTCTTTTAATATTCAGAGGACCTTTTGGTTTGGGACACAGCAATACGAGAGGAGAAAAACTTGTTGAATTTTGTATAGCAATTAACCTCTTCATTGCCAACACCTTATTCAAATAACATCTGAGAAGATCATACACGTGGACATCCCCTGATGGCGAGAGCAGGATCCAGATAGATTACATCCTAGTACAACCTAGTTGGAGGTCAAGTTTGCTTTCAACAAAATCGCTCTCAGGAGTTGACTGCGACACAGATCACGAGCTACTAGTTGAAGTTTTCAAGATGAGGCTGAAAAAGTACGCGACTAATACGTTTCGATGTATAAACGGTATCAATTGAATGTAGCATTGAAGTACAAAATAATTTTGAGGTGTTGATGGCAGTCTAAGAAGTGATGACATCGGACGAGTTGACCACACATACAAGGGACATTTTAATCTCTGCTACGCAAAGCATGATTCCCAGAGTAACCCACAAGAAACTAAGCTACAAATCGATAGACACACTGAAGCTCATAGAAAATATAAGACAATTCAAGCAAAAGGTACTTGACAGAACCAGCACAACATATAAAAGCTGTGCAAGAACGGTCAGGAGAGAAATAAGAAAAGACAAGACAAGGTACATAATGGACATCTGTAAAAACATTTAAGAACTACATCACAGACACATTAGCTAGTAGGTACATGCAGATATTTGACAACAAACTGACATACTGCGGCAGAAGGGGAATAAATATATTATATTTTATGATGGAATACGCGAGACTTTTAATAAAATAGAATGGAGAGACATTGTCGTAATAATTGGAGATTTTAATGCAAAAATAGGAGCAGAAAGAGCAGAAGATGAGAAAGAAACACGAGGACCTTTTGGCCTAGGACACACAAACGAAAGAGGTGAAAGACTAATTGATTAATACGTTGAGAATAACCTTACAATCACAAACACCTTGTTCAGGCAACATCCCAGAAGGTTATATACAGGGACATCCCAAGATGAGAAAACTAGAAATCAACAAGACTACTTACTTATATAACTAAGATGAAAGTCAAGCATAGTTTCAACAAAGGCACTCCCTGGAGCAGATTGTGACTCTGATCACCAACTACTTGTAGCAGAATACAAAACACGACTGAAGAAAATCATCAAAGAGGAAAAACCGATACGCTTCAATGTAGACGCAATGCCAAATGAATACGCCATTGAAATACGAAAAGAATTTTAAGTATTGATGGCAATGCATGAGGACATGTCAACCAATGAGCTGGCAACACACGCGAGGGGCGTCTTATTCACAACAGCACAAGATATGAAACCCAAGAAAGTATATAAGAAACAAAAGTATATCACAGATGAGACACTGTAACTCGTAGAAGAACGAAGGAGACTAAGGTAAACAGGAAAAGAGTACAGCAATGACGAAAACAGAGACTGCACAAAAGAAATCGCGGGGAAAGATCAGAAATGACAAGAAACAATATATAACAAACACTTGTAACAAAATAGACGATCTCCAACAACAAGGGAAGGAAAGAGAATAATTCATTGAAATTAGAACACTGACGGGAGAATGCAAGCCTTCACTACAAGCAATCAACGACAACAATGGCAATGTGATGACAGAGAGCAAAGATATACTTGAAAGATGGAAGGAGTTCTGTAACGAGATGTATGAGGACAACTCAAAGACTAAAGACTTGATTACAAGTGATGAAGGGATAAAGCTAGCTCCCACAATGGACGAGGTTCGTACGGCAATAAAGGCACTGAAAAACGGGAAGTCACCAGGATGTGACTATATACCAACTGAACTAATACAGACAAGAGGAGACGCATGCATTCGCATGTACCACACATTATGTACATGGTGCAGTTCGGAATTGCCCACAGCATGGCGAGATTCAGTATTGTATATTCTCATACCAAAGAAAGGAAATCTAAAATTATGCCCCAACTGCGGCACTATTCCCCTGATTAGCCATGCCAGCAAGATCTTATTACGTATATTCATGAAGAGACTGGAACAAATTTAGCGTATGAAATAAACGAAACGTAGGCAGGATTCAGACAAGGTTGGGCACACGAGATCACATCTTCAGTATGATACACATCTTCGAAAAGTGCCGAGATTTCAACGTAAACCTCTGTACGTGCTTTATAAAAAATGGTTTGTTATAAGTTTTTACCTTGACCGTAAAGGAGTAGGAGGAGAAAGTTGACATTTGGCACAATGCTTATTCCTTCTCAATGTAGGCACCACATGAATTTATACATTTCTGTCATCTCTGCGTGACCTTGAAAAGACCTTCAGAATAAAGTAACCTATTTATCGAACTAAACCAGTTATCACAAGCCAGAATGACATCTTCGTCACTGTCAAAATGATTTCCTTTCGGCTGTTTTTTAAGTTTTGGAAAAAGAAAAAGTCTGATGGAGTTAAATCCGTAGAATATGATGGAAATGGAAGAATTTCAACATTCAAATCGTTGGCTGTTTGCAGCACACGCCTTGCTTTATGGGAGGGCGCGTTGTCTTGATGCAAATGCAGCATTTGAGTGCGCGCTATCCCTCGTTTTCTGGTCACAGACTTTCTTAGTTTGGTAAGAAGATCTGCATAATATTTCCCATTAACCGTGTTGCCAAGAGGAAGGTAATCTTTCAATATGACACATTTGACGTCCCAAAAAACAGTCAGCATCACTTTTCTTGCAGATTTCTGTGCTCTTTGCTTGACATGTGTTGGTGAGCCCGGGGTTATCTACTGCATGCTAGAAATTTTGGATTCTTTGTCATAATGGTAAATCCAAGTATCATCTACTGTCACCATGGTCAGCAACATGTTTTTCGACCGACACATTTTGAGCAACTGGCCACAGCAATCAACCCTCAGTTGTTTCTATTCACATGTCAGCAGACGTGGGACCCAGCGGGCACACACCTTTCTCAGTCTGTGTAAAATTCTAAAAACTGTACGTTTATTCAGTTTTGCTGGCTTAGATATCTGCAATTGTCATTTTCCTATCCTGGTCAATGATTTTCTTCACTCTTGCAGCATTTCCCTCGCTGCACTCTGAGAATGATCTTCCTGATCTTGGAAGATCAGCAACATGGGAACGGCCACACTTAAACTACTTACACCAGTTTTTTACAGAAGCATACGAAGGACAGAATTCCCCAAACACTGGTTCTTCTTCTTCTTCTTCTTCTTCTTCTTCTTCTTCTTCTTCTTCTTCTTCTTCTTCGTACGCTGTCAGACGTCAACCTGTATTTTTTGGAAAAAAGCAGCAGTCATCCTGAGGCTGTCGCCACTGCCATAGAGCTTGTCTAGTGTTGCCACTGGTGATGGCCACATGTGCTTTCTCTGGTCCTCGTATTTCGGGCAGTTGTGCAGCAGATGTTCAGCGGTCATTTTTGCGGTACCACAACTGCATTCGTCAGTGCCACCTATCTTCAGTTTATTGAATAGGTGGTACCTCAGTCTGTTGTGGCCTGTGCGGAGTCTGAAGACCACGACCTGCTCTTTTCTGTTCAATTGGTAATAGGCATCATTTTTTATGCAGCCAGCATGTTCTGTTTCCAATTTGGCCATGTATCTGGCTCAAACAGCCTTTTCGACTCGTAGGTCACACTAGAATCAGGTTGTGGTAGTCTTGCACCTTCTTTTGCTAGTCTGTCTGCCTCCTCGTTGTCTTTGATGTTACAATGGGATGGAACCCACTGTACCACTACTCTTTTTTGTGCGGTCTGCTGGCATAGTTGACAGAGTACTGCTCTTAAATCATTAAGTTCAGTATTTTTCTGGCTTTTTAGTTCTGTTACTACGGCCAGGGCATCTGTAAACAGGACTATCTGGATTTCATTTCTTTTGCCTGTCAGCATTGCTTCTGCTGCAGCCCTCAGTGCCTCTGCCTCCGCTCTGAAATTGCTTGAGTATTTTCCAGTTGCCACTGACAGTGTTATTTTTCTACCATTTGGTAGGCTCAGGAATACCCCTGCTCCTCCATTCTGTATCGTGTTTGTTACAGAACCGTCGGTGTATGCATGGGTCCAGTCCATGCTTGGGTAGTTTTTCGTTATGTACCTCAGGGTTATGTCTCTTCTTTCTTTTTCAGTCTGGCTGTTCTTGTTTCCAATACCTGGTATTTTTTCTGCCACCACCGGAAATATATGCTGCTTCCAGATAGGTTTGCGTACAGTAGGGATGTGCTTTAGTGTTGTTAATGTGTTTATAGGGTTTTCGTTCATCTTTGCTTTGGCTATTTCTGCAAAGTTTCTTCGCTTTAGTTTCCCATTTCCAAATCTATTTAGTCTCTTGTGCATTGGAGGGTCTTTCAGTCTTCTGAGTTTCTCTGCTTGGTGCTGGGCTCTGCAGTTTCTTCTATCAGTCATGGATTGCAGATTTGTAATATTTTCAAGTTCTATAATTGGAGTTGACTTCATGCCTCCTGTTATAACTCTCATGGCCTGGTTTTGAAGTTTGCTAATTTTGTCAAAGTTCGCCTTTGCTGCTGTTGTCCATGCCGCAATGCCATACTCGAGAACTGGTCTCACTCTTCCAGTGTACAGTTTCTTTAGTATACTTTCGTCTGCTCCCCAGCTTGTGCCAGCAAGTTTCCTCATGATTGCCATTCTTTGTCTGGCTCTCATTCGATTTCTCTCGATCTGACTTTTCCATGTCATGCGCCGATAAAATGTTACTCCCAAGTAGTTTGGGTTATCGTTTTGCCGCAGATTTTTGCCGTTAATACTTATTTTGGCGTTCTGAGGTTTGTTTGAAAGCGAGAATATCGTACATGTTGTTTTTTCCTCATTTATTTTGATCAGCCATGAGTTCGCCCACTCTTCCAGCGATGTTAGGGCCTGCTGCATCCGATTTCTTTGCTATGGTGAGATTTTTTTCAGAGGTCCACATAGCCAGATCGTCTGCAAACATGGAGCTGTGGACTCTTCTTGGTATATTCTCTGTGATGTTGTTTATGTACACCATGAAAAGTGTGGGTGACAGTGCTCCCCCTTGGGGTACTCCCTGCTCAAGTGTCACCTTTTTGCTCATCTGCCCTTGTACTTGAACTCTGGCTGTTCTGTTTTTGAGGTAGCGGCTGATCCATCTGTACATTTTCCCACAAACTTCACTGGTTCCATCTCCCTGTGTATTTCTGTAGGTGTTTTTCCCTGCGACGTCAAGAATTATATCACAGTTCTGGCCTCTGATTTCTCCCTTGTTCTGACAAACTGTTAGAGTAGCAGATCCGGTCAATAAGATGTGTTGCGCCATGCACCATACCGGGTAAACCCGTCGAGAAGGGAAATTCATACTTCTCAAGTCCAGTACAAATTTAATGAGCTACATATGTGTCAAATTTCAACTTTCTCCTCTTACTCCTTGTGTTTTAAACACACCCGATACATCTAATAGAAATGCTCTACAGTGAACAACAAGTCGCCGGTAGAACCAATGAAGGTTCAACAGATTGGTTTGAGACTAATTAGGGAGCCAGACAAGGTTGCATACTTTCACCTTATTTATTTAACATCTACGCAGAAAATGTTACTCGAAAGGTAACATCAGATGCCAGCTACGGGAATGTTGATCCTCCCTCATTGGGAGGGAAGGAGATTCCAGAGCTAAGCTATGCAGATGACACAGTCAAGCAGTCAAACAGAGCCAAGGGCCTGGAACGACTGCTCATGTCCGTTCAGAAGCACAGGGAAGCGCAAAACCATTTCCTAAACATTTGAAAACCAAGATTGTCCCCTGACAAAATAGGATTGCAACACCAGATTGCTATTATGAAGAAATCGAAAATGTCCCACATTTTTAATATCTTGGCTATATATTCTCCAACGACGTAGACTGCTTAAAGAAATTAAAAGAAGTTTTGTCATGGCGATGCATACGTTTAACAGCATGCACAATTCATGACATAATACTAACAAGCAACTGAAGCTGAAGATCCTGAGAAGATGCACATTCCCTTTGCCAATGTACGAGTGCGAGACATGGACTATAATGCAAGCAGCAAGGAAGAAAGTTGAGCCTTCGAAACAAAATGCTACAGAACAATCCTTTAAAAATCCCTTGAATAAAGAAATGGACAAATGAAACCATCATAGAAGACCTGAATGTTGGAGAAAACTTGTTCATAAACAATGTCATGTTTCGGAAATTGAATTTTTTCGGCCATGTCTAACGTCATTACGGACTGGAAAGAGCGGCCATGAAGGGCATGACACCTGGAAGGTGACGCAGGGGTCAACCATGGTGAAGGTGGATACAAGATATCATGGATACTGTAAACATGAACATGGATCAGGTGGAAAGATTGACTGTAGTCCGAGATTTATATCGGCTGGCTGTGATGAGAGCGACGTTCTACAAAGGACTTGCTACTTGATGATGATGATGATGATGGATGATGACTGACATCCAAACAGATAAATCAGAATTTGAAAATGAGAATTGCCAGGTGTTATGTAGACTCGTCACTACTTTAAGGCGCAGAACGTGGACAAAGAATAGCAAGTTGGAAAAGAGTATTGAAACCTTCGATGTATGGATATATATGTTTGGGTCGCATTTCTTGGAAAGATAAGAAAACAAATTTGGAGGTATTGAAAAAGTTGGGTGAGAAAATAGAATTAATGACAGAAATGGGGGTTAGACAGTTTTGTTATTTTGGTCATATAACAAGTCCATACTGGAGGGTAAGGTGGAAGGTAGTCGTTCAAGAGGCAGGCACCATTTTAAGTGGGTGGATAACATCTGGAGATGGACTGGAAAAAGCCTCTCAGGTTGCACCATTACGGCAAGAGAAAGAGTACACTGGAGATCCATTGCAGCCGACTTTCGATGCGGAGATGGCACTTGAACTGAACTATACATACATATAGACTACAAACGCATCCAAATACTGGCCAGTGAGTCATGATATAAAATACTACGGTCAGTAGTGGAAAGGACGTGTCTTCGCCAGTAGAAACCAAAAGTAAACCACTAATCAAACAACAAAAAAAAACCTTACTTGTATGTTTTCTACATGTCACTGATTCTATGGGACAGGCGTAACCATGTTACTTAGATAAGTTCTGGCATTACTATTTTAGATCGACTAGCGCTTGCCTCGTCTAATACACCAGTGGATACAGTAGTTCTGTCTGTGTATGAGATCCCCCAGGCGACATAATTCGTTCGGATAATAAATAATAAAATGATAAGTACAGGATGGTCTAACTCGCGGTGATACTCTAAACGGGAGTGTGGATCCTGATATCAAGCCTTCTAGCACTTGTATTGTTTCTCTATTCATGAAGTGCTAGTTCCGAATCGTTAACCTTACACTTTGCTTACAGCGCCATTACTAATTGATTGATCTCTGATAGCACGATCCGGCACTTTCTAGTGATCCAAGCAATAGCTGGCTAGTACCTAATAGGTTAGCTTACAACAAGATATCATTTCACTGCACAGCTATGTCCTTCAATGACATTCTTGACCATTGTGTACATCTTTACTATAAAATATTTTCTGCAATTCTGCTCTAACATGGGAACTGTTTCAAGTTGTTAAGTTGGCTTATAGTGTTAAGAAGTTTGGTCCGTTCCCAGTCTGTGACCATCTGTCAGACATTGTTTTCCTTTACTATTAGGGACATTCATTCCACAGAGCTCAAATGATATAGAGTGTTTTTTTTTCTGCATCCCCCTTTATTTCCTCACTTAACTTTTACACCTTTTTTAAAACAGGTTGCTCTGCTTCTGTTATTATCCGTCTTGTTCAACTCATTTTTTTCCCTTTCACTCTGTTATTACACAAAATGCATTGCTTTATTTCGTCTGTTCAAAAAAAAAATTGTCATGTTTATTATTTACCAAATTGAAATTGCAGAATGTTAGACGAGTCCCAGCTTCATGCCAAAGCCCGCTGACCGGCTTTTCAGTGTAACCAATAACATTTAAAAAACATCTCTTTAAATAAACAATTGTCAACAGTATATTCATACCAGAACTCTATTACGTGGGTCAGATATCAAACCTGACTACTGCACAACAGCACAAATGTTGAAAGAGTGAAAAACGAAAACAATCAGTCACAAAGTACACATCCATGGCACATACAGACTGACACGGAAGTTAACGATGTGACATGTGAAACGAATACACCAGACAACATTGCTTTAAAGCTGGAGGAAAACCAAGAAAGTAATGGTATGTGTTACCAGAAGTGAATAAACAAAAACCAACGACATAAGTTGACAGATGTAATGAAAAGCTGATACATGATGTGTAGTATTAACAGTTTTGAAAGATAGCAGGGAAGATGTATGAATAAAAGCAGTAAATGAAAGAGAATATACTTAAAGAACAGAAACAAACAAACACCATAGAACTAAATTTCCGAGCTTGAAAGTTAAAGGACGTGAATCTTCTTCATTTAGAATGGAATTTTGCAGGACAACTCATAAAGTTGTGGATCCTTGGAAGATTATATGGGAGAGAGAGACAAAACTGGACCACTGACACACTGGGCAAATCATTAGATGCAAATTAAAGTGCGTTTAAATTCCTACAGGTTAGAGGACATTCCAAGTCAAGTCATGACGTTCGACATCCTAGCAAGGTAAAAAGAACTCTATAATGCGAGGAAAGATCTAGAAGAAGAAACTGAGTAAGCTGTAAGAGGAAGCAATTTAATGTAAACGTGTTTATCTGAGTTCGTTTTTCCATAGTCACAGGCAAATAGATCTGTTAGAAGTAAAGTTATGTCGGTTCATCAATAAACAAATAAACAAACCACAAAAAAAAAAACCCAAAAAAACAAACAAAAATAACATGACGCATAATTATTTTTCCACCTTTCTCTCTTCTTGCAATTACAAAAAAATTCTTTATTTACTAGAAGACTTAATTAATTAACTTTATTCCTTCTTGACTCAAAAATACGTAGCAGAAAATCCTTTCTTTTCAGTGTAGGTATTACACACAAAAAAAGAAGCGATATTGGTAAACAGTAAGAAGCAAACAATAATTGTACATTTGACGAAATACCTTCATTTTAAACATTTCTAAACATTTTAGCAGCTCCAAAAAAATACGCAATTATTCACCGTGAATATTTCACCAGCCACGCCCAGTTAAGGAGTATAATAGTACTGCTCAAATCATATTTACTAGTTCCGCAGATTTGAGAGCAAGTGCAGACAGATCATTTCTGAGTTCAACAGTATCGTTGTGTGCTTTTTATGAAGGCAAGAGTGAACAGTCTTACTTCACACATGTAGGCGCTTGGAAATGGCATTAATTGTAGGACGATATCACCAGCTACCACCCCATATTCATCGAGAATTGCTAACCAGAAAGACTGAACTATAAAGACTGAAAAACGGTTCTCCTTGTCATCAAATACCACTTGTCACTGACTGTTTGACCAAAGCTTCATCATTTACTCCCCAAAACATGAACACTTTCGGGGATTTCAGTCTATATAGGTTTACAATTTACTGACATACAGTCTCTCTCTCTCTCTCTCTCTATATATATATATATATATATATATATATATATATATATATATATATATATATAGGAGGTGTGTTGAAATAATAAAACCGAACCTAGCTGCACCACGTGAACATACGTACGATGCGCATGATGAGGTCTGTTCTGACTTAAACAGCACATACCAACCGTCAAGTTTGCCAAATTGCATTTCCCTCCGACAAACGTTTTTCCAGCAGATCGTTGAAAACATAGAGGGTGTGATACATAATCCGTTCAGAGGTGATCTGTGAGCAGTGTTCCGGTTTCTAACAGCTGAAGGATATCGACCAGTTGACATTCATGTCAGAACGCAGGCAGTATAGGGGGACACAAGTGTGGCAAACGTAAGCTCCGGCGACGGCCTAATCGAATTACTCCATCAATTGTGTCGATGGCGTCTTCTGACGCAACAATATGCGCCTGATCTGGTCTCGGAAGATCTTTCGTTAACTCACGTCTTGCTTTGAACATCGGTGTCCAGTTCTTCGCTGTTGTCTTCGACACACTTTTGTCATCATACACTGCCTGCATTCTGCGATGATTGTCAAATGGTCGACATCCTTCAGCTGTTAGAAACCGGATCACCGCTCGCTGATAAACTCTGGAAGGATTCCGTATCACACTCGCCATGTTTTCAACGGTCTGCTGAGATATGTGTATATATATATATATATATATATATATATATATATATACATATATATATATATATATATATATATATATATATATATATATAGAGAGAGAGAGAGAGAGAGAGAGAGGGAGAGAGAGAGAGAGAGAGAGAAGAGAGTTAAACCTTTCTGTTCAGGAAAGTATTCCTTGAAATGCAAAGACAGTTTTGATAAGTTGTGACCAAGGTCAACATTGTACAGGAGCAGAGAAATGCGGAAGTAGGATGCAGTTTTATGTTGCTCTTTCTTTCTTAGCCAATACTTAAACATTTCTTAAGATGCTGTTTTTTTAAACTTGCCGAAAATTCTATATTCCTTTCCTTCTTGAAGGAGTAGATGAAATACAATTCATGTGGGAGACAATACCAACTAAATAACCAAGCTGAGCTAACCAATTCCTGCTGGAAATTCGTACAAAGTGGGCATGCAAAATAAAAGTAACTTGTGATCGTGCCCTAAGCTGACCTTCGCCGTTAATAAATCTAAATATTCAAAACTGAAAGTCTTTTTTTTAGTTTTTTGATATATTGCTCATTCCTTATACAATTTTGAACTGTTCAATCGCCCTGAGCAACAATCTGCATATTTATCTTTTAGGATCCTTAGGGTATTAATGGCTATTTCAGATAGGCAGTAAAGGGAAAAACGGTCGGTGACGACATTACACAATTTGCTGGCTGGACGTCAAATGTGTTGTCGTTAATGGGTTACGTGTGATGTGGGCAGAAGAAATGGGCAGGTATTAGAGGAAAGGCGAGATGGACCAAAAGGTTGGTCAGGTTAGAGAGAGAGAGAGAGAGAGAGAGAGAAAGAGAGATAGAGAGAGAGAGAGAGAAAAAGAGAGGGAGAGAGAGATAGAGATAGAGAGGTTGGGTTTGTAGGTTTGACTTAATTATACGTTATTGAACATGAATTACACACTAAAAATAAGATCGAAATATTGAATTGAAAGTTTCATAGAATTGACCTAAAAATTGTGGAGGTGAAAAAAATTGCACCCCAACAGAGATAATATGTAACCTCTAAATTGTGCGTCACTGTACCAATGAGGGCACATGCGTAAGATATGCCCTGGCATGCTCTCAGAAGCCAAAATGAATTAGTAAATGCATCGTTTTTCGACTTTAACATGCAAGTTTTTGAGTATTGCTTCAACCAAAAAAATTGCATTTTCAATTTTGCAGACTTATTATTTCAAATTATAGGTACACTACATGCATACGACGAAGGGTTGAGAGTGGAAGTGGGATTGGTGATGTGATAGGCGGTTAGGGTTCCAGAGATGAACGGATTGAGGGGGAATGAAATAGGGAAGGGAAGAAATAGGCCGGTTGACCGAGGTTTAGGAAGGGCGGGATGGAGGGTTGAGAAGGAGTGCATTGGAGATATGATGGATGAGATGAGTATGGGAAGTTATTTTTTTAATTAACAACTTTCCTAATTATTCAGACGAACATAGATGGAAAGAGACCATGCCTCTTTTTCAAGAAAAAGAATCCTCGAAGTCGCAGAGTCAGGTAAAAGCATCAAACGGGCGATTCGGGACATTGGAGAACAAAAACAGGTAGTTCCCTGATTGAAAACTGCAGACGGAACTCGCGTAACGTCACGGAAGAAAATTGAGAACACCATTAACATCTTCGACACTAATCTATTCCAATCATCACTACCCCCTGATCACCCCCCGACCCCAAACCAAAACCCTGTCACCCCTACCTCCACCCTTCCTCACCTCTGAAATTCGAAGCGCTATAGAAAACACACCCACAGGAAAAACCCCAGGTAGAGATAAAATCACGGCTGGGATGATGAAAGCATGCGGTGACCCACTCTATACGGCCCTATCCATCAGATTTTCTCGATACTTTGAGACAACATAAATCCTGTCTAGCTGGCTTGAGTCACAGACCGTCATAATCTATAAAAAAAAAAAGGGGGATAAAGAAGGCTCGTCCACCTACCGCCCAATCACCCTCCTACCGACACTGTACACAATTTTTACCAATTGTCTCCTAGCTAGGATTTTCAAGGCCCTCGAGGACGCACGAACAAGTTGGATTCAGACGAGCCTACAGTACACTAGATCACATAACAACGTGCTGTAATCTGATCGAGAATGTATGAGGTCACCAAACACTGCTGATACTCACATTCATTGACTACAAAATGGCATTTGAGTCGGCTGAAACAGAAATCGTATGGAAAGCTCTAGGCGAGAAAGGAGTAGACTTTCACTACTAAACCACCTCAGATTCGCAGACGACATCGTCTTCATCACAGAGACGTCCCTAGAAGAGACAGAGATGCTAAGGTCACTAGACACATAAGGCAGGAAAGCAGGTCTAGCCATGGACCTAGGGAAAACCAGAGCTAAGCGCAACCGTTTCGCACAGTCCAACCTCATACTCTTGATTGGAGCGCCCATAGAGGACGCTGACGAATATGCCTATCTGAGAAGGCTCCTAAAAATGGAGAACAACATAAAACATGAGATCGCCAGACGGAAACGGGCGGGCTGGGCAGCCTTCAAATCCATCATGACAGCAACAGACGCCACAAAAGACACCTTCTACTCGATAGTCCTACCAGCGATCTGTTATGGTAGCGAAACGTGGTCTCTAACAAAAGCAGCAGAGAACCAGCTGAGAACAGCATACCATTGCTGTCTTCTTGAAAGACGCGTGGTGGGCATAACTCTCAGACAACAACGGCAAAACGAACTACACAAAAGCGACATCCAGAGAATTTCACACATCAAGGATGTCCTACAGTACGTCAACCATTCAAAACACCGCTGGGCAGTTCATATTGGTAGACGACAAGACAAAAGATGGAGTACCATAACCACCACGTGGTAACCACGCGACAAAATATACCTCGGGGACAGTCCCCAACTCGCTGGTGAGATTCACTAGACAAGCACAACACACACGATCCAGTGACAGACATACTACTTTCCCATTGGACGACACGCGTCCGTCACAGAAACGGCTGGGGCCGGGGCCTGAGTTGGGACCAAGTTAAGGGTGACCACCCGTGACGAAGAACGGGTCCAACTAAGATTGTAACGTTGAGTGGAAGAGATGGACAGGTTGATAAGGACAGATGAGAGAGATGGATGAGCAGGTGTATGGGGAGAGATGAGAGGGATGGATGGGCGGGTTGAAGGTGAGATGAGAGGGATGGATGGGCGGGTTGAAGGTGAGATGAGAGGGATGGATGGACGGGTTGAAGGTGAGATGAGAGGGATGGATGGGCGGGTCGAAGGTGAGATGAGAGGGATGGATGGGCGGGTTGAAGGTGAGATGAAAGGGATGTATGGGGGGTGGGGGGTTGATGGTGAGATAAGAGGAATGGATGGGCGGGTTGATGGTGAGATGAAAGGGATGGATGGGCGGGTTAAAGGTAAGATGAAAGGGATGGATTGGCGGGTTGATGGTGAGATGAAAGGGATGGATGGGCGGGTTAAAGGTGAGATGAAAGGGATGGATTAGCGGGTTGATGGTGAGATGAAAGGGATGGATGGGCGGGTTGATGGTGAGATGAGAGGGATGTATGGGGGGGGGGGCGGGTTGATGGTGAGATGAACGGGATGAATGGGCGGGTTGATGGTGAGATGAAAGGGATGGATGGGCGGGTTGATGGTGAGATGAGAGGGATGGATGGGGGGGGGGGGCGGGTTGATGGTGAGATGAAAGGGATGGATGGGCGGGTTGATGGTGAGATGAAAGGGATGGATGGGTGGGTTAAAGGTGAGATGAAAGGGATGGATGGGCGGGTTGATGGTGAGATGAAAGGGATGGATGGGCGGGTTGATGGTGAGATGAAAGGGATGGATGGGCGGGTTGATGGTGAGATGAAAGGGATGGATGGGCGGGTTGATGGTGAGATGAAAGGGATGGATGGGCGGGTTGATGGTGAGATGAGAGGGATGGATGGGGGGGGGCGGGTTGATGGTGAGATGAAAGGGATGGATGGGCGGGTTGATGGTGAGATGAGAGGGATGGATGGGGGGGGCGGGTTGATGGTGAGATGAAAGGGATGGATGGGCGGGTTGTTGGTGAGATGAAAGGAATGGATGGGTGGGTTAAAGGTGAGATGAAAGGGATGGATGGGCGGGTTGATGGTGAGATGAAAGGGATGGATGGGCGGGTTGATGATGAGATGAAAGGGATGGATGGGCGGGTTAAAGGCTCAGAAGAGATTATCGAATTTGGAGGACGGGGGAGGAGGGGAAGGGGGGGGGGGAGTGGAGATTGGCGGTGTTGGGTAAAATATAGACAGATTGAGGGAACGAGAATGTGGAAAAGAGTGAGATGGACAAGTTGAAGAAAGAAGAGATTGCCGTGTTGTGTGGGAGAAAGCGATTGCCGCGTTGTGTTGGGAGAAAGCGATTGCCGAGTTATGTGGGAGAAAGCGAATGCCGAGTTGTGTGGGAGAAAGCAATTGCCGAGTTGTGTGGGAGAAAGCGATGGCCGAGTTGTGTGGAAGAAAGCGATTGCCGAGTTGTGTGGGAGAAATCGATTGCCGAGTTGTGTGGGAGAAAGCGATTGCCGAGTTGTGTGGGAGAAAGCGATTGCCGAGTTGTGTGGGAGAAATCGATTGCCGAGTTGTGTGGGAGAAAGCGATTGCCGAGTTGTGTGGGAGAAAGCGATTGGTCGGTTGTGTGGGAGAAAGCGATTGCCGAGTTGTGTGGGAGAAAGCGATTGGTGAGTTGTGTGGGAGAAAGCGATTGCCGAGTTGTGTGGGAATAAGGAAGAGATTTGTGGTTGGTGCGGGTTAAGAGAAATTGGTGGCTTGAGAAGGGAAAAAACGGACAGAGAGATGGGTTGGATGTAGGCGAAGAAATGAGGGACTAGATGTCAGGACGAGAGTGCAATGGAGATATGACGAAGGAAAGGTGTTTAAACAATGAACTGATTTCACAGTTATCTTGAACAACCAATACTTGCTATACTGAGAGTGTCAGGGAACACTGACTGATCACTTTCTTCAGTGTGCCTCTCTTTGACACTTTTTCTGTATATTTTCAAGTGAATTTCGAGACGTTTCATCACCTAAAGAAAAACCTTTTTTGCACAATGTTGGGGAGTTTACCTATGCTTCAGAAGCACTGTTCTAAACCGTACGTAGGTTGAGACTTATATTGGTCTTAGAAAACTTCAAAACTAAAGCTAGTATTGACCTTCTTGTCAACAGACTTAACTGGAAAAAGCGGCGCGACGCCATCGTAGCTCTGTAGATAGTTTAAGAAACTGTTAAAATACACGTTGAGGCTGTTTTCATTGGTTTCTCTCTCGTATGTGAATATATCACATTTTTTGGTATGGGTACGATGCATGTGACTATTTTGACTAGTTGTATAGCATGTCCTACTCTGGCATACACAGAAGTCAATGATCAAGATCTACTTTAATTCAATCCCAGAAATGTATTTCCTGTCCTGGCCACACCCCCTTAGATAGTCGTCACACACTCAAGCATGCACGAGGACACTGTGGAAACAGGCTGTTCAGATCTGCGCGAGCTAGATCTCATCTCCTCGCGCCAAAATGTCCTCCTCCCACATACGTGAGAGCGAGGGATATCCCGTCAAAACGTGAAAATAATATTATTTGAACTGCTACTACTAGGATTACTTGTCAGTGGATATTGTCAAACGGTAAATCTATCTATCTATCTATCTATCTATCTATCTATCTATCTATCTATCTATCTATCTATCTATCTATCTATCTATCTATCTATCTATCTATCTATCTATCTATCTATCTATCTATATATATATATCTATCTATCTATCTATCTATTTGTCTGTCTGTCTATCTATCTATCTATCTATCTACCTACCTACCTAAACCCACCCACCTACCTACCTTTTTGTCTGTCTGTCTACCTACCTATCTACCTACCTACCTGTATGCACCTACCTTTGTACCTACCTACCTAACTGCCTACTTACCAAGTTACCTTCCTACCTACCTATCTAATTGCCTTTCTCACTACATAACTACCTTCCTATCTATATACCTACCAACTTACCTTCCTACCTACCTACCTACTTACATACCTACCTTACTACCTAGCTACCAACTTACCTACCTACCTACCTACCTACTTACTTTCCTACCTACCTACCTACTTACCTTCCTACCTATTTACATTCCTGCCTACCTTCCTCCCTGTGTGTCTGGCTGTCTGTCTTTCAATCTTATTACTGGTAATACAATTGCAACAACTACTATATCTGCCACTTCTAACACTATTACTATTAGAGTTACTTCTTTACTTCATTTACCACCGCTACTATGGTTACGTACGGAACCTACTTTTATCATGAACGCAGCTACAAGTACAACTACTGCCACTACCAATAATCTTACTATTACCACTACTTCCCAACCACTAATCCTACTATGACCACTACTACCACTAATCCTACTATTACCACTACCACTACTATACCACCACTACTGCTACTACTAATGCTACAACAACAACAAATCCTACTATAACTACCACCACTACTACCAGCACTATCACCAATGCTATTAAATTACTAATAATACTATTACCACTACTAGTGCTCCAATTACTACTACTGATACTACTACTACTACTGATACTACTACTACTACTACTACTACTACTACTACTACTACTACTACATGCACTACTACAACTGTTACTACTACTAGTACCACAACTGATATTACTACTACTTATACTACTAATGCTACTACTACAACTACTACTACTACTACTGCTGCTGATAATACTTATACTACTTCTATAAATGCATGCACAACATTTACAAATGGAAGTTATTTATATGTGCAATCCTTCACCAATCCTATCTTTCCTTATTAACCATCTTCTGTTACGAATTTTTACTTTTTTATTGTAACTCATCACTATACTTGTCCATCCATATATTTCTCTTCAGTAATTGTGTATGCTTCACTCATTATATACGCCATTTCTATACACTAAACCACCATTTGAGCAAACTCTAATTTGGCGACAGCGAGATCGCGAGCTATTGTACGTATACATCCAATATTTTATTTATGGGATCTATAAAAGAACACTTGTTTATGATAGTCGCTTTTATCAATATGTTAAACGAAGATGTGTGAGTAAGACAACAGGTAGTCGATACACTAGTACATGAACACAGGTAGTCGACACACTAGTACATGAACACAGGTAGTCGGAACACTATTACATGAACACAGGTAGTCGGTACACTAGTGCATGAACACAGATAGTTGGTACACTAGTACATGAACACAGGTAGTCGGTACACTATTACATGAACACAGGTAGTCGGTACACTAGTACATGAACACAGGTAGTTGGTACACTAGTACATGAACACAGATAGACGGTACACTAGTACATGAGCACAGGTAGTTGGTACATTAGTACATGAACACATTTAGTTGGTACACTAGTACACGAAGACAGGTAGTCGGTACAGTAGTACAATCTTAAATTTGCATCGGACTTCTAGTCTGTGTAAGGTATTCGTGATATAATAAAGGTAACACCGTTTACATGAAGGTGAACTCTGGTCACCTTTCTAACGTTAGTATGAGTATATGCATCATTATTACTTTGGCCTCCTATAACCTAATGTTGGTTGAGAAGACGTATTAAAAACAATGGCTGAGTTCGTAAGCTGGCCATCAATTCTTTCTGAACCTACTCAGCTTTGAGTTTTTCGGCATACGAACAAGATAGCCGCCAACAGCTTTGACTATCTTCTACATACAAACAAGATAGCCGCCAACAGCTTTGACTATCTTCTACATACAAACAAGATAGCCGCCAACAGCTTTGACTGTCTTCTGCATACAAACAAGACAGCCGTCAACAGCTTTGACTGTCTTCTGCATACAAACAAGATAGCCGCCAACAGCTATGACTATCTTCTACATACAAACAAGACAGCCGTCAACAGCTTTGACTATCTTCTGCATACAAACAAGACAGCCGTCAACAGCTTTGACTATCTTCTGCATACAAACAAGACAGCCGTCAACAGCTTTGACTATCTTCTGCATACAAACAAGACAGCCGTCAACAGCTTTGACTATCTTCTGCATACAAACAAGACAGCCGTCAACAGCTTTGACTATCTTCTGCATACAAACAAGACAGCCGTCAACAGCTTTGAGATTCTGCTGTATACGCGCAAGCCCACCGTTAAGACGTCTATGAACACTATTATTTATAACTGTCTGTATTGAAAATTAAAAGTTAGCCTGCACGCACCCCTTCACCTTAGCTTTCTCCGGGAGGCATGACCCCAGCTTTGATGTTTTAATCTCAGGCAAAATCCATCAATGCTGAGATTAACCACCGTGGAGAAGGTGTGGGGGAAGGGGCGTGGAGGAGGACAAATGGCGGTGATGCCAGGCTATAGTTTTTTTTTTTAATTTGTAAATGTCAGCCTTGTCCTATCCCACCCCACCCTCAAGGCATTAAAAGACTATACCCTCCCGCGGTTTTGGCCCTATGACCCATTGGATATGATACATATATGGACTCGTTGCTACCAAGTGTGGATCTCATTTGGTCTGTATCAGTGTTGTATAATATTATTGTCACAGTGTAACCTGTAATACAAGAGAAGTAGTCCAACCAAATCTCACCTATTATAAATAATTTGTTAGCGGCCTTTTGGAATGATAAATACATGAACGTTTAGATATTGCCCAAGTGCCCTGCTCGGTAACCTATACTATTATTTCTAAAGACACTTAAACCTACTTTCACACTTATTCACACACGTATTCTGAACAACTTGCGGCTCTCCATGTTTGGTTTAGGAAAGTGGTTATTGGTTCTGACAAACGTGGGAGCGACATTCTGTTTTGTATTCATTCTTAATCTATTTTTTGCTGGGGTCATGGTTTGAATTGGTCCATAAATTTTCTTAGTGATTACATTTTGTGACACCTAGAAATGATATATTGACTGCTGTCATTGATTATAGCTGGTTTACTTATTCTCAGTCCTGGCTGAGCTTAGAACATTAACTGCAGCTGTGTAACGATATCAACCATAAATCAACTGCTTCGATTTCGTTATTCTTATTCCAAAAATAGTTGCTGGATTTTAAAAAAACTTCCTCCTTTTTTTCTATTTCATCTTCTTCTTCTTCTTCTTCTGTTTTTATTTTTTTTAAATAATTTTTTTAAATTTTTTGCGTTCGCCTTATTTATCTATTCCCCAAGGCGAGTGTACGTTACACTGTGGTTTTTATTTTTGCGCCTGTCGGCCCAGTGCATCCGACTTCAGCATGTATTTTATGTAAGGGTCTGCTTCCTCCTGCATTTTCTAAGGGTTTGCTTCCCCGGGGTAACGGCCGGTGCTGTGATGGGGATCGAACCCAGCACCTTCAGACTGTGAGCCGTGCCACTTAACCACTAGGCCACGCCGTCCCCTTTCTTCTTCTTCTTCTTCTTCTTCTTCTCTTTGCCGATCGACCTAATAATGACGCTGTGTCATAGTTCACAGCGAGGCTGCGATATATGCGATTTTCGTTTTTTTATACGAGGTTTGTCTTCCCACTGCGATCCCTATTCTCTTGACCAGACCACACCAGTGCAGCCTGTTTCCGGGGCTGTCGTTTAAAGGCGGAATATCTTCTTGGTCAGATCTAGTTCACTGACCCTGATGCAAGCTAATTTTCTGGGATGTATCGTCAAATGATGTTTATTTAATGAACAATTTTCTGATTTTGCCTACCTGGTAGGACCTTTCTACGTGTGTTCTATCATCTTTGCGTATATCTTTCTCTTGTGCATGCTCATGTGCTTTCTTTACTATAGCTCTTCTTTGTGAAATGTGTATGTGTGTACGCGAGTGTCTGTGTATTTGTTCGTGTATGTCTGTGTAAATATTTATGTGTGCGTATGTATGTATGTATGTATGTATGTATGTGTGTGTGTGCGTGCGTGCGTGCGTGCGTGTATGCATGCATGCATGCATGCATGTATGCATGTATGTATGTATGTATGTATGTGTATATATATATGTGTGTGTGTGTATGTATATGTGTGTAGGTATACGTGTGTGTTTGTATATGTGAGTTTGTTTGTGTGTGTGGGTGTGTGTGTGCGTGTGTGTAAGACAACTATCATACATACGAAACTACTCGTTAGCTCAGTAGATTTGAAAATATAATGTAAGTATGCAAATATTATGTAATTAGTCATTCCTTCATTGTGTCTTGAGAATTGTCCTTGCTTTAATAGTCAGATGCGAGGTACAAACTTCGGATGACTCAGTGGATTATTGAGACATAATATACTAACGGATGCGATCTTTGGGAACGTGAATTGATCTATTATTCTGGGTACGGTATTGAAAGAGCTGTCATGGTGGCCCTTAATGCACATAAAGTTGGGGAAATATATAAAAATAAAGGGCACATTGTATATGAATAAGGAAGCATGCACATATCAATGAGGGACTGCACGTTAGATTAATAAGTAAGTCTACACTGGGACATCTGAGTGGTCCGCTGGGGGTCTTTGTGTATATCAAGGACAAGAGTAGCATCGCTGGCCCATAGAGAGCATGTCGTAAGAGGCGACTAACTGTGTGACATGGCATAACACCAAGCATGATTTTGTGGTTTGTTAAGAGCAGCATAGATGGCACCTAACAGGCTGCAGGTCAACTTTGCTCTAGTGTGACTATTAAGAACTAGTAGATCGGTTAATCCCCCTCTGTAGCACTTGTCTCAATCCAGCCGATTAATAAGCTGCTCGATCCTAGCCCGCTAAGCAAGAAATCCTCTCTTCCCGGCTACATCCAGCTCAAGACAGACATTGGACCTGCACAAGGGCATCTGCCTCGGTGGAAGTACAGGTCGACAAAGTCTAAGACTAAGACACTGGGGCAATCAGACTAATCATGGAACATGCCTCTAGCACTTAGGCGACAGCGGCTAAAAACATCAAAGGACTAGACCGAGCCCAAATATGAGTTTCAGAATGGCCCTTGTGGCATTTAAAAGCACCCCTATTACAGAGCTCGCGAACAAAGTAAATATTGAGCCCCTTGAATTAAGGATAAAATGCAAATCCCTTACCCAGATTGGAAAACCTAGAAGGCTACCTGATCACCTGCTTCAGCAGAAGTTCTAAAAAACAACTGAAAGCAGACTACTAAGGAAACGTCCAACCTATACGACCAGAGAAAACCACAGAAAACATGCATACAGTCTTGAAGCCGAAATTTAAAATTGTTATGGACTCATTCCAGAACCATGGATACGGAGCCAGGACTGGTCCAACATACCATTGAAGGTTATAAGGATAACGAAGTGAAGTGACAGAACAAATGTACTATATCACATCAAGAGACAGCACCGTAGAAACTCCTGCACATGTGTGTACACAGATGGATCGGCAACGGAGTGAAAAAAAAGGGGAGGCATTGGAAACTACATCGCACACTCCAACGGCGACATAAAAAGAAACACTCCATACCAGCAGAAGAGACCTGTGCCAATTTCAGAGCTGAAGTAACAGCTGTTCATAGAGCTACACCGATTCTCATCATCAAAAACACAACTGCAAGGACAACGGTCATTTTAATCGATTCTAGGCACGTACTCCAAGCTACCTCAAGCCCCAAACAAGATACATTCTCTCATGAAATGAAATATAACATCGGATTGTTGTCCCCCAAAAAACAGACCTAATTCAACAGTGGATTTCGGTCCACTGTGGGATCCTTTGAAACGAGCAGACAGTTGAGCTGGCAAAAGCCGGAAGTGGTGGCACACAGCTATAAAGAAGCGAAGACACTCATCAAATAATCCATGGGGAAGGAATGGAGAGAACAGCAAAATTATACAAGACAGAAGGTGACAGCATTAACAAACTTGGCAGAGATGGGCAGATCTTCAGACTCAGAACGGGACATTGCAGACTCCAGGCCCACTTCCACAAACTGGATCTTAGATACACTATCACGTGTAATTGTGGAGCACCCAAGTAAACTCTAGAACTTTTCCTGCAGGACTGCCCTACTTATTCATTCCAAAGCGAGGATGTCTGTCCCGGCAGGAACGATCTTGCTGAAAAAGCTGTGGCGCGCCGGCAAAGACCTGAAACGCACAGTCGTCTACGTGTACCTCACCGGGCTAGAAGCAAAGCAGCAGTTGATCGAAGAAGATGAAGAAGAAGAAGAATAAAGAAAAGAAGATTATGATGAATCAGTAACACATACACACCTCAAGAGTTTGGCATCGGACGTTGCTAGAGCATGGTGGGGGGCTCCTGTGAGAATGGTTCAGGATTGTTAGTTCCTGATAGTTACAGGAAACATCAATTCACTGCAAGGAGGGACTATGCGTTACAGGGTCTGCTCACAGTGCCCTCATGGTGATTCTGTGTAACAGAACCATAACAGCTACACTGTATGTGTTTGACCACTCATTCTCAAAAAGGCGAGTGTTGCCTACATGGCGAGTGTTGCCTGCATGGCGAGTGCTGCCTACATGGCGAATGTTGCCTGCATGGCGAGTGCTGCCTGCATGGTGAGTGTTGCCTGCATGACGAGTGCTGCCTTCATGGCGAGTGTTGCCCGCATGGCGAGTGTTGCTACTATGATGAGTGTTGTCTAAATAGCGAGTGCAGCTTATATGGTGAATGATACCTGCACGACTAGTGTTGCCTATATAGCGAGTGTTGCCTTCATGGCGAGTGTTGCCTACATGGCGAATGTTACCTACATAGCGAATGTTACCTACATGGTGAGTGTTGCCTAGTGTTACCTACATAGCGAGTGTTGCCTACATGGCGAATGTTACCTACATGGCGAATGTTACCTACATGGCGAATGTTACCTACATGGCGAGTGTTGCCTAGTGTTACCTACATAGCGAGTGTTGCCTACATAGCGAGTGTTGCCTACATGGCGAGTGTTACCTACATCTCGAATGTTACCTACATGGCGAATGTTGCCTACATGGCGAATGTTACCTACATAGCGAATGTTGCCTACATGGCTAGTGCTGCCTACATGGCGAATGTTGCCTACATGGCTAGTGCTGCCTACATGGCGAATGTTACCTACATGGCGAGTGTTGCCTACATGGCGAGTGTTGCTACAATGATGAGTGTTACCTACATGGCGAATGTTACCTACATGGCGAATGTTATCTACATGGCGAATGTAGATGGCGAATGTTACCTACATGGCGAATGTTACCTACATGGCGAATGTTACCTACATCTCGAATGTTACCTACATGGCGAATGGTGCGTACATGGCGAGTGTTGCCTACATAGCGAGTGTTGCCTACATAGCGAGTGTTGCCTACATGGCGAGTGTTGCCTACATGGTGAGTGTTGGCTACAAAACAAGTGTTGCCTACATGGCGAGTTTTGCCTACATGGTGAGTGCTGCCTACAAAGCGAGTGTTGCCTACATGGCGAGCTTTGCCTACATGGTGAGTGTTGCCTACATAGTGAGTGTTGCCTACATGGTGAGTGTTGCCTACATAGCGAGTGATGCCTACTTAGGGAGTGTTGCCTACATAGCGAGTGTTGCCTACATAGCGAGTGTTGCCTACATAGCGAGTGTTGCCTACATGACCAGTGTTACCTACATGGTGAGTGTTGCCTACACAGCGATTGTTGCGTACATAGCGAGTGCAGCCTTTATGATGATTGACATCTGCATGGCACGTGTTGCTATTTGGCGTGTATTGTTACAGCCCACCTACCTGAGAAGCCATGTTTTGAAATAATTAAAAAGTAATTATAATATAAATCAGGTAACTACACAGACAAAACAACATTTTAAAACAAACTTTTAAATGTTTACATTTTGTTTTTCAATGAATTAATATTTAACACAAACACGAACATAAAATGATCATAAGATCCCCTTAATCCTACCAAACAGTTGCGATTTTCTTATATAACGTTCATCTTGTGAAGAAATAAAATATAACAATGAAGGATTAAAATGTGAAGTATTTCTCAATGAATTATTGCCCTTTACAGTTCTCATTACCCGGATGCTTGCCCGATGCTCCTGTATTGAACGTGCAAGAAATCCATTTACCTCTTGATTAGCGTCGTTTATTGGAAGGAGTATTCCATCTAATTTATCTCGTTTGGCAATTGTCTGCGGCCAACTTTGACCATATTTCGGTAAAACATTCCGTTTTCCTTTCTATCTCAATAGTTAGTTAGTTAGTTATCGGCCCAATGTAATCAGATTTGCCACGTGGATAGCTTTGGTCACCTCTCCAGGCCAGATACGTCCCGTTTGACGTTGTCAATGTGTGTCGCTCGAAAATCTTCTTTTTGTCGTCTATCCACCTTCCTCACGGTCGTTCTCTGGTTAAAAGACGTTCCGTAGGACATTGAAAGCTCGCCGGAGACATATTCATGGGATGCACTGAACCAGCGTACCTTCTGTCTGGACATGTATTCGCTACATGGGATGCACCAAACCAGCTTATCTTCTTGTCTGGACATGTATTCGCTACATGGGATACACCGAACCAGCGTATCTTCTGTCTGGACATGTATTCGCTACATGGGATACACCGAACCAGCGTATCTTCTATCTGGACATGTATTCGCTTCATGGGATGCACCGAACCAGCGTACCTTCTGTCTGAACATGTATTCGCTACATGGGATACACCGAACCGGCGTATCTTCTGTCTGGACATGTATTCGCTACATGGGATACACCGAGCCAGCGTATCTTCTGCCTGGACATGTATTCCATACATGCGGTGCACCGAACAGGCGTATCTTCTGTCTGGACATGTATTCAACACATGGGATGCACTGACCATTTTCCGAATATTCTCTTCTCTCGATCTGCCTCTCCCCAGTAGCAATCGTGTTACATCGTTCATCTGAATGACGGCTATTTTGTCAGGAGCTAATATTAATGTTATACTGCAGTTTAATCAGGAGTCGGTTTTGCAATTTATCTTATTGACATTTTGTTTTTAAAGTGTGTTGTACATTATACTTAAAATAAGCTTTTGGTCATTCTGTATTTGACCGCTATCGGCTTATCCGACCTTCTGCCACTTCTTTACTTTTACTTTCTCCTGACCATGTCACTTCACCTCGTCTTTGTCTCTCATTTGTTTTCTTGACTGCCACACGAGAGGAGTCTTATAACGACTGTTTACGACTTATCCTGATAAGTACATTTCCCTCTCCTGTGTGTGTTCAAATTCTCATTCGGTGTTTTCTAACCTTTCATTGATTCGATAGTTCATTGTTGTTGTTCGTTGTCTCTGATGAATGCCTATTGGTTGTAATGTAGGTTTCGTCTGTGTTTTTGTCTTGCGCGGTATCTAACCATACAGATTTTTTTTGTATACTTAAAAAAGAAATCCGTCATTTCAAAACTAGCAATGGAAACTAGTTAATGGTTATATCTATCTCTCAAATAGCTCGACTGTGGCAGCGATATGAATTACATTTGTCCACTAAGGAGTTATTTAGTGCTGTTACAAACAGTTGAGGCTTGGCAACAAAAATGTGCTGGTCTGTAACTATATTTTTAATATCCTTTTTAGTGTTATACTTATCTTTGTGATGTACGCTCACTTGTGTCGTTAGGCATTCTGTTAGGCCCATTGTGTTACGTGGTAGCTATAAACACGGGTTGTTGTATGATTCCTGTTAAACCGTACATCCATCTGCCATGTGATCTTCCTCGCGGCTTGTAACCTGAACTATGTGTACTATATGCACGTAATGGTAAGTGATTCCATTATATTCTGATGTTTATAATGTCCTTGTCTTGCCGTGCTAGACACAAGGAGGAGATCTCACAATATAATCATGTCGAAATTTCTCTTTATATTTATTCTGGTGACATCTCCACCCCAGAAATAAAGGGCCAAAGAGAGAACTACAGATAAAATGTCAAGGACTGGAGCTGGAACACAGTACGGCTAGCAGATAGAAATAGAGAGCCAAATATGTAACTACAATCAAATGGCAAAGGACAGCAGATGAAACACAGTATGGCTCCCAAAGACCAGGGCATAAATTTAGATCTCGCTCTGTTCTATGAGATACACTGCCAGCAAACAGAACCGAAGATACATGCGAGAAATAATATCCGAAAATGGAATAGTAAAATATGAGGAACACAGCCAGATGTCCCCTGAACATTAGCACTCTCCCTTTGTTTCTCCCTAGCTGATTACATCGCGCCAGTTTGGAAAAACGCTGCACATGTCAAACTGATTAACACAGAAATAAATAAGAGTGACCGAGCAGTTACAGGGTGCCCACTCTAACTGAACAGAATGTCGGTGTAGAACCACCTGAAACACGAAGCGTCGCATCCGAAATTGAAAACGAGAAACAGATAAACGACACAATGCACCCAATGTTTAGATACCAGACACAAGATTGACATCTAGCCGACGTTTCTCACAGTCAACACAGCCTGTACAGACTAGTCCCAGAAAACATCGCATAACAAAAATGGAATGAACTGACACGGGTCCCTTGGATAAAACTGCGGGAGGAACTTGTACATAAACACGACTTACCTTATGAACAACGTGAAAGTCACTAAAAATAATCGGCACTGGTGTATCATGATCCAGGAAGAACTTGAAGAGATGGGGATACAGGAATGATTGTGCACCAGCACAACACCCTTACCACCTGATTATCTGCGCAAACTATCTGAAACCATGCTACATGGATGACATATTGAGGGATAATGACAAGGTAATCCACATGGTTTAATATTGGAAACAATTCTGAAGTGGTGCTCAGGACACGGAAAGTAAGTGAGTAAGTAAGTAAGTTAGCGAGTAAGTAAATAAGGTGACATTGATCACTTTTCTAAACCTTTTTTTTCACAATTTGCAATTTGTATATCTTGTACCTTGAATTGGGATCTTGCCTGACACTGGTAGTTAAGGGAAGATATGAATTGATAATGTGGTAGACTAACAACACGTTAATATAGAAGGCAATAATGGCATCGATGTGTGATGTCTCACTTATTCAACTGCTACTCCCCTCCCCCCCCCCCCCCCTTCCACTCGCTGCATTTTGACTTAACACAAATTTGTGAACCCCTACCTCCATCACTGTGTGACGTGAAATATTTCATCCCACCATTCACCGCACAGAGTTGTATAAAGTGTGTACACTTTATCGTGTTCACATGTTGCTAACATTTCCATATCTGTTTTATCATTTCCTGTCCGCATCTGTAAACATGCGTTTCTGAAGTGTGCCAAGCAAATGTTGCTCTGACAGAGGGTACCTCTCAACACGATCTACAAGTTGATCTCGTTCAGAACATCGCCACTAGATGTGATGTGTTAATAGTTGTCCATCACAAGTGATGAAGACCACTCTCTTTGTTCAGCCGTGTGGACAGTCGTATCACTTGCTGTGTCCGCTGAAATGGGTGACTTACGCGGTGATTTGGATTAAAGTGAGGAAGAAACTGCGCCTTTTTGTCAACCTCACTCACAGAGCCTAAGCTACCTTTTGCCAGTGGCAAGACATTCATCGAGACGACTGGAGATAGCATAGGATGCAGATTTTACCACCGAAGCCTTTCCGTAAACATGTAACCCGCAGGGTAGAAAGGTGGGAAGGCATCTAACGCAGTTTGTCGTGCCTTTTCGATAACCACAAGAGGTCGTATGGACAACACTCAGCGTGTGAGTGACTCTGGCATCTCTCCCCAGCTGTATTCAGCTCATCATAGTAGCATCTAAAATTCCCACACGCCAAATTCGTGAAGGTGAACCGGCAGAACTAACCCGTGAAATACGACACAGGTATGAGCGTAGTGCCATTCAGCCGGCATCCAGACCAGGATAAACGGATGGAAGAAATCACAAAAAAGAACGAAATAACAAGTCCAGACGGAAAACAACTCCACGTTTTCGTGAACACAAGTGTAAGTCGTCGACTAGTGTGAATTCCAGGCAAATCCGTGGTCTGGCGGCATCCATAATGATCCAAAACAGTAGAGAAATGTAGACTCGCAGCCAGTTATGGCGCCATCTTTGCCAGATTTGTGTAGATGATGTGTAGTTTTAATATTTAAACCAACTGTTTCTGTTTATAAGTAGTTGGCGATGCTGAGTTTGTAGTTGTCAACATGCAGATTACAATAAAGCTGCTCATTTGTATTATAAGAAATGCACTTCTTCGTAGCGAGTGAGATATGCTGAGTTTTTTCTTAGACAGTGTGACCAGATCCAGTAAATGTATGTACAGTTAGTATCCCCTGCAATACCGTCATTTATGTGGGCTGAAAGTTGTAATTAAGTAAACATTATTTACCGTATGTTAATTGCGGTTATTTAGCCAGCCAGTATAGAAGGGACGATTCTTGTAATGTGTACTCGTGGGCCGTTTACGTGCAGTTACCCCACTGTGGCGAATCAGCCGCTTCATTTGTCTCATTCTACTGTCCCGCTGTCCTAGTTTTCTCAAGCTCAGACATCATTAAATCTCGGATCCCCTTTAATGGTCAACAAAAAGTAACTTCTGTTATTTGTACTTGCTATTGAATAGAATAATGTGTCACAGGAAGAGAACAGACATGGACACGACAGCTGTAGTTTTTGGTTGTGAACGAGGGAATTGAGTTGTCACCGTCCCCAAAATACAATTAGGAAATGCTTTTCCAGTTGCGTGTCGCATGAGTTCATGCTCACGTCAATCATTTGTTCCTAACGGTTTCGTCTTTTTGGTAGTTTTCTCGATCGAGCGACACAAGAGCTCTTGTCTTTAGGCTTCTGTGGATCCCCACCCCAAGCTAAATCCAGAACGAAACTGTTCCAGTATGTACCTAATGCGTGTGTTCGTGTATCGCTTCAGGTTACTACAGTAAAGGGAAAGTCAATTTCATTAATTTGGTTCACCAGTTGTTAATCAGGAGGCTGCGTGGCCTAGATGGGAAACTCGCTCGGTTTTCACAATCCCTACGCACCGGGTTCGATTCTCACCGTGTCCAGCTTGGCAAACGCTGTTTTTTCTCTCGGAGAATTGCTCTTTCACGTACCGGAAGTAATGGCTATCTAACGTTCTGCACACTTGCCAAGAAACTTATAAAAGCCATATATACGGCGGTTGTAAGAAGCCACGTTCTGTAAGGGGCATGCTACTTACTTTACTTTAGTTGTTTATTAAGCCAAGTCATCGATGTATTACAAAAAAAACATAAATGTTTAAATATCGTCATGTCTTTAGTCATCGCGCTTGCATGATGAGCTCTCGTCAGTGTTTATACTCATGCCCGTCTTCTCTACCTATGTCTATTGAGTAACACTCTAGGTCATACGAATTATAGATGGTGATTATATTACCAGGGCAACGTGCTCAGACAACAAGGTCAGCAACAAGAACTTATCACTTGTGTTTCTCTAGAGCCGTCGTAATTTTACAATTGTGTTTCTCTACAGCCGTCGTTATTTTACAATTGTGTTTCTCTAGAGCCGCGTTATTTTACAATTGTGTTTCTCTAGAGCCGCGTTATTTTACAATTGTGTTTCTCTAGAGCCGCGTTATTTTACAATTGTGTTTCTCTAGAGCCGTCGTTATTTTACAATTGTGTTTCTCTAGAGCCGCATTATTTTACAATTGTGTTTCTCTAGAGCCGCATTATTTTACAATTGTGTTTCTCTAGAGCCGTCATTATTTTACAATTGTGTTTCTCTACAGCCGTCATTATTTTACAATTGTGTTTCTCTACAGCCGTCATTATTTTACAATTGTGTTTCTCTACAGCCGTCGTTATTTTACAATTGTGTTTCTCTAGAGCCGCATTATTTTACAATTGTGTTTCTCTAGAGTCGCATTATTTTACAATTGTGTTTCTCTAGAGCCGCATTATTTTACAATTGTGTTTCTCTACAGCCGTCGTTATTTTACAATTGTGTTTCTCTAGAGCCGCATTATTTTACAATTGTGTTTCTCTACAGCCGTAATTATTTTACAATTGTGTTTCTCTACAGCTGTCGTTATTTTACAATTGTGTTTCTCTACATCCGTCATTATTTTAGTCGTAGAGTTAATAAGCAAAAATACCAAGACATGAAGAGGATGTGGTCTTTTACTAGGTACATCGGTCATCACCGGTATATTAAGTCGGACCAAGACTCTTCACAATTAAGTAACCTGGTCTAAGCTGAGGGTATTGGAAGCTTTGATCAATCATACGCGGTCCCATTTGGTATGTTCAACTTTGGAACACATCCGTTGAAGGCCTCAGCAATGTTCAGCTCAAGCTTGAAGTGAGTATCTATTACCTAGTTGTCAGGCTTCTCTGACGTGGATGTAAAACCACTTCTCCTGTATCGATTTGCTTAAGGAAAGAGCGCGAACATTGTTATTTGACTTTTTAATGTATCGTTGCCTCAGAATGGATAGAATACAAGAAATCAACATTAGCGTACGTGTAAGTGTGTGAGTATGCGCGTGCGTACGCGTGTCTGTGTGCACACATGTTTTACTTACAAAGTGTTTCTTTGATCCTCTCTATCCATCGTCGCTGGGATTGACCTCTTACTCGTGGCCCTGAAACATCCATGTAGTTTGATTTCGCTGCAGGTTGATCATACTGCGTCTTTGTCAGATGGCCAAACCACTGTATCTTCTGTTCTTTAATACAGTAGTTAACCGATGTAGTCTCCACAATATTCCTCAGCGTGATGTTGCTAATTTAGTTTCGATGTGTGTCTTTCCTGCGGCGCTTCGTACACAGCGCATCTCACAGATCTTACGTTTGTGCCTATCTGATGGGTACCCAGTATGACATTGATAACATACCGTAGGGATGAGCAACGTGTTTATCAGCGTCTGTTTAGTAGACATAGCGACATTTGAATGTTTCAGTTTCGGTGCTAGCCGGTAGTGCACCTTGTTTAAAGAACATTATTATTTCTATCTCTCTGCCAAGTCTTCCGTCGTCAGTGGTGTCCCTTTTCTAGGTAGGGAAATTCCCGTGCCCGCTTGAGGATTTTACCGCCGGTGTGAATATTTAGATCAAACGTCAGTTTACATTCGGAGAGTATGGCAGGAGAGCAAATATGATATTATGTTAGGTTATGGTGAGGCATGACTATTTAGTTATTTTAAATATGAGTGTTTGTTTCTCATTAGAAGAGATGGACACAGGGACGGACTACAAATGGAGATAATGAGACAAAAAAGAGATAATTTAGATTCTTCTTCGTTTACACGACAACAGTCTGTAATACTGATAACATGATGGAGTTACCAAACTTGCTTGAGATTCTGCTTAAAATAGCTCCTCTTCTACTGTTCATCTTCTGCTGTTTGTTGTTATCGTTTCTTGCTTATACAAAGATATCGCCACTGAAAAAAATTATCGAAGGAGTCCAAGAAAGTTTCTAAACGGAATAGCGATGACAAAAAGCTTTGCAACAGAATATCGTACTCACCGTTCACCCGTATCATACGAGAGTTCCTGCAGGAAACACATTATTTGAGAAGATCTAGAGGCCACGACGCTTATTGCTCAACAATAGAACTAATCATTCTTAGGACTAAATGACACCAGAGGCCGCCAGGACCAGCTGAACATGAAACTTATATACCAATTGAAACATGCTTTATTAGGGCTAGATACAGACCAGCTGCACAAACCAAAGAAGGAAATACAAGTCATAACATAACCGGAATCACTCTATGACAGAAATAGCTTGACTTGACGAAAGTAGAAAAAAATCCCCAACAAACATCATCTACGTGCATGACCATTTTATGATTATTTTAAGAACAATACGCACAAACAGCAAACATACGGTGCGTCTAGTTTTTACGAAGGCACTTTGACCAAAATAAGACTAAACCCTATAGAAATACAAAGACTGAGTCTAATGTTAAGAAAAGGGCACCTTGACCAAAATGAGATAAAAACCTTATAAAAAACAAAGTCTAATGTTGAAAAAAGGGTACTTTGACCAAAATGAGACAAAACCTCATAGAAATGATAATTTGATTGTCTCTCCAAAACCAACAAGGAGCAATCTGGAAAGATGCAGAAAATCAAAAAAGAAAATTAGCAGAAATTGTGATTGTAGCAAAACTCAGTGGAGGCTGAATTCCGATAAATGTGATAAGCTAAAATGAAAAAGATTGAGACGAACAATGAGAGCAGAAACAATATAGTCAGCTCAAGACCATTCCTAAATATACTGGAAAGATGTCATGAAGCGATAACCAGAAAAAGAAACTTGTTACACATACTAATAGAAAACATCTCATCAGACAATCGAACATAAATAAATAACAGATACTAACCAAGTCGGTTATCTGTCAACGTGACATCACTGTCGCAAAAATAACAAATACTATCCGGTTCGTTTGCTCAAAGCACGTACTATAACATTGTCAACATTTGAGGGAACAAGACATATATTGCTTGTAAAAATGGGAAATGAAGATGACAAACATGGACAATTTTTGATCGTGATTAAACTAGTGTCCAGACACATCAGGAAATGACATTATCTCTTTGGTGCGTTACTACTATGGATGAACAGTCCAATATTGACTAGACATCTTAGCACAGTCCTCTGTCCTTATTTCTTACATGAGAACCTGTTATTAAAGACATCATTATTGCTTGTTTGATGTGATTGTTCTCATCAATATTCCAGAAATCGTGTTTATAGTATTCAGCCTATAAATCTGTCCAACTTTATATATGCGAAACACACTGATCAGACAATGTTAGCTAGGATCAGGAGAAATATACTGGCCAACACCCTCATCTGACCTCCTCGAGGGTCGTCCTGGAAACGGGCTGTTGCCGAGGACAACTGTCTGGCTAAAATGGCGAGGTTCGACGTGATCCCCATAGTAGTGAGCGACATGCAGATGAAGCCAAGCATAGCACAACAGCCTAGAGGACCTCGGTCACCTCCACCAGCACGCTCGGGATGTGAGAAAAGCTACGACAACCCGCCACTTAACGCCCTGTTTAGGGCACACACAAGAATAACCTACTCATTGTGGGCATTCGAAAACAACAATATATATATATATATATATAAATATATATATATATATATAGCGAGCTGAAACTGCTGTCATTAGTTAGCGACACTTGTGTCATATTACTACTAGGTCGCACAATTGCCATGAGCCAGTCGCGTGACAGATAAATAAAAATGGCCTACAGCACTGTTAATGCTTGCATGGAACAGCGTGTTGTGATGACGTTTCTTGTGAAATGAGGTGTGAAACTTTTGAAAATTTACAGAAGACCGCAATCACAATGCGGTGCTGAGACACTCAGCCACAGTAAGACATCTGGATGGTGTAAACGTTTTAGATACGGCCGTACAGTCGTAAGTGATGATCCCGGCAGTGGTGGCTCTCAACCCACCTCAGTCACTCCTGTGAATATCCAGATTGTGGAACGCCTTATCCTGGAAAATCGAAGCATAACATGTCGCAATATTGCACAAGAGGCAAGTCTTTCTCTGGGTACGGTAAAAAGTATTATTCATGAACATTTGAATTTTCGGAAGAGTAGTGCACGTTGGGTTTGATCATAAAGAGCGGCCTGCTCCTGTAGGATATCGCCCCACCCCCTCATACGGCTCACCGCTCTATGTGCCATCTGCAACAACATCGGCTTGGAGGTATTGCCACATCCACTTCACAGTCCAGACCTCGCTCTAAGCAATTTCCACCTGTCTGCACCACTAAATGAATTCATGGGAAGTCATCATTTCAGCACTGATGATGAAGTGAAACCAGCTGCCCTGGATTGGTTCAAACATACTGACAAATCTGTCTACGCTGAAACTTTTTCAGCATTACTCATACGCTGGAATCGGTGCATAAACATTGAAGGAGATTTTATAGAATAATAAATGGGATTTTGACTTCTTGAAAAACTGTTTTTGTTTCCTTACCAAAAAAAGTGACCTCAACGCCCCTCGTTTGTATATTATGTGCAAGTACTTTGGTAAAATCAAGAGACACAATGGTCTTGAGAGAACGGTGATGGAAGGTATGGTGCCAGGCAAAAGAGGAAGGGGTAGACCAAGAAGACGATGGCACCAAGATATCCAGGAATGTCTGAGTATGACTGTGGCGGAGGCTGGTGTTTTGGCAAGAGAACGAGTTTCTTTCGGAAAGACTGTGATGGGAGCGACGTTCAACAAAGGACATGCTACATGATGATATATATATATATATATATATATATATATATATATATATATATAGAGAGAGAGAGAGAGAGAGAGAGAGAGAGAGAGAGATGTATGTGTGTGTGTCTGAGTTTAATTATACTATCGACAGCAAGTAATATTGTTTTATTATATTTCTAGAGGGCATAGAGATCTTCTTCTGATCCATGAAAAAAGTTGTTATCCGCTCTGTTACTCAAGTAGCATATACTGATTATATTCCAATCAGAGACATACGCCCCACCCATGGTTGTTTGGCTTCTGTGAATTACGGATAGTGTAATATTATGAGTGGGAGCGTCTTCTACCCTTGAGGGATTAGGTCACAATATTAGCCGCTTCTCATATGTTTTCAGTAAAGCAGTGAGCATAATCACGTCTCAGTAATACACAGGGAATTATATAAAGTGATTACTATAATTGTGCCGACAGGCACAAAATAAAAACCACAGTGCAACGCACTACGCCTTGGGGATTTGAGAAATAAGGCGAACGCAAAAATAAAAAACAAAAAAAATACGTGTTACCATGTGTGTTGTGAATTCACAAGGCCTGTGCGTAAAATAGAGATATGAAAATAGAGAACACACTGACAACAGGGCCTCAGCAAATGTGAACAGTCATTGAGTGACAATAAGAGACGATATCACGAAACAGCACGGCATTTCAGAAAGTCAATAATATACTTGATAAGGGACCCAAGGAACTTGACAATTGGGAAGAAGATATTGATGCTAGTTCTTGTAGACTTGAAGCAAGAGATTTGTTGATAAACGTGAGCACATTATAGATCAGTCGGTGAGGTAGAACGCGTATTTGTATTGTCTGGTAGTTATTTTACTTACAAATAATAGTAATATATTACCGCAAAAACCGACCATTGTCTCATCTCTTCCCATGCGTTGCCGGTACAGAAGGTAAAGCAAAGAATAACTAGGGTTCAACGTGCAAAGAAATGTCACAATACGCGTCATAGAGAGTTGACATTTTCAGCAGCAAAATTGCACAAGTATGGTTAAGTCTTTTATAAGAAAACAAATATTTCAATCAAAGACGACAGAAAAAGGTCCGCTGTCAAGAAGCAAATAACAGGACAGGAAGATCCATGCATAATCATCACTGCTGTCTCACATTGTATTAATCTCGTACATGAACCGGAGATTGGTAACGCGGGGAAACCTGAAATGGTCTGTACAGAAGACCTTGTTGAAGACCTGTCCATGACAGACAGCCGTTATGCTTTGATTGATAGATTGATTTACTTCAGTCACCGGTCGTTATTTACATTAGAAGGAGATGGAGATCTCAACTTCTGTTTCTGAGTTAGTCTCCTGAACGTGACTTCAAGTTTATGTTATCACGAAGAGCTGAGTCGATATTATAATCCTAGTGTCCCATTGTCTGCGCTCGCTGCTGCCTCGTGCGTTTTTGTTGTTCGAAGCTACACGTCATCAGTTGGATTATCTCTTAACTTTTCTTATGTAGCGGGTTACAGTGACTCTTTCTATGTCCCGAGGTGTATTTGAGAAAGTGGACCCTAGTTTTCTTGACTTTAGTGCAATTTGAGGCTTCTCGGTAAGATCACCACTGCTGGGATTACAGCGCCGTTCTTCTGTTGTTGTTGTTGGGAATGGCTGCAATGTCTTTTGTGCGCCCTGCAAAGGGCGTTAAATTGCGGGTTGCGGTAGTTGTCCTCAGAACCCGAGCGTGCTTATGAAGGTGGACTGGGCTCCTCCAAGTTTTTGGGCTGTGCTTGGCTTCATCTATGTATTACTCGCGGGTTATCACATCGATCCTTCACCTCTTTAGCCAGAAGAACATCCCTTGTCAAGGGCGAACGACGTGGAAGTCAATGCAGGTGTCGACCTTTTGCCTGACCTTGACTATCATATATGTTCATTATACGCCGTTCCTCGCCTTGTTGATAAGACTTCTGGTCCATGAGTACGAACGAGGATGTGACGTGGTGGTCTTGGTCAGTATATTTCTCCTGACCCTGATTACTCTTTCTCCCACCTTGATCAATATATTTCTCCTGACCATGATTACTTTCTCCCACCTTGATCAGTATACTTCTCCTGACCCTGATTACTCTTTCTCCCACTTTGATCAGTATATTTCTCCTGACCCTGATTACTCTTTCTCCCACCTTGATCAGTATATTTCTCCTGACCATGATTACTCTTTCTCCCACCTTGATCAGTATATTTTTCCTGACCCTGATTACTCTTTCTCCCACCTTGATCAGTATATTTCTCCTGACCCTGATTACTCCCATCTCGTTATGGCTGCCTAGCCTTGTAGCATTGGTCTCCATCTTCTTGAAAGCCTCTGGGGGTTTCTTCATTTGCCTGATCTAGAAACTGACATATTCAACGCACTTTAAATCCCTTGTTGGCTTGTTCCTGTGATCAGAAATACAAAGAAGCAGTGCTGTGTGGTTTTTGCTCAACAGTTCCAATTCTATTACTAACATCATTCTGCTTATAACTTCTACTTTGTCTGCTGCATTTAGGTCAAGCAGCAAATCGATTTGTTCCATTCAAGGCATCAATGACTTCTCCTGTTGCCTTATAAAAATAGTAATATATATTCCTGGTGTTAGCTCTGCAGCAAATCTCGTGATTTTAGGATTGTTCAGTCGGTTATTTGCTTCGTCATTTACAAAATCTCTTAAGCGTGGGTGTTTCTTGCAGTGGGAGTCGCTGCGTATTCTCTCCCTTGCCAGTGCGTATTCTCTTCCTCGGCATTGTGTATTACTGTATTCTCTTCCTCGGCATTGTGTATTACTGTATTCTCTTCCTCGGCATTGTGTATTACTGTATTCTCTTCCTCGGCATTGTGTACTACTGTATTCTCTTCCTCGGCATTGTGTATTCTCTCCCTCGCTGCTGTGTATGAAATTCTGCTAATATACCCACTTTCGCACCCTAGATTGTGTTTTGTTTAAGCAAAATGTTAGTTTTTATGAAACTGTTTTAATATGTTTCTTATTACTTTCAGTCTTTAGTGTAAAATATTATTATATGTAAATGTAGTCGTGGTTGATTATATAGAGACTGTAAAAAGTGACTGTGCACTTATTCAATACCGACTCGATACATTGGTAGTACAGTCAAAAAAATGTATTCAGTGCCCAGTGCTGTTTATATTTCATGGCATCAGTATCTTGGCAAGCTTGACTCACCTACAATTTAGTAAAGACAGTTGACGAGTTTTACACCAGACATATACTTACGTACGTTCATACACACATACACACATTCACACATACATACATACATATCTACGTACGTACGTACCTACCTACATTTCATGCATGCACACATACATACATACATACATATATACATACATACATACATACCTACATACATACATACATACCTACATACATACATACATACATACATACATACATACATACATACATACATACATACATACATACATACATACATACATACATACATACATACATACATACATACATACATACATACATACATACATACATACGTACATACGTACAGTAATAAATCAAGAGTAATTCAGAATTGATTTTAAATATAATTTTTTTAATAAATTGACAAAGTATTTCATCATACAACTTTGATCTTTTATTAACAACAAAAATACTACTAAAAATAATGACTTCAAAACTGTCCACTACATTTATCCTTTTTTTGTCAATTGAACAGTCGTGGACCATCCACGCAACTCTTTCTGAATTTGATGTACACGTTATGAAATGGATACTGTGAATTATAGGCATTGATATAATTGAATGCCAAAGATCATGTAGTAATTGGAACGAACTACAAACTAACGGCGAGAATTATGTTATTGTAAATAATAAAATAATAAAAATTGTAAATTTTAATCAACTTTCCGCGAAACCACCGAAGGGCTAGTTACACTTGATATGTCAACGTATGTTCACGAATTGACCGACGACATAGATTGATTTTTGTTATAAAAAAAAGAAACGTGTTATGGAACCGTGAATGTGTGCTATAACGTGCATTTGTGTATAACTAACATTGAAGAGCGATAGGAAGCACGGAAACTAGTCGTGTTTGCTACAATGTTAACGAGTGACTGACCTGTCAATCGTTGTGTCTTGAAAACGAGGATTGAAACTTAAAACATTTATATTTTGTAAGGACCGTCACTTGAGTTCCGCCTTTGAAATCTGAGGTTATTTGTTTCCTTCGTCCACCACCCCCCCCCCCCCCCCCGAAACATCGCTCCCATTGTTAATCTATTTATTTTGTTTATTTAGATTTAACAGCTGCTGTTAATGTTTTGGATGCACTACTTTTTCCCTACTATGTAATACTTTCTTGCATTTACACGTGCATGTCAATCCATTGTTTTATTATAATGCACATATCTGTGCACACGGTTATGGCAAATGATTCGATGCCCGGTTCTAGATAATTCATAGCGTAACAAAGGTTGTCTCCAAATGTTCTAGCTCCAGAGCATGACTCCTTCATTGGCTTGACGGGATGGACCTGTTATTGATATTGATGGGACAGTGTTAATATGATGACTATTTTCTCGAGTTATTTGCCATTCACATGCTGTAAAAGGTGAAAACGTGAAACTTCTTAGCAGTAGAGCACTTATCAAGTAGGCCGGAGCTATGCTCGTAATGGTTCCTCGATCATGTACAATATCCACCTCGGTTATTGCATCTGCATTTTTTCTAGCAGTGCATGGATGCTGGGCATGTTAGCCCTCGAAAGAACCTCGATGTCAGTGACACGATCTTGCCATCGGATGTGGAATATTCGCCTCAGGCAACCTGCATCCCTGCACTGCTAGAAAAAGCACGACTAGGATGGACCGGACACCTCGTCCGTATGTCAGACGAGCGGCTCCAAAAGAAGCTTCTCTACGGCGAGCTGAGAGAGGGATGGCGCGACAGAGGGCGCTCAAAGAAACGTTTTAATGACGGTCTGAAGGACTCACTGAAATGTTTTCAGATAGACATCGACACCTGGGAATGTCTTGCGCAAAACAGATCTGACTGGAGAAGCGCAGTCAAATCGGGTGTAGCTACCGGCGAAGACGACCGTGTTGTGAAAGCCCAGAGCAGACGCGAGACCCGGAAATCCCGAACAGCGAGAACACCATGACCTTCTACAAACCTCGTGTGGCCCGATATGTAGCAAATGTTTTCGTGCCCGCATTGGCCTGTTCAGCCACATGCGCATCCACATCCAACAGGGAAATATGTGACAAGGATCATGTCGGCGGTCTTCATCGACAACGATGGACAGCTATTATTATTAATATTGCATCTGCATAAATCTATCATCTTATGGAAATTTCAAAAATATGTTCGTGGAAATCGTCATACCAGACATCGCATTATCTTCCTCTGTCTAGGTCATATATTTATTACAGCATTTTTTAGGATTGTTCTGTTTCTTCGTCTTCACTGTAGCCCCTGTTAAGTTCTGTATATTGCGCTGGCCTGTGTTAATCCCATTCGACGTTTTTTTAATGCAACTATCGTTTTATAACCACGCGCTTGAATAATAAAGTCCTCATAAACATCATCTTTGGATTCTCTGACCAAATCTTTGAATGTGTGTATTTTAGTAACTTTATGCCTTCATCTGGTTTTTTTTTTTCTTTTTCGTTCGCGTTATTTGTCTATTCTCAAAGGCGGCGTGCGTTGCACTGTGGTTTTTATTTTGCGCCTGTCGGCCCAGTGCATCCGACTTCAGTATGCATTTTATGTAAGGGTCTGCTTCCTTTCTGCATTTTCTAAGGGTTTGCTTCCCCGGGGTAACGGCCGGTGATGTGATGGGGATCGAACCCAGCACCTTCAGATTGTAAGCCGTGCCACTTAACCACTAGGCCACGCCGTCCCCTCTTCATCTGGTCTATCTTACTATCATTCACATATGTCGGGATATCTTAGATTCCTATAATTAAGTTCCCAGAACACAACTTATTGTGTAGTGTAAGTAGGAGATCGTCTGGGCAATCATGTAGGAATGTTTATAGAGGTCTTTTGTGTGTGTGTATGTATCAAACAAACCCTGATCAACAACCATTTTGATCAGTCGTCATTGACAATACGTTTTGTCGTGACCTCTGACTGCGTTCTATGTCAACTAGGGAATTTCGCTTTTTTCCAGTTGATATAACTCAGTTGGCTGTAAAAATGTGTTATTTATTGCAATATAAAAAGGGGAGAGAAGACTATCGTTTGGTCAGGTAAAATACACATACAGTGTTAGTCAGGGTCAGGTAAAACATACTGCTCAGACAATATTAGTCAGGGTCAGACAAAACATACTGCTCAGACAATATTGGTCAGGGTCAGACAAAACATACTGCTCAGACAATATTGGTCAGGGTCAAGTAACAAATACTGCTCAGACAATATTGGTCAAGGTCAAGTAAAACATACTGCTCAGACAATATTAGTCAGGGTCAGACAAAACATATTGATCAGACAATGTTAGTCAGGGTCAGACAAAACATACTGATCAGATAATGTTAGTTAGGATCAGACAGAATATACTGTTCAGACAATGTCAGTCAGGGTCAGACAAAACATACTGATCAGACAATGTCAGTCAGGGTCAGACAAAACATACTGATCAGACAATGTTAGTCAGGTTCAGGCAAACATACTGACCAAAACCCCCACCTGACTTCAACGTCGTGCTCCCTGGAAACATGCTCTTTAATTGGCTAACAAGATGGAGACCGATGTGATCCCTGTAGTAGCGAGCTACACTCAGGTGGAGCCAAGCATAGCATAACTGCCTAGAGGACCCAGGCACACCTTCATCAGCACACTATGGATATGAGAAAAGCTAGCCGAGACTTACTGCTTTTTTCAGGACGCCAAAAATAGTAAAGTTACTCATTGTGGTAATTCAACATCACCAGCAATAACACCAACAATAGCTATGTAAACAAAAATATGTTATATGCGCTTCCAAAAATAATAGTACCGGCCTCGATTTTGAATCAAGAGGACGGGACGCCATGCATAGTGTTGGTTAGTGGGGATGGGGAGGCAGGATTAAGCATGGAATACAAGCAAAGAAGATTCTGTTTACATATAGGCTTAACACAGTGTTCAAGAAGACATGCAACTTCATGTGATGATGCACAGTGCTGATTTTCCTTGCAAATACTGTAGAAGACGCTTCTCTTCTTGGATTGGTTTTACGAGTCACATTTGTTATCGTCATGGACCGTAATATCCTTTTCTCTCAAAGCACAACATACTATCGTCTGACAAGACGGAAAGACCCAATGTGAAAAAAAAATATAGGCAATTTTAATGTAAGTTCCGACAGAGACTTTTTGGCTTGGCAATAGAGACGACATACTTGATAAGTGTGTTGGACCAACCAGAGTGATCAGTTATTCTATCTCTTCCTCATTGTTGTGCCTTTTCTTTTTCTTTGACTTCCCTTCCCTCCCCAGGTACCGTCAACAATATTGACGTAGTTGTTGCACGACTGTAAAAACAAATATAAAGCATTTACGTACACAAATATCTGAAAAGTAATCCCTACACGTCCATTGCCAAATGATGATGTACAAGTCAGCATTCATCATCTTTCGATGTGAATTATATAACAAATCTGACCATGTTGTTTTTTTATTTCAGGTCACAAACAAGTTGGTTCTTGGAATACGAAAAGGTTTTCAGTGAGTTAATTATCATAAATAAGTGACTCATAAAAGATACTTTATTAATTACATGGATCTGTGGTTCATAAAATAGACCTTTAATTAATTAAAATGAATCTGTGTTTCTTTAAATTAATCGTAAAAATTATAATCGGTATGTGCTTCATTGAAGAGACATTATTAATTTTATGGATCTATGCCTCATTATGTTACCGTCTTAACTATTAAAGCTTCGTGTTTCATAAAGAAGACCGTATTAATTGTGATAGTTCTGTGTTTTCATAAAGAAGACCGTATTAAATGTGATAGTTCCGTGTTTCATTAAATAGACCGTATTAATTGTGATAGTTCTGTATTTCATAGACCGTATTAATTGTGATAGTTCTGTATTTCATTAAATAGACCGTATTAATTGTGATAGTTCTGTATTTCATTAAATAGACCGTATTAATTGTGATAGTTCTGTGTTTCATTAAATAGACCGTATTAGTTGTGATAGTTCTGTGTTTCATTAAAAGGGCCGTATTATTGTCATAGCTCTGTGTTTCATTATTCAGTATTCTTTGTATTCTTTGTATGGGAGATGTGTTTCATAAACCACATAAACTTCAACAAATATGGATGATTCAACTAAATAGAAAAATAGAGCTGAACAATTCAGGACACAGGAAGGTCCTCTATCAAAAGATCTGATGACGGCATACAAAGAAAGCCGCAAGGAATCTCCGTGATTTACCTGTTATCTTCTAGATTTGTTGTACAATTTACGAATAGGAGAAAAGCTGCACTGGTTACAGCGGAAATTAGAAATGACAAAATCGATATTCTGGGGCTAGTTGAAACAAGCTGAAAAGGAGTAGAGAGAATGAAACATAGGAAATATTGTTATCTTCAGGGCACACAGAAAAATGTACATGCTGAAACGAAGGTGTGACTTTATTGCTATCAAATGCGGCACAGAATCCACTAACAGAATGGGCAGCAGTAGGACAGTGAATGATACGTTCTACTAGCAAAACTGTCAATAAAAATGTAAAAATAAACATTATGCAATCTTATAAGTAAACCAATTACAAAGAAGAATAAATGACAGAAGAGTTGTAAATGAGACTGCAAGATATCCTGAAAAGAAACCGACGAAAAGACATTCCAATTTTAGTGGATGACCTAAAGACCTAGGTTAGGAACGATAATATCGGTTTCGAAAAAATAATAAACATGGGATCTAGACTAAAAATAAAAATTGAGAATTACTAAAGAACTTGTGTGCCTTAACCCAAGCTTCCAATTTGTGGCAACATGTTTCCGCATGCAAACATACACAAGCAACATTGACAAAAAATCAGATTGCCCATACATGTATAAACAAGCTAAGTCAAAGCATGATTACGCAACGAAAAAGTATGTAGAGGAACAGACTTTATGCGACATCATACCACCATTTTATGTGTGCAGTATGTACCCACAGACAATAGTTTGTCGTTTATAATCGTGGTGAGGTTAAAGCTGTCGTCTCTAACTCTCATTGCTCTGACACTTTTAAAGAAATCTCTCGGATTCTTGGGACACATGAACGCTAATTGGTCGCCGTATTTATTCCATGCGTCTGGTTTGGAGTTCTTGATTACGGTTTTCGAATGCGTTTTTGCGAGTCTGTAGAATGTGTCATCTTCTTGTGACTTCGATTTCAACCACTTCTTGTATAATTTGTTCTTAGCTTGTATTGCTTCCTGTACCTGTTGATTCCACCACGCTGTTCTTTTCTTTTGGAATTGTTAAAGTTTCTTTCTACCAAATTTTGTGTTCACTGTGTTCATCAGTGCTGTTTTGAACCACTGCCACTCATTCATTACATTTCCAGTTGTTACTAGCAGGGCCTATTATATGTCTTTCATTTCACGATATGTATCTTTGCGGATGTCTTCCTCCTCAAGTTTCGCTATGTTTGTGACGTATCTATCTTTGCAACTTCTTTTCGCTTCTGAATGTAGGTATTTGAACTAGTACAACAGGACGATGATAAGTGTCCTTAATGATGTTGGGAAATGCTCTTGAGTCTGCAATTTCTGGTCTTGGTCTCCCTCTGACTAGCATGTCGTCTATTTGGGATGATATGACAGTATCATTCCATCGATACCATGTTTGTATATGGCTATTCTGGTGTTGGAAAAAAGTATTTGTAATAATAAGCTTCTGTTCGAGACACAGATTTACCAGCTCTTCCGTCACAATTATAAACGACAAACACAGGGAGCCAATTTTCGATCCAGAAAAAAGTAAAGCACGATGGAGAGAGTATTTCCTAGAACTCCTAAACCCAAATGACACGCGGAGGCACTCCACTCATACGAGTTTAATCACAGGAGAAACAGAGCCCAAAATATGAATCCAGGAGATCGATGAAGTCCTTAAAAAAAGCCCACATTATAAAGCTGCAAGTGCGGACGGAATAACCTGCGAGACAATTAAAGCTTGTGTATACCTAGGGGTAAAATGGTTTTATAGAATATTCTCTGCAGCTTAGGAGCAAAGTAGAGTCCATGAGGACTGGAAAAAAGCTATCATTGTGCCAATCTGGAAAAACAAAGGCAACAAAAAAGAGTGCGATACCTACTGTGGGGTATCGTTTCTAAGCCACACAGGAAAACTGTACGCGAAAATCCTGAAGCAGAGAATTCGATCTATTCTAGAACCACAGCAGAATGGGGCTCAATTTCGTTTCGGACGAGGTAGGAGCTGGACAGACGCTCTATTCACCCTGAGACAACTAAGCGAAGCAAACATCGAATACGATCAGAAACCTCAACGTGGCTTTCATAGATCAAGAAAAGGCTTTCGATAGAGCAGACAGAAATAAATGATGGATCATCCTAGACGACGGAGTACAGGAGCAGCTATTGGAAAATATTATAGCACTGTACCAAGAGTGTCAAAGTATAGTAAGTACAACATATGGTCTGACCGAAACAGTGGATATAGCAACCAGGGTGAGACAAGGATATGTGTTGTCGCCCCTTCTCTACAACACATATAAGGACAGAATAACTCTGGAGACCAAATTGGAGAATCTGTCAAGAAATGCAGAGGAAGAAAGGACAGAGGCTGATTAGTTAAATGAAGTCTTTTTTCCAGATGATCAATGTCTACTTGACGAGAGTGAAGAGTGAGAGTGAAGCCACATCTGACTGCACTCAACTCTATATGTGAAAGATACAGTATGAGAAAATGTCACATCCAAAACAGAAACTATGCAAATACGCCGATCGCCTGAAAACATGAACATTAACGGTAAAAGGGACGAAAATCAAACAAGTGCAAGAGTCCAAGTACTTTGCAGTGTTTTCACACAAGATGGAGGTTTTGTTCAAGAGATTGAGATCAGGTGTCAAAAAGCAAATGCAATTGCATACCAGTTGTCACCATTATTGAAACACCCTAACATAAACATGTCATACCAGCTGTCACCATTATTGAAACACCCTAACATAAACATGTCATACCCGCTGTTACCATTATTGAAACACCCTAACATAAACATGTCGTACCCGCTGTTACCATTATTGAAACACCCTAACATAAACATGTCATACCCGCTGTTACCATTATTGAAACACGCTAACATAAACATGTCATACCCGCTGTCACCATTATTGAAACACCCTAACATAAACATGTCATACCCGCTGTCACCATTATTGTAACACCCTAACATAAACATGTCCACAACAAGAATGCTAATCAATAGTATATTCATGCCAACTCTCTGTTACCAGCGCCATACTTGGACTTTAACAAAAACTCTGGAGAGAAAGATCACAACATGTGAAATGAGATGCCTCCGGAACACAATCAATGTAACTAGGAGAAACAGAATGTTTAGTGAAGATGTGAGAAGCATAGTTGAAGCGAGATCCTGTTCTCAATATATTGATGAAGAGAGAATCAACTGGTTCGGGCACCTAATGAAAATGCATCCTGACCAAATACACCTGTGCGCCTATAACGCACGCCGTTCGGGTTTACGCAACCGTAGCAGACCGAGAACTAGATAGATAGGAAATGTTGCGGATATTTTAAATTGTCATGGGATGACAACTACTTCAGCGACGCGTCTGACCCTGGATAGAAAATAACGGCTCCACACGTCGCCTCGCGGCATAAGTGGATAAGACAAGATAAGGCAAGACAATAGTTGAATATGGAATTTCTCAGGAGCAAGAAAGTGCCAGAAATATGTGATATTACGATATCAAATTGGTATGACATGCCACAACAACTGAAATAAAAATAAAATACACAATAGCCGTGGCAGTAAATTATAAAAATATTGGGAACGAAATATGTGGAGAAGTTATGTGGAAAAGAGAACACAATACAAAACAAGGATAACAGAAACTATAGCAAAGACACAGAACATAGAAAATTTGAAAAAAAGTTAAATCTGATGCACTATAGCCAAAGCTGATGAAATCATAGTTCTTAGTCGACCTGTACTTCTATAGGGGTGGATGCCCAAGTGCTGGTCCCACTTAGTCGACTTGTACTTCTATAGGGGTGGATGCCCAAGTGCTGGACCCACTTAGTCGACCTGTACTTCTATAGGGGTGGATGCCCATGTGCTGATCCCACTTAGTCGACCTGTACTTCTATAGGGGTGGATGCCCAAGTGCTGGTCCCACTTAGTCAACCTGTACTTCTATAGGGCTGGATGCCCAAGTGCTGGTCCCACTTAGTCGACCTATACTTCTATAGGGATGGATGCCCAAGTGCTGGTCTCACTTAGTCGACCTGTACTTCTATAGGGGTGGATGCCCAAGTGCTGGTCCCATTTAGTCGACCTGTACTTCTATAGGGGTGGATGCCCAAGTGCTGGTCCCACTTAGTCGACCTGTACTTTTATAGGGGTGGATGCCCAAGTGCTGGTCCCATTTAGTCGACCTGTACTTCTATAGGAGTAGATGCCCAAGTGTTGGTCCCACTTAGTCGACCTGTACTTCAATAGGGGTGGATGCTCCTGTGCAGGTCTCAGCTCTGGTATGATCTGGATGTAGCCGGGAGGAGGATTTCCTGCTTAGCGGGCTAGGCTCAAGCAGCTTATTACTCCGCTGCACTGGGAAAAGTGCCGCAGAGGGTGGAAACCGATGTGCGTATCCATCTTAATGGACTCAAACACTACAGCAAAGTAGACCCGCAGCCTGTTAGGCGCCATATATGCTACTCTGAACAAACCACATAACCATGGCCGGTCTTTTGCCATGTGACACAGTTAGTTGCTTCTTGCGACATGCTCTCTGTGGGGGAGTGGTGCTATGTTTGTCCTTGTCATACACAAAGACCCTAGAGGACCACTCGCGAAATATACATTGAAATTTACAAAGAAGTTAGAAGTCAGAAGAGATAGAGAAAATATATTTAGTTAATAAAAGTGGCAGAGGAAGATGGAATATGTAGTCAAGCAGTTTTTGTTCTTTAAAACCCAGGACAAAAGAGGTGGAGGCAGACTAAAATAAATATGGAGGAGAGAGTTGGAGACATAAAGAAAACAAAGTAGACCTGGACAGAGATGGAGAGGTTAACTCAGGACATGATAATTTGGCATATATTTGTTGAAGACAAGTGCTTCAATGGGATCTGAAACGTTTTCGATTTGTTTGACTGATTATTATATTTATGTGTTTCGTGTAGAGTAGTACGAGACTGTAGTAATTGATTGTTTTTCTATGCTTCATAAAACAGGGTTAATTCATCTTATAAAGTGTGCTTCATAAGAACAAAGGATTAACCTTAATTTGAACGGTAAACGATGGAATCATTAGCAGTTAACCGTTTTGTATAGGTACATTAGCAAAGCAACTGTAAGCTACTGCGAAATTCTTTCCCTCATGAATTAAGATCAATACAAATGACAGTTAGTTAACTAGATAAATAAAAGGACAGCAATGCAGTGAAAATGATAATATCTTTACGTATGTCATTAGAAACACAGACTCTGACATGCAAAAGCTGCGCAATCTTCATGCTGGATTGTCAGCTGTGTCCTTCAGCATGATGGAATTGGATATTATATCAACAGGTTTGGTAAAGATGACTTCATCAGATTGGTACAACTACTCCTACTCTTCAAGCAAACATTCTCACACCACAAACAGCAGCAACGTCATCGATACGACTACAGATAGCCAAAATGTCACCAACACTACATCCTACTTAGCTAGAGATGAAGATGTTGCGGTTATAGAAATGGCCGTTAGCGCCACCATTTTGTTTCTAGCTATAGCCGGAAACAGTTGTGTGATATTTTCTCTAGCCTACAAAAGGAAGCGTCAGTCTCGTATGCACTTAATGATTCTTCACCTCTCACTTGCTGATTTGTTTGTGGCTTTCTTCAATGTTTTGCCTCAGTTAATATGGGACATCACATACAGGTAAGTTATAACACAGTTTGTAACCTTGAACATATTGCATGTGAATGTATTTTAAACAGTAATACATGCATTTGTCAAAATATTTTTATGATGTGGGATGCCTACACTCTTTATTTTGGTCGCATTTGATGAGATGGTGTGATATATTTCTTTGTCAATGCATGTCTTGCCTTCCTCGCCTCAACACATAATTTTGTATACATTTTTTTCTTACGAGGGAGCTATATCATGCAACAATTTGGCCACAAACTAGATTTCATACTTGCGACAGGCATGCGCTCTAGCCACTATGCCAATTCTACACCCAACATCCATACGGATAATTAAGTCAAAAATCTGGGAAATCGTGTGAGACAAACTGTAATCAGGTTTACGTGACAGGATGAGCAGGCAACAACAGCCAGGCTCAAAAACAGGGGTGTCACATTCGCGAGCCATGGGCTACATGCGGCTAGAGCAGCCATGTTCTTCGGGCCGATACACGATATTAATGTGTCTTAGGGGCAAACTTTGAACAATGTTAATAATATAGGACATTGTGCACCACACGAGATGTAAAGTTCGACTTTAAAAATAAACACAGAAACATTGGTTTAACTAAGAAGACATCAATGAAGGTGAGTTTACTGTGCAACACCGATTGTGAACCAGTTCAAACACCATCGTAACTGAAAGTATAAAGGGGACTAGATAGACGGGAAGAAGTGAGAAAAGTATATTTCTGTTTTTCAATTTCCACTGCACGTTTTTGTCAAGTTCTCTTGCCGTCAATAAATCTCACCACTCACATGACTTTCGGAGGGATCAAAAAGTAATTGCATTCTGCTTTCATGTACGGAGATATGTGGCATCACATACTTCTAAAACTAAATAATGTTTTATCCGTACGGGAAGAAGATCACTTTGTAATCATTCGACCGGTAACAGGCATTGTTAATTCTTATATTAATTGCTAGGAGTGACTAATGAAGACATAAGTTATAAAGGGCCTACAAATCTATCACCAAGTGTAGCATGTTCTTTCTCATGCTATACCTTCTAAACAAAGATTTGCACTGAAGAAGCATTGATTAGTGATTTTTAAACAAGACATAAAATTATATTGAAACCCCCCCCCCCCCCCCCAAAAAAAAAAAACCCAAAGAGAATGCTCGTAGATTTAAAAAAAATAATTTCTTGCATAAATGAGAGAATTTGCATATTTGGACAGTACTGAAGGCTGAATTTGAATGCTTTAATTTGTCTTCAAACTACAACTTTTCTATGAGAGCAAACTGTTTATCGTCATCTCGATTCGATGGAAATCCAGATCCAATGATATATCTAGAAATATTTGTGAAGCAATGAAATTCCTTATTGCCAGTTAAGATGATGAAAACATTTGCATACCTCGGAAGGACAATTACATAAAATAGCGGAACAAACAGGGACAAAAAAAGCAGAACGAACAAGACCAAGGTGGTCTTTGATAGCTAAACAACGTTTGGAAGTCATCACAATTGAACACATACAGCAAACTACAGCTTCTGTATGGGACGGAGTGCTGGAATTGACATATTTTCACACAACCTGTCCAAAAAAGATTTAAATACTTTGCTAGCCAAACACCATCACCAACCGAGAACTGCTTGGCAAGAGCAATCAAGAAGACGTGAACACCATCATAGTCGTTAGACGTTGGAATTTGATAGGTCATGCCCTAAGAGAGTAACCAGACACCATCACCATAGATGCCTTGGTGTGGACGCCAGACGGAAGGCGAAAGAGAAGCCAGCCTAAGACAACTTAGTAAGGGACCATCAGCCTGAGATGAGAATTATGAATCAGAGTTGGGGTATTGTACGAAAATGGCTGCTGACTTGGTGAAGTGGAAGAAGCTGGTAGCTGACCTTAAAGACGTCATCAAGCGTGGTTGGACACCTGACCAATTTATCAGTCAATGACCTAGGATCTAAGAAACAGAGGACGAAATGTCTGATCAAATATAATACGAACGAGATGTGTTACCTCAAATGGCATCCTAGGCAGCTGTGAAGAAAAAGAAAACTACATAGCTTTACGTAGGTGCAGCCATTAAAACATGTCCTGTCGCTACCCTCCGGCTGGTTTGGGTTTGAGACCTCTGCTGAAGTTAAAGTCTGTATTCATATTTAGTAAAAACATAGCGCAGCATTAGTTCAAGAAGTATTATTTAGTGCAGTCCTAGTGCACCAAGAATAATTCTATTGATAATAATTGCACTCATCATGCAATATTAATGAAAATTTTACTGTGTTGCAATTACAGTGCAACATTCATCAGTGTAGTTTTATCTAGTGGCGTTGTCATGCAACATTCTTTAATGAATTAGCGATATACGCGATCAAATTTCAACATTAATTAATTCACGAATACAATTTGTAATTATAATGCGACATCATTATGCACCAATACTCTGTACAATCATAATAAAACATTCATGATATATCAAAGTTCAGTGCAAGCATAGCGTAATATATTCGTTAATGTATCAATATTATTGCCATAACAGTAACTGTATCAATAGTCTGTACATCATAGTCCAACATCTATGTCTCAATTACATTTTACCAGCACACACTTTCATGTGCAAACTTTAATCACCCTCCAAGCGTTTGCCAGGTGCAGCCGATGTATTCCCAAGCATGTAACAGACACGAATCCCTACCGACAGTGATTAGCCTATCCGACGTGATGTGTCACCTGGCAACCCAGAGAGGTTTCCCGCCTGCTAGTGAGCTATTTCTGATAAGAACGACAGATGAGCTCCCGCCTGCTCGCTCCAGAATCCTCTACTGGCCAGTAACATTTTTTTTTTAAAGTGTTATCCGAACTATATTTTAGTTAGGTATTGATTTTTGTCTCGCCCACAAATTGGAAAATACAAATTTCATTTCGTGACTGGGAAGTTAACAGCAAAAAAAATGTTTTTACCACCCGATCTTGTTTGTGAAAACCCCCACACATACAATAATTGCCTGATGGCACAGGATTTCACAAAATAGGAGACACTGCTTCAGGGATGAACATTAAGGAAACCCAACAATAATTAGAAAACTTCAAGGGCTGTATTGATATTTCACACTATTGCTAAAAATAAAGAAATATTTCTGGTGTCAAGTTTTGGCAGTTCACATTAGACCGGAAGTAGCAGTGAAGCAATGCCACACGAAGCAGATATGAGAAAGAGTGATCAGGCAACTCGAGAATGATCACCCAGGTCATGACGGCCAGTGTAGTAGAGGGTGCAGAAGATATGAGGGCTCTAGTATAGAGTAGACACCGGAAAGTTGTCATGGTGCGAGAGCCTTATCATTACACTTTGTTCGTCTTCATTTAATAACAGTATATCAGTCTTCTGTTCAACATATCCTCTATCTCAGTGCTACTTAAATCGGGGTCGGGGCCGAACGACCACTATAAAGTTACAAAAAATATAACATAATACCTGGATGCTTTTCTCTTCATTTTCAATTTCAGTTCAAATTATGTTAGAAATAAGGCAATACTGCGGCGTTAATGTGGATTAAAATAAAATGTATAGAACATGTATGTGAATGGTCAGATACAGCGATAGGACGAAAACTAAAAGAAAACATACGTTACGGCTAAGAGGTCTTCATCGAGGACAACAATCATACCGATAACACCAGAGAAAGACATATTGACTCTGTGGTTCCTACCTGTGCCCAGGAAGACCGACCACGAATTAAACGTCACTTTACTAAAAGCAATTGATAGCTTCACCTACATTGGTAGAACCTTCCCCAGAAAAGGACATGCTGAATCTGTGGTTCCTACCTGTGCCCAGGAAGACCGACCACGAATTAAACGTCACTTTACTTAAAGCAAAATCAGCTTTACCTACATTGGTAGTACCTTCCCCAGAAAAGGACATTGACTCTTGGTTCCTACCTGTGCTCAGGAAGACCGACCACGAATTAAACGTCACTTTACTAAAAGCAAAATCAGCTTTACCTACATTAGTAGTACCTTCCCCAGAAAAGGACATATTGACTCTGTGGTTTCTACCAGCGCACAGGAAGACCTACCACGAATTAAACGTCACTTTACTAAAAGCAATTGACAACTTTACCTACCTTGGTAGGACGTTCCCCAGAGAAGGACATATTGACTCTGAGGCCCACAACATGATTTCCAAGGCGAGTGCTACTTTCGGAAGACTATGAGAAAACATTTGAGACTGGCAGGGAATCAGTGTTGCCACTAAGATATGTGTGTATCGTGCTGTTCTTCTAACCACCTACTGTTCGCATTCGAGATATGGATAGTCTGTAGCAGGCATGGCATGTAGCCTAATCAATTCTATGTCAAACTGTCTCCGCAGACTGCTCTGGATTCGTTGGCAGGATAGAGTGCACAACTCTGTAGTTCTCAGCAGGGCGAGACTCTCTGGCGTCCATACGCTGCTTCAGAGAACTCAATCAGATTGACAGGGCCTGTTGTTTGCATGTCAGATTGACTGGGCCTGTTGTTTGCATGTCAGATTGACTGGGCCTGTTGTTTGCATGTCAGATTGACTGGGCCTGTTGTTTGCATGTCAGATGAGCGCCTCCCTAAACAACTGGTGTACTGTGAGCTCAGGACAGGAAAGCGCTCGCCGAGGGGGGACGACAGAAGAAACGATACAAAGACAATCCAAAAGTTTCTTTAAATAGTTTCTCCGTCGATGTCGATGCCTAAGAGCTGCTTGCCCCGAACCGCTCAGCGTGTCACACTGCCATCATACATGGTGCTTGCACCGCAGAGCAGAGAACCATTTCGGAGGCGCAGGAAAAGCGAACTGCATGAAAGGACAGAATGCAAGTAGGCCCAATTACTAACACTGTTCACGTGTGCCCTACGTGCGGTAGAATTTTTCTCGCTCAGATCGGACTGTATAGTCAAAAGCTTTAACATATAAATAAATATGTCTGACGCTGTCACCAAGTTTGCTTGCGACGGGAAACTAACTAACTAATATGAGCTATCACATCATTTAGAACGAAGTGAATATATACAACAGATATATTAACATACATGTGTATAAGATGGTATTTAGCTGGATATCACATGTCTCGCCAATTAGATGATCGAGTTCTCGTCATTGAGTATGCACAAGAAGATTAATCAGGCGAGGGGCGGAAGTTGCTGGCCAGGAAGGCGTACGAAATGAGAAAAGTAATAGAAGACCGGATAAGCTGATAGCGGCCAAACAGAATATGATCAAACGCTGATATGTGTACACATAAAACACGTTAACTAGGAAAATTATAAGAAGAAAGGCAAGCGGAGGAAAGGAGGAAATGTGGGAGCAGGTATAGCCTAGATAAAGGTATGGAAAATATTGAAACCTCTCGATTGAAGACAACTCGTGCGGGAGATCAACCCATTCTGAAGCTCCCCTTTACTAACTTTTTTATATTTCCAATAGAACTGTACACAGTTATCTTTTGGGTACCCCATGTGTTATTAGCCGCCCTTTACTCTGGTCCCAGGGCGACATTGACAAAAAAATAACCGTCCACCGGACCACAAAGCTTGACTATTACTGCGCTATGGAATATTTTCATTGACTAATGAAATTCTGGTCAATAAAAAGACATCCATTAAACCTCTGCTATCGATGCAAAGGGGCACTTATATTGTTGTTACGCCATTGATTTTAACACTGGTTCTGAATCAAGTACGGCTGTTTATCAGTATCGGTGCCACAAATTGGAGATAACTGTCGCAAATCTAGGCTGAGAGCGGAGGGCCAATTTATATGTTGCACCCATTGATATGGATATCTGCCAACCACGGAAACACACTACACCACTCTGAGATATATTCCATCACATTGAATGATAGCACATCACTTCGAGATATACTACAGTTCAAGACACAATACTACAGCCCATATAAACAGACAATAACACTATTAGACAAGTTTACATTACTTCAATATATATTACAGTTCTTCGAGATACACTAAATCACTTTGATACACGACATCCCATGGACATACTACATGACATTGATACACGAGATCACATTGATACACTAAATCACTTTGAGATTCAGTACGTTACTTCGAAACACTAAGTGACATTGATACACTACCTCACATTGATACACGACATCACTTTGATACACGACATCACGTTGAAATACCACAAGACATTGATACATGAGATCACATCGATACACGAGATCACATTGATACACGACATCACAAAAGATACGACATCATGTTGAAATACTACATGTCATTGATACTCGAGATTACATCGAAACATGATATCACTTTGAAACACGACATCCCATTGATATACTACATGACATTGATACATGAGATCACATCGATACACGAGATCACATTGATACACGACATAACTTTGAGATTCAGTACGTTACTTCGAAACACTAAGTGAAGTTGATGCACTACCTCACATTGATACACGACATCACATTGATACACGACATCACATTGATATACGACATCACGTTGAAATACTACAAGACATTGATACACGAGATCACATCAATACACGAGATCACATTGATACACGATATCATGTTGAAATACTACAAGACATTGACACACGAGATCACATCGATACACGAGATCACTTTGAGATTCAGTACGTTACTTCGAATAACTAAGTGACGTTGATGCACTAATAATAATAATAGCTGTCCATCGTTGTCGATGAGGACCGCCGACATCATCCTTGTCACAGATTGCCCTGTTGGGTGTGGGTGCGCATGTGACTGAACAGGCCAATGCGGGCACGAAAACATCTGCTACATATCGGGCACACGAGGTTTGTAGAAGGTGATGGTGTTCCCGCTGTTCGGGATTTCCGGGTCACGCGTCTGCTCTGGTCTTTCGCCGGTATCTACACCCGATTTGACTGCGCTTCTCCAGTCAGATCTGTTTTGCGCAAGACATTCCCAGGTGTCGATGTCTATCTGGAAACTTTTCAGTGAGTCCTTCAGACCGTCTTTAAAACGTTTCTATGGGCGCCCTCTCTCGCGCCATCCCTCTCTCAGCTCGCCGTAGAGAAGCTTCTTTGGGAGCCGCACGTCTAACATACGGACGAGGTGTCCGGTCAATCCTAGTCGTGCTTTTTCTAGCAGTGCATGGATGCTGGGCATGTTAGCCCTCGAGAGAACCTCGACGTCAGTGACACGATCTTGCCATCGGATGTGGAATATTCGCCTCAGGCAACCTGTGTAGAAGTGGTTTAACCTCCTTGCATGTCCAGAGTATACCGTCCAGCTTTCGCAAGCGTATAGTAGGGTTGGGAATGATGGTTGCACGGTAGACTTTGAGTTTGGTCTTGACGCTGATGCCACGACGTGCTCAGACCATCGAGCGCATTCTACCAAAGGCTGTGCTTTCCTTTGCTATTCTGCTTGCCACCTCATCGTCTAGACTGACAGATCTCGACAACGTGCTGCCTAGATATGTGAATTTGTCTACGACATTCAGCGTCTGCCCGCTGAATGAAGTCTCTGGTTTTGTGTACGGCATGCCTGGTGCTGGTTGGTACATGACCTCTGTCTTTTTAACATTTATGGTAAGGCCAACATTTTCGCATGCGACAGAGAACCGGTCCATTCCAACCTGCATGTTCAGTTCTGAGTTGCTCACTAGAGCGCAGTCGTCAGCAAATACAAGTTCCCTGATTATGTCGCCAGCCACTTTGGTTTTGGCCTTCACTCTTCTGGGATTGAGTAACTTGCCTACTGTGCGGTACTTTATGGGTATTCCAAGCTCCAGTGATCTGAAGGCATCTGTCATCGTGGCCATGAATATCATGCTGAACAAAGTCGGGGCGAGTACACATCTTTGTTTTACTCCGTTTGATACTAGAAACGTGTTAGAGATTGCAACGCTGTCCGGTACACGAGCACACATGCCTTCGTGTAGCTGTTTAACAATGGTTATGAACGTGTTGGGGCAGCCAAACTTGGGGCAGCTCTCCTCTGTTTACTGTATCAAATGCCTTTGTCAAATCAATAAATGTGGTGTATAAGGCCTGATTTTGTTCCCGACACTTCTCTTGTACTTGGCGAGCGGCAAAAATCATGTTCACTGTTTCTCTTCCGGCTCTGAATCCACATTGGCTTTCTGGGAGGTGGTGGCTTTGTTCAAAGTGTTTGTTGAGCCTGTTTAGCAGTAAGCGCGCTAGGATCTTGCCTGCTACGGAAAGTAGCAATATTCCAAGATGAGTAGCAATATTCCACGATGCACGAACTCGCATTGATACACGACATCACATTGATACACACCATCACATTGATACACGACATCACGTTGAAATACTACATGACATTGATACACGAGATCACATCGATACACGAGATCACATCGATACACGACATCACATTGATACACGAGATGCCAATTGTAGAACTTGAAAAGATTACAAATCTGCAATCCATGACCGACAGAAGAGACTGCAGAGCCCAACAGCAAGCAGAGAAACTCAGAAGACTGACAGACCATCCAATGCACCAGAGACTAAATAGATTTGGAACTGGGAAGCTAAAGCGGAGAAACTTTGTAGAAATAGCCAAAGCAAAGTTGAGCTACGACCCTATGAACACCGTAACAATATCAAAGCCCATCTCTACTGTACGCAAACCCACATGGAAGCAGGATGTCATTCTGGAGGTGGTAGAAAATATACCAGTAATTGGAAACAAGAACATCCAGACTGAAAAAGAAATAAGAGACATTACCCTGAGGTACATAGCGGAAAACTACCCAAGCATGGACTGGACCCATGCATACACCGACGGTTCTATAACAAATACAACGTAGAACGGGGGGGGGGGGGGGGGGGAGGGGTTATCCTGAGCCTACCAAATGGTAAAAAAACAACACTGTCAGTGGCAACTGGAAAATTCTCAAGCAATTTCAGAGCGGAGGCAGAGGCACTGAGGGCTGCAGTAGAAGCAATGCTCACAGGCGAAAGCAATGAAAGCCAGATAGTCCTGTTTACAGATGCCCTGGCCGTAGTTACAGCAGTAAAAAGCCAGAAAAATACTGAACTAAATGATTTAAAAGCAGTACTCTATCAACTATGCCAGCAGGCCGCACCAAAAAGAGTAGTGGTACAGTGGGTTCTATCCCACTGTAACATCCAAGGCAACGAGTAGGCAGACAGACTGGCAAAAGAAGGTGCAAGACTACTAGAACCAGATTCTAGTGTGACCTACGAAGAGTCCAAAAGGCTCATTAGGGCCAGATACATGGCCAAATGGGAAACAGAACATACTGGATACACAAAAAATGATGCCTACTACCAGTTGAACAGAAGAGAGCAGGTCGTGGTCTTCAGACTCTGCACAGGCCTCAACAGACTGAGGTACAACCTATTCAATAAACTGAAGATAGGTGGCACTGACGAATGCACTTGTGGTACAGGGAAAATGACCGCTGAACATCTGCTGCAAAACTGCTCGATATACGAGGACCAGAGAAAGCACATGTGGCCATCACCAGTGGCAATACTAGACACACTCTAGGGCAGTGTCGACAGCCTCAGGATAACCGCTGCTTTTTTCGAACAAATACAGGTTGACGTCTGACAGCGTACAAAGAAGAAGAAGAAGAAGATACACGACATCACATTGAAATATTACATGACATTGATAGACGAGATCACATTGATACACAAGATCACATTGATTCACTACATCACATTGATATACCACATCACATTGATGCACTAACTCGCATTGATACACGACATCACATTGATACACGACATCACATTGATACACGACATACCATTGATACACGACATCACGTTGATACACTACCTCACATTGATACACTACATCACATAATGTTGCTATAGCTTATATTAGATTCATGTTTTACCTAACTTTGCCTCAACCTACATCATTTTGATACATTATAAAACTTTCCTATAACCTACATCAGATTCATACGTTACATCATTTTGCTATAACCTACATCAGATTCATACGTTACATTATTTTGCTTTAACTTAGATCAGATTGATACGTTACATAACTTTGCTAAAACCTTTATCACTTTGACACATTACATACCTGAGCTATAACCTACATCTCGTCGAATCACTACATTATATCGAGTTGGTGTTAATGCAGAGTTCAATTATCTCAAAATTTCTTTAGTACTGCGTTATATTGCCTCTTCTTATACCACAAAAGGTACTTGAAAAGATAGACCTTGGTCCTCCGTGACTGTGGCCAGGCTGTAATACAATGCGAGACTCCTCAGTAAGCTGACCCTTTTTAGGATTACAGTGTAAATCACCTGGTTATTGGTCATCTAGACAGCCTATTTCCAGGAGAGCTAACTTGGATGTGGAGTGGTGTCTTTATCAGTATCCTTAACCTGACGCTCATTTCACTTCCCTTCCAGGTCACTTCGAGACCCTTCATCATTTCACTTCCCTCCTAGGTCACTTCGAGACCCTTCATCATTTTACTTCCCTCCCAAGTCCCTTCGAGACCTTTCATCATTTCACTTCCCTACCAGGTCACTTCGAGACCTTTCATCATTTCACTTCCCTCCCAGGTCACTTCGAGACCCTTCATCATTTCACTTCCCTCCCAGGTCACTTCGAGACCCTTCATCACTGCTAGCGTCAGGGCCAGCGAACCAGAGCTGCCAAGACTTCTACACCTCCACGCGGTGATCCTGGATAACAGACTGCAGCAGGGCAGACTGGCTTAGGAGAAGGGATCGAAGAGGGAATGCTAACCCGGTACTCAGAAAATGATTGCTGAAGTCGGATGTGTTGGATCGAAAGGTGCAAATATCGCAGTCAAGCTGTAAACTACGACACAACGCATTCCGTTCTCTGGACTACATTCTGCTACTTAAGCCTTTTCCGGGTTTGGTAGCGGGAGATTAAGAACGAACGAAGAAGAAGAAGAAGAAGAAGAAGAAAAAATGATCACTGTGATATTCTTATTTCTATTTAAAAAATACTGTGTTTATTTATTGAAATGTTTTATTTTATTTAGTAATGCACGCAAATGGGGATGGCATTGCAGTACACGAGTCGATAAATAAAAAAAGAAAACCAGTGTTTCGAATTACGAGTTTTCGAGTTCCGGTACCAGATCTGGAAATAAACTAGTTGTATGTCCGAAGTTAAAATGTAAATGCGATAATTTATCATCAAAGATCCATTATTTTAATGTTGTGTCAGTGATCTGCATAAAATCGATTGTAATTGGAAAACATCCTCAGCGCCTAGTACACGCTTATTACATGTTAGGGATTGAAACCCACGTAAACATTATTATACATGTTGGACATTAGATCTATAGCCACATTCACATAAACAGCTCCTTGATTACAGATTATGGAGTTTAACTCCTGCACTTTTGAACTAGGTTTCCTTACAACAACTGAAGTGTATGTATATATATATATACACATGCACACACACACACCACACACAGATAGGCCAAGAAATCCGTGGCCTTAAAATACATTTTTTTTAGTGCTAGCCTGAAAAACTTTCCGATTGTTATGAAATCTAGAAAAGATTAAGAGAACAATATCCCTTTTCGAATTTGGAATGTACTATCAGGCTTGCCTTCCAGCAAGCAGAACAATTGGGCTTGCCTTCCAACAAACAGAACGACCAGGTCTAACAACAAGCAAAACGATCAGGTCTAACAACAAGCAAAACGATCAGGTCTAACAACAAGCAAAACGATCAGGTCTAACAACAAGCAAAACGATCAGGTCTAACAACAAGCAAAACGATCAGGTCTAATAACAAGCAAAACGATCAGGCTTGCCTTCCAGCAAGCAAAACAATCGGGCTTGGCCTACCAACACGCAAGGCAATCAGGCCTACAAACAAACAGAACGACCAGGCCATCCAACAAACAGAACGATCAATAAACAGAACGACCAGGCCATCCAACAAACAGAACGATCAATAAATAGAACGACCAGGTCATCCAACAAACAGAACGATCAATAAACAGAACGACCAGGTCATCCAACAAACAGAACGATCAATAAACAGAACGACCAGGTCATCCAACAAACAGAACGATCAATAAACAGAACGATTAGGTCATCCAACAAACAGAACGATCAATAAACAGAACTATTATGTCATCCAACAAACAGAACGATCAATAAACAGAAAGACCAGGTCATCCAACAAACAGAACGATCAATAAACAGAACGACTAGGTCATCCAACAAACAGAACGATCAATAAACCGAACGACCTGGTCATCCAACAAACAGAACGATCAATAAACAGAACGACCAGGTCATCCAACAAACAGAACGATCAATAAAAAGAACGATCAGGTCATCCAACAAACAGAACGATCAATAAACAGAACGACAAGGTCATCCAACAAACAGAACGATCAATAAACAGAACGACCAGGTCATCCAACAAACAGAACGGCCAATAAACAGAACGATTAGGTCATCCAACAAACAGAACGATCAATAAACAGAACGATTAGGTCATCCAACAAACAGAACGATCAATAAACAGAACGATTAGGTCATCCAACAAACAGAACGATCAATAAACAGAACGACTAGGTCATCCAACAAACAGAACGATCAATAAACAGAACGACCAAGTCATCCAACAAACAGAACGATCAATAAACAGAACGATTAGATTAATACACTGGTTGTCGCCAGAAAAAAAAATAATCTGCTAATCGGTTGCTGTGAACAAGCTAAGTTTAATAAATCATTAAGGATTTATGTTCTTTCCTCATAACTGGACCACACAAATCATTAAGGATTTATGTTCTCGCCTCATCACTGGACCACATAAATCATTAAGGACGCACACGCACACGCTTGCGCGCGCACGCTGGCACGCAGGCAGGCAGGCACGCAGGAAGGCAGGCAGGCACGCAGGCACGCACGCAGGCAGGAAGGCAGGCAGGCAGGCACGCAGGCAGGCACGCAGGCAGGCAGGCACACAGGCAGGCACGCACGCACGCACGCACGCACGCAGGCAGGCACGCACGCACGCACACACACACACCTCCCCCCCCCCCCTCCCCAAGATCATGATTTTGGAAAAGTAAAAATATTCCCATTGAGCCTTTGTCCAAATAAGTCTCTCTTCCATTGAGCCCTTATCCAAATGTGTCTCTCTTCCATTGAGCCTTTGTCCAAATGAGTCACTCTTTCATTGAGCCTTTGTCCAAATGTGCCTCTCTTCCATTGAGCCTTTGTCCAAATGAGTCCCTCTTCCATTGAGCCTTTGTCTAAATAAGTCTCTCTTCCATTGATCCTTTGTCCAAATGAGTCTCTCTTCCATTGAGCCTTTGTCCAAATGAGTCTCTCTAACATTGAGCCTTTGTCCAAATGTGTCTCTCTTCCATCGAGCCTTTGTTTAAATGAGTCTCTCTTCCATTGAGCCTTTGTCCAAATGAGTCTCTCTAACACTGACGTGGTGTATCAGTTCGTTCGCTTTACTATATTACGAGTTTAATCTGTCATAAAGGTCAAGGCAACTTATGTTAACTGTAAAATCAGTAATTGTGTTCATTTAAAAATTATTTCACTGTAAATGCATAATAACATGCGGTATATGTTTTCAAATTGTATGAGACCTTCTGGTGTGATTTTGACACAAGGAACGGGAGATCCAAGCTTTACATAGCACAGAGCCGTACCTTTCTTCGAGACGACTTCAACTGTTAACCTTAAAAGTAGGATAGAAATTAGAGAAACTATGCCTTTGTATTGAAACTTGTTAATATCGTTGCTAAGGATGTCAAGAGTGTCCTATGCGTGCCATCACTGTGCAGACGAACAACATGACGTTATGAATGCAGTTAAAATATGACCGTCCCACTATTGACACCAAATAGGAGCAGCGTTCTGTTATCCGTTTTTTTAGCAGCGAAGGTGTAAAACTTATATAAATTTATCGAACAACGAAGGTCCAGTACTGTGATGCATGCCTTTCAATCACAATCACAGTCAATTTTCCTTTACGAGTAGGTCAACGGCTGCAATCGACTCTGGGGTCACTACTCGGTGTATCTGACCCGGTTATGAACAGTTTATCACAGAACTCACGCTGTTTTGGAACTTCCCACATCACTCATACACTCGAAGAAGTTAAAATCATGCATCATTGTACTGTAGCTTCATTTACCGATGAATTTGTATAGGTTTCACTCATTCGCTGCTTAAAAATCTAATAAAAGAAAGTAACTCCTGTTTGGTGCTTGTCAATAGTGGAGCGGTCATTTTTAAACTGTAATTATGGCGTCATGTTGTTTATCTGCACCCAGATGACACATGCAGGCCATTCTTGACATCATGAGCAACCATATTAACAATCTACAATATAAAAACGTGATTTTTCTCATTTCTACCGACTGATAAGATTTTTTAAAACCCCCCTTGTAAATCTGTCACTGGCTGACATAATTTTTTTTTTTCCAATACCAAACAAACAAGAAAAATATTTACGACAGAACTTTATATCTTGTGCGACATGTCCTTTAATCCCACTTTTTCCTCTATATTGGCACTCATGGTTTTATTGATACTCATGTCTAATAATGCGCATCAACTCCCAGCACAGTTAGCAGGACACACATTTTACATTTTGCTATTGTGATATCCTAGGTTTGAAGGAGGCCCTTTCCTGTGTGTTCTGGTGAAGTACTTTCAGGTGGTGGCCATGTATGCCTCTTCCTACGTGTTGCTGGCTACAGCTGTTGACAGGTAAGTGTAAATTAAGACCTTTTATCCATTCTATAGATCAAAGGTCTGACACTCAAGCATCCTCAACGGCCAATTGCAGTCTGTTAATGAACCACTAGACACATTTTGACAGTCCTGGCGGCCTAAGGGTGACGTAGTTATATTAGTTAACCAAGAAAATGTTGGCAGTCGAAAGGCTGGATTGAGTTGTCCATGAAACAAGGCACATACGTACACATTGTTAACGATCAAAGGGCTGCATAGAACTAAGTTAATGAACCAATGGACGCAATTAAGTTCGGTTCAAGGCCGCATGGAATCAAATTAATGAAGCAAGGGACATAAGTATACAGTGTTGATGGTTCACGTCCTGTATGGAGTTAATATAAGCAGCCAATGGACGCAGTTAGATAGTGTTGGGTTGTTAACGTGCGTGACACTGCACACGTGTGTCGAATCTCTACTACCCAGAGATCAGGGGGCATACCAGAGAGTCCACATGAATTGAACCCGCGACCTCCAGCACCCGAGGCCGACCTGGAGACCACTCACTCCATATTGTAACTGTTCACATGGTTAACTGTATACCATACTTGGTTTCAGCACGGCGCTTCTCTTCTCTTCTTACCTCATACTCTGTTTCAGTTTACTCTGGTCAATAATCACACTCTTACACTTCTTAGACAACTTGCACACGGGCCCTCAGGGTGAGACTCCTTCCATTGCACTTTGGTGGAGTTGACCTCAGAGAGCGCCCAAACTATCATAGGGACATACAGACACACATGTGCATCCAAGCAATGGTGAATAGGTCATGATATCACATAAAAGGCTGCGACCCGCGGTGGAAAGAGGTAATTCGGGTCAGTTAAAACCTAATGATCAAGGTGGGAGCGATCAGTAATTAATGTCAGGTGAAACATACTGATCAAAGTAGGAGCGAAGAGTAGCTAGGGCCAGGTGAAACATGCTGATCAAGGTAGGAGCGAAGAGTAATTAGGGTCAGGTGAAACATACTGATAGAGGAAGAGTAATTATGGTCAGGTGAAACATGCTGATAGAGGTGGGAGCGAAGAGTAATTATGGTCAGGTGAAACATACTGACCCAACCCCTCATCCTCGTTCGTGGTCCTGGAAATAACCTGTGACACAGAAATCTGCCAACGAGGTATGGATCGACACTGTAATTCCCCAAAGTGGTGAGATTATTTAGAAACCTTGCTTTACACTACAGCCCGGAAGTTCGCTGTTTATTTTCTCATGTACGTCTCATGATCTTAGAGGAGCTGCTGTAACCAGCTGCAAAGAAACGTCATCAAGACTCAACTCCACTAAACAACAACAACAACAATAACAACAACAACAACATGTAGATTTTTAGTTGTGTTTAAATAATGGAACTGCGAAAATTGAGCCAATAATTCATGTTTTAGAACATTCCATCGCAAGCAATTGAAAACTTGACCGTGGCCCATGAGGTTTGAGGCTTCCATGCTGGGTCTCTCTGTCTCTATGTTTCTCAGTCCCGATAGTCTGTCAATATTAGCCTCTCTTGTCATACTGAGTTTGTCAGTCTAATGTGCGTTTCTGTCAATATGAACCTCTCGATGTCTCAATGGGATACCCAGACCTAATGTTTCAATGTGTTTCGGTCTTTGTCAATATGAGCATCTATATATCACCATGAGACTTTCATTCCAATGTGCCTTTGTCAAATTGTGGTTTTGCGTCTTTCTATATCCAAATGATATTCTTAGATCAATTGTTCTTTGTCAATATGAGCCTCTCTATATCCCAATGAGATTACCATTTCAATGTGTCTTTGTCATTATCGGTCCTTTCTAGATCCCCATGATTTATAATCCAATGTGTATTTGTCAATAGCAGCTTCTCTATATTCCCATGATATTCTCAGACCAATGTGTCTTTATCAATATGGGTCTTTCTATATCTCCATGTGATTATCACTCAAATATTTGATTGTCAATATGAGGCTCTCTATATCCCCATGAGACTCTCATTCCAATGGGTCTTTATGAATATGAGCCCCTCTATGTTTCATTGACATTATCATTTCAATGTGTTCTTGTCGATATCCGTATTTCTATTTCCCCATGGGATTCCGTGGCGAAGCGGTTAAGCCGTCGGCCTCGTGATCAGGTGGTGTGGGTTCGACTCCGGACTCCGCCGTCTTTTTCACGGGTGCTTGATCCGGAGTCTCCTGCATCTCGTAGTCGCCCCCTAGTCATCTTGTCCTTGACTTGCCACTGGGGTCGGGAGGCACGAGACGAAAGAGTGAGGATAAACAGGAGCGCAGTTAATCCTTACTAAAATCTCTGTTTCTCTGTAGTCACAGTTCTTCTTCTACGTTCGTTCTAAATCTCCCCTCTTCCAAGCCCTGAACGTTCTCAATCTCTCTGCTACCAAGCTCTGGACGTTCTCAATCTCCCCTACCAAGCTCTGAACGTTCTCAATATCCCCTACCAAGCTCTGAACGTTCTCAATCTCCTCTACCAAGCTTTGAACGTTCTCAATCCCCCGCTACCAAGCTCTGAACGTTCTCAATCCCCCGCTACCAAGCCCTGAACGTTCTCAATCCCCCGCTACCAAGCTCTGAACGTTCTCAATCCCTCGCTACCAAGATCTGAACGTTCTCAATCCCTCGCTACCAAGCTCTGAACGTTCTCAATGTCCTCTACCAAGCTCTGAACGTTCTCAATCTCCTCTACCAAGCTCTGAACGTTCTCAATCTCCTCTACCAAGCTCTGAACGTTCTCAATCCCTCGCTACCAAGCTCTGAACGTTCTCAATGTCCTCTACCAAGCTCTGAACGTTCTCAATCTCCTCTACCAAGCCATGAACGTTCTCAATCCCCCGCTACCAAGCTCTGAACGTTCTCAATATCCCGCTACCAAGCTCTGAACGTTCTCAATGCCCCCCTACCAAGCTCTGAACGTTCTCAATCCACCGCTACCAAGCTTCGAACGTTTTCAATCTCCCCTACCAAGCCCTGAAAGTTCTAAATCTCCTCTACCAAGCCCTGAACGTTCTCAATCCCCCGCTACCAAGCCCTGAACTGGGCTTTGCAAGGAGTAAGAGAACGGAATGCGTTGTGTCGCTATTTTACAGCTTGACTGCGATATTTACACCTTTCCGCTCGACAGTATTCACAGTAAAGCCTTAGTCGACTAGTACATCTACAAGGTGTGTGAGTTGTTAGTGAATGTTGACAACTGGGTCCTCATCGATTACGATGAACGAGCAACACGATTGAAACTAGGGAAAAGTAGAAATAAAATAAAATAATAATAAACATAAAAGAAGATGACACTGAAGTTAGAGCAATATATTTAAAGAAGAAAAAGAGGATCAACACAGCATAATGGAGAAGATGAAAAAATAAAAGAAGAAGCAGAAGAAAAAAAGAAGAAGAAAACTTCGACCAAAAAAAAGGTTTATAAAAAGAAGACACAAATTATAATAATAAAAAAGGAAACAGTCATTGATCTAGCCAAGGAACACAAAACAACAATGTTGTGATCAAGTCTAGCAGGATTCTTGTAAAAATTTCATAGACAAACAGTCGACTCTTGAAAATGTATGATCGACTTCTGATGGCAGGCGGATGTATCTTCCTGTTTGAAATGATGAAGCTAATAACTCAAAATTGCGTCATCATTTATTGCTGAAGCTCACGTGCAAAGCCAGCTTATTATACTCATCTAAACAGAGCAATCATCTTGAGGGTGGGAGTAGAGGAGGAGGCGTGTTCTAATGGTACGAGATGAGCAAGGATATAGCACAACCGGCAAAATCAGAAAATGTTGTGACGTTGAAAGCGATTAATTGCAGAGCTTGTGATAGGAAGTTGTGGACATCCAAGATCAATAACGTCAGTCGGCATGGCACATGGTGATGATTTCCATTACATGTAACTGGAGCGATGGAGGTTTCACCTTTTTTTAGAACTGAAATATTCATATCTACAGTACAACTTTATTATTTGAACTCTATAGGGCTGTTTGGTTTTCTCGAAACTATTCCTGCTGAGTTGTTCAGTATTGACGGGACTTTTGTAGGGGCTTTTTTATTTCCCAAGACGTACCGAAGAAAGTTATCCTGGCTCTACCTAGTTGAAGTACCAAGCCAGACTTCTCAACAGTTTTAGAATTGAGGGTATCACAGTATTGGTCCGGACCACATTGGCCAGCAACAACAACGTATCCTGCTTCAAGGTGCACGGTTTTGACATGAGTTGGAGTCTTGGTCAGTATTTTATAACTTGCCCTGAGGCGTGTGACGTGAAACTGAATAAATGACATGTGGCGGCTTATATGATCAGCAAAAGGCATTAAATCTGGCGAGTCTGACAATATCTGCACAAACCCGAATTTTGTTTCTGATTTTTTTTTTAAAATTACCTAATTGAATGTAGAAACTTTGATTGTAACATAACAGCTATTTATCTCCTACAAAATAAGCTGTGATTTGTATGTACATGCATATATCAAAGAAGTACGAGAGCTCGAAATGTAAGAAAACAGGAAGACCGAACGAGGCCTTAGAATTCGTGTTGTCTATATAGATGTCAGTCAGGTACTTAATCTCGAATAATGTCTCCACCTACATTCTCTTTCTAACCGTGTATGGCAGAAGGCAGTCCAATTAATGACATTGTATACCTTGCCCTGAGTGAATTATACATTTAAGTTTTAATTGTTGATCTAGAATTAACTCACGAAATATATCAGAAAGCTGAGAAATCCCTAGACACAATAGCTATTATTAGATTGCGAGACATCAACAACCAAGACGAAAGATGCTATCCGTAGCATGCGCGACGTTGCCAACAACTGTTTACAACAGTAGTAGTTATTAATATAGTTGTTATGTCTTTTACTGATTACTGTCAGGAGACGGTTGTGTGATGACTTGCAAGACAGGTCAACACATTTGTACTTTAAAAAATGAAACAATCATTTGTTTATAAAGATATTCAGAAGAATAAGTCTGCATAAATAATACTTCCATTAAGTGGGTAATATAAAGCGGGAGTTGGTAAATTGGATAATTAACTTGAGGAAAAGAATTTACTTTGATGAGGGATCAGTCAGTTTGAGCTATGATGCGGGATAGGATGAGGCGACGCAAGTCGATGGGCAGGACGAACTCGAAACATGACTTCATGGACCACCCCAGCTATGCGGTGGTGCCTTTCCTGGCGTTGTTCGTGTCGGCTCACTGACAATGAACATCAATCTCAGAACTGGCACGAACTAGGGAAATCCAATTAACTAATACAAACAAATCATTGGGACGGCCGTGTAGACCACTATGATTGGTTCCCAGGACTCTGAACGTCTAAAGTTAATAAACCCAACCAAGCGTGGGTAAATGCCTGGAGCAACTATGACTTTGTTATTATAGTTGAATGTCTCGTGATCTAAACATTAGCGCTCCCTCTTAGCGACGCTCATGAATTGCCTCCCATCTCGTCCACAATTTCTCCCTGTCAACGAGTTAGGAACTAAAAAAAAAGGATGGATAGCGAGATCTGATCGCCAAACAGACGAACAACATATACGCCCGCAGTCCCGGGAGTGCGAATGTCAAATTAAAGAGTTCAGGACGGCAATATCCGTATTGAGGATTTTCATGATTACAACAAATCTCTCATAATCATACTGTCTGCGATTTGTTCGGTTTACAGACGATAAACATCCCCCATCGTCTGCTGGGGTGATTCAATGTATCTCAAGATACTTCACATGGAAGCCTGAGTTGTTCCCGGGATGTGCATACCTGTGCCATTCCTTCCTTCCGATTAAAAAAGGTTGTATATGGGGCTTGAAAACCTCATCATGTAAAAACCATTGCTATCAAAACCACACAGTAAACAAATAGATTCAGCATGACCTAAAGCTTTGTTAGGGTCAACAAAATGCGGTGTTGGACCTGCCCTCCATAATCTGGACTGACGAGTAAATAATGCTGATGGGAATAAATCGTGCAGCTATAATTGTGTCGACTAAAAAAAACCTGATTCATATTAATTGTCATGTTCATTTTTAGACCGCTGCTGATACGTAAGTGTGGCTATTTCATTGTTAGCGTTCTGGCTTTGTAGCATGTCCATGGATCATCTGTCAAGATTAAGTAATGACAATCACGAGGCTGTTACTGTGCATCTCTGGTAAAATCACCAATGTGGATTGATAGTCCTTCTTTATGTTGCTGAATTGCCTTATATTGTCAGATGTTACAGTTGCATTAAACCTAATCAAAAGCGCATGATAGCCTCATGCCAGCAGTAGTGTGCTACAATCAGATCTATACGGCCATATATCACACATGAAACTCTTTAGTGATCTACCCGCTCTGCAAGCTGGTGTTCTCTGGAAAAAATATCCATCGTCCTAGTCTGACAATCATTCAGTGAGATACAGCAAGCCTGTGATCCACGTTCCCAGCAAAGGTGTAATAGCACTACCATTTTCATAGTCTCACTGCAATGATGCACTCAAGCCGGCTTTTGCTGTCTATGTCATTGATTGCCGTAAGCAACTGGGACCTAGTCAACTGTCGTCTAGTCGTCAAACTAGCATATTCTCTACACAGCCCGTTCTCATGCAGATATCATGACTTGTATTACAGTCACGTTCCAGAATCCTCATTAGTGCACTTCTCAAGGGGCAGTCAATTTCCAGTTAAACAGCAGTTGGTGAACAGAAACGGAGTGCGATCGAATTCCGCAAGTTTAAAGTTACCTCTGGTCTCACGTGAGGTAAGACCAAAGTGCCTGCATCCTGAGTTTCCTCTGGTCGTCCTGACGTATGTCTTGCCACTGATCAAAGGTAGCTCGGAACTATATAGTGAGATTGACGGTCTCGCCTTTACTTCATCACTACAATCCACATACATCGCAAGTTACATAACCAAAACAAACCCATCTGCTGATATCGTCATCATCGGTTGCGATGGGCAACTAACTAACTCGGGTGTAGTCTCTTAGTATTTCATATAACAACCAATATGCCTACACTGACACACGAGTCACAATGTTTAGTCTAAGACTATTTGAAACTCGACAATATTTCAACTTGTTAGCATTTTATTTCAACCATCTACCTGTTACTAGTTCGTCCACAATTTGTCTATACTAAGATGTGCTATTGATTTCTGCGAACAAATAACAATAATAGGAAGATTGACTTCCTTGTTGATATTTGACAAATTAACACAAATTTGGACACATTTGTTAAAGTAGGAAGGTCAGATATAACAAGCGGCGCATTCTTTATGAGAAACATTCATTTAGCTTCAAGGTTTTGACACATTGTTATGTCAATCAATAAAAATAAATCTCTTTGCTTCTCTCGGTGCATAGATGATTGAGCACATTCTGCCTACATACACTATCATGAGCCACTCTCCCTGCCTCTCTCCAGCTGTAACAACTTAGTCGTTGTTCGGTCTCTCCTTTTTCACATTTATGTGTATGTCTACTTCATTATTTTGCCCCTTGTGGATTTCATTTGAGAGCCTGCCTGGATATGTTGGACGAAACCTTCCTCAGAATATGCCGTATCCAGCTACATTTTCTTCTCTTAATTTGTTGTTCCTGCATCTGTTCTCATCTCCTTCAACATTGTCAATGTGTTCTCCCCCAATGGTGTAGATACCAAAACAAAATAAAGACTATTGACGAGAAAGTAGTGAAGAGGAAATAGAGCAATAATCGAAGATTCATTTTAACAACTCACGTTATTGGGAAAGTATAATTTCTTAAAGCATGTATCGAGAAAGATACCCTGAAGCTGAAAGTAGAAATTGCTAGTAGTCAGTTTAAAAAAAAACAAGAAGAAAAATCAATAAATTGTTTTTAAAACGATTACCCATAGTTCTCTCCCAATTGAATTGTCAGACATTTTTCGTATATTTCGAGTCGGTTTTTTTCACGATTTGAGTGTTTCTGCCAGTTCTATATGGGCATCTGACGAAGTCGGGGGAAAGTTTCAGAGACACAGAGGAAGCTACGGAGTTCCAGGGCTATCGTCGGTACTTTCATTTAGGACATTATAATTGTGTCAATCTAAAAGAGAATTAAATTTTACTACACTGAAGAAAAAAACGTTTACAAGAAACTTTCTTTACAAAGCACCAACTACAAAATGACCGACGAATAATTAGCAGATTTTTGCTGCAATGACAACCAGGCATATCAATGTTTCAGCTAATTTTTATGATCTGCGTTTTGAACCTGATAACGAGCTAACCCAAATTGGATGAAACAGATTTAAATTTCTACAGCTTCCTGGCCCGGTAATGAGGTAACTTTAAGCAGGCTTACATTCTTCTATTGTATAGTCGTACACGAATCTCATGAGGCCATTTTGGGTTGCTGTGTAGACATTAGTGTATGCTCTGGTCGCTCTTTGTGCACGCCTAAGAGAGTATCTTTAAGCTTCATTCCATCCTATGTCTATTGACAAGCTCGATTTTGTGAAAATAATAAACTGGTCTGAGTATATAGTTGTTTATTGGCCTATGTGAGTCATCGTACAAAGATCCAGTGTCATTGTACGGTTGTATTACTGTGCCAATTCTGCGTTAGCTGAACGTTGTATGGTGATCAAAGTAATTTGGCAAGAGATTTTTAATGTAAAAAGTACTGCAGTTCAATTACGGTTTTTGATAAATTTGAGATGGATGTTTAGTTTAAGATGGATGAACAATTTAAAACGAACGAGAAAGAAGAAGACAAGTTGTTGTTTAGTTGCCAAGCTGATATGCGGGTGTGCAAAAACTGGCAACAATTGATAAATCACATCGCATGCTCTCTGACATCGTGTTTCGATTTCTCTATCACCCCTTCCAGATGGGAGTTATTTCATGTCAAACTGGCTTGTGTAGGCAGGTCAAGACTGGTCTTATTTCATGTCAAAATGGTTTTTATGGGCAGGTCAAGACTGGTATTAATTTTATGTCAAAAGGGCTTGTATATGCAGGTCAAGATGGGTGTTTGACAAATATAACTACAATCATGTTCATGATGCGGTTAAAAGTATACGTGAACTTAAACTGCAAAAACAGAAAAAAATGTTAGTGCATTTAATATACCGTTATATAAAAAGGACATTTGATTGTACAAACGTTGTGTCTCTGTGCTCCTGGGTGTTGGTAATTTCTATTTCAAGTAGTCATCATACCAATCTATAAATCTCCACCTTCCAGTCAATACGATATATCGGTGTCATTTAAATAAAGCCAAATAAACATCATTACAACACTCCCTTATTTTTAACGATGTCCTTTCCTTCAACCAATGCTCTCATTGAAAGCACTCCGCTCTTTGAGAAAGCACTACCTTCTAACAACTATAAATCACCTCTCTTCAACAGCTTTCCGTCTTTCAATCATTACATACCGTAAATCACCTCCTCGTTAAACCACTCCCCACTTTACATTCCCTCCCCTCCTTTCAATCACTCCCAATCCATCCATCCACTCCCCTTTCAACCACTCCTCTTCTTACAACACAACCGTCCATAACGCCACTCATAACTTAACGTCTCGGGCCTTGGGTAGTCTCACGGATTCATGCTAATGGTCAGACTCCTACGTTTTCATGAGACCACTATCACGTGTTAAAGGCTATTTGTGTTTAATCAATTGCTACCGGCTTACCGACATGTCACCGCTTGGTAACTTTCATGGATAGACAGATGAGATTGGCAATTTGATATTTTCGTCTTTCTGTGTGGGGCGTGTAGGTGTGTGTGTGTGTGTGTTTATGTATGTATGTATGTATGTTTGTATGTATATATGTATGTATGTATGTTTCAACACAGAATTGAGGGGCAGGGGTATTCCTGAGCCTAGGAAATTGTAGAAAAATAACACTGTCAGTGGCAACTGGAAAATTCTCAAGCAATTTCAGAGCGGAGCCAGGGGCACTGAAGGCTGCAGTAGAAGCAATGCTCAAAGGCGAAATCAATGAAAGCCAGATAGCCCTGTTCACAGATGCCCTGGCCGTGGTCACAGCACTAAAAAGCCAGAAAAATACTTAACTTAATGATTTAAGAGCAGTAATCTGTCAACTATGCCAGCAGTCCACACAAAAGCGAGTAGTGGTACAGTGGGTTCCATCCCACTGTGACATCCAAGTTAACGAGGAGGCAGACAGACTGGCAAAAGAAGGTGCAAGATTACCACAACCAGATTCTAGTGTGAGCTACGAAGAGTACAAAAGGTTTATTAGGGCCAGATACATGGCCAAATGGGAAACAGAACACACTGGCTACACAAAAAATAACGCCTACTACCAGCTGAACAGAAGAGAGCAGGTCGTGGTCTTCAGACTCCGCACAGGCCACAACAGACTGAAGTACCATCTATGCAATAAATTGAAGATAGGTGGTACTGACGAATGCTCGTGTGGCACAGAGAAAATGACCGCTGAACATTTGCTGCAAAATTGCCCGACGTACGAGGACCAGAGAAAGCACATGTAGCCATCACCAGTGCTTTATGGCAGTGTCGACAGCCTCAGGATGACAGCTGCTTTCTTCGAACAAATTCAAGTTGACGTCTGACAGCGTACGCAGAAGAAGAAGAAGAAGAAGTATGTGTGTATGTATGTATGTATGTATGTATATATGTATGTATGTATGTATGTATGTATGTATGTATGTATGTATGTATGTATGTATGTATGTATGTATGTATGTATGTATGTATGTATGTATGTGTGTGTGTGCACGTAAGTGTATGTATGTATATGTTCTATGGGTATGTATGTATATGTGTATGTATGTGTATCTATATATGTATGGGGGCGTCTGATGCGCGCTGCCATTGTGTGTATATCTGATGTACATGTGAGTGTGTGTCTGATGTACGTGTCAGTGTGTATATCTGATGTACGTGTGAGTTTGTATGTCTGCTGTACATGTGCGTGTGTATGTCTGATGTACGTGCCAGTGTGTATGTCTGATGTACGTGTCAGTGTGTATATCTAATGTATTTGTATGTGTATAATTGGTGCACGCGCGAGTGCATATGTGTATTAAGAAATGATGATAGTAAATTTAAAAATGGGCACTTGGGGTGTAATAACGAGCTCGAAATTTTGTATTAAAAAAATAAATACATACTTGCAGACAGTCAACCATACAAACAGACTGAATTGGGATGACTAAGTGCCAGCAGACAGTAGGACCTGAAAGAAAGACGGGTGGGCGTGCCAAACCGTGTTAGTAAAGAACGAGCAACTATATAAGAGCAGACGATTATGTAGGGACTTAATGGTGCAATTAACTAGACATGACACATGACGATGATCAGAGTTTTGTTATGGACCCCTATTGCAGTCAATTTTGGTCTTCATTTGCAAGCTATTCTTGACAATCGACCCCATCTTTTTGTGACCCAAACATGTGTGACGTTCTTATGCTCTTCAAAGTGAAAAACATCTGATAATCGTTCTGCTTGGACACTAACTAGCAAACCACGCATCAGCTGTCAGTACTGTCTGTCTGTGTCTACTTTTTTATGTTCTGTCGAGTTTCCAGGAAACTCTAAACGAGGGTCACATCGCCTGAACTTATGACGTCATCAAAAGAAATCCATCTGCTTAGAATTTAGTTTACGCCTTTGTCTTGAGGCTGGCTCACTTTTGTTGAGATCGTTAAGTGTCTACTTGTCATTCTATTTTGAGGTAACCTTGAGTTTTATTTTTAGTATTATTATGGTTGCATTAGACCAATAATCTGCTATAAAACTACTAAAACCTAGCATTCAGAAAAGATATAGTATTCTCTCGAGATCGAATTAGAAATATTTAAATATCCGTACTTTTAATTACCTGGATCGGGTTAGTTCGTTTGCCATCTCCCCATTGAAAGTCCTCTACAATAGATCTCCAAAAACTTATGTCTCTTTCATTGATGGTACAATCTGATAGACTTAACGCTGTCAATCTTACCTTACCTTACCTTAACATCACTTGCAGGGATATCTGTGGCGGACTGGTCAAGCCGTTTGCCTCGTGTTCAGACGGTTGGGGTTCGATTTCGATCTCCGACGGTCGGTCATGGTGTCAAAGCTGAAATGGGGAAAATACCCGGGGTAATGAAGTCGAACCCCCGCTTAAAGTTTTTAAAAAAAAGTAAAATTTGTTTTCAATGTATTATATAATAACAACAACAACAGCACTTTACCTGACCCTGCACTTGAACCGTTTGAACCACGGGGAGCTTAAATTGACATTCTTTGACCATATGTATTTGCACCAGTTGTTGTAAGTGTATGTTCTTGTGCAATCTCTACTATATAATCTATCCATCTGTCACCAGGTCTTCTTTATGACCGAAAACCAGATCTCCTTCTACTGTAAACGTGCAGAGGTAGTTGATCAGGTTACACTCTCATGAGATGACAAAGCCATCTCATTTTCTGTCTTCAAATGTATTCAGCACAAGGGGTAGTATACACCATATTTATAATGTCCCCATTGCTTATGTTTTCTGTCCCAGTAACACTAATGACTTTTCTTAGTCATTTCATTTCACAAGTTATAATTGTCCTCATTTGTGCTTTACGTTAAGAACCACGACTGACATTGACAGCACACGTTGTGCATACATATCCTGGTTTTTCTTTGTTGCCAAGCTGAAATAAGAGTGTTTAATTAGTGGTGATAATTGCTGGTTACCAACATAACATTTCTGAAATCCTGTTTCAGTTTCTCTCTCAAGCATTCCATCTTCTGTATAAATATTTCCCATATATTTGAACATTCTGATCTGCTTATTTGAAATTGTTTTCACTTATGTAGACCTGTTGTTTCACAGTATTTGTCTTCGATTTGGTCATCTTTACAATACGCCTTTCACAGGCTTTGCCAAAGCGCATTTGTATGATTTTATAGTGTATCTTGTTGTTACTGTTGCTTAATGCACACAATGAGTAAGTTTACTCTTTTGTACGCCATGAAAAGGACGTTAGTGGTGGGTTGTAGTAGCCTTCATCGTATCCCGATAATGCTGATGAAGGTGAACTGGGGTCCTTTAGGCTATTATCCTATGCTTGGTTTCATCTGCGTGGCGCTCACTACTATGGGAATCACATCGATCCACGTCTCATTAGCCAGGCTGCCATGAAAACAGCCCGTTTCAAGGGAGGGCTACTTGGAATCCGAGGTGAGGGTCTTGTGGTATAGTCTACGTTTAGTTAAGCAGTTTACTTATCTAAAGAATTACAATATGCATCTACACCACGACACAACTTCAACACAGAAAAACACTATCCTGACCATAAAACAAAATAATATAATTTATTACAAGAATTATAGTTCTTAGATAAACTAAAAAATCATTATATATATATAACTACCATAGGAGGTTGTAAGAACTAGCTTTTATGTTTGTTTCCGCCAAGATCTGTGGTACCCAGAATTCTTGCCGCTGCACTTCCCTATCTGCATATTCATCACATGATCAAGAAACTCGTCCTTGCGATCAGATTACGTACTTTAACTAATATGTACGATCTCTCATAATCAGATCAGATATTCAGGCGATCTGTGCATTCACAAATACTTAGATCACTTCACGTATTCACGCGAATCTGTAGGCTCACACATAATCAGAATACACATCGTTCACAGAGTGTCCTGCACATACAATACCCATTCAGATCTGGTCCTTTAGGCGAACTGTGCACTCGTGTAACCATTCAGAACATACATCGTTCTCAAGGTTCCCTGCACAAACAATACACATTCAGAGCTCTTACTGTTCTCAGGGTGTCCATCATAAACACCCATTGAGGGTGACTGGCCAACTCGAGGTGAATGATGGTACAGTAACCCTGCAAACTCTCTCACTTCCAGACTCACTCTCAGCCTTCCTGACAGTCCCTCAGCCAATCTCCCAGCCAGTCTTCTGCATTTTATCCTTGCAGAGTATGTTATAGTATCAATCAACAATATAGCTGTCCAATTGACTTTTGTGGGTTGTGTGACTTAGCCACCACTCCAATTTGGAACTACCCTCATCTAAAATGTCATTTGTTGATTATCCACGAGTCACTGTCACTCTAAATGTCGTATCCGGTCGTGGCAGCATCAGACTGTCACCAACCACCATCCAACACCCACTCCTGCAATAGACAAAGTCTTCTACCTAAGCGCCTCGTTTCCTTTTCGACCTAGTGTCGAAACGGGGATTGCCCCTGGTGTGACCTGCGTTCGTCCAACGAATTCAGGCAGACTTTGTCTTTTCTTAGAGTCGCCAGGACAACCACCCCTGCCCTAAACGCCCATGTTACAGTTGGAACTGTTACAGTCTTGGCCAGTATGTTTTGCCTGACCCTGACTAATATATCTGACCAGTATATTTTCCTGACCAGACGTTAGTCTTCCTTCCCTATCTTTTTCATTAAATGTATTAAATGTACACATACGTAAGTGTGTACAGATGCACGCACACACACACCCACACCCACACACACACACACACACACACACACACACACACACACACATATATACATACAGAAATATACAAGCTAAAAATATATCTAGCTCATTTAGTCCTTACAAGACAAACTGTTGTGACATCATATACTATATATGTTTGTTGTTTCTGTGCAGGTATTACGCAATTTGTCACCCCTTCGCTAGCCAGAGCTGGACGGCCAAACACGCCCACACGTTGGCGATCATTGCATGGACGGCCTCGCTTTTCTTCAGCCTTCCTCAAATGTTCATTTTCTCTTACATGGAGGTGAGTGTTTTTGGTTTCTCATTTGATTATTTATTTTGCTCTTGTTCGTGTTGATGTTGTGGTCACTGTAATTTAGCTTGGGCAGGAAATGTGCTTGGGTTGTACAGAAAGATAGAGCAACAGTTTTATCAGTTTGATTTTGAAATCATACACGGGTCAGTCAGACAGGGGCGCATGAGAGTAGCATGTTCAACCAGTGAGATACAAGAACCATCAGTATTTACGCTGTTCGCAATTTGCCGAGAGAAACGGATCTCAACTGGTCTTGCAAAAACATAACATAAGCGAGCATACCAACACATTACCAATACTAACATCTCACCCACAGTCTAACCACATAATATATATGGGGAACAAGGTGCTGGGCGCTGCAGGAATTGTAGCGGTCAGCGACTCAGAGCTGCCAAGATCCGCTGGGCAGACTGGCTCAAGAGAGGGGGGGGGGGGCAGACTGGCTCAAGAGAAGGGGGCACACTGGCACCGGAGAAAGGGGGAAGGACAAACTGGCTCAGGAGAATAAGGGGGGGGGGCGCAGACTGATTCAGAGAGAGGGGGGGGGGTCGTAGACTGGCTCAGGAGAGGGGGGCGCAGACTGGCTTAGGAGAAGGGGGAGGGGCGCATACTGACTCAGGAGAATGGGGAGGGGGGGTGCAGACTGGATCAAGAGAAGGGGGCAGACTGGCTCAGGAGAAGGGGGGGGGGACAGACTGGCTCAAGAGAAGGGGGGGGAGACAGACTGGCTCAAGAGAAGGGGGCACACTGGCACCGGAGAAAGGGGGAAGGTCAGACTGGCTCAGGAGAATAAGGGGGGGGGGCGCAGACTGATTCAGAGAGGGGGAGGTCGCAGACTGGTTCAAGAGAGGGGACGCAGACTGGCTTAGGAGAAAGGGGGGGGGGGCACAGACTGGCTCAGGAGAAGAGGAAGGGGCGCATACTGACTCAGGAGAATGGGGGGGGGGGCGGCGGTGCAGACTGGATCAAGAGAAAGGGGCAGACTGGCTCCGGAGACAGGGGAGGGGGCGCAGACTGGCTCATGAGAAGGGGTTCATCACGTGATGTGTTCCAGTTCCACAAAGTGTCTGGAAGGTTACAGCTGACTCCTGTATTGAATCAACGGTGGGATGCATGAGTAGCTAAACACACAACAAAATCTTTTTTTCTAGTGAATCAACGCACTTTGTTGACGATGGGAGGAAATGGGGGGTGGGGGGGGGGTGGGCGCTGGGGCGGCTGCTTGTATCGACAAGTTTTGAAGAAACGAATGTGAGGATTCCATTTGAAGCCCCCTCTTATACGTGTTTGTGTGCCTGTATGCGTGTGTGGTTATGTATTTTACTATCAGTCCACGTGTGCCCTGCTGGGCGCTGCGGGGTGCCTTAGCCGTCTCTCTTTGGCCAGATACATCGCACCTGTCAATGTCAACCTTGTTCGCTTGAAAATCAACTTCCTCTAGGTGCACATTTGACTAGGAAGCCGGACCTTTGGGTATTTTAGGCCCGCAGGAGAAGCTGGTCATGGATCATTCTTGTTAGATGGCTAAGTCCTCTCACCTTCTGTCTGGATATATATTAGACACAAGAGATGGAATAGACAAGCTTGCGAATACCTGGACATATATTAGACACAATGAATGGAATTGACATGTTTGCGAATACCTGGACATATATTAGACACAAGGAATTGAATTGACACGTTTGCGAATACCTGGACATATATTAGACAATAGGGATGGAATTGACACGTTTGCGAATACCTGGACATATATTAGACACAAGGGATGGAATTGACACGTTTGCGAATATCCTCGTTTTTCAATATGTCACTCTTGAAGGCGCCAACGGCAATCAGCAGGCATCTCATTTCGAAGGTGGAGATGTTGCTCTCTCGTGCCTTATACACAAGGAGAAAGAGAGAGAAAGCAAGCAATAGCAATAAAAGTGGTTTGTTATGCATTGTAAGACTTATTATTATTATCGCGAAACATATGGTTTGATGGTATGTACATAAAGGAGGCGATGTTATCACTATTGTGGTAATGTTATGGTCTGATGGTATGTACATATAGGAGACAATGTTATCAGTGAAGTGGTAATGTTATGGTCTGATGTTATGTACATATAGGAGACGATGTTATCACTGATGTGGTAATGTTATGGTCTGATGGTATGTACATATAGGAGACGATGTTATCAGTGCTGTGGTAATGTTATGGTCTGATGTTATGTACATAGAGGAGACGATGCTATCACTGATGTGGTAATGTTATGGTCTGATGTTATGTACATATAGTGTGGTAATGCAATCAATCTGGTCCTTGTGATGATAACCTTCACCATTTCTCTATTCCTCTGTCTCCTTTACAATATTCTTTCTTTCTATTCCGATTTCACATTTCTTTTCCTTGAATTATCGCATCATTTTTCATTTACTTTTCATTTCTTAGTCTCCACTCTGCTCCGTTTCTATTATCCTTCCTGTGCCAGATTTCTCTGATCACCTATCTTTACTTTCTCATATTCTTATTGACGTTGTCCTTTTGTATCTATTGGACGTGATGCAGTGTCAAAGCTTTGACAATAACGTGGCTTATCGCACACTATCATGTTTCACTCACACCGACTCACTTGGACCAAGTATTTTGTGAGATATACACTAAACACGTTCGAAAGATTGACATGAATCATTTCGGAAATCAAGAGATGTAAATAGAAGAGAACAAAAAAAAAAGAAGAATAAAAAGGAGAAGTAGAAGAGGAAGAGGAATATGTACAAGAGAGGAGGAGAAGAAAAAGTAGAAAAAGAAGGAAAAAGAAGAAGAGGAAGAACAAGAAGAAGAAGAAGAAGAAAGACAGAAGATGATGAAGAAGAAGATTAAGAAGAAAACGAAATCCTTTTCATAAACATGCGTCTCTGCATTTAGTGTCTGTCATGTAAACGCCCATCTCAAACTCCAATGTAAAAGTCAGTTTTATTGTGTGGCCAAAACTAAAAAAACTAAAAAAAAAGCAAAAATTGGGAAAAAAGGTTCAGACTTTCATAAATGTGTGACAGGACAGAATATAGCGATTGAAATGGTGTAATCAGATCACTCATGTGGAGTTATAGGAGAGAACTGGATAAACATCAGTAGAACAGCACATGAAGAGCAATGATAGGTCATACATTCAAGAAACCAGTTGATAGCATTACATTGCGACCTCGTGGGCGCCTACAGACATAAGGGCAACAAAAGGTTGTTCTGCGTGTCCATTTGTTGTCATCCCACAATGTCTCGAAACAAAGTTTGATGTCGAATTTCTTCGTTTCGGATTTTATCCCGTATTGGTATTTTTAGTAAGTGTCGGTCCATTGCTCTTTGAGTTACTCTGAGCTTCTCAGCATCTGTTTGCGGAAATAAGTTCCACACTTCGAATCCGTACATCATTACTGGAATGACCAGTGTGTCTGATTTTGGGGTGGTGACCTTCATTTCTTGAAGTATTGGCTAAATGGAGTTGAAGGAATATCAAGATGACGTTCGTGGGGGTGCAGATTACGTGGTCAATTGTGTGGTTGGAATGTGTCTCTTGGCCTAGGCAGATATATGAGTTGGCATGTGTCTCTTGGCCTAGGCAGATATATGAGTTGGCATGTGTGTCTTGGCCTAGGTAGATATATGAGTTGGCATGTGTCTCTTGGCCTAGGCAGATATATGAGTTGGCATGTGTCTCTTGGCCCAGGCAGATATATGAGTTGGCATGTGTCTCTTGGCCTAGGCAGATATATGAGTTGGCATCTTCAATGGTTAACTCTCCCAGCCTAGTGTACTGCTATGGGCAGTAGGGGTTTCTGAGGTATTGTGTTTTACTTGTATCTTCAGATGAGCAGCTCTGCTGACCCCATTTAGGTCGTTAAAGGATTGTTAGGCTGCATCAATGGTTTGACTGATGAGCACGATGTCATCTGCAAATCGTAAATTGTGAGCCACTCGCCATCTGTATTTACGCCCCTGTCGATCCAATTTAATTGTTTGAAAATCTCTTCGAGAGCCACTGTAAATAGTTTTGGGGCGATGATGTCGTATATATATATATGAATGTGAATGATGTACGTGTGAATTACAATTGTAAAGAATACGTCTCCAAATGATGGTTTTGTTTCCTTTTTAAGTCCTCTCCTCAAAATCATATAGGCCAAAGTCTGCAGTTGTGAAGAAGCGTTCTTGGTATGGAAAACAGTTCAAGAAAGGATACCTTATATAATACACACAATAGAAGAGTTAATATTCGTTGTCTGAGAATAGGGGAAAGAAGAAAAATAAGAAGAAGACGAAGATGAAGATATATATGTGTATTCTCCGTGCTTTAGTAGTTTCGTGTATATTTAAAGTATAATTTACAGAATATAGTTTAGAAACGAACATAAGCTTCCATTCGAAGCATAGAAAAACCACTACATTTTCCTGCATATAGGAAGCTTGAAGCAAAAAAATGTGTTCTTGTAGTAATGTTTTTCGTAGACATGTGTTACACAGGATAAGTTTGGGTGCGCCATACGCGTAATTTTATCAATGTCTTGATATGTTTAGGTGGAACAAGGATCAGAAATTTACGACTGCTGGGCCAAGTTCCACCCGGACTGGACCTTGCCTGCATACATTACATGGATGACTGCCTCCATTTTTGTTGTCCCGACGTGCCTGTTGGGAATTTTGTATGGACAGATCTCCTGGGTTGTATGGAAGGCCGGTAGACTTGAAGAGAAGCTGCTTCCAACGTGAGTACTCTTACAAGTTGATGGTATATCTGGCATATCATTAGATATGTAAATAATTTATGTTTCTTTCGTAATGATTGTACAGTTACATTGGCGAAACATTCATATTAACTAATAGCCACATGGCATACACAAAGTGAATCACTCTTTATGTAGTCTCAACAGCTAGACAAGATATTCATCATCAGGTGCTGTCACCCCCATATGTTGATGTCCATGTATGACACTGAGTTTGACTTAAACAAGCCACCTTTCAGGAAGACCTTGTTCCAGTAGTTTGCAGTGCTGTTTCATAGCAACTGTACGAGTACTGAGCCTTTGCGTCAGTGTAACAGATCCCACTGTTTGCCTTGGCCGTGATCTAACTTAGAACATTCTCACACTCATCCACATCATCATGACCATACTCAGTAAATGACATATCAAACAGCAGGTGGCATATTTATTATATCATACTCATATCATACAATGAGTAGAGAAATTACAAACACAATATAATACATATCTTAACTAAACATTCAACTAAAACAGGAATTGTAAGCATTAGCTATTGATGGAATTCCCAACTATCTAAAAACCCAGTTCTATTGCCTTGCAATTACATCACACACACATCGCCTTAACTGCGTCTTCAACACACCTTATCAAATACTCTTCCTCACTGAAATCCCCTCAGGCGGGCGATCTCGTATTAACTCGTTCACAATGTGTCCTTGCTTACAAACACACTTTCACATTATCTATTAATGCAAAACTCATTCACCTATTTGAGCGATCCTGTTCTATCACTAAACATTCGTCCAACAGTCTATCAATCGCTCCTCTATCTAAGTCGGTGAGTTAAACACACTATCTACATTCAGTCTCTCTCTCTCTCTCACTCTCTCCCCCTCTCCATCTCTCATCCAGCCTCCCGAGCTAAACTTTGTCTCGAGTTATATATCCTCAAGCAAGGCCAGAGCTTGACCAATCGATCTCAGGTATGGTCATCTTCAATTCCAATTGGAACGAAACACTTTGCACACCTGTCACTCATTCTCTCGCAGCAAGCCCCGTTGCCAATTTCGTCTGTCAATCAATCTCCCCCTACCAAAATCGGAAGGCCAGTGGTCAGTTTCTACCTGTCCACATTCCTTAACCCAACTCTGTTCTCCTTTGCTGAGATAGTGAGTGACCTTGACATGCATTCATGTAGCTTTAAGCTTTAACATGTTCAGGCATCCTAAACTCCCCTTGCTCCGGCGGGAACTGTTACATCAGATATCGCGCATTGGGCATTTACGTACCATATAACAGTGTTATTTTCCTACTTAATCACAAGCTAAATTACCATGACCAAAACACCAACAACGAGAGCAAAATGAATAATCAAATGAGTAACCAAGCACGATCTCTATAAGATAAGATGAGAAACCAAGCACACTTACCGCTCTGGGAGAGAAGATGAGAAACCAAGCACACTTACCTTTCTGTAAGAGAAGATGAGAAACAATGCACACTCACCTCTCTGTAAGACAAGATGAGAAACAATGCACACTCTCTGTAAGAGAAGATGAGAAACCAAGCACACTCTCTGTATAAGAAGATGAGAAACCAAGCACACTTACCTCTCTGTAAGACAAGATGATAAACCAAGCACACTCTCTGTAAGACAAGATGAGAAACAATGCACACTCACCTCTCTGTAAGACAAGATGAGAAACCAAGCACACTCTCTGTAAGAGAAGATGAGAAACCAAGCACACTTACCTCTCTGTAAGACAAGATGAGAAACCAAGCACACTCTCTGTAAGAGAAGATGAGAAACCAAGCACACTTACCTCTCTGTAAGACAAGATGAGAAACTAAGCACACTTACCACTCTGTAACACAAGATGAGAAACCAAGCACACTTACCTCTCTGTAAGAGAAAATGAGAAACCAAGCACACTTACCTCTCCGTAAGAGAAGATGAGAAACCAAGCACACTCTCTGTAAAAGAAGATGAGAAACCAAGCACACTTACCTCTCTGTAAGACAAGATGAAAAACCAAGCAAACTTACCTCTCTGTAAGACAAGATGAGAAACCAAGCACACTTACCTCTCTGTAAGACAAGATGAGAAACCAAGCACACTTACCACTCTGTAAGACGATGAGAAAGCAAGCAGACTTACCACTCTGTAAGACAAGATGAGAAACCAAGCACACTTACCTCTCTGTAAGACAAGATGAGAAACCAAGCACACTCTCTGTAAGAGAAGATGAGAAACCAAGCCCACTCTCTGTAAGACAAGATGAGAAACCAAGCCCACTCACCGCTCTGTAAGAGAAGATGAGAAACCAAGCCCACTCACCGCTCTGTAAGAGAAGATGAGAAACCAAGCACACTCACCGCTCTGTAAGACAAGATGAGAAACCAAGCCCACTCACCGCTCTGTAAGAGAAGATGAGAAACCAAGCCCACTCACCTCTCTATAAGATAAGATGAGAAACCAATCACACTTACCTCTCTGTAAGACAAGATGAGAAACCAAGCACACTTACCTCTCTGTAAGACAAGATGAGAAACCAAGCACACTTACCTCTCTGTAAGACAAGATGAGAAACCAAGCAGACTTACCACTCTGTAAGACATGATGAGAAACCAAGCACACTTACCTTTCTGTAAGAGAAGATGAGAAACCAAGCACACTCACCTCTCTATAAGATAAGATGAGAAACCAATCACACTTACCTCTCTGTAAGACAAGATGAGAAACCAAGCACACTTACCACTCTGTAAGACAAGATGAGAAACCAAGCACACTTACCACTCTGTAAGACAAGATGAGAAACCAAGCCCACTCACCTCTCTATAAGATAAGATGAGAAACCAATCACACTTACCTCTCTGTAAGACAAGATGAGAAACCAAGCACACTTACCACTCTGTAAGACAAGATGAGAAACCAAGCACACTTACCACTCTGTAAGACAAGATGAGAAACCAAGCACACTTACCTCTCTGTAAGAGAAGATGAGAAACCAAGCACACTCACCGCTCTGTAAGATAAGATGAGAAACCAAGCACACTCACCGCTCTGTAAGATAAGATGAGAAACCAAGCACACTCACCGCTCTGTAAGATAAGATGAGAAACCAAGCACACTCACCGCTCTGTAAGATACGATGAGAAACCAAGCACATTTACCTTTCTGTAAGAGATGAACATTTGAGGAAGTCTGAAGAACAGCGAGGCCGTCCACGCAATGATCACCAACGTGTGAGCGTGTTTTACCGTCCAGCTTTGGCTAGCGAGGGGTTGACATATATATATATATAAATATATATAATTTACGATAAATTCTTTGATCGAGTTTTCTGAAACAATCTTTGTCAAATGATGCAAAAAATAGGTATCAGACCAGTCATTCGGTGAATTAAGAACATGTGTGAAAATCAAGAGGCAATTATTTCAATCAAAGCAGGACTACCAGATACAGTTTTAATGAGATAGAAATGCGACAGAGTTTCTTGCTTTCATCGAGTCTCTGTAACGTATATTCTGAGAGGATGATAAAAAAAGTTGTTCTGACTTGTAATACGGGTGTCAAAGTCTGGTATGGAAGTTAATACCATCAAATTTGCCGATGGCCAAACCATAGTGGGAGGATCAGTTGCAGCTTTGCAAAAGTTGTTTGGACAAATTAACAGTTCATCTTACGAGTTGGGAATCGAAATAGACACATTGAAGACAAAGACTAGGGTAACAGACAAGCAGCACAGGCAAATGCAAATCATCATCAATGGAGAAATAATCAAACAAGTACAGAAGTTTACATATTTGGAGAAAACCATCACAGAAGATACTTGCAGTGACACGAAAATTAGAACAAGGATTCTGTCGAAGACGGATGTGTCGGACCGAAAGGTGCAAATATCCCAGTCAAACTGTAAACTAGCGAAACAACGCAAATCTGTTCTCCGGACTACATCCTGCTACTTGCAAAGCCCTGTTCATGGCTTGGTAGCAGGAGATTGAGAATGAACGCAGCAGAAGAAGAAGAACAAGGTTTGTACTGACAAAAAGGCCTTAAGATACAAATATAAATGCCAATCTCAAAGAATATCAGGATAAAATAGAAGTAGGTAATAATCACTACTCATATATGGTCATTTGCACTGTGTTGGGCTGCAACTTGGATTCTAACAAAGAAGGATGAAGAACGTTTGGAAGCGTCTAAAATGGGGTGTTACCGTAGAATGGAACGTGTGAGTTGGACAGAAAGAAGATCCAACGACAATATCCTCACTAGAGTAGGCGCTCAAAGACAAATATGGAAAATTATACAAAACAAAGATTGTATTAGCTGGGACACAATTTGAGACATGAAAGTCTTCTACAGAAGATACTAGAGGGTAAGAGCCAGAGAGAAAGAGGAAGTGGACGACTAAGACTCACCTTTAAATGTCAGACATGCAGAGACATTAAAGAACGAACCAATGCTGAAATTAACAAAGCTGCAGAGGATAGGGTCAAATGGAGAGAAATTCTCAGACAACCTTACAGCCAGTCGTAGGACTTATCAACCAGATGATGATAATGATGATGATGATGATGATGATGATATATACATATATACAGACACTTTAGAATGAACAAAAAGAAATAACTATCAGTTAGTAAAACGCATGATGAGGGCATTAGTGTTAAGTAAAGTGTAAGTGGAAATTCAGCAGAATTTACCGCTGGTTGGAAATGGATTTTTTAAAAGACTCCATTGGACTAGTCCGCAGCCTGTGAGAGGTGGAGTGGCCACTGTCCTTCCTTGCTGTTTTTACTTTCCATAACTAATGGGTCAGGTAACCATTTACAGCTGGGTTAACTGGAGAAGCGATACCCGATTAAAAACACGACCAGGATTTTCTTTTAGTCTCCGGACGCAATTCGAACCGAGGCACGGTGTTACCACAGAAAATAGAAAATTGCTGGACATAGACTGAGCCTACACGTAAGTGTTTATCCTACAATAAATAAAATATTAACTTGAGGATTCCGTGAAGGGGTTAAGCCGTCGGCCTCGTCATCAGGTGGTGTGGGTTCGACTCCGGACTCCACCGTCTTTTTCACGGGTGCGTAGTCCCCTGCATCTCGTTGTCACCCCCTAGTCGTCTTGTCCTTGACTTGCCACTGGGGTCGTGCGGCTCGACACGAGAGAGTGAGGATAAAAAGTATCGCAGTTAATCCTTACTAAAATAGCGCTAGCAAATAAATTATGCCATTATCATCTGATGGACGACGGCCTTTACTTTGTATTTTAACATATGTAGACTTATTTATGTAAACTTTATATATTCATATATTCACATATTCACCAAATAAACAATTAAAAACATATTGTATTGTAAATTATTCCTTTCACAAACTTATAAAATGCATGTTACTTTTATGTTATGTATTTTCACATAATACCATGCCTCTCTATGAGGTATCAGTTTAACACGATTCTAAAATATAACAATTCTCCTCTCCATTTTGTATTCTATTCATCTTTAAACCGAATTACAGCCTTGCCGATCCCAGGGGCTTTAGAACGTCAGACAGCATTGCTTGTTAACAAGGTGGAAGCATTAGTGATACTACATGGTAATAACCTCTGGGCTGATATGATTGAGGGAGGTGGGAAAGGGGAGGGTGAAAGATGTGTACCGTTCAAGGCCCTACATACTGTAAAGAAAAATAACAAACCTTTGGTCTGAAGACTGTTCGTTCTTCACAATCCTTTATGTAGATAATGATCGTTTGATGTGATTAAAACTTTGACTTTAAGATACTGTAAAGAGCATGCCCTAAAGTCACTTCCTGTATAAAACCCTTAGGAAATATTTACTTTCTTAAAGGTCACAAGGAGACCTAAATAATACCACAAAAACTCATGACAACCTGATTGGTGAGCATACAGAACAGTCGGGTTAACGCTTGAGGACATTTAACAAAACAAAAATCAGAGGGAGTATGTTGTCTCGCTCGTTATATAAATAGATATATTGATGACGCTAGTAAAAAGGCAGATGAAGATATCCCAGAAATAAAAGACAATTAAAACGGGCAAATAAGATTAGACACTGACGATTTACAATTGATACTATGATTGTAGCTGAAATAAGACCAGATTTGCTGAGAATGGCGAACACTATTAACACGCGAAAAAATATGTAATGTATCAAAATATCTTTATGATATAAATAATGGTTGTGAAAATAACAACATTTATAGAAAATATTAAAACTAGCAACAAAATTAAGATGTCTTCGAGTGGTAATAACAAACAAGAGAAGACGTTCTAACTATAACGTAATTCGGAGACAATAAAGTTAAACAAATAATGAAAAATTGAAAATGAGTTTGAATGGATCTATGTAGAGCCAATATTGCTTTATGAATGGGAATTACGAACAAGCTAATAGAACAATCACTTTCAATAAAATTATATGAATGTATATTTATTTATATTTGTATACCATTTAAACTCCCAGTGGAGCAGTTCTCTTCAATAAATACAAGCCAAAATCTGCACACGTTACCCTGTCTATATCTGTGTAACTGGAGAAGTTTTGGGGGCTTACAGTTTCTACAGGACGGGTAGCCAGCCACATACCCAATCCTCTTTAGTTGCCTTTTACGATATGACTGCCAGGCTACAGTGCTACTATTTTGTGCTTCCCTTTATTAGTGAATGTGTGTGTGTATGTGTGTGTGTGTATGTATGTGAACTCACTTGCACGGGGTAAGTCAGCTTTTTGTGACCTGGTGTAAAACGAATGGTCTAATCCTGCGGATTGACATATCCAAACACAATTCAGGTCAAACATGATTATCTCTCTCTCTCTCTCTCTCTTCTCTCTCTCTCTCTCTCTCTCTCTATGATCTGCTTGGTGATCTCTTTTTATACCACTGGTCAGATCTTAGGAATCAAACTTCATCTGCTTCATTGTTCTCTTCAATACCTATGATAAGATGTCATATGTGATAGTATAAGTCTACACCAGGATTGACAAACAGAAAGAGGGATCAGAAGCTGTGTGGAGAGAGAACGCATTGGCCAGTCGTTATGGCGTTTAAAGAATGAGGTAGTATCGATATGAAGTTTTGTTGATCATATTGTCAGTATGAAGGTGTGTGGATGATAGTGTTGGTATGAAGATGTGTGGATAATGTTAGTGTTGGTATGAAGATGTGTGGATGATAGTGTTGGTATGAAGATGTGTGGATAATGTTAGTGTTGGTATGAAGATGTGTGGATAATGTTAGTGTTAGTATGAAGATGTGTGGATGATAGTGTTGGTATGAAGATGTGTGGATGATAGTGTTGGTATGAAGATGTGTGGATGATGTTAGTGTTGGTATGAAGATGTGTGGATAATGTTAGTGTCAGTCAGGATATTTGTATTGCATCCGTGCTGGCCATCAGTTAAATCTCAAAAGCAGGCCACATTTACACGAGTTTACGAACAAGCTGTAAATATGACTTGAGTAGACTAGTAGAGCCGCGTAGCGCAGTGGTTAGCGCGCTGGCTTCGCATCTGAGTGGTCCTGGGTTCATTCCCCAGTTGAGGCGGTAATGTTTTTTCAGACCGCAATGGCTCCCGGGTTGACCCAGCCTTAAATGGGTACCGGCTCAGTCCGGGAAGTAAAAGCGGCGAGGGAGAGGAGATGGCTACCGCCCTCATATATCCGATCCTTTGAAATGTGAGATCGCTAACACCTCACTATGGGATATTTTACTTTTTAGACTAGTAATATACATCCGCATAATACGTCAAAATATCTCCAAATATCTAATACCTCCAAAAGTGAGGTACAGATTAGATTTTAGTAAATACTTTTTTAGACAGGGAGTTGTGAATGCTTGCAATGCATTGTCACAGGAAAAATTGGAAGCAGGGTCAGTTAATATATTTAAAAAATATATGCAATTAGCTATTTTTAGATCAAGCTGAGTACACGAAACTGGATGTATACAAACTCTGCAAAGCCTTCTAACCCATTGCCGTGTTCTAAACCCGTTTAAAGAAGTTTTAGTGTTTTTTTTAAAGACATATTTTCTCTTTACAATTAGAAAATTCACACCTCTGGGACCAAGGCACGACAACCTTGATAGATCATGTGACAGAGGGAGGCATTTTCAAGATATCACTCTCAATAGCAGTCAATGTTGTGACCTGACAACCAATACACTGCCTACTGCCAACAAATGTCATGAGCTTGCTATGAACGTCAGAAATCATGTTTGTAGCCCCGAGTCAGGACGAATGCCTGAAACCTGCATTACGGAGATTACAAGTAACACAGGTAGAGACAACTTTACATTCCTTTCTTCTTACCTGGTGTTTGTTGGATTTTGTTTGGAATCATCTCAGCTAACTTCTTCTTCAGCTAAATGTTTTATCCCATTAGAACCATAATTACAATTATTGGAGCTGGTTGGACGATATGTCTCCTCTCACAATCCTAAGCATTTCGTCCCTTCACATGTTCTCTCTGTATGCAATTCAGCTTGCCACTTCATCCTATATATGTCCTCTGTCTTTCTCCACCACTCTTCTTTTCGATCTTTCTAGTTCTCACGTTTTAAATGCCTTAACCTTTGAGTATGCATTCAATGGATCTTTTTTTTTTTTTTTTTGCGTTCGCCTTATTTATCTATTCCCCAAGGCGTGTGTGCGTTACACTGTGGTTTTTATTTTGCGCCTGTCGGCCCAGTGCATCCGACTTCAGCTTGCATTTTATGTAAGGGTCTGCTTCCTCCTGCATTTTCTAAGGGTATGCTTCCCCTGGGTAACGACCGGTGCTGTGATGGGGATCGAACCCAGCACCTTCTGGTTGTGAGCCGTGCCACTTAACCACTAGGCCACGCCGTCCCCTTATATACAATGGATCTAACCTAACGTATGTTTATTTTAGTTAATATAGATCTCTGGTACAATTTTATAGTAATACGAGGTAGCTTCAAAAAGTTCCTAGAATAGTCGACTCGTCTTTGAATATAAGATGGTATTATGGAAAGTATATATTCATAAGCTGGTAGTGACGTTGACGTGGCAGGCGTGATCTTCACATATAGTCTCGAACAGAAGTTACAGAATGTTGTTTGTGTGTTGTGTTCGTTGCATCGTCAGAGTTAAAAATGTCCTTGATTGAACAACGTACAAATGTCAAATTCTGTGTTTTGCTTGAGAAGTCACCCTCAAAGACGCAAAGCATATGAGGAAACAGCAATGAATAAATCGCAAGTATTTGAGTGGCACAAGCGTTTCATTGAAGGTCGTGTTAGTGTCGATGATGATGATGCTCGTAGTGGATGACTGTTAATCTCGATCAACAATGGCAGCATTGAGCGTGTTCAATAGACTTAGTATCGAGAAAATATCCTCAGAAGTTTGAATATCAGTTGGAAGTTGCCAAAGTATTCTCAACATTGAACTTCATTTGCACCGTGTTTGTCAACATATGGTTTCCAAAATGTTATCTCCTGAACAGAAAGAAACGAGATTGACCCTGTCAGGAGACCTAATGACAATGGCTGATCAAGATAACAATTTCCTCAACAACATAATCCCAGGCGATGAGACCTGGTGTTTTTTGTACAACTCTCAGACAAAACGTCAGTCCTCTGAATTGAAATCTCCCACATCTCCCCGGACACATGCATTTCGTTTGGACAAGAGCAAAATAAAAGTTATGTCGGAAGTTTTTTTTTAATTCTAAAGGTATTGTCTATCATGATTTCATTCCTGAAGTTCGAACGGTTAACAAGGAAATGTACGTTGATATCCTCCGTCGTCCAAGAGGTGCAATCAGAAGAAAACGACCAGACAAACGGAGAAAAAACAGTTGGATTATGCTGCATGACAATGCTCCAGCACATTGATCCCTACTGGTGAAGAAGTACCTCCCAAAACTCAATGTGTTTACCTTGGAACATTCTCAATTTTCTCCAGACCTGGCACCCGCCTATGTTTTCTTGTTCCTTCGACTGAAATTGACACTGAAATAGCAGTGATTCAAGGATGCTGAGGACGTTATCACTAATGCGACAAGACAGCTGAGAGAGGTGTCAAAGAATGGGTTCCACGAATGTTTCCAGCAGCTGAGAGAGGTGTCAAAGAATGGGTTCCACGAATGTTTCCAGCAGCTATATGCACATTGGCTAAAGTGTGTAGTTGCCGAAGGGAACTACTTGGAAGGAAATGTAGTGTAGATAAATCTATTGTAACTTATTTATTGACAATTCCTGGAACTTTTTGAAACTATCTTGAATATTTGCATTATACATTTTAGCATGGTGTACGTTTACTTACAAGTCTGCTCTAACACTCTGACCAGCTGCTATATGTGCATGACGCCTGCTATATCACTCTAACCAGCTGCTATCTCTGCATGAAGTCTGCTCCACCACCCTAACCAGCTGCTATATGTAAATGAAGTCTGCTCCACCCCCCTCCCCCCCCCCCCCCAACCAGCTGCTATGTGTGAATGAAGTCTGCTCTATCACTCTAACCAGCTGCTATATGTAAATGAATTCTGCTCCACCACCCTAACCAGCTGCTATGTGTAAATGAAGTCTGTTCCACCACTCTAACCAGCTGCAATGTGAATATGAAGTCTGCTCCACCACCTTAACCAGCTACTATGTGTAAATTAAGTATGCTCCACCACCCTAACCAGCTGCTATGTATAAATGAAGTCTGCTCCACCACCCTAACCAGCTGCTTTCTCTGCATGAAGTCTGCTCTATCACTCTAACAAATTGGTATATGTGCAAGAATCCTGTTCCAAAGCATTGATATGCACCTGTATTGGCTGTTTATGTTTCCTTACATAATGAGATGTGTAGTCCATGCATGTATTCCGCAAGCGAATGAAACTGACTGTTGCCTTTTTAACCTCAAGACAATTAAACGACAGAACATTAGCCAATGGCAAGCATTTACTGATCAGGCGAAAGCTTTGATAAATTAGATATAATAAATTGTGGACAATATTAGGAGACTGAAATACAAGAACAAGTATTAAATAGTGTACTACAATTGTACCATATAAACCAAAAATGTATTAAAACAACTGATGAAAAAACAAATGTATTTAAATAACCAGAGTAATGTGACAGAGACATGTACTGTCGCCATCGCCAATCTTCTTCTTCTGTACGTTCGGTTTTGTATGCTCGTTTTATGCCACCAGATGGGCTGTCTCCATGAAGTGACACGTCAGTCGCAGGTCCTCAATGGTTCCCCACGGTTTTGTATGCTCGTTTTATGCCACCAGATGGGCTGTCTCCATGAAGTGACACGTCAGTCGCAGGTCCTCAATGGTTCCCCACGGTTTTGTATGCTCGTTTTATGCCACCAGATGGGCTGTCTCCATGAAGTGACACGTCAGTCGCAGGTCCTCAGTGGTTCCCCACGGTTTTGTATGCTCGTTTTATGCCACCAGATGGGCTGTCTTCATGAAGTGACACGTCAGTCGCAGGTCCTCAGTGGTTCCCCACTGTTTTGTTCGCTCGTTTTATGCCACCAGATAGGCTGTCTCCATGAAGTGACACGTTAGTCGCAGGTCCTCAGTGGTTCTCCACGGTTTTGTATGCTCGTTTTATGCCACCAGATGGGCTGTCTCCATGAAGTGACACGTCAGTCGCAGGTCCTCAGTGGTTCCCCACGGTTTTGTATGCTCGTTTTATGCCACCAGATGGGCTGTCTCCATGAAGTGACACGTCAGTCGCAGGTCCTCAGTGGTTCCCCACGATTTTGTATGCTCGTTTTATGCCACCAGATGGGCTGTCTCCGTGAAGTGATACGTCAGTCGCAAGTCCTCAATGGTTCCCGACGGTTTTGTATGCTCGTTTTATGCCACCAGATGGGCTGTCTCCATGAAGTGACACGTCAGTCGCAAGTCCTCAGTGGTTCCCCACCGTTTTGTATGCTCGTTTTATGCCACCAGATGGGCTGTCTCCGTGAAGTGACACGTCAGTCGCAGGTCCTTAGTGGTTCCCCACGGTTTTGTATGCTCGTTTTATGCCACCAGATGGGCTGTCTCCATGAAGTGACACGTCAGTCGCAGGTCCTCAGTGGTTCCCCACGGTTTTGTATGCTCGTTTTATGCCACCGGATGGGCTGTCTCCATGAAGTGACACGTCAGTCGCAGGTCCTCAATGGTTCCCCACGGTTTTGTATGCTCGTTTTATGCCACCAGATGGGCTGTCTAAATGAAGTGACACGTCAGTCGCAAGTCCTCAGTGGTTCCCCACGGTTTTGTATGCTCGTTTTATGCCACCAGATGGGCTGTCTCCATGAAGTGACACGTCAGTCGCAGGTCCTCAGTGGTTCCCCACGATTTTGTATGCTCGTTTTATGCCACCAGATGGGCTGTCTCCATGAAGTGACACGTCAGTCGCAAGTCCTCAGTTGTTCCCCACGGTTTTGAATGCTCGTTTTATGCCACCAGATGGGCTGTCTCCGTGAAGTGATACGTCAGTCGCAGTTCCTCAATGGTTCCCCACGGTTTTGTATGCTCGTTTTATGCCACCAGATGGGCTGTCTCCATGAAGTGACACGTCAGTCGCAGGTCATCAATGGTTCCCTACGGTTTCGTGTGCACGTTTTATGCCACCAGATGGGCTGTCTCCGTGAAGTGACACATCAGTCGCAGGTCCTCAATGGTTCCCCACAGTTTGTCTTGTATGTTTCTCTCCTCGGGCCAGGTCTTCTCGTGGGAGTCTTTGTGCAGTGGACATGTTTGCAGGATGTGTTCTGGAGTCTGGGATTCTCGCTGACATATACATTGTGCAGTCTGTGCTGCTTTCATTTTATTCGTGTGTGCATTTAGTCTGCTGTGACCTGTTCTGGGGCGGAACATTGTGGTATACTGTTTCCTATTCAGTCTATTGATTGGGTCCTGTGGTTATTTAGTGTTTGTTCTCTCTATCCACTGTTGTTTATATTTTTTTTAAATGTTTGCCTTGACTTCTGGCAGTGACACTGGGTGGGTGAATTATTTTCTTTGTCTTCCCTCCCTGGCTAGCCTGTCCGCCCATTCATTCCCAGGTATGCCGCAGTGAGCTGGAATCCACTGGAGGGTGATTTTATTGTGGTCTGAGAGTTTGTTTAGCTGGCATATCAGTTCCCTTTCCATACTATTTTGTGGTTCTCTTTGTGTGGCCTGCAACATTTTCATGCAATAGCACAAAAACACTATTCTGTTATCCTTTAACCCCTTTTCATCGAATAGTTTGACTGCTTCAATTATTTCCTGTTGCTCTGTTCTTAGATTTGTCGAGAGCTCCCCGGCAGCACTTGCTTTTCCTATAACGGTTCCATCCTGTAGAAATATGACGAGTCCCGCCCCTCCTTTCCTCAATGTTTCCTCTGATGATCCAATCGCCATTCAACTTGCATATAGACAAATTAACAACCAGAGCCAGCTTCACTGCAGCGCTAGAAGAAAAAGTTAAAAAAAAAGCTCAATAAATGAACTACTCTTTGCAAGCAACCAAAGGCGAAAACGTGAACACAAACATAATACCAAAGCCTAATGTACGAATGTAACGATATTTCAACAGGATTCATCTACGCGGGTCAAAGCCTGTCCAAGATATAATATGCAGATTAGCACATCAAGGGTGGAAACTTTGATGATCAACAAATACCCAGGTCCACTAAACATACCTGTAAGCAATGTTCAACTTAAACAGTCCAAGAGTTCAGATATATGGGGAATAATGAAACCCATGGTGGGAGCTTTGCCAGGGAAATTGAAACAAGATGTTAGAAAGTGTCTGCAGTGACTTATCAACTGTTACCACTACTTAAACATCCGGACATCAGCTTGACAATACACAAACAACAACGGATCAACAGTAAATTGATATCAACTTTGAGCTACAAGGCACAGAAGGAGAGGAAAATTGCAACTCATTAAATTAAATGTGAAGGACATGCCATTAGAGTTATCGGGAAACAAACTGATAAATTATGGCATTAGAAAAATGTTTTGACTACCTATTGTACTGAATACATATCAAGGCAGAAAGTATGATAGTTTTGTCATCTTATGAGAATGCGTCCTGATAAACTATTACTGCATGCTTACAACACGAGAATATTTGGTTACAAGGCACAAGGATTTCCACGTGGCAGATGAATAAATGACATAACACGAAAACAGCAAAACGGGCTTACAAAACAGTCGTAACATACTTAGCACAAGTAAGGACACTTACGTCTCTTAACTGCACAAGTAGCCGGAAAATTAAAAGTTAGTGAAAACCCCATGGACAACCTTCCATTGTAGACTTTTACAACAAATATGTGATGCTCCGGTGACCCTACACTCTTCTCCCATTAGAAACCCCTTTGTGTACAGCAAGGAGACAGTATTTATGCCTGTCTCTGTATGTGCTTGCATATATCTATGTAATGAATACAGAGCTAACAGCAAGGCATTGTTCCCAGGTAATCTCACTGAAAGACAACCCGTCCATCAGATGACACAGCTCAAGATGTCTTCGTCGTTTGAAATAAAGCATACAGAGATACAAGGTTAGTTGCCTCATCATCCTGTTCGCCCTATGTCAATTACCGCAGCATTACTATTTCGAAACTGATGGTCTGACTACAGCAGTCAATATATAGAAAGATGGACACCGCCTGACTTTCCTGTCGTCTAACATATATTTGTAATTGTTAATCGCTAGTGTTATCTTGAGTAATGTTTGGTGTGTTTATGTGTATGTATGTGGCGTGAGTGTGTGTTTCTGTGGTCTGTGTGTGTCTGTGGTGTGTGAAGGTGGTTTGTGTGGTGTGTGTGTCTAGGGTGTGTGTGTTTGGGGTGCGTGTGAGATTGTTTGTGTATGTGGTGTGTGTCAGGAATGTGTGTTTGTGGTGTGTGTGTGTGTGTGTGTGGTGCATCTGTTTGTGTGTGTTGTGTGCATGTGTGTGGTGTATGTGTATGTGGTGTGTCTATATGTGCGTATGTGTGTGTGTGTGTGTCTGTGGTAACAGTGTTTGTGTATGTGATGTGTATGGTGAGTATATTTGTGGTTGGTTTTATGGTGTATGTGTGAGAGTCTGGTGTATGTGTGTCTCGGGTGTGTGTGTTGTGTGTGTATGTGTATGTGGTATATACGTCTGTAGTATGTGGTGTGTATGTGTGTATGTATTGTGTGCGTGTGTGTGTCTGGTGTGTGTATGTGGTGCATGTGTGTATAGTGCAGTCTTGCAATATGGCAGAAGCAGTGTTACTACTTCACAACAGAAACATGAATCTTCCCTAATCAATAGCCAGCTGGTCTGCTATGTAATGTATGCATATTTGACGACAGATGGAGCTAAATCAATTTATGTTTATTTTGAATAATAGCTTGATATTTGCATCTTAAGATTGAGCGTATTTCTAGCATGCAAATAAATCCCAAAATAGGGCAAGTTTAACCTTTGAGAGTCCTTCTGTATCAACTAATAGGTAAACAGTCAGAGTGGTAAAATGGCTAGATTCAGCTTCCGCACCAGGTGAACAGAAATACAACAAACATCCACCAGTTCTGAGCATCAAACCACTTTTTAGATCAATGGAGGACTGCTTTCGGTGTTATATTAAATCAATATGAATATGTTGGTAACAATCATGAACAACGTTAAAACACAGCGAACAATCTCTCGCAGCGTCATAGATGTGGACAATTCTAAAAATTCCATTAGAAGGCAATCAATTAACGTAAATCTACGCAAGCACGGTAATGTAAGATTATTCGGACACAACTGGAAATATAAAAGACCAGATGATTGGCAACATAATTGGAAACTAGTAGACTTGTGCAGAGCATTTGCTTGTCAGTCGAACTGAACAATATGAAAGAAACAAAAACAGCTTAACAATTAAAGGTTCTTTCCCCTTCCCACAACTCTTTTCCCTATTCCTAGTCTATTTGTTCCGTACCTTCCAACCCCCTTCTCCGCTCCAACCCTCATCTCTTCAATCCGCACATTCCTTCTACCAGCCCACCATGCTCAAGTCTATCTCGTCCCCATAACTTCCCCCGTCCCCTCCCCAAACTCAACTCGTCCATGCGTGTTTGAAGATTCAGAACTGCGTTAACGACTTTAATAGTTATTCAAGGCAGCGCCCCGTTTTGTAGTTCCTCGCGCCACGCGTTGAGTTGAACACAAATTTGGTGACAACCAATGTCTTCCCTCCTGACCACCTTACCACACTTATTCTCGCCCCCCTCCCATACTTTTTCTAAACCAGTTTTAGAACTCACCGACCCCCACCTCCCTTTCATTTGTTGTGACCCATAATTGTGTCTCATTTTTCCAGAAACATCATTTCATAATTATCCTTAACAACCACTCCTGTTGTAGTGGTTCAGATTAAGCTCTATTTTGATCCACTTTTATTGACATCGTGTGATTCATTCAGCCAATCAAATAACCCACTCAAACGTTGGAAATATAGGCATGTGTACATTTGAGAAATAATTAGATAGAGAGACTAAAATTATTTGGCGATTTTGGAAAATATTGAGAGCATAACACGCCGAGGAAGACAGAACGAAAGATTACAGAATGGCATGTCAAGGTGGCTAAAAAGTAAAAGAACAACCGAATGACTTAAATGTTTATAATATAGATGGTTGGAGATGAAATTAATTGCATTGCATAACACATAATGATGAAGCTGGAGAGGTTGTCATTAAAAAAAAATCAAATATTCTTTTTTGAATTAATTTGAATAGAGCCTATTTTCAGAGGAATCACCAGCTTTATATCTGTACTCGTTTTGTTAGGCTTCTGTCTGCGTTTTCGATGGTTCTTTTTCGACATCAAAGAAACTCCATCCCTCAAGCTCAATTCATCTGGCGTTTGAAGAAAATGAATATTTGAAACAAATGGGAATTCCAAGAAATTGCCTTAGTTTTCTCGCTATATATATCTTTACACCTAAATTAGTAGGATATCGTGTGTTCTGTCGCGAATTCTTTATAAAACATCAAATGAGAGCATAAATGTTCTAGGCCTGACCATAATATTCACAGCTAGCAAAGGTATCACTCTGATTTGGTTGATTTCGCGCTCCGGAAATATAAACGAAGAATGCCACAACAAAATTTGTTGGTGAAGGTCTATAGCCTGGATGTGATACTTTTAGTCACATGACATTATGGATGTGATACTTTTAGTCACATATCATGCTGGATGTGATACTTTTAGTCACATGGTATGCTGGATGTGAAACTTTTAGTCACATGGCATGCTGGATGTGGTACTTTTAGTTACATTGCATGCTGGATGTGATACGTTTAGTCACATCGCATGCTGGATGTGATACTCTTAGTCACATATCATATTTCCGAGACGTATAGCTGGATCAACATTGCATTGGTGTTCAACGGCCAAATTTGATTTTCGATTGAAAATACTGCAGAGTTTCACAATAAGCAAAGAGAGTTGGAAGAAAATCGAATTTTGTAATCTTGACTTTTTCTTCCATCTTTGTCCCAGATCAGATATTCCCAGATCAAAAGCGTAGAAAGTAATTGCGGGTATGAGCAAAACAATAGCAACACGCTTAGGTGCCATAAATATAGACGTAATAGCAGCATTTTAGAATTTCGCAATTGATATTAAACACCAAGATGTGCAGCGACTTTTGTAATACATAATTACAGGAATTGTTAAATCAGAAACAAAATACAAGTCAAGATTATGGATCGGGTATTAACACCACGAAAACATAACCTATGATAATTTGCAATATAAACAAGAAAAGTGTTCTACATATAAGAGTAAATAATATAGCACTAGAAACGTTCCGGAGCTTGTCCTATCTTAGAAATATAATAACGGAGGAGAGAAGATGTGAAATAGAAATCAAGAAGAGAATAGGAATGAGACAAATAATATTATCCAAACAAATAACTATATTCGTGACATTATTGTACGGTACGGCGTAGACATTGGAACAATGAACAGGAGGCTGGGGAGGAGAATTGAAGTTTTGAATTGTGTATATGTTTAAAATATAGAGGTATGGGGGACATCTCGTGGAAAGACCAGAAGACAAATGAGAAAGTCTTGGAAAAAAAAGCGTTATACGGGGAGTTATTGAACGAAATCACAGCCCCACAGTTAAGATATTTGGTCATGTCAAAAGACATACACATTTGTTAGAAATGGAACTCAAAGACACAGTAGAGACGAAATAGGGCAGAAAAAAACCAAAATTAAAAGTTGGAGTACAACATCAAGATATGCACAGAGAAAGCCTTTATGATTGCTCGATCAAGACAACAGACAAGTCTTGAGAGATTCACTGCAACCGTCCTTTGATGTGAAGATTGTAACTGAACTGACGTTTGTCAATTTTATTTTCCGGATTAGTAAATATTTGCACTGCTTTAATTATACGACCAATCTTTATATGGTCCTTTTTTGTTTGTTATGTATTATAATTTTCTGTTTCGTTGCAGTGATCTATACTTCTGCTGCTATATGTGTTAATTTGTCTATCTTACGTGTATGTCTTACTGCTTATACGACCGAATATGTATATCATATCTACCGAAAATAGTACTGATGATTGTCCATATGCTGTCTCTACGTTAGTGATATGATACTTGTTATTGAGGCACAACGCGCTGTTCGAATTAAATACACACCTTACAAATGCAAGTACTCTGCACACCTTCAAGCCCATCAGAAGCCGCTTTCCACAAACAGCTTGTCGTTTCTCAAATTACTACTGACTACAGCTTGGGTAAAACATTCAGACTGGGAACATCAAACCAATGTGTGATGGTATAAAGAAAGCTATTGGTCCTGTAATCAGGAAAACAGCACTACTCAAGCCATCACCAGCGAAAAATAATTAGCAAAGGAAAGCAGATGGAGCGATTGGTCAAGCACGATTCTGAGCTCTAAATGTGTGGCATTATCGTCAGTATCACAGCTCTTGACGGTGACGAACGCTATTGCACTATGGGCCTGCCGGACATCGAGCCATCTCTAGAAGATCTTAGTAGAATCGTTGACAGATATGTCTGTGGCAGAGCACCACGCATCAATAGGATTTCACATGATTTGGTCATGAGCTGTAGGGATGCACTCTTACAATCACTTCTCAAGACCAGTCCTGGAAAGAGACCATTATATCTGAAAATATGAAAGAAGCACAGATTGTAACATTATACAAAAACAAAGGAAGGTAGAAGGGACAAATAATTATCCAGGTGTCTCTCTTTTTAGTGGTGTAGACAAACTCATTGCCAGATCAATCTTGTTTCCTTTACAAAAAGGGACTGATCGTATCTATCCGGATTCGCAGGGTCCAGTCATTTCTGGAAGATCTACAATCGACATGATTTTTTTGTCATCGACAATTTCAGAAAAAATCGAGTTAGCAGAATAAACCCTTTTATATCGCCTTCATTACTTGGATAAAGTCATTTGATTTGGTTAGTAGGGATGGACTCTTTAAAATCCTCTATAAAATAGACGTCCCAATAAAGCTGCTACTGTTAACAATATCGTTCCATGAGGCCATGAAAGGAACAGTCCGAATTAATGGTAGTATTTCACACCATTTGGTATTTGCAGTTGTGCTAAGTAAGGCTGCGTCCTGACCAGGGCACCGTTCAGAATCGTCTTTGCATTTGGTAACGCAAATGAAAGAATCAGCTTTCACACTAGGTCGGATGGTCGGCCAAAACCAAGATCAGGGAGGTAACCACTAGGGTCTTGCTAATCACTGCCGATGCTGAAACTGTCACACACTGTCAGCAGGAACTTCAGAGCCTGATTGATCGCTTCTCTCGGGTCTGTGGGTCTGCAATAATTTGGTTTCACAACAAGTTTCACTAAAACAAATGTGATGAGACAAGAAGTAGATGCCACGCCAACTCTTGACATCAATAGTTATAAGCGGTGTACTGATTCACATACCTGGGGTCCCTCATTAACGACAAGCTCTCTCTAGACCCAATAATAAACAGTGGCCTTGGCGACGCTGCTGCCTCGTTTGCTCGTCTCGGAACGTGTGTTTGGAAATACAAAAAAGGTAAACTCAATCCATGGTCAGGGTTTACAATGAATTTCTTGTCATAATGCTCCTACATGGCATCAAAACTTCGAAAAAGGCTTAAAATCTACGTGCTCTGTGATCCATCCTTGAAACAACATGGAGGGACAGAGTGACAAATGCAGAAGTGCATTCTCGCACCAGTCTTCCAAACATGAACACTCTCCTTAGACAGCAAAGACTACGTTGGTTTGGCCAGGTTCGTCGCATGGACGATGGCCGCATACACAAATATATTTTTTTGTGGGCAGTTGGCTGATGGCAAAATGACTGTTGTCCAACCACAGTTAAGGTTCAAAGATATATGTAAGTTGAGCATAAAGACACTGAACATGGGTCTGACATCCTGGGAAGACGAAGCTGCAGAACGATTTAAGGGGAGATGTAATCTAAAGAGCCACCTCACGATGGATGAAAAGAAGTTCATGCTACACCGAGAAGTGAGACGACATCACCGCCAGGAAAAGGTAAACCAAAAACTGAGTAGAGAGTTACTACTCCAAAGTCGCATCATCCTATAGTCAGTTATGACTGAAACGACATCACAGCTAGGAAAAGGTAGACCAAAAACTGAGTAGAGAGTTATTACTCCAAAGTCGCATCATCCTATAGTCAGTTATGACTGAAACGACATCACAGCTAGGAAAAGGTAGACCAAAAACTCAGTAGAGAGTTATCACTCCAAAGTCGCATCATCCTATAGTCAGTCATGACTGAAATGGGCTACTACTATGCTGTCTCTGCTCCTCATAGGTTGGATACCAACTTCTTCAGAAGATGCTCAGCATTCATTTTATCAGTGCAGAAGTTGCAATCAATCATAGTTCCCATCTGGAGTTAATTAAATAGTCTGAGTCTGATGTGGCTTAAATGTATGTTTGCTATTTCTTTCTCGTTTTAATTCAACTGTTGTAATATTGATTGCGAAGCAAACACATTGGTAACTTCTCGAATACTAAATATTATTTATACAATTATATATGCAACTGTCTTTCTATTTTTCAATTGTAATAGACCAATGTAATCAATAATATCAGAGGATAATATCAATAGCAAATGAAGACAGATAAAGGGAGTTAAAGTGCTACATACGAGCACGTCAGAATATTTTTTATTCGTCAGCTGTTAGGAAAGTTAGAACCTTGACCTTTCAATGACTCCTTTTAATGAGCATCCGTTTTTAGTTCGATGGGGTACTCACCCTCTAGTATAATAGACTGTTCGGTGCTATACAAGACAAAACACCAGGACTAAATATAAGTCAGGGACGGCTCGCTTCTGTAGTGGCTAAGTTCATCCTGCACAAAATGTCAATCCAATATTTGATTAATTGCCGTATACAAGGCAGTTTTTATACATAACTGTTCCTTCTTCCTCCTTTATAGAAATCGAATGTCTACTTCCTCTTCCTGTATATTTTCTGATTTGCTTTAACTTTACCAAAATCTTCTTAGCAAGCTGATTGTGGTAATTATGTGTCCCGAGTGCGTTGATAAATAGTCCTTCTTGTGGGCGTTACCTCGACATTCTGTACTAGACACTAGCCTCATGTGGCCTAGGCTTTTGATATCACACACCTGCAACTGTAACTACTCATTAACAGTGTTTGTTCATAACCTACTATTCACGCTGGTTTACCTAGGTTTGATAGTTGAAAGCAAACACATTTCGAAGTAATAATCTACATAACATATACTGGATCAGACTAAGTCAATTCTTTGGTAGGTCAAAGTTTAGCGTGTGAGAGCATTATTCATAGTCACACTTTAATAATTTATTTGAAGGAAAAAAATGACATTATTTTTTAAGTTTATGTTTCATTTTATTCATTTTTTTATTAATTTATTTGTAATTTTTGTTTTGTTGTCATGATGAGCGAGGATGGAAGTGTTTTGTGTATATGCGTGAATGCTCGTGTGTTTGTGTGTGTAAATATGTTTTGAATTTGATCTTTTTACTGCGAGCCACGATTGTCAAGTGGACCAATCTGATTGGAATCAAGTTAACCTAACATTCCAATCTGCGTGTTGTGTGGTTTATATTTGTTCCGTGTCGTTTTACGTTTAAATGCAATCGTGGTCGTTAAATTCTTAATTTTGAGAAAGGTTACAGGCAAGTTGGATAAGCTTGAATCCGACCCAGTGCACTTTCTGTGACCTGATACACTCTCATAGTATGATTCTTTACCGTGCTTGTCGCCTCCTTGATCCATCGCCTACTGGATCTTCTCCAGACAATGATTTCTGCAGTTGTGATTATACTTGAATGTAAGCCGGGTTTGTTGTCTCTAACAAACCTGCTGAAGTTCAGCTCCCAATAACAACGTTCTTACTGCTCCTAGGAGATCTACCTATCTTATATAATAAGCTGTGCTCATGTGGATCCCGATCCTTTACTTGGGAGGAAGAATAGCTCCAGTACCCCTTTCATTTATGTCAACTCAAATAAAGAGGACTGAGCAAACACCATCATGCAAACTAAACTGCTACGGAAAACACTAATGCACGAGCACAGCTGTGCTTTGATGCAGACTGCCTATAAGGAGCCATCTATATTTGTGAACAAATACTTTATATAACTAGGGCAATGGAGAGTATGCTGATACATACAGACATTTTGGCTCAACGGATATGTGTACTTGACGGATATGTGTACTTGACATACATATGAACTTGACAGTCAAGTTATATTTGTTCATTTATCAATGTCCAGTACAATTCTCATCATCTTCTAATTTCCACGAAAACGAACTAGAAACTGTTCACAATGTATCAAATGTATATATGCCACCAAGTATCATCGCGTTCTAAAAAGGGAGCAAAGAATATTAACGAGGTAACCTGCAAGGCATGTCGAAAGAGATGGCTAAGGATGGTCTGTTTACCGCATCCCGACGGAAGGAAGACTCATGTCTGATCAGGCAACACATACTGATCAGACATGTTAGTCAGGGTCAGGCAAAATATGCTGGCCAAGACCCCCACCTCGACTTCCCTGTAGTCTTCCATGGAAACGGATTGTCCTGCCTGGTAGTCTGGCTAACTAGATGGGAATCTGCGCGATCCCTGTAGGAGTCAGCATCACGAAGATGAAGCCAAGCATAGCACAACCGCCTGGTGGACCATGGTCCACCTTCATCAACACGATTGAGATGTAAGGAAAGCTACTGCATATTGCCACTAAACATCCTTTTCAGGACGCACAAAAGTTACTCATTCACAACAACATCCTCCTGAGATTCGTTAAGCCACATATATATATATATATATATAAGAGAGAGAGAGAGAGAGAGAGAGAGAGAAAGAGAGAGACTAATAGTAAACCCTAAAGCGCCGTCGACACTCATTCATTAGCCTTTAATATGTTACTATCAAGGAAATGGAATCTCCCTAAAATTGCTTCTTCTCCTTGTGCTTCTAGCTTAGCTTGTGCTGAATTGTATGGCAGTAATTAATGAATTTGTTTTTCTCATTTCCAAACTATACAGTTAACGTGCCCTTTGTAATCCATTTTCACTCTATAGTAACAGTATAGTATACTGTAGCAGTCCGCTCCATACATGTCCAAAGTTCGATTGTGGTTTCTATCTGATTTTCATGAAGTACTCTACTAATTAACAGGCTTGTACGTTTTCTTTACATAAAGAGACATCAACAGAGCTCAACAAACGGCATTTCCTTAAGAATATTCTTGAAGAAAGTCATTTTACATTTCCAAAAACGTTAAACAGTGCACAGTACTGTTATTATAGACACTGAGTACGGACGCTATTTTCGTATCTCAATTGCGCACGTGCATGTGACATATAGCGTCTGCTACCTACAGTAATTACAAAGCAGGATGTTACTGCCACATAATGCCCTCTTTAGAAACTACCAACTACATGTTTAGCTACCCCATATCAGTTTGTGACCTGCTTACTGAATTATCGTTGCACATGCATATATACATACATATGGGGAGCGGGTGGGACTTCAAATATGTTTTTTGGTAAATTAATTCTGAAAAAGGGAAACACAACTATGTCATTTTTCGACGTACTCACAATTGCGTTCGATACACGTCACCGCAGCGCCTATAAAGTGCATGGATTCTGGTATAAAAACATTCTCTTGGTCACGTAAATACTCATGCGCCACCTGCTGGACCTCTTCATCAGACCTGAAAGTTTTCTCCCAATGCCTCTTTTAGTCGTCCAAAGATGTAGCAATAACTTGGGTCTAGGTCGGGTGAGTATGGTAGATGTGGTAGACACTGAAAGGGGAAATCCTCGGTGGATGCAATCGCTGCATGAGCGGTATGGGGTCGAGCATTGTGATGGGACACCTTTACTCAGAAGTCTAGGTCGTTTGGATTTGATTGCAAGTCGAAGATGATTTCTGGGAAGATCTGTATACGTGGACTGTCGATAGTGTTCCCTCAGGGCATGTACTGCTCTAAAATAACGCCTTGTTCATCCCAAAAGAGAGTCAGTATAACCTTCCCTGCAGATTGCTGCGTGTAAAACGTCTTCGGTTTTGATGAGGAGGGATGGCACCATTCCTTGCTCGCTATCTTCGTTTCAGCTTCGTAGTAGTGAACCCAGGTTTAATCTCCAAAAATAATTTCTGCAAGGAAACCATCGCCTTCTGATTCAAAGCGCCGCAAAAGCTCCTGACAGGCATCAACGGGCTTGTTGCTTCAATTCTGAAGTAAGCTGAGGTGACACCCACCTTGCTGGCACTTTGTGGTACTGTAGGACATTATGGATGATGTTGTATGCTGAACATTGACTGATGCCCAGATGTGCAGCAATTTTATTTACAGTCAATAAGCGATTTTCCTTCGCGAGGTGGTCAACGACTGCAATCGATTCTGAGGTCACTACTCGAAGTACCTAACCAGTCTGTCACAGAACTCACACCATGTTGGAACATCCTACTCCACTCGTACACTTGCTAGAGGGCAAGGCAGGCATAACCGTACGGGACTTTCATTCGCCGATGAATAGGTTTCACTCTTTCGCTGGCTGATATCTTTTGATTTTTTTCAATAGCAAACAAACAAACCAGGAAAATATTCGCGGCTAAATATAAAGGGTTAACGGAACTCTACTCCTCTTTGGTGCATGTCAATTGTGGGTGGCCATCTTTTAATTGCATTATGATCTCATGTTGTTCGTCTGCACCGTGATGGCACGTGCAGGACACTCTTGAAATCCTTAGCAACCATATTAATAAGTTACAAATCATAAATACTTAGGCATGCTTTTTCTAATTTATGTCCCACTTTTAAGGTTTTCATTTTAAGCCCCCTCGTACATACATACATACATACAAATATACATGCATGCATACATACATGCATGCATTCATACACACATACACGTACGCACACACGTACACACACATGCACACAATACACATACACACACACACACACACACACACACACACACATATATATATATATTCACAAACACATGCACACACACTTACATTGCGAGTGTGTTCATATATACCTACACAAGAATATTTACATTCTTAAAATATAAAAATATTTAATTTAACACTCAGTTGAATCGAAGGATATATTGATAAATGATTGGGTGGCTAGTTAGAAGGATATACCGGCATAGATTGTTGTTGCTAAATATCCCCAAATGAGTACATTTACTTTTTTGAGAGCCCTGAAAAGGCGTGCTTGTATGAGAAAATCTACTGCAACCCGCCGCTTCAGTAATCTTACTCATCGTGGGAATTCAACAACAACATCAACAACAACAATAAGCTATGTGGGTATATCCTTCTATCTGTTCATCCGATATATTTATGAAAGATTATTTTATATAAACTAGAATGTATAGAAGGCAGACAAACCAGTTATATGATGGGGACAAATGAATAAATTATTTTTGACCTCATTGTCAGCCAATTCATTTTCATTATGTTAGTGGTTGCGGGCGATTTTATTATGTAAACAATGGAAACCGACTATAATCCCATCTGAATATGCTCTTGCGGGCATTAATATTTATCGGCAACTGTATGAATGCACACGCTTGCGAAATATTTGCTTTGTGCGTCAACATGGAATAGTGTAACAAGTTAGAACTGAGAAGAGAGTTAACGCCAAAGGTTTGTGTACTCTGGACAGATTATGTATGTTTATGTACGTCTGCTTAATTGACTAAAACATGTGCTTGCCATTGGGGGTTGGTTATTCTAAAAATGGGATAACAAAAGACAAGGAAAAAATGCGACTTAGATATATGAACAATGCAATATACATGTAGATAGGACAAAACATGAGAACAATAAAATCACTACAGAAAAAGGAACAAACTTTCATAGTATGGCCTCTCAGACGTACAAACTTTTAGCAATTCTTCATAAATTTTCAAGTCAATTGAAACAAAACAATTTCAGAAAACGAGTTGACCAGTTTTACTTATATCTATTGCTACGTAAAAATAGACTGGCTTTCAATATTTGTAGACAAATCGCAAGTTCTTCCTGTAATCTATCTTTCTATCTTCAGTTCACTTATGTCGTTAGACGTCGTGAGAAGGTGCGACCTCTTTTGTTTCATATTTTTGTCGCAGGTGAAAATTCACTGGTGACTTGCCAGGTCACTGCCAGCATATGTGAGCTCCTGGAATATACGATCGCCTATTTTTGAGACTGGTGGAGGTGGAAGCGTAATTAGAGCAAGGTAGACCCGCAGCCTGTTAGGCGCCATCTAAGTCACTCCGCTAACTTCTTTTTTGCATCATATTCTCTGTGGGGCGAGAATTGCTAAATAATTTGAGTAGATTTTTAACTTGAATTTTGCACGAGCAGCGACCGTTAGGCTTACTTTTGTCGATTTCCAACTGCTAAGGTACTTTTAATGTGCACCACATTGCACACAGGTGTCTGATCTCACTTCTCAGAGATCAGGAGACATATTTACCGGATGATCCACGTGAAAAAATCCCGCGACCTCTAGCACCCGAGGCGAACACCTTACCTCGAAGCCACTGGGTCCCCCAAACAAAGGCGAACAGCTTACCTCGAGACCACTGGGTCCCCCCACCCAAGGCGAACACCTTACCTCGAAGCCACTGGGTCCCCCCACCCAAGGCGAACACCTTACCTCGAGGCCACTGAGTTCCCCCAACCCAAGGCGAACACCTTACCTCGAGACCACTGGGTCCCCCACCCGAGGCGAACACCTTACCTCGAGGCCACTGGGTCCCCCCCACTCAAGGCGAACAGCTTACCTCGAAGCCACTGAGTTCCCCCAACCCGAGGCGAACACCTTACCTCGAGGCCACTGGGTCCCCCCACCCGAGGCGAACACCTTACCTCGAGGCCACTGGGTCCCCCACCCGTGGCGAACACCTTACCTCGAGACCGCTGGGTGCCCCTCCTCTAATCGTTACTCGACTTATTTGCTTGCTTTTTTTCAAGCTGTGCATATTGTCACGTTTCACTGTACCGGAGTAGCTCTCGAGCAAAGTGCCCACGACGATAGTGGTTTCTTCCACGAAATCCTCATCTAAGTATGGTATCTTCTTTCACCTAACAGGAAAATAACTTTATAACTGACAAGTTTTGCTAATTTCTGAGGAAAAGCTCAATAATTTTCACTGCTGTTCCTTAACACTTTCTTTGGGGGTGACATAGGCTAGTGGTTAAGTGACACGGCTCACAATCCGAAGGTGCTGGGTTCGCTCCCCAATCACAGCACCGTCGTTACCTCAGGGAAGCAAACCCTTAGAAAATGCAGGAGGAAGTAGACTCTTACATAAAATGAATGCCGAAGTCGGATGCACTGGGCCGACAAAGGCAAAATAAATACACAGTGTAACGCACACCGCCTTGGGGAATAGAGAAATAAGCCGAACGCAAAGAAAAGCACACAAAAACCCACATTCTTTGTCTAACAATCTGACGAGCGCAGCTTCGAGAATAAGGTCTCAACTTGTTATTGAACGCACAGTGAACTATTGAGAAATGTGAAATGAAATTGTGTTCATGTTGTTAAATTGATGTTCGGGTTTTTCTTTTACTTTGATTACTTTGAAATCATACTCCTACGATTAATGGAAATTGTGTTAAACTTCACCGTTTCATCTTTCTCTTTAATTGAACAATACTAGTCGAAACATCTGATTTACGTTATGTGGTATTATCACTCTGATCAGGTTTCCTCCATATTTAGAGTTCTAGTTAAAAAGGTATCATGGCATCAACACTCTGATTAGACTTCTTATATTTTAGAGTTGTAGTTAGAAATTTATTCATAGTTTCATCACTCTGATCAAACTCCTGGTGTTTTAGAGTTTTAGTAAGAAACTTATTCATAGTTTCATCACTCTGGTCAAACTCCTGGTGTTTTAGAGTTTTAGTAAGAAACTTATTCATAGTTTCATCACTCTGATCAAACTCCTGGTGTTTTAGAGTTTTAGTAAGAAACTTATTCATAGTTTCATCACTCTGGTCAAACTCCTGGTGTTTTAGAGTTTTAGTAAGAAACTTATTCATAGTTTCATCACTCTGATCAAACTCCTGGTGTTTTAGAGTTTTAGTAAGAAACTTATTCATAGTTTCATCACTCTGATCAAACTCCTGGTGTTTTAGAGTTTTAGTTAGAAACTTATCATTGCATCATCAGTCTAATCAGGTCCCTCATCTTCTGGAGTTCTAGTTAGAAACTTATCCATGTATACAAAATACAAATATTGAATCTAATAATTAGACAAAAAAATCAGTATTCTCAAGAGAAGTTTCAAGCTTGTGATAAAAAATAAACGTAGCTAGTTTATTTGACGTGATGCATTTCAAGATGTATCAATCGTGGATGTCTGCTTCGAAATGCCTCCATTCTACGTCCATTAACATACACTCCAAATGTACATCATGCTCTGAATGTAGCGTGTTCGTCACTACCAATTCACAAACCATTTTCAGATAAATGTGATGCCATAATTTGTACAATCTAATTATATGCAATTATAATTTATGGAACAAAAAACTACTGCAATCCCAAATTGAATTGAAGTTTTATATAATTTTTAATTGAAATTTAATTGTAACAAACAAACAAAAATGTTTTTTAATGTGTTGAACTTGCTCGTCCTTTTAAGTTTGAGGACATGTGGTCATCTGTTGGCCAGTAGATTGTGGTCATCTGTTGGCCAGTAGATTGTGGTCATCTGTTGGCCAGTAGATTGTGGTCATCTGTTGGCCAGTAGATTGTGGTCATCTGTTGGCCAGTAGATTGTGGTCATCTGTTGGCCAGTAGATTGTGGTCATCTGTTGGCCAGTAGATTGTGGTCATCTGTTGGCCAGTAGATTGTGGTCATCTGTTGGCCAGTAGATTGTGGTCATCTGTTGGCCAGTAGATTGTGGTCATCTGTTGGCCAGTAGATTGTGGTCATCTGTTGGCCAGTAGATTGTGGTCATCTGTTGGCCAGTAGATTGTGATCATCTGTTGGCCAGTAGATTGTGGTCATCTGTTGGCCAGTAGATTGTGGTCATCTGTTGGCCAGTAGATTGTGATCATCTGTTGGCCAGTAGATTGTGGTCATCTGTTGGCCAGTAGATTGTGGTCATCTGTTGGCCAGTAGATTGCCCAATCCTGATCTACACAACTACTTCTCAACCTTCTCATCATAGTGACATTGACAAAATAACTGTCATAATTCACAGTTGACTTGCATAGAAATGCCAACATCTATAGTTTATGGTCCGCTAGCGAGATTAGCCAGCTGTCACTGCCAACATCTATAGTTTATGGTCCGCTAGCGAGATTAGCCAGCTGTCACTGCCAACATCTATAGTTTATGGTCCGCTAGCGAGATTAGCCAGCTGTCAATGCCAACACCTATAGTTTATAGTCCGCTAGCGAGATTAGTCAGCTGTCAATGCCAACATCTATAGTTTATGGTCCGCTAGCGAGATTAGCCCGCTGTCACTGCCAGCATCTATAGTTTATGATCCACCAGCGAGATTAGCCAGCTGTCAATGCCAACATCTGTAGTGCATGGTCCGCTAGCGAGATTATTGAGCTGCCAATATAATATAAAGGTGGCTCCTAACTGCCTTTACTTTCATTACAGTAAACCAGGTATGTATTTACACCTGGACCAACTTGAGCGTGCCGGTACCCCACACATTTGTCGTGAAATGCGAGTGTTTTACCACTATGCTAATTAGCCATTGAATTATTTGCTTTGCACTTGCAAAGCATACGATATACACAACAAGAAAATGGATTATTATTCTTAAGTAATCAATCTGCAAATATTCGTAGGTAAAACAAAAATGAATAAAAACCGGCAGGACAAACACAAATGCATAAGAGTATCGTATATCTTATACATGGAATACAGCCATGCCAACAGGGCAAATCTTACCAACGTTGAAATACAAGAGAGTCTTTCACAATCTCAAAACATGCACCAGAGACACGCTATTACATATCTTCATGATCAATGCGCCGTGCAACGTTGATTAACAAGATTTTATGTAACCATGTACGTTTTCAGCTATTGCTTACGTCCATTGAGTGCCAGAGTGTATGTGTGTGTAGTGTGTGTATGGTTTGTGTGTGTATATATATATATATATATATATATATATATATATATGTGTGTGTGTGTGTGTGTATGTTGGTATTAGCCAATGAAAACAGATATGCATGGAGATAAGCAGTAAGTAGTACGCCTGTTAGTATGTATGTATAAATTAAAGTAAATATTTTGTTATGTACGCCGGTATGTAATTAAATGTGTGTATCTGTGTACGTGTTTACGTGTGAGTGTATATGTATTCATATATCTATGTACGTATGTTATGTATGTATTTGGGGTCGCTGTAGTTGAAGGGTAATACACTCACCTCTCAAAGCGATACACGCAAACGATGGACGATCTAATCAAGCGACCCCCTGGTCTCAATGGAGGAAAGACCAGAGTGCCTGCAACCTGATTTACCACCAGTGTTCTCTATTGATCGTCTTGCCATTTGTCCAAGGTAGTGTGGGACGAGAAAGTGAGGATGATGACCAGCAGACTTGCTTCCTCACTTTGTTTCAAATACGCATAATTTAGAATATCCAGATAAAAACCATATAATGATGTCGCCATCATCGCGTGAAATTAGAACTATATATATATTGCTTAATCCGAGTTTAATATTCTCTTGGCGAGTGTACACTTCGTTCAGGCAATGAAAGTTTTAGAAATGATTATAGCAGAGGACCTTTGCCTTCCAAAATAGAGATGATCCAAGCATTAATTCGTGTACAATGCTAAAACGCACATGGCACATAAGTGTAAATAGGTATGTGTCCAGGTGCAAGCGAATACAGATGCACGGAGTTCGGTACAAATGTATACACATCTGCGTGGGTGTGTACGGTGTTTTGCAAATATGTGTATCACAATTATGAGTCAGGTTAGGATTGAACAGTATAAGATATTTCCAGGTGGTTAGTCATCTGCCCAAGCGTATGTCCCATGAAAGAAACAGGGGCAAATTGGCATAAACAATGTGGACTAGATTATCTGTAAAGGAGTGTCACAAGTTACCTTGATGATATCAAAATTCTTCTCCCAAGGCAAGTTGGCAATTTCAAAGCCGTATCTACCACAAAAGAATGAATGTAAGATTACCACACGATACGAGAAGACATTTTTGAAAGCCACACTCGCCTCATATTGCTGTAAAACGAGTGAGATGGTTTGGAAGTTTTGGCTAGTCAGCATGACCCAACTCACAAAAACTCGTATTACCATCATCTTCATATTTCAGTTCACTGTCATTTCTTCTTCGGCGTTCGTCTCGAAAAGGATGTTGTGACATAGTTTACAGCGAGGCTGAGATATCTGCACTTGTCGGCTCGACACATCAAGTTTTAGCGTACTCTTTTGAGTACGTATTTGCCTCACCAGTTCGATTCAAATTTTCTTTATCAGACTACAGTAGTTCAGGCTGTTTACATGGCCGCAGCTTACAGGCGGAATAGGATCTTAGTCAGTTCTGGTTCGCTGACCTTGATGCAAGCATCCAGAGTCGCTGGCCGTTTTCAGCTCCTTCACTGTGATGCATCTTCGGCCCCGTTCGTGACTATATACCAGAATAATATTAAACCATCTCATCTTCTGCCCCGTTCACGAACCATGTTAAACCATCTCATCTTTGCCCCGTTCGCGATTTTATACCAGAACAATGTTAAACTATTTTATCTTTGGCCCCGTTCGTGACTATATACCATAACAATCTTAAACCACCTTATCTTCGGTCCCGTTCACGAACAATGTTAAACTATCTTATCTTCGGCCCCGTTCACGAACAATGTTAAACTATCTTATCTTCGGCCCCGTTCACGAAAAATGGTAAACCGCCTTATTTTCGGCCTAGTTCACGGCTTTATACCAGAACAATGTTAAACCACCTTACCTTCGGCCCCGTTCACGGCTATATATCAGAAAATGGTCAGACCATCTCATTTGTTTTGACCAATAAGCAACATTTATATTTTAAAAAACAGGTACACACAAACATGCAAATAGTCTTAATTTTTCACCGACATTAGACGGATATCTGGTCTCTATCTTCACATGTGAGCAAAATATGTACAGATATCAAAGTGAGGTTCATTTCTTCTTTAGTTACGGTAGATCTCGAAACCTATATGGACTTGCAGTAGCTTTCTACAGGATTATAAGACCTTGGAGTGGTAACTCTCACTCTCACTCACTCTCTCTCCCTCTCTCTATGAAATGTAATAGCCTCTTTCAGTCATGGCTGACTACAGGATGTTAAGACCTTGAAGTGGTAGCTCTCTCTCTCTCTCTCTCTCTCTCTCTTTATCTATGAAATGTAGTAGCCTCTTTCAGTCATGATTTACCACAGGATGATAAGACGGAGTGGTAACTCTCTTTCTCCCTCTCTCTCTCTCTCTCGCGCTCTCTCTCTCTCTCTCTCTCTCTCTCTCTCTCTCTATGAAACGTAGTAGCCATGACAAATGTATTTGGGGATGCGATCATTTTCTATGCGACAAACCTGACCAAATCATCGTAGTCTTTGATGCCTACATAGAATGTACGTGCGTTAGAGATCGGTGCTAGAATGCAGCTCTACACTCGCCAGTTCCACCCCTCACCTCCCCCATAATTTGGAGAACGGTGCTAGAATGCAGCTCTACACTCGCCAGTTCCACCCCCCTCCTCCCCCATAATTTTGAGAACGGGGCTAGAATGCAGCTCTACACTTGCCAGTTCCACCGTTACCCTTCCCCCATAATTTGGAGAACGGTGCTAGAATGCAGCTCTACACTCGCCAGTTCCACCCTCCCCCCTCCCCCATAATTTGGTGAACGGGGCTAGAATGGAGCTCTACACTTGCCAGTTTCGTTGCCCCATAATTTGGAGAACGGTGCTAGAATGCAGCTCTACACTCGCCAGTTCCACCCCCCCCCTCCCCCATAATTTGGAGAACGGTGCTAGAATGCAGCTCTACACTCGCCAGTTCCACCCTCCCCCCTCCCCCATAATTTGGAGAACGGTGCTAGAATGCAGCTCTACACTCGCCAGTTCCACCCTCCCCCCTCCCCCATAATTTGGAGAACGGTGCTAGAATGCAGCTCTACACTCGCCAGTTCCACCCCCCCCCCCCCCCCTCCCCCATAATTTGGAGAACGGTGCTAGAATGCAGCTCTACACTCGCCAGTTCCACCCTCCCCCCTCCCCCATAATTTGGTGAACGGTGCTAGAATGCAGCTCTACACTCGCCAGTTCCACCCCCCCCCCTCCCCTATAATTTGGTGAACGGTGCTAGAATGCAGCTCTACATTTGCCAGTTTCGTTGCCCCATAATTCCAAGAATGGATCGCGTCTAGACGCCGTAGACGGAACATGTTAGTCCTGCGCTCTTGTTGGACATATATTGTCCAAGTATCACTACCATGTAGATCTGTTCTGACGATACAAGCATTGTAAACCATGGCCTTCGTTTTAATTGTGAGTTTCTGGTTTTCTTCAACACAAGTTGTGAGGCGAGCAAATGTAGCAGCAGATTTTTCAATGCAACTGTATCTCTGGGTCTAGAGAGAGCATGTTGTTGGTAAGGAAGTACCCCAGGTACGGGAATTGGTGCACAGCTGCCAATTCATAATTATCGATGCTAGCAGTTGACGTGGCATCTACTTCCTTTCCCAGCACATTTGTTTTGTAGAGACTAATTGTGCGATCAGAATCTCTGCACGCCTGGGAGAAAAGATATATCCTGCTCTGAAGTCGCTGCCGGATGTGGATGATGATTGCAGCATCATCCGTGAAAAGCAAGTCCCTGATGATGATCTACCTGATCTTCGTTTTGGTCTTGAGTCTTGCAAGGTTAAATAGCCGATCATCCGACCTAATGCGAAGGCAGATCCCTTCATTTGCGTTACGAAGTGCATTTTTCAGTAACAGCTCAATGCTGATTCAGAAGAGTGTTACCGCCAGGACACTGCTTGTGCTTAACACCACTTCAAATATACGTGTTTACATATGCTACCATCAAACTGGACTATTCCTTTCATGGTTTCTTAGAACGATATTATTATTCGTAGCATTTTGCTTAGACAGCTTATTTTAGAGACGATTTTGGTCCATCCCTACTAACCAAATCAAATGCCTTTGTCGGGTCAATGCAGGCGATAATAAAAGGGCTAATTCTGTTCACGTGAATTTTTCTGAAGTTGTCGAAGAGAAAACAATCATTAATCTTCCAGACTTGAATGCACACTACGAATCCGGATTCACACGCTCAGCAATTTTTTGTAGCTGTAGTAAGATTAATCTAGCGATGGCTATGCCTACAACACTGAACAGAGAGACGCCTCGACGGTAATAACAGTCACTTCCTTCTATTAAATGATGACACTGGAATCGATCAATCCATGGGCAACCGTAGCGTAAAACATATGAAGGCAGGATGAGCGCATGGGAGCACCGTAAACAGTATGTACAATGAACATAACTACTCACCTTCTACTGAAAGATACTGGGAATATTAAGGTCTTCCTGAAGTGCAATGATGCCTGCTTTGCTGAACGCAATATACCATAGATTTGTTCAACTGCAAAATGAGATATGGTGTTGTGCGTCCGATTCTCTACTTGTCCATTAGCAATCCTCTGACAGAACTTATTATCCAAGGGGGAGCAGTCTAACTGAACGCCGACTGTGACTGGACAAAACACAATGATGTTGGTGATAATAACATGTAACAGACGTGTCCCAAGGCTTCCATTTATGGAGGCCTTTATGAATGAATGAACAGATGAATACAACATAAACGATGACCATGCAACTAGAGCGGTATTTCAAGTACCAACAACAATGATAAGTGCATGACGGAGACAAGTAATAGTTTGAGTTAAATCGACTTAAACACAATATGTTACAGACTCTTCCTTACCCAACATGTTACAGACTGTTCATTACCCACCATGTTACAGACTGTTCATTACCCACCATGTTACAGACTCTTCATTACCCAACATGTTACAGACTCTTCATTACCCACCATGTTACAGACTGTTCATTACCGAACATGTTACAGACTCTTCATTACCATCATGTTACAGACTCTTCATTACCCACCATGTTACAGACTCTTCATTACCCAACATGTTACATACTCTTCATTACCATCATGTTACAGACTGTTCATTACCCACCATGTTACAGACTCTTCATTACCCACCATGTTACAGACTGTTCATTACCCAACATGTTACAGACTCTTCATTACCCACCATGTTACAGACTGTTCATTACCCAACATGTTACAGACGCTTCATTACCCACCATGTTACAGACTGTTCATTACCCACCATGTTACAGACTGTTCATTACCCACCATGTTACAGACTCTTCATTACCCAACATGTTACAGACTCTTCATTACCCACCATGTTACAGACTGTTCATTACCCACCATGTTACAGACTGTTCATTACCCATCATGTTACAGACTGTTCATTACCCACCATGGTACAGACTCTTCATTACCCACCATGTTACAGACTCTTTATTACCCCCCCCCCCATGTTACAGACTGTTCATTACCCACCATGTTACAGACTCTTCATTACCCACCATGTTACAGATTGCTTGAATGTATAACTACATTTTAACCTTCTCCTTCCCATTTGGGTACTCCTAGAGACCATTCCACTGATTCTTTTTGCAGCATTTATTCAAGTGCATATCACATATATTTATGCATGTATGCATGTATGTATGTATGTATATAAGTGTGTAAATAGGTGTATGTGTGTATCAATGTGTGTAGCTAGATATTTACTTGTAGATAGACATACAGACGGACGAACGGACGGACAGACCAACCAGACAGTCTTATGTAAAATTAGCTTGTTAGATGGCAAGTTGATTTGTAACATTCCTCTGTGACATCACGTTTCTGTGGTCTATATTGATCATATCATTTATTCAGTGATTCTAAATAAAATGGCCTCAATACGACAGAATCAGATTTACGTAACACCCAACAATTCATTTCTCGTCCAATAACAACGATTGATTGTACTGGGTGCTTTTCATTTTCTGGAGTTGTGTACAATTTTATAAGATGTACTTCTAGTGACATGCGAACTGTCAGTACTTCTTCTTAGAGAATAGCTTCTATCCGTTCAACCAGGATATAGAATAACAAACAATCAGTGCTCCATGTTTGCAGCTACCATATCTTAAATATCGTCAGACCTTACTTGTATCTATTAATGGTATTCTCTACATTGTATAAAATTAGACGCTGACTCCGAAATAGTGGAACCTGCCACCCCTTTCAATGGCTCGGCCATCGAGAGTAATGCTAGGTGGTTCAGACTTGACAGTAATCCAATACCAGACACGGTTGTGAGAGATGAAGTGCATTAGAGACTTTGGTGTACTAGACCTCAGCTTTTTACGAGGTAGAGAGTGGCAAGCTCCTTTCTACGCTATCCTTAATCTTTGACAGCATGTCAGTTATCCATTTACAGCTGCTTCGTTTGGAATGTCTCGATAACGGGGATCACACCTGGCACATTTGGAGTAAAAAGCACTTCCGCTTTGCTACTCAGACGCTTTACTTTCGCAGTGACATTGTTACGTGTCATCCACATTAGGATAACCCTCTTTCCATCTCAGGAGAGTTCAGGTCCTTACCGAGCTGCATATCAAGCTGGGCTTGATGGTATTAACAAATGAGCTCAGTCCTCACACCAACATGATATTGCTTGTAATGTACTAGTATCTTGTATGACAGTTCATTTGACGTATGTCCATGGTAGTCGTGTATGTCATCAGGTAACAATATTGGAATTAGATAACATACACAGACACACACATGCATAAATACATATAAATGTATGTATGTATGTATGTATGTATGTATGGATGCATGTATGTATGCATATATATGTATTTATGTGTGTGTTTATGCATGTTTGTATGTATGTATGTATCTGTGTGTGTGTATGTATTTGTTCATTATCTTTCGTCCCAGTTATTGAAAAAAGCAGAGGTCAAATACTGAATTTGGCATCTTACCTGAAATTACTTTACAGAAAGTTTGCATTAAAAATACCGCACAGACATTTCTGGAAAAACAAATATGGCAGCGTCCCTTATCTTAGGAATTGTGTCGATGGTTTTTAAGATGGAAAGTAGTTTTCAAAATATGAAAAATGGTCGTTCAAAAAAACTTACAACAAAACAAGCAGTAGAATTAGAAGAAATATCACAAAGTTAACAGCCTCATTCACAATCCACTTTAGTCGTCTCTTAGACTTGCTAGGAGGACGCAGTAACCTTATTCTTTTCCTACCTGGTACCATACTGCTGAAGGCGTTGGATATGAACACCTGCAACTGGGAGGAACTTGCCAAAGACAGACCCGGCTGGAGGCAGGCTTTGTATGTTGGTCTGCAGGCAGGGGTAGACAGGATGTGTCAAGATGCAGACTTTAAACATTTGCGGCAAAAGTTAAGGAAACAACTGACTGTCCTCTCTCTAGCGTGAAATCCATTGTCACTCGAGACTGACAGGATGTTAATCGATCAATCAATCAATCATATATATATATATATATATATATATATATATATATATATATATGTATATATATATATATATATATATAAATATATATATATATATATATATATATATACATATAAGGATTCATGACGCGTATGACATTAATAATTATCAATATATAATAAAAAATAATCAGCTGAGTGAAAATAATATTGAAAAGCACTACTACACTACTACTAGCACGAATAAAGGTATGATAAAACTCATGGGACACATAGATAAAAAGAGGTTGCACGAAATACAATAGACCAAATTCGTGTAGGATAAAGAAACATAAAAAAGGAATATTGATGAGAAAGCAGAGAATACCTGAGACAATGGAAAGCTGAAAACAAACGTGCGTCGAAAAGATCGATTACTTAGTTGCATAAATTACAATATAACGGAACAGTCTTCATATAGAATCGTTCAACATAATGTATGTCATCGCTCCGGATACATCAATAATCACCGAATCGAAAAGCCATGTCATTAAGTGTTAACGAGAGACCCGCAAGATCTATACTATTGTTAATCTATACTATTGTTAATCTATATTATTGTTAATATATACGTATATTAATCTATACGAATTTAATCTATACTATTGTTAATCTATACTATTGTTATAATAATATTTGCCCATAATAAAGTGTTGGTGGACAGGTGTATGCCAACTGAATTTCTGCCATACCCTGCAGTCCACGCTTGTTTCGAAACGTAGGAACTGTCCTTCCTTTGGAATAAAACAGTAGGGATGAAGTAGGGTATGTGCAAAATTGGCAAGACACAGTCCCCATATGAGCTGTTCAGACTAAGTGGTAAAACATAGACTTTTACCTGCTTAACATTACAGCTTAACATGTCCAGTATACTTTGTTTGGGAGCTACAACTATGTTCAGCGCAATCGTCCACTGTAATTATGTACTATATTTGTATTTCAATCTCATCAGTAAAAAAAATAGTTTACGAGCAAAGCAAAGAAGTGTCACCCTGCTCTTGTGAATGTATTTTCTATTTTAAGGCTTAGTGTAATGAGTTAAAACCGTCTGCAACGACGAAAACAACCATACAATATGTTACAGTATATCTTATCAATCAGCTCTCGGGGAAGAAATATCTACCGAAAATGTCAGAGGCCGTTCCTGTCTTTTGGGATTATTTTAGCAGCCATGGAAATGTCGTTGAGTTTTGCGAGACAGAGGCCATTTCGGTATTGTTTCTACGTCATAAGTCAAGACACCCTCCATTTCTCGGAAAGGCTAATATGAATGTCTGTCGTGTCTACTTCCGGAAGCCTGGTTACAATTACTGCCAAATTATAACAGCCTGTTCTTCCAGACAACAGGTCATGGGACTGACCCAATTCTCATTCTTCCTCCACATTCAAGGTTCATATTCTACAGCCGTCATCATTATGGTTAGCCAGAATCTACATGTTTCCTCTTCTTCTTTTGCTCAATTTGATCTTCATTGTCGTCAAGTTTTTCTTTTCTCTCACCGAGTCTATACGATTGGTCTTAAATACATGCACACATATATAAATACGTAAATACATAGATACTTACACACTCACACACACAAACCTATACAATACATACGTAAGCACATACAGACATACATACAAACATACATACTGACGTACATACATACATACAAAATTCATACCTACATACACACACATACATACATACATACATACATACATACATACATACATACATACATACATACATACATACATACATACATACATACATGCATACATACATACATACATACATACATACATACATACATACAATCATAGGCATACATACATAATTCATATGTACATAAACATATACACATGCATACATACATACATACATACATACATACATACATACATACATACATACATACATCCATACATACATACACACATATATACATAATTCATACATACATAAACACACACACATAAATACACACACACATACATACATATAAACGTACATACACACGAACATACATTCAAACATTGCCTTGGAAATGTTGAAGGTCAAAGCAACGGTCAAGATATCCTACGTAACGTCCTCTATAGTTCTGACGTGTTCATTAATCAGGAAAGAATCATAACAGAGAATGTCGTCATGAAATGTCTGTTCTACAAACGTGCGACCAATAGATTCAGTAGAAGGGACATGCGATAAATGGAGAGAACAAGCTTCTTCGTAAATGTGGTCGACCCAAGTGCGCAGATTTGCTAAATCATTGACACACTCTGAGAATCAGCAACCATTAGCTAAGAGTATATAGTTCAAATTCTCACGTTGATCACTATCCTGATGACACTTTAGCGGCAGTCTATCTCGGAACTGACCAATGTGTCCGTCAAGAAGATCGAGCGTACATCGCAGGGATGTTCTCCTACATGCAGACCTCAATCTGTATAAGGTAGATCGGGATATGCAAGTAACCCAAAACAGATCTCGAGGTATGGTGTCCACCTCGGGTGCTGGAGGTCGCGGTTTCGTATCACAGTGGAGACCGGATTTTTTCACGTGGATCTTCTGATTAAGAATGCCCCTGATCTCTGGGTAGTGAGATCGGACCCCTGATACCTGGGTAGTGAGATCGGACCCCTGATCTCTGAGTAGTGAGATTGGACCCCTGGTCTCTGGGTAGTGAGGTCGGACCCCTGATCTCTGGGTAGTGAAATTGGACCCCTGATCCCTGGGTAGTGAAATCAGACCCCTGATCTCTTGGTAGTGAGATCGGACCTCTGATCTCTGGGTAGTGAAATCGACCCCTGATCTCTGGGTAGTGAGATCGGACCCCTGATCTCTTGGTAGTGAGATCGTACCCCTGATCTCTGGGTAGTGAGATCGGACCCCTGATCTCTGGGTAATGAGATCGGACTCCCGTGGTCAGTGTCGAGTAGGTTGTTTTTTTTAAATTTTTTTTAGTGTTTGTTTTGTTTTTTTGCGTTTGCCTTATTTCTTTTAACCACAAGACGGTGTGAGTTGCACTGTGGTTTAAATGTTGCACCTGTCGGCGCAAAGGGTTTGCTTCCGCCTGCATTTTCTAAGGGTTTGCTTCCCCGGCGCTGTGGTGGGGATCGAACCCAGCACATTCGGGTTGTGAGCCGTGTCACTTAACTACTAGCCCATGCCGTCCCCTAATCGAGAACGTTAAAAATCCCTGGCAGTTAGAAATCGAAAACAGTAAGCTTAACGGCCGCTGCCTAGACAAAATCTAAAGCCTTCGGCTACCTGACATTAACATGCCTGTTTGAATACCAGGATTCCAAGTATTCCAAGTATTATTTGCCAGACAGTCAGAGAAATGCACCAGAGTCCGTTTCGTTCAGCCCGTCATTGTGTACTGAAAAAATGAATACGCGCCAGAGCACGTATGGAGACAGGAAGCGGAGAGCCGGAAGGAGTTGGTCATATAAAGTGAAGAGTTAAGACAGGCATAAAGACATCAACATTTTCACAGAAGTTACCTAGGAATGCAAGAACCTAATGAAGAAGGCCTCCGTAACTTAATACTGGCACCAGTAACACCGTACGGAAAATCTAGCACCTACAATAACCAAAACAGCATATTCACATCAAACCCTGAAGATTTGAGGCCTCTGTTATTTCCCCATGCCTTAGCCAGCCCTGCTATACCTTCTGTTAAAGAGTCACTGCCTCATCTCCATTCTCATACTCCCCCGCTGCCTTTCGTGGGTATCTGTTTACGGAAACATTTTGGGAGTATAGCCTGAGTAAAAAATCTGCATCCTATGCTATTTCCAATTGTCTGGATAATATCTTGCCACTGGCCAAATGTAGCTCAGGACGAGAGAGTGAGGTTAGCATATTGAGTAAATCGTCCTCATTTTAATACAAATCACCGCGCGTCACCACAGCGGACAGAGCAAAAGAAAACGTATGTCTACATGGTTGAATAGTGACAGTGGTTTTCATCACACGTGATGGGCGAACATCAATCATTCTCATACTGGTGGATTCTATCATGTACGCCTCGCTGCGTGCAGCAATAGTCTGATCTCTCACTCCAGCAGAAAAGCCCGAACTTGTTTCCTACTGTACATCGGTATATACGACAACATTACTCTCCTGAGTGTTAGCACACACATCAGTTGGTTAACCGCGGGTTCTACTTTCCTGTTGCACCACTCACTCCATTCCAGCAGATGGTTATGCTGTCTATGTGGTAATCTGTCACTTGGTCACCAGTGTGTACTCACTTTTTATCTTTAATTATCGCCTCAACTGTAGTCACGTGCCCAATCGTTCAGTCCGCCTACGTCATAAATGACATACCTTTCTTTTAAATTCTTGTTCCATTGACCTCTGGAGTATTAATGTGCAATGTCTGTGGCAACTCTGATACAGGCTTTGGCCGCTATCAATTCATGCCTGGATGTCACAGACGAGCCCCCTAGCTATGATGAGAAAGTCTGGAATAGTGGCCAAAGAATATCAGTGATTATGATTTTCTTTCATTCTTCATCACCTGTTCATTCCTATACATGCAGAAAGAGAGAGGCAGATAAGAGAGAGAAAGAGCAACATAGAGTGAGACCTTGACAAATGTACCTTAGACTTTCTGCGACGTGAGCCACCTGCTTCCGCAGTTTTCTTAATCTGCAAACATCCCATTCCCGGAGATCTTCGAGCATACACAAGAACCAGATCGCTCGTGCAGGGCCCACCAGCACTACCGTTTATTCTGATGTTCACCAAGCGCAACTATCCGTCTCTTGCATGCTACTACCGGAACGTGTGAGCACCATTTCATTGAGATTGCTTCCAGTAAATCTGCCACACATCATGTGTTTGATTTCGCATTACCATTTTCTGTAGCATTTTTTAACGATGCTGGGTCTCCAGTTATACACACACACATCTCTATTTGGAAACATGAACTGTGACATCAACTGTGAGTACCGCATTGTTTATCGCCCCCCCCCCCCTTCCCACTACCTCCCGAAACCCGGTCCGTCAATATGATTAATGTGTTTAGGTGCCAGAACGTTAACTGTTTATGATGTGTTTGAATGTGTTAAAATGTGTTACCTTTGATAAATACTATCTCACCTTTCTTCTACAACTATGGGGCGTAGATCAAGTGCAAAGCAAAGCTTGACTGTGTCTAGACTCAATTAGTTCATTCCTAACCTATTTTGGGACATGACCATATGTAGCCCTAAAAGTCTGTGTCAGTAGCACATACATTATGTACAGAACTAGCTTAAAACGTATACACTTGAAGAGAATATAAATTAATAAAACATTAAATTAATTAATCGTAAACAATGTGACGGACACTATAGCAAAGACAATGTTATTTCTAACCACTCGTGTTATCGGCACACGACTTTAGTGGAGTGTGTATCAATCTACAACAATTTGGGAGTCACTTTACTTCACAGTGTCGCACGCAACAGATGACAGCTCTCGAGGAAAGCATGACGTAGAAGAAGTGAAGTTAATTCCTGATATTTTTGCTTGGTTCTTGGGGTCATTTTCGCGCCAACATTCTCCTAATGAGATTAGATAGTTCTGTCTTTCTAATCTCCTGTCATTTGTGCGGTAAGACTGTTAGAGATATGTGAGGTCGACTTTCGGTAGTATTTTCTGGAATTACTTGGCGGATAATTTATAAAATAGATGGAAAGTTACTATGGTTCTTCTTCTTCAATAGAGATGAGAGAGAGAAAGAGCGCGCGAGAGAGAGAGGTGATGTTAAGTGATTGGGGGGGGGGGGGGAAGGATACGAGAAACAGAACAAAATAAGGAGGACATAGATTATAGAAGGCGGGGTGGAGAAAAGGTGAGGGAGGGAAGAGAAAACAAAATAAAGAGGAAGGTAGAGAGGAGTGCGTGCAAAAAAGAAGAGTGAATGAAAGAGAGACAGAAAGGGAAATTTGTAAGAAAATGTAAAACTGGCTAAGCCGCCGACAGAGAACATGAGGTACTGGAAAGTGTGTTGAGCTTAGCTGTATGACGTCAGTTGCTTCAAGTGCCCAGACAGATTGAATCTTACAGTCAGAAATACGCAAGCAAATTAAGACCGTGATATTAAAATCCTCTAGAACAGGGGTCTTCAAACCCTTTCCCTAACAAGATTATATCAGGCCCTTCACAAAATTATATGCGGCCTGTCACAAGATACTATCCGGGCCGTCACAAGATTCTATCCGGCCCGTCACTATCTTCTATCAGCCCAGTCACTAGATTCTATCGGGGTCGTCACAAGATTCTATCCGGCCCGTCACTAGCTTCTATCAGCCCAGTCACTAGATTCTATCTGGGTCGTCGCAAGATTATATCCGCTCAGTCACTAGATTCTATCAGCCCAGTCATAATATACTATCCTGGCCGTCACAAGGTTCTATCCGATCTGTCACTAGATTCTATCAGCCCAGTCACAATATACTATCCTGGCCGTCACAAGATTCTATCCGATCTGTCACTAGATTCTATCAGCCCAGTCATAATATACTATCCTGGCCGTCACAAGATTCTATCCGATCTGTCACTAGATTCTATCAGCCCAGTCACTAGATTCTATCGGGGCCGTCACAAGATTCCATCCGGCCCGTCACTAGCTTCTATCAGCCCAGTCACTAGATTCTATCGTGGTCGTCGCAAGATTATATCCGGTCAGTCACTAGATTCTATCAGACCAGTCACAATATACTATCCTGGCCGTCACAAGATTCTATCCGATCTGTCACTAGCTTCTATCAACCCAGTCACTAGATTCTATTGGGGTCGTCACTAGATTATTTTTGAAAACATTAATTGTTTCCGTTCGTGATTACCTGAGCACAATTTGTCGGTGACATGTACAGCTTCTATCAGAACTATTTCCTGAGCACAAAGTGTCGGTGACATGTTTATATTCTGTCAGAACTCGTGATTTCCTGAGCACAAAGTGTCGGTGGCATGTGCAGCTTCTGTCAGAAGAATTTCCTGAGCACAAAGTGTCGGTGGCATGTACAGCTTCTGTCAGAACTATTTCCTGAGCACAAAGTGTCGGTGACATGTACAGATTCTGTCAGAACTCGTGATTTCCTGAGCACAAAGTGTCGGTGGCATCAGCTTCTGTCAGAACTCGTGATTTCCTGAGCACAAAGTGTCGGTGGCATGTACAGCATCTGTCAGAACTCGTGATTTGCTGAGCACAAAGTGTCGGTGGCATGTATAGCTTCTATCAGAACTCGTGATTTCCACAATGACACAACGCCAGAGTTCCAATCGCAAACCCTCATTTTTGGTCATATGATGGAGGACCTCGAACCACAGTTTATGGGACAGGTATTGTAAATTCCCTATACCTAGAGCAATTGTTATGTACTTTCAAGTCTCCCAGCAGAGCGTTAAGAAAGCTAATGCGCGTAATAAACGATTATTCTCAGGTATGAAGACCAACTGTCAAGCAAATTGATCTAGTCTATATTTTAAGTCCATACAAAAAATGTTCACCCGAGCTTGGAACCTCAGTTTCCTGAATATTTAGAAATGTCATAAAACAGTTTTATCATTCCCACTGATCTTGTGGCACAAAACTCTATGATTTGTTAATTAGGACAGATATTTCCAGTTGCAAGTCCTTTAGAAAAAATGAGTCTTTTTGTTGTTGAAAATATGTATGCCATGCTGCATTTCTTTGTAAGTGTTACATTTCTCGTGGAATCATTTCATAATGATTAACCCGAAGAATATTCAAATCAAAGTTATTCATTCATTTATAAAACTTTTTTTTTCTTTGTATAAAATATATTTTGTGTCCCGCGTACAAAAATGCTTGGAGACCCCAACTCTAGAAAACTAGTTATTCTCCCATGCTATTTCCTGTTACATGTTTTGGGTATTGTTTTTATGACTTTCTTCGGATCTCGAAATTAAGGCTATTCCACGTTCATTCGGTTTTTGTCGTCCGTCAATGGTGGACTCTTCAATGCGATAAGTTTGAGAATCTCCTACCTAATGGATTCAATAAATGAACATACTGAATATCGTCTTTATTGGTTTTTAGTTACCCGAAAAAGCAGTTTATCACTCAAGCATGACTGCTCTGGAATGGATTCTCACTACAACATGCAAGTGTTGCTCTGTTCTCTCCACCACCTTATTTTCCGTACTTGTGAGGCACAGATTAACAAGAACTCTTACCTCGTTCGGAAAGATAATTCATCTTTCTGGCAAGGATCTTTTAATGGCATTACGTTCTCCTTATGCTGCACACGGCGCAAGATTCACGTACAAATTATTAATGATCGCGTCGGATATTCAGCTCATCTACATGATGATTAATTTGTATGCGTGCGCGTGTGTGTGGTGTGTGTGGTGTGTATGTGAGAATTAGATTTTAACCGAGCTTGTAAGAAAACCTATTAACTGTGTTAGGGAGGCTTTGCTTACATTGTGTGCCCTGTTATCATCTGCCTCGCATAATGGCCGCTGGGTGTGAATTCATGTTTGACACTGTAAGATTGGGCATGTATTCGTATGGAGTTCCGAGAATGGATATCTATAACCACGCAATGGACGCTTGCTGTACTGTGCGTGTTGTACCACTGTGTGACTCGATACTCTTATTGCGATGTGTGAAACCTTGATAGCCATTCTGTGGAATAGAGACTGTTGGCAAGTTCTGAATCTGGTCATTAAACATTTCTTCATGACTTAAATATATCTCCTGTTCTCAAAGCCAGGAACCCACAGGGGAAAACGAATACAGACGGCTAATAGGCTAGCACTCAAGTTGAAGCTTGTTAAGGTCCCACGGTGCAATCTTAAGACCGGTTAACATTGCTAAAATGTATTTTGTTTATGTTTAAAATTTTAATGGGAAACATCCATAAATATCAGCTTTATATTTACATATTTGTATAAGAAACATCCATAAATATAATCTTTCAAAGGTGTGGATTCTTTACATTACGTGTGTCCTTGGAAATAATGTCTAATAATGGGACCTATCTATCTTCTTATCTCTCGATCTCTTACAAATAACTACAACTGTTTCCTTCATACAATCGGCGCTTTTATTAAATTTACTTTATGCCCCGGACAACTTATCCCTCTAATGGATTGAGAAATATTTTATTGTTATCTTGTTCTCTCGAGGACACCACGGACTTATGAACATCCTCACTCTTTGATTGTCCTTGCCATGCAGGGGAATATCTGTGATATTGTTTCTAAATCTATTTAGCGGATGGTACTTAAATGTGCTGTAGCCGTGGGACACATTGAACCACCGTCAGTTGATCATATTAAGATTCATGTCGGTATCAGTTTGTGATGAGGAATCAAAGCTGTTGTAGCTGTTGGACCCCTCTGTGAATTCCGTGACCACTTATTTGAGGTAGATAATGATTCACCTCATCCTCACATGCTGGAAGAGGCGTAAATGTTGACGTTAGCCTCATTATGCCACAACCACTTCATTCTAGAAAACACAAATAATTTGAGCATGTCTTCCTGCGAGATTGTTAACGACATTGATGTACCCTCACACTTATCTTTGAATGGAGCCGCGCAGTGGTTAGCAAGCTAGGTTCATTCTCCAAGTTGGGGCGAAAAGGTTTTTTCAGACCGCAACGGCGCGATGGTCGACCCAGCCTTAAATGGGTACCGGTTCAGTCCGGGAAGTTAAGACGGCCGGCGTAATGCTGACCACATCATCCACTAAGTGCTGTGGGTTGCAAAATAATATTGGCCCAATACTTTATTTCATATGCGCCGCATGGCGGGACGGAATCTGTACTTTTACACTTCTGTTGGAGCGTAAAGTGGGTTGGGTTGGTGGGTATTCATCTAAGTGAACTGGGGATTCGGTGGCCTTAGGCTTGTCACCTTGGTTTACAATCCCAACGTACCCGGTTCAAATCTCGTCGTGATAAATTTGACAGACCGTGCAAGTGGTAGATGGCATGACCGCCTGTTCCAGTCCATCCAGCTGTAGAAGACTACATGAAGAAGCCAAGAGGGAAATGTCAGATTCGCCACTGGAGCTACGAAGTTCCTGTTTTGTTTTCCACGCTCTAAGCATTGAAAAGGACTGAGCACATGAACGGGCGCACAGGTGAATGAAGTATGTTCCATGAACCACTTTCCATCGTTTGCTCATAATAATGTTTGCAATACTTCTTCACCGTTCGTTCTCAAGATCCCACTACCAGGCCATGAAAAGGGCTTTGTAAGAATCAGGATGTAGTCCGGAGAACGGAATGCGTTGTGTCATAGTTTACAGCTTGACTACGATATTTACACCATTCGGTCTGATATATCCCACTTCAGCAGGCCATTGTTTGGGTACTGGGTTAGCTTTCCTTCTTCTATCCCTCCTCCTTAGTCAGTCTGCCCTGTTGCAGCTTGTTATCCAGGATCATCAGGTGGATGTGGAGAAGGGTCCTGGCTGCTCTGTGTAGCTGGCCCTGACACCAGCAGTCAGCTCTGGATCGCTGACGGCTACATCTCATGCACTGCTCAGCGTCTTGATTCCGTTTGTTATACGATACCAACCAAATATTTCTAACATTATTTCATAAATTATAACAGCTACACAAGTACAACAACCGTATCTCACCAGACAATTTAGTTAGTAAAGCCCCTTGAGATCAGTAGTTGTCAATTTTTGTGTGTTCGCAGCAAATATGTACATTTATTTAAAATTAGCGACACATATCTCAGACCTAATTACAGCTTATATAATTTCTCTTCTGTCTTAAAAATAGAAGTATAATTTTGGGTAAATTTGAAATAAATACTACTACTTGTAAGATCGGTGTTGTTTTACTTGTTCATTGAAAAAACATACTTCGTATAGTCGTAAGTGTTGTTGCTAATGTCACTCGTACTTGAGTTAGGTAATTGTGGCGACTTTCTTTGGTGGCTGGTTACGGTGGTTCTCCTCACACCCCAAGGCGTACTTGATAAGGAATACCTGGGCTCGTTTGTCTGTAGTGTAATGCGAGGCTCCCCAGTAAATTCCCCAAATATGGGTACTACAGTGCCGGCCCAACCTCGTTAGCCAGCGTAGTTCAAGGAAGAACTGATTGGAAGTTAGGTGGGGTCTTCATCGGTATGTTTCGCCTGTCCTTGACTAAATATGCTTGGTTGGTATGTTTCTCCTGACCCTGGCTAAAATAGCCTGATCAGTATGTTTTACCTGACGCTGACTAAAATAGCCTGGTCAGTATGTTTTACCTGACCCTGACTAAAATAGCCTGATCAGTATGTTTTACCTGACGCTGACTAAAATAGCCTGGTCAGTATGTTTTACCTGACGCTGACTAAAATAGGCAGAACAGTATGTTTCGCCTGACCCTGACTAAAATACCATGAACAATATGTTTCGCCTGACCCTGACTAAAGTAGCCTGATCGATATGTTTTTCCTAACCGGACGTTAGTCTCCTCTCTCCCCTTCTTTGTATAGTCACTTGACAAAAGTTTGGAGCACACTTAGATGGAAACGGTTACTTACAGTTTGAGGACCACTGGCCAGGCTCTATTGTTCCAGGTCTTGGATGGTGAGCCCTTAGTACGCCCACCATTAATTGTAGGCGCCAGAAATTCTATCTTTCCTTCTATTTCTTCTCCTTCCTGTTCCTGTTTTTCTTCTTCTTCATCTTTTCTGCTTCCTAGCTTCTTCTTCCTATTCGACTTTAGTCTTGAAAAAGGACTTTGTGATGTAGCGAAGCTGCGATATCTTCACAGTTCGTTATGATACATTCGGTTTCAGCTAGCTTTTTATTTGGTATTAAGTTTTTAGTCCAACTGCGATCCCTATTTTCATGGCCAGACTGCATTATTGCAGACTGTTTCCAGGGCCGCCTTGAAATAGGGTCTTGGTCAGTTCTGAATCGCTACCCCTGATACTGTAAGCTCATTCCCTGTACTGCATCCAAAGACTTAACCAGGAATTCTGATCTTCTCAAAAATATTTCTCATTTCGAAACAATGTCACTCCAGGAGTCGACCTTGAGTCGTGACTTGCCAATCTCTCTCTCTCTACCAGGCATGAAGTGGTGTCACCATATTTACAAGTCTTTGGTTTGGAGTAAGATATCCGTAATTCTCGTATAAAAGGCACTTATAATTTCATATTCAATTTTTGGTATGGTAAAAGTTACATTTAAAATCACGAATTATATTTTACTTTTCTGTATTTACGCGTCGTTGCAGATTCTTTTATGGTATTTTTCATTTTTGTTGTTTCTCTTTCTCTCTCTCTCTCTCTCTTTCTCTCTCTCTTCTCTCGCTCTCTCTCTCGCTCTCTCTCTCTCTCTCTCCATATATATATATATAGGCAAATCGACAAAAGCTAAATTTGCAAGACTCGATGTAATGACCTCAAATATGCACTTGGACGATTTATTAGGACCAGGTTGAGGGACATGATTTTGAATATGCATTGTAAGATGCATGTTATCTGCTGTCATATTTTATCCAGCCTAAATGATTATTTAGGTTACAGTGGTATGTATTAGATGTTGCTGTGATATAATCTCCGTTCTGCTCTACAATGATCGTTAATCATACTTTAGCAGAAAATTGCCATCCTGATTTCTCACCATGCAACACAGATCCACGAAACACACCGAAGTGACTAAATTGACCAACAATCCAATATTGCATTAATAAACAATATATACTCTCAGTGAAATAAATCTAAACTTAAAGTAGGATCGATTTTGGAACGATCTGAGCTTCATCCAGTCGTTGTCTCTGTTGATAAGTTATTCTTTTTTTGTTTGTTGAGACAACGCAAGGACAATTCAGTTTTATTTTGTCTTTTTAATTAAACATTTCAGGTTTATTTAAATTAATATAAACATTTCATGTTTCAGTTATTATGTATACCAAATATGGGAATGGTATCGTATTTTCAAGACAGAGCCTTTTCAATTATTTATGTAGTTTTTTTGTGATTCTTTGTTTGAAATAACTAATTGGGACATATAAGGATAGGCGAGACATCGATTTGAAAGTTGAAGCTTAGGTTTTTACTGATGTAGTGTCAAGTATTTAATGAATGTGTTGTCTTTTACCGTTTTGTATTTTTGTTCATTTCAGAGCTCCCAGACAAGAGGCTTGCCAGCACATATCAATTTACTGCAATGAATTCAGGACTGAAATGTGAGAATCGAAGAGAAGATCCGCTAAATCCTTTAACATACGCATGCGTACAGCCAGCCATAATTAGGGAGTCGGTGAGAATGGGGAAGGATCTCAACGAGACTAATTTCCACAAACACAACCAAAAACATGGTAAAAACCCCAAACTTGGGTGCGGCTTTCCACAACATCCACACATTAATGCTGTGAGAGAATCTTACTACGTGCTTAACGAGGAAACTGTTTGTGCAGGGCAGGGAGAATCTATTATCATGAGCGTCACGGAGAGAAGCGAGGATGTGCATGCTGAAGTTTGTAAGCAAGTCCTAAACAGGACGAATAAAATATCGGGAGTGCATATCTCTGAGTCTGTCCCTGATAGCACTGTCCAAATGTTGCTCGTTGATCCCAAATTATCTGAATTCCACAAAGAATCAGATGTAGGCGACATGCGTGAGTTATGCACAGACAAAGCGATTTGCTGTGAGAATGTTTTATGGAGCCGTGATATAAATTCAGAATTTATCCTGGAAGATAAAGAAACAAGGTCTGCGAGGGGGTCTGTGGATTTCTCAAATTTAGAATCTTTCTGCTCTGGGAACAAAAATTGCAGAAAAGAGCGAGAAAATTGTGCACAATTTGGACCTCTGTACACTGCAGAAAAATCACATACACTTTTGTTAAAAAACAATAGAAGTACTATTTGCTGTACCTCGTGTGACAGAGTGATGGTCAGTAGTATGTCCAACAAAGAGATTACCATATTACATTGCCATGCAGCAAAACAAAAGAATGGTGAGTCTATCGACGATGTGGACTTATATTGTACAGATGAGCTGATAACTGACAGTTCTACCAAAGAACATCAGAGCTTTGACACGGATCATGACTTCCTAGACAAAGAACATCACAGTGGGACAGAGGACACAGTTTCAACTCTTGGATCACTAACTTCCCTTAAATTCTTTGAAACTACTGAACTAGTGAAGCCAGAATTCTTCACTTCAAATTCTGGAATGAACTGCACACATTGCGTCTCGATGCCTGAAGACCAGATGTACTCCCATACGCAGTGTACTGGATATGTGCAGCAACAACAGAGACAAGAAAATTACTCCAGTCAAATTGTTTCAGACAAGTTTACAGCACAAACATTTCCAGGTAAGGGAATGAGTTATTTACGTTTGCGTGAACGGATGAGCTTCTTGTCATTCTAGTCTTTGTCTTTACTTTATGTTTTTGTGTCGGTATGTGCGTAGGATACATGTATAATATATCTGTCGATATCTCTATTCATATGTTATAATTCTATACATTAATCATGTAGCATGTCCTTTATAGAACGTCGCTCCCATCATTGTCTGAAAGAAACTCTTTTCCTTGTCAAAACTCCAGCCTCCGCCACAGTCATACCTAGGCATTCCTGGATATTTTGTGCCATTGTCTTATTGGTCTACCCCTGCCTCTTTTGCATGGCACCATATTTTCCATCACTGTTCTCTTAAGACCGTTGTGTCTCTGATGGGACCAAAGTATTCTGTACATACGACACAGAAAACTGTATTTGCTTACTGCGCCTCATATCTCTATGTTAGAAAAGGTCTTTCTGCTGGCTTCATATTAGTGATCGCATATTAAACTCAGAAAGTTTCCAATGACGTCATACATGTTTTGCTACATTCTTCGCAAATTAATGTATCTACAGGTCAGCCAAAATTTACACGATTTCACTTTACACATATTTTTCTTCTTCGTCTTCTTCTTCGTACGCTGTCAGACGTCAACCTGTATTTTTTCGAAGAAAGCAACGATCATCCTGAGGCTGTCGGCACTGCCATAGAGCTTGTCTAGTGTTGCCACTGGTGCTGGCCACATGTGCTTTCTCTGGTCCTCGTATATCGGGCAGTTTTGCAGCATATGTTCAGCGGTCATTGTCCCTGTACCACAAGTGCATTCGTCAGTGCCACCTATCTTAAGTTTATTGAATAGGTGGTACCTCAGTCTGTTTGGCCTGTGCGGAGTCTGAAGACCACGACCTGCTCTCTTCTGTTCAACTGGTAATAGGCATCATTTTTTGTGTAGCCAGTATATTTTGTTTCCCATTTCGCCATGTATCCGTGCCTAACAAGCCTTTTGGACTCTTCGTAGGTCACACTAGAATCTGGTTGTGGTAGTCTTGCACCTTCTTTTGCCAGTCTGTCTGCCTCATCGTTGCCTTGGATGTTACAGTGGGATGGAACCCACTGTACCACTACTCTTTTTGGTGTGGACTGCTGGCATAGTTGGCAGAGTACTGCTCTTAAATCATTAAGTTCAGTATTTTTCTGGCTTTTTAGTGCTGTAACTACGGCCAGGGCATCTGTAAACAGGACTACACAGATTCGAAAAGACACTGCCGCCGGACATTTAAATGTGTGATACCAAATATGGCTGCTAGTGGAAGTTTATCATCAATCGTGCAACTATAGAATTGAATCATTACCTTCAGTACTCAGCTGTTAGGCGCTACACCATTTGATTGTTCATTTGAAGACCAGTCGGCTCGTTTAACACCACATTTAAGAGTCAGACATGGCTGCCAGCTATCTCCACCTCCGTTGAATTTTTAATAAAAACATTGTAAAACAGAAACTCAAGATCGCAATAATGGGGATGCAATTAAAGAAGAATATGTTATCATACAAGTCTGCTAGCTGCAAGTTACAGTTACTAACAACCATACTTGGCACTACATCTTACAAATATAGTATTGAAATGAGCGCAGAAAAGACCCACATATTGACAACAGAAAGAACAAACAAATTAAAGACATCGTCACTGTAGATGAACAAGAACTAGAGGCATTAACACAATTAAAACACATGGCAGATATAATTTAAGAAGACAGAACAAAAGCATAACTTAGAGCATAGACTGCACAATTAACAGAAACTTACAATACTGATGCTAAATTAGAAAGATTTTTTTAAATATAGCTAAAAACTAAGGTTAGAATAATGCAAATATTGATCATCTCTGCGTGTGTTTATTATATGTGAAGTATAGACAATAAATGCAGAATTGGAAATAAGAATGCAAGCATTGTAGATGATGTGTTTCAGACAGACTGGGAATAACATATAAGGGTCAATTCTCAAACGTGAACATTTGAAATACTGTTTATCAGTATATCGGACCATATAAAGACGTATTGACTGTTTAAAGACAGTCAAACCGGAATGGTACAGACATGTCATAGTCTAAGTAGACCTGTACTTCTACAGGGGCGGATGCTCATATGTAGGTCACAGCTCTGGCGTGAGTTGGGTGTAGTCGGGATGAGGATTTTCTGCTTAGTGGGCTAGGTTCGAGCAACTCATTACTCGGCTGCGTTGGGACAAGTGTCACAGAGGGTGGTTAACCGATATGCGAGTCCAATTTAATAGACTCAAACACTCGAGCAAAGTAGATCCCCATCCTGTTAGACGCCATCTATGTTACTCTTAACAAACCACCTAACCATGGCCGGTATTATGCTATGACACACAGTTCGTACTGACATATGCTACAATTAAATGTATGCCAATACTATACGACATTAAACAGTTCCAGGAACGAGAAATAAAAAAAAGACTGGAGATCCGCTGCACAGTTACAGTTCATAAATGAAAAGGAAGGACCTTAAAAGAAAAAGAAATATTCTCCATAAACAGATGTAGGTGGAGACATACAATATTTATATATGGCGCCCTACCTTCAATGACACAGAAAGAATATGAAGAAAAAGAAGAAGAAGAAGCAGAAGAAGAAGAAGAAGAAGAAGAAGAAGAAGAAGAAAAAGAAGAAGAAGAAGAAGAAGAAGAACAACAACAACAACAACAACAACAATAGGAACAAGAACAAACTTGTCGGAGTGAAATGGTACGCCGCTTATCCGACAGAATACCAAGTGGTATCAAAGCCGGGTTGGTTAAATCAAAATTTTGGAGCAAGTCAAGATGTCAGAACGCGATCATCAAAATATAAACGAATAAATCTAAATATTTCCAAAAAGAGATTAAAAATGATGATAACAAATGATAACTCAGATTTCATGTATGAACAAATTGATCAAAGACACTTTGAAATAGTTTAGTAAAAGTTTTTCTCATAGTAGTTACCATTACTCTACTTTCGGGGAATGAAGCTTTTAGAGAAGAGACCAGTATACTAAGCGACAGCTTATATGAGGTTGAGTGACCAGTTCCATGCCTCGCTACAAGAGACGCAGAAATAATCCAAGTTATTAAAAAACTGCATGTTACCAAGAAAGTATTCCTATTGTTGCTGTAGTGCGGCCTTTAAACCATCAAGTTTGTTTTCAAGCGATCCTTAAACCATCACTATTCTGACAATGCAGCCTCTCAGATTAGTTTAAATTTGAAAGCCCTGCTCCAAACCTCAGTGGATGTATAACTAAAACGCTAAGGGGCAGCAACGAGCTGATAAAAACAAGTATTCAGACAGATAAAAAGCCATAACTATAGATCGTTTTGTCATACGTTAATCCTTCTATAGCCATGACTTTATGACTTTTTGTTCTACACTAATCTTTCTTTATCTAAATTTGTAACTATGATACTCGTACATATTGTAATATTCTGTACAGAAGCATACCCTAAGTTGTGATGTGTATACGTATATGTTATGTACTTTAATGAGGAGAAAGATACATCTTAAACTATTCTAGCGCTTTATGAAGAAGTTGTTAAGTTGCGATAATATATGTTTTTGCTTCGCCGATTGTCAGACATCCCCATTCGGGTCATGCCATGCCTTTCACAATTTAACAACGTATGACGATGTCACAAAAAGGTCTGAAAAGTTCAGTGACCCTCCTTCGATAATGTCCTCCACCATAAGAACCACATACAAGCCTATTTTCACACCGGCCCTCAGATTATACAAGTAGTTTGACTGTAGTATTTGCAAGGGCCTGTCAAACATTATCCCAGTACCTCAGCAAGGCCGCGGTCTTGTTTGTGTCATATTTATGTCTGTCTCCACATGTTTCTATAATAGAGCTATTTGTGATCAGCTATTTAAGGAAAATATGTGAATTAATGTGTGAGTGTGAGTGTGTGTGTGTATATATATATATATATATATATATATATATATATATATATATATATATATATATATATATGGTGGGATGGAGAGGGGAGGCCTTCGTGTAGCAGCCAAGAAAAACACTTAAAGTAGCATTGATGAGATTTCTCAAGAAGATTATTCGGATTCATGAAAGCAGCTAGAAAGAGAATTATTACGAATGTGATTAGGGAAGCCATAAGGATTCGCTACTCATTGCACGCATCAGAACAAATTAAGCTTCATTTTATGAGAAGGTGTGATTTGGAGTAAACTTTAGCAACCCTCGAAAGGAAACGGAAGCCGACAGGGACAGAATATATGATGTATAAATTAGATTCTCAGGCTAAAAAAAAAGCAAGAACTTCAGCAGACTTAACCGCTGGCCAGGAATGAAGTGTTAGAAACTTAAGTATACTCATCCTAAACTTGACCCCCTTCCCCTTCTCACCCCCATCATGTGTCAAGTTTTCTTCCTCGCTGCCTTTTCCTTCCATAACCATAAGTCGTGTACCCATTTACAGCTGGGTTGACTGCATCTGTCTTAGTGGGATTTGAATCACGTACCATTGTCGTGAAAAGCGAGTGCTCTACCACTGCGCTAATCAACCGCTCACTGCCTGGTTACATACACATTTCATTTAAACTCATTCGTTGAACACATGTTGTCTTAGAGAAAGCAATTTGATAATGTATATCAATTGATACTATTTCTCACAAACAGGTCACTCAAGCGAAAAGCTTCACGCAACATACAATACTATGACCACGTCCAGAGCTTGCAATGACGGACCTAACGGCAGTGACAACGACCAGCGGTGTCCTAATGGCCAGTCAGGAAACACTGGCATCTCCAGGGCCAAACTGAAGACAATCAAACTGACCTTGACCGTTGTTATATGTTATGTTCTATGCTGGACTCCTTTTTTTGTTGGTCAGATGTGGGCAGCCTACGACCCGAACGCCCCATATGAAGGTGAGATAGTGATCATGTTATACTACTATTATGCATGCAAGTGGCTGACAATACTCTCATTTGGATTTTCTTCTATAGTTGTATTTCAGACTCACCAGCAGTTTTTTTGTCTTTGCTTCGTTCTGTACTTGTTACATCAGAGATGTATTACACACAGGAGTGGAGACTGCCAAAATAAGTCAGAGGGCAAATGACTATGGCAAAGCAGAAGTTAAATATGAGAAAGAACGCATGACCAACTCACACCACAAGTCGCATTGCACTTGCCACTCGAGCTTTGCTATAGGTGCGACATATGATGGCTCGTTCTCCACACAACCACGCAGTCTTCATCACCTTAAGCAAGATCTACCGCCAAAAACGCCAAACATGTACTTTGTGTACGCTGCAACATCCGAGATGCCTCTAGAAGAGCACTTACCATGCATTAGACTTCTGTTGTCCAAGACAGAGTCTGCTGGAGACGAAGTTGGGACTCGCAGCTTCGCTGAGGAACGGGTCATGAAGATCAAGTTCAAGACGTTTTGAAAGAACTCTAACAATCAACAAATACAAATTCTGAGAACACGCACCTTTCCTGTGGCAACATCGACCATCTCGCAAACACAAAAGAAGAAAAATAGAATCATTCGAGCTACAATACTACAGAAAAGTTCTCAGAATTGTATGGGAGCGAAAAGGGAAAACACAGACGTCCAGATATAGTACATAATTAGCTCGTAAGCAATATTGTGTCTAAGAAAATACGTTGGCAATATTAAACATCACAGTGGTTCAGAAAACTACTTCTTCTTCTGCGTTTGTTCTCAATCTCCGGCTACTAATCTCTGAACAGGGTTTTGCAAGTAGCAGGATGTAGTCCGGAGAATGGCATTCGTTGTTACTGCGATAGTTACCCCTTTCAGTACGACACATCCGTCATCGGCAGAGAAAACTACTAAAGTATGACGTATGGTTCCACTGACACCAGAAAGACAGACCAAGGAGAAGATTGACACACGACATCAAATATTTTCTGAAGATGACAGTGACAGAGGCGGAAGAATTGGCCAAAAATGAAGTCTTACAGAGACGATGTAACGACAGCGACATATTACAAAGGATATCTCCTCTTCTTTTTCTCGTTCAGTCCCATGGCAGCAATTTTTGTCGGGGATGAAGATAATTCTTCATGCACTAACCAACCAGCTTATGTGAAGTGGACTATCTATTCACTCCCTTGCTGTTTTTACCTTCCTCAACGTATACTCAGGTACCCATTTAGAGCTGGGTCGACTGGAGGAGCGGTCGTACCAGGCCCGAACCACGAACCGGATTTTTTCTTTCCTTCCGTGAATTCGAACGTTGGCACGCTGTAATACCTGCTACATGATGATCTAAGTGTGTACTGTATTTTAGAGCTTTATTATGCCGAAGACGGATGTGTCGGACCGTTCGAGGTGCAAATATCGCAATCAAGCTGTAAACTAGCGACACAACGCATTCCATTCCTGCTACTTACAAAGCCCTGTTCGGGGCTTGGTAGCGGGAGATTAAGAAAGAAAGCAGAAGAAGAAGAAGAGCTTTATTGACATTGACATTCTTATCGAGCCGTGTGTCTCTATATTTGTCAAATACCTCTCGAGTTGCCAGATGTCAGTATGTTAGTCTACCAACGGCAAACGATGCCAAAGTTGTATAAACCTACCCAATAAACAGGGGAGGAAGACTGACGTCTGGTCAGATAAAATATACTGATCAGACATGTTATTCAGGGTCAGGCAACACATACTGGTCAATACCCTCACCTCGGATTCCTAGTAGCCCTCCCTGGAAACGAGCTGTTTTCATTGCAGTCTGGCTGACGAGGTGGTGGATCGATGTGATCCCCGTAGTAGGGAGTGACACGCAGATGAGGCCAATCATAGCACAGCCGCCTGAAGGACCCCGGTCCACCTTTATCAGCACGCTCGGTATGTAAGGAAAGCTACTGCAACCCGCCACTTAACGTCTTTTTCAGGGCGCACAAAAGAGTAACCTACTCATTGTGGTCATTCACAAACAACAACAACAACCCAACAAACAATCATGACAGAGTAATCTGAGAGAGACGCGACATTATGGTTTTATCCTTTCATTGAGATCTCACAGTTCAACATCAACACATTTAATGAAGCTAACATTGGATAGACAGGGCCAGGACGAACATTTAAAGTTAGCAAACACATACAGAGCTGCATCAGATAGGCATGAATCAGCCACACAATCGTGATATGGGCATGAAGACGTTCCTGAAGGGAATAGAAAGCAGACAAACCAAATATGTTGGTCCTGTCAAGGGAAATGACAGTCTGTTGAAGGTTATATTGGAAAGAATGGTGGAGTGGGGGGGGGGGGAGAGAGAACCAGAGTGCGGCAGAGGGACAGATGAACAGACAACATCGACATGTGGTCGGGACACAGTCTGAGTGTACCAACATGACACGGAACAGAGACAGTTGGGGATCCATTAACGTCAGTCTCCGCTGCGCAGACGCCACATGATGATTATGATCAATAGTATAAGCGAAAGCCACAAGATGATGATGAATAGTGCAAGCGAAAGCAATCTTAAAAATCTACACACACACACACACACACGCTAGCTTTAGGGCGCGGGAGAGTTATGCAATCATTACACTTTTAGGGCCCTCCTCATCTGCACCTATCAACTCGCAAACATCAATAGAACTCTCTCTTACAGCCCAACCCCTCCCTCTACGCCAATGTGTCACATTGAACGCGATCATCTTAGAAGTGTCCGATCTCCCCCCTAAATCCGGCCATTCCTGCAGCTCTTATCCCATCACCCCGCCCATTCCTCTCATCTATTCAAACAAGCCCGAATCTCCCTGCCCATCTCTTCCCTTTTCCCCGACTCGTCTAAGTCTCCTCCTCAACTCGCCCCCCTCTTTCCTCTCAACTTGTACATCTCGTGTCTATCCCCGTCCCTTCCCTACATTCGTCACATCAACCCTCAAGTGTTTCTCCTTTCCTGTCAACCCGCTCATCTCTAGTCCACCTTTTCCCTCCATTGGGTCTCCCCCGCAATTTTATTTTTGTATTGAGGTCAAAATTCTTTTTTTTTTCTAGTGATTTCGAGCTTGATTTTTTGCGCTTTTTTTTCAATTTGTTTTCTTCAAATCTTGTAACTTTGACAAAGTCACAATTCAGTGAAGATATCTAAGGGTATTTGAACGTACCATTTGCGAAAAGCCCAGCAAAATGAATTAGGTCATGGGTTCAGCATACATATCTCTCTGTGTTATCTTTGCAAATATTTCGAAAAATTGTATGCAAATATATTTTCTATCTAATTAAAACCTAAATAGCCAGTAGTATAATGAGAATCATACAATTGAACTGCCAAATTTGGTTCAGTTTGGTGGAACTGTTTATGATTGTTAAAGGAATTAACTTGACATACAAACAGACGTTCGTCTTTACATATTTGTGTGTATGTATATTAACACATACATAAACACACACACTCGCATGCATACATATATACACACAAACATGCATGCATGCATACTCACACATACATACATATATACACATGCATACATATATGTAAAGACATTTTGGCAATGGAAAGGAAAGCCTGACTGTTTTTATGTAGTTCAATGTAGCTTTATGGATGTGCATTTTGAATATCAATTTATTTTCTAAAATCACTTTTATGAATATCAATATATCCAAGAGGAGAATGCTGCGATTACAGTTGGTATAACAGAAATCAAATATTGGAAGATAACTATATACAAATAGATGATAATTAAACTTCAGAACTCATTGCTTATGTGGTTAGTTACAAAGCCAGGTCTGCAAACTTGCGTGATGACAACGGGAAACATCGAGAACAAGTGGTACTCAGGAAAACTGTGAACACAGATTTAGTATGGCAAGACAAGATTCTTCTGATGTGCTGAAGTGTTCACAGGACAGACAGTTGTGAAGACGAAGGCGAACAAGTTGTTAGTGTTGCCAGGTGTTACACTGATAATGATGTCAATAAACCGACCAGTTTTACCCGTCTGTAAGATAGCAAGTTTTGAGAAGCAGAGGCGTAGAGCACTTGCATCTACCGGCAAAGATACCGGGTTCGGCGCAGATAGAAATAGTACCTGGCCTTGTGTTAAATATATGAACTAACACACACACTCCCCTTTCTTGCAACATTTCTTATTACTCTGTCCAACAGCCACGCTCTTACACAACCTACGCGCCCTCAGGGTTAGGTCTTTCCATTGCACCCTGGTTTGGGTTGACCTCTGAGATCGCCCTAACTAGCATAGGTACATACAGACGCATACACGCATCCAAGCACTGGTTAATACGTCTTGATATCGCCTGAAGTGGCGTGCTTTCCGCAGTAGAATTCAATTAGGCAAACCTTTTACCCCCAACACATTAAATAAATCAAAGGCACCGAGGAAGGAAATTGCCCTCTCACACTCTATAAGAACGTATATACTATTACAATATCAAACACTATCGCGGACGGCAGTGGCTGTTACAGAACTGCCTTTACATGACCTGACAATACAGCGAGGATTGAGTCGGTAATTGCGCATCAAATATATTATGTTTTATGTCCACAGGGCCTTTCTTTACAATCATCATGCTCTTAGCCAGCGTCAACAGCTGCACCAATCCCTGGATATACACCATCTTTAGCAACACCATATGCCAGAGAACCAGAGAGATTTTCAGAGCTCCCTGCGGATGTTTAGTTGCATGCTGGAAAATGGCAAGATCATGTTGGTCTCGGAAAACTCCGACATCTTCCGGCTATCTTCAGCCAGTTCACGATTCGGCTAAGAAACGGAGAATATTTGAGCACACGTCTTTTTCTACTTTCTAATGAAAGCCTTGTGTTTCTATTTTGGCACACACTCTTTATAGAAGTACGACAGGGTTTCAAATGAAAAACTTAAGACTGATAGGAATTTGAAACACTATGTCATTGCTCTCTCAGTTGACAGTATCGTTGCAAAGAGTTTCAAGTGTGTCATGCAGGGGATATCATCGAATAAACGTGTCACATGACGTCATAGAAGCCGTTGAAAGTTATTCACCCCTACTAGTGACCCACTTTAAAGATGAACAGTGTTCTATTCTTGTTTTTGTTTACTTGTTTTTTAGCGGCAAAGGGGTGAAACCTACATAACTTCACCACCGAATGAAGGTTCAGTATGTTGGCATATGCAGGTCACGTCAACCCGTTAAGGAGTGGAGTAGGAAGTTTCGAAACCATGTGAATTTTGTGACCGACTGTTCTCGACTGTGTCAGCACATCGAGTAGTGACAACTGACAGCAGAGTCGAAAGCAGCCGTTGGACGTATTGTGATGAGACATCACCGAATGACTGGAAATGAAATTCCTGATCTCCTGGACATTAGTCAAGGTTCAGCATACCCCATTAGCCATAATCTGCTTCACTTCCACCAAGAGTCTGCAAGGTGAGTGCCATGGCAGCTGAATTTAAACAAGACGTGTTAGATGAGTGGCAATGCATGCAAACAAAAGACTTTTTATTAGAGGAATTTATGTCATCTTATAGGCTCTGGGAGACTTGCATCGAACGTATTGGAGACTGCACTGAAAAATAATAGTTGTGCGTCAATTTTTCTTAATAAACTTTGAACACAAATATATCTTAAGGTGTTCACGTGAAACACCCTCAAATATTTACGTGTGTGTTTGTACTTGTGTGTGTTTGTACTTGCATTTCTCTATGTGTTTGGGCATGCATATGTGAGTGTGTGTATGTGTGTGTGTCTGTGCGTGTGCATGTATGCGTGCGTGTGTGTGTGAACGTGTGTCTGTAGGTGAGTGTTGTAAAATACTAAAAACACAATATTTTCTTCATGAAGTCCCATGCCTCGTGGAGCTGAGGGTTCAAATCTCAACACAACCAACTGCCCTTAGATCATTCGAGCACATCAGACTTTCTTTGTTCACACATCCAGAATATCATCACTTCCCAAGTGTTATCTTCCTATCGCCATCGACCTCTCTTGCCCTCAATCTTCGCATGTTCATCAGATCCTCCTGTTGGATCGTGCTTGGGGACATAATGCAGCATCACATTGGTCAGACGTAGCCTAGTCGAGCACCGACAAATCGTTCTTTGTCTGAAAGCTTCCGATGGGTCTCGCACACCGTCAAAGCTGGGCATGGAGATCATCTAGGCATGCGGTCTACCACTTCACCAAGCCATAGCCTAACGTTTGATACGTTTTCTTCATTCGGGAGGAACACGCATCGCTTGGCACAACTCGAGAACAAAACTCTTACACAAGACGGGAGACAATGGACCTCGGAAATTATCGTTCAATTACTCATCTCTCAGTTTCTTACAAGCTATTTACGAAATGCATCCTTTGCTAGAGTCCACACCACTCTCGAAGACTCGCAGCCAGTCGAACAAGCAGGCTTTCGGCGTTCGTAAGGCTGTTGCCTTAATTAAAGCCCGAGTCTTCAGACACCCTTTCGATTCGGTAGAACCAGAATTTGTCTGGCGTTCACTGTTACATCAAGGTGTCGATACTGGTTATATCAGAATTCTTGCCAACAGTTATACGAACTGCACTACCACATTTCGTCTTTTCCAACGTCCAATTGTGGTAACAATTCAGAAGGGGATCCGCCAGGAAGATTCTATCTCACTGAGCCGCTTCTCCTTATGTTCGGAATCAGTCATCAGCCGATGCAACTAGGACACCTTTAGCATTCATATTTGCAGAAAACGCCTTAATCACTTTCGATTTGCCGACGGCATAGTGATCATTACAAAGTCAGCAGCAAAAGCCAACCAAATGATGAAGCTACTTGATGGTGAGGTTATGAAAGCCGAACTGAAGATGAATGTATCAAAGACTTTATAATTAATAAATAATAAAATACACGATAATTCATTTATTACGAATATAGTCATTACAACATATCTAAACTACACTAAACTTAATATAGCTGAATCTATCTAACACAGAGTTTAAAAGCTTAAGTGAATCTAATATCTCAGTTCTCATTATACAAAAATTTCACTTAGACAATCTATACAAATATGGATCTATACTGATTAACTGTTTACTTTGTGTTCACGTAGTGCCGTTCGCCAGCTGGCGATCAAGTTGATCTCTGGCGGTCGGAGAAAAAGATAAAAATACAGACATTCAGCGAGAGTTGAACATAGAGAAGAACTGGTTTATCAATTCCATTTCGGCCAAAAAATATTAATACTTTGGTCACATCAAGAGATAGAACGGTCTTGAGAGAACGCTGATGGAAGGTAATGCGCCATGCAAAAGAGGCAGGAGTAGACCAAGAAGACGATGGCACCAAGATATCAAGGAATGGCTGGGTATGACTGTGGCGGAGGCAGGAGTTTTGGCACGAGAAAGAGTTTCTTTCAGACAGACTGTGATGGGAGCGACGTTCTATAAAGGACATGCTACATGATGATGATGTCATATCCACTTCTGTCGTGAAGCAACGTGGGACGCCATAGTTCTCTGCATCGCTGAAGTAGTTGTCATCCAATGACGATTTAGAATATCTGCAACATTTCCTATCCATCTAGTTCTCGGTCTGCAACGGCTACGAAAATACAATCGCCGTGCGTTATAAGCGCACAGATGTAGTTGGTCAGGTTGCATTTTCAGTAGGTGCCGGAATTACTTAATTCTCTTCACATCAATATTTTTAGTACAGGGTCTTGCGTCAACTATTTTTCGCACATCCTCATTGCGCATTCTGTCTCTCCTAGTTACGTTGATTGTTTTCCGGAAGCATCTCATCTCACATGTTGTGATCTTTCTCTCTAGAGTTTTTGTTAAAGTCCATGTTTGACACTGATAACAGAGAGTTGGCATGAATATACTGTTGATCAGCATTCTTCTTGTGGACATGTTTATGTTAGGGTGTTTCAATGATGGTGACAGCTGGTATGCAATTGCAATTCATTTGTTGGCACCTGGTTTCAATTTCTCTATCTAGACTTCCATCCTCTGTGAAAACACTACCCGAGTACTTGAACTCCTGCACTTGTTTGATCTTGGTCCCATTTACCATAATGTTCATGTTTTCAAGTGATCTGCTTATCTGCATAGTTTCTGTTTTGGATGAGCTGATTCTCATACTGTGTCTTTCACACACAGAGGAGCGCAACCAGATGTTGCTGTAGATCATCTTCACTCTCGTAAAATATGCATTACTCAACTGCAAAACGGAGTTAATTTAACTAATCAGTCTCTGTCCTTTCTTCTTCGGCATTTTTTGTCAAATGCTCTCTAATGGTCTCCAACGTTATTCTGTCCATATATGTGTTGACGAGTAGGGGCGGCCAGACACACCCATGCCTCACCCCAGTTTGTCAAATTTGATGGCTCTGAAACATAGAAACAACACAACAACAACCAGAAATGGATGCAGACAAACATACAATGGTATGATAAGTTCGCTAATCATGCAATGGTATGATAAGGTTGCTAATCGTGCAATGGTAAAATAAAGTCGCTAATCATGTGATGGTATGATAAAGTCACTAATCATGCAATGGTGTGATAAGGTCTTTAATCATATGTTGGCACGATGAGATCGCGAATACTGTTTGAAAAATAAACGTTATAAATTAAGTGAAAAATCAGTCGTAATTAAAATGGATCTTGCTTAATTAAAGTCAGACATGGCATTAAATAAGAAAGCACTACTAAATCGCAGTGAAAGCAAATATTTTTGATACTTTAGAGAATATTAGAAATGTAGAAGATAAATGACAAACACTGAAGTCATCATTTTAAGAAGTGACGATAGAGGGCATACCAAATGATACAGAAACAGGCTAAAGAAATAAAGGACTGGTGAGACTGACTGATAACAAAAGACAAAAAATAAGGAAGCTAGTTTTTATTAGGGCATTGGAAAACAGTTAAATATCTGAAGAAATAGTGTAACACTGTTTGAAAAGCGTCATCTATATAACTCCAATGAGATGTATAAAAACATACACATATGATCAGGGTAGTATTTAATGACACCTGAAGTAGATATCGTCTTCTTCTTCTTCTGCGTTCGTGTTCAATCTCCCACTACCAAACCATGAAAGAGCCTAAGAAGCAGAATGTAGTCCAGAGAACGGAATGCGTTGTGTCGTAGTTTACAGCTTGACTGCGATATTTGCACCTTTCGATCCAACACATCCGACTTCGGCAAGCATTTTTGGGTACCGGGTTAGCATTCCCTCTTCGATCCCTTCTCCTTAACCAGTCTGCCCTGTTGCAAGCCTGTTGTCCAGGATCACCGCGTGGAGGTGTAGAAGGGTCTTGGCATCTCTGGTTCGCTGGTCTTGACGCTAACAATAAGCTATGGGTCGCTGACCACTGCAGCTCATGCGCTGCTTAGCGTCTTGATCCCTGAAGTAGATATGCAATCGAACAAACGGGATATGGAAATATATATGATCCTGGACAGATGGTCAGAAGACATTACTGAACTTGATGCCTGTAATAGAAATTACATGTTTACCCTACTTAATAACATGGAAGGCAAAACGATCGTCAAACAGAGGTTGAAAATACATTGAACAATATGAAACAAGGTACATCCGCCTTAACAAAACGAAAATTGCTTATGAACGATAGACTCTGGAAGTCTGTGGCTTGAATGATGTAACAAACTCTCGAAATAAAATTATGAGACGGCGAAATCCCATTCGAAATGTTGAAATCAAATGTATTATATAGCACTACCTACGAAACCCAAGACAAATAAATGTTAATAATATAGATCATCAAGTTTTATGAGCAACATTGCCAACATTATTATGAAAATAATTATGATTGGAATATGCAACAAAATAATAGCAGATTTTCTAGAATAATAATGTAGTTTTGTGATGGGAAAAGGAGAAAATAATGCAATATTGATACTCAGATCAATAATTTACAAATCTCTTGAGATGCAGAATAGGTCTACACGTGTAATCATTGACTTCACACAGAGTGTCCAGCAGAGCTGGACACGAAAATATGATAACATCAGTTATTGAATTACAGATAGATGGGAAGGCGTAAGAGCTATACTAAATATGCACGTGCAATGAATGGATACAGTTAGAATCTGATGATTAGGTCAGTGAACTCATTCCTTTGAATGCACGAGTAATACACGAATACTATTAAACAATAAAACAGTTATGGGGAAATTGTTTCTTCTTCTTTTTCGTTCTGCCTCAACCGCTACCAAACCATGGAAAGGGTTTTGCAAGTAGCAGGATGTTGTCCGGAGAACGGGGTGCGTTATGTCGCAGATTACAGCTTGATTGTAATATTTGCACCTTTCAGTACGAAGCATCCGACTTCAACAGGCATTTTGTGGAGTGCAGCGTTAGCCTTCCTTCTTCGATCCCTTGTCGTTAGCCAGTCTGTTCTATTGCAGCCTGCTAGCCATGATCACCCCGTGAGGTGTAGAATGGTCTTGTAGCTATAGTTCCTTGGTCCTGACGCTAGCAGGCAGCTTTTAGTTGCTGACCACTGCAGCCCATGCATTGTTCAACATCTTGATCCAAATTAGATACAAGAAGAAGAAGATGCATAAGATAGACCATAAAAAATAATAGAAGGACATAGAATTAACGATGTGTTATCCAGATGAACTACTGAAAATGAACAATATTTACAAAAACTGGTTGACAAAATACCAAGAGGAAGTCAAGAAACATGACGAAACCTACCTACAAAATGGACAAAGTAAATATAGTAATGTTGATAAAACACGAATTAGATTTGAAATTAAGGTAGAGGAAAATAAATTAAAATAGACAATATAATATGGAAACATAGGAAATATCACAACACGCGAGGGAAGACTTATACAGATATAAAGAATACATTGACACTAGCAAAATGAAGAGTTTTCAGATAACGAGAAACATACTTGTAGTGTTACATAGAACCGATATTGCTTGATGGATGAGAGTCCTGGACAATGGACATATCAAAAATAGAAGAAACCACTGACATCAACAGAGGAATTTTCTCACGAGCTGTTAATTGGGTCTGTCATTTAATTTAATGGATGAAGAAAAATCGTTAAGCTTAGCATCAAAGCATAAGCTGTCGTTGGGGAGGAAGTTTTAGCGGCTTCATTACACACTTAGTCTCAGCTTCTGATGTGAAATGATCAGTTCCTTCTCTCGTTGCTTTTCTTCTGTTACTCATGTACAACTTTTACAGCTGGGTAGACTGGAGGATAATACGACTAGAACATTTGATCAGTCAATATCAGGATTGTGGAGGAGCAGGGAATTCCGTGACGAAGTGGTTAAGCCGTCGGTCTCGTGATCAGGTGGTGTGGATTCAACTCCGGACTACGCCGTCTTTTTCACGTGTGCTTGATGCGGAGTCCTCTGCATCTCGTAGTCGCCCACTAGTCGTCTTGTCCTTGACTTGCCACTGGGATCGGGCGGCTCGATACAAGAGAGTGAGGATAAAAAGTAGCGCAGTTAATCCTTACTAAAAATAGCGCTAGCAAAATTAATTATGCCATCATCGTCTTTTATGGACGGCGGCCTTTGCCTTTGGGGGAGAAGGGTGGCGCGATTAAAATACTTGACCAGTCAAGAACAGGAACATGGAGGAGCAAGGTGATTAGAATACTTGATCATTCTGTTCCTGGGGTGTGGAGCAGCACGGTGACGCGACTATAAAACTTGACGAGTCTGTTCCTGTGGTGTGGAGCAGCACGGTGACGCGACTATAAAACTTGACGAGTCTGTTCCTGGGGTGTGGAGCAGCACGGTGACGCGACTATAAAACTTGACGAGTCTGTTCCTGGGGTGTGGAGCAGCACGGTGACGCGACTATAAAACTTGACGAGTCTGTTCCTGTGGTGTGGAGCAGCACGGTGACGCGACTATAAAACTTGACCAGTCTGTTCCTGTGGTGTGGAGCAGCACGGTGACGCGACTATAAAACTTGACCAGTCTGTTCCAGTGGTGTGGAGCAGCACGGTGACGCGACTATAAAACTTGACCAGTCTGTTCCAGTGGTGTGGAGCAGCACGGTGACGCGACTATAAAACTTGACCAGTCTGTTCCTGGGGTGTGGAGCAGCACGGTGACGCAACTATAAAACTTGACGAGTCTGTTCCAGTGGTGTGGAGCAGCACGGTGACGCGACTATAAAACGTGACCAGTCTGTTCCAGTGGTGTGGAGCAGCACGGTGACGCGACTATAAAACTTGACCAGTCTGTTCCAGTGGTGTGGAGCAGCACGGTGACGCGACTATAAAACTTGACCAGTCTGTTCCTGGGGTGTGGAGCAGCACGGTGACGCAACTATAAAACTTGACGAGTCTGTTCCAGTGGTGTGGAGCAGCACGGTGACGCGACTATAAAACTTGACCAGTCTGTTCCAGTGGTGTGGAGCAGCACGGTGACGCGACTATAAAACTTGACCAGTCTGTTCCTGGGGTGTGGAGCAGCACGGTGACGCAACTATAAAACTTGACGAGTCTGTTCCAGTGGTGTGGAGCAGCACGGTGACGCGACTATAAAACTTGACCAGTCTGTTCCAGTGGTGAAGAGCAGCACGGTGACGCGACTATAAAACTTGACCAGTCTGTTCCTGGGGTGTGGAGCAGCACGGTGACGCAACTATAAAACTTGACGAGTCTGTTCCAGTGGTGTGGAGCAGCACGGTGACGCGACTATAAAACGTGACCAGTCTGTTCCAGTGGTGTGGAGCAGCACGGTGACGCGACTATAAAACTTGACCAGTCTGTTCCAGTGGTGTGGAGCAGCACGGTGACGCGACTATAAAACTTGACCAGTCCGTTCCTGGGGTGTGGAGTCTAAGTAAAGACATTTAGCTCAAGCTCTAGCTCCAGCTCCAACACGAGACCAGTTCCAACACGAGACCAGTTCCAACACGAGACCAGCTCCTTTAAGATATTCCACTGCAATTATGTAGTCATTGATAATCAGTCATACCCATATACAGTCATACATGCTCTTCATTTTTACCATTTTAATTTGAACGCGTAAATATATTTTTTAAATATGTTAATACATTTTTTTTATATTTAACACACACAAAAAAAAACTCATTGAATTCAGAAAACTGAAGTCAATTTATTAAATGTTGTTGGTTATATTAAAACATACAAATTAGGACTAATTGAATATGCATACATATATTTATATTTTTAATTCTAGGTACATAATTCGAAAAGGACAGATACTAATTTGAGGACTAGAAAAATATAATCTTGAGGATGCATCACATTTAAGTCAGAAAATGTGCAAAAAAACTTGTCAAATTGTGTTGTCTAGATATGCGAATTTTGTTAACCTTTCTGTTACCGCTAGTTAGTTAATTAGTTAGTTGTCCGTCGCAACAAACATGGTGATAGCGTCAGAAATGTTTATTCAGATGCCACCGCAAATGACTGTACAGTACAATCTAAGCGTGACAAACTACCCCACGTAGAGCACACGTGATCAGCATTTGTAGTTATGTAGTTTTGCATTCTTTTCGTTCATGTAGCTGGCTTTTTCTGCTTCTCCATGATGGTTCTCTGTTCAGCTGTGCAAGCACCATGTGTGACGGCAGTGCACCAGGCTGAGCGGTTTGAAGCAAACAGCTACCAGTGAGCAACATCAATGGAGAAACTCTTCAAAGAAACTTTGAGTTTCTGTGCATTTTTTCTGTTGTTCCCCCTGCGAGCACTGTCCTTTCATGAGCTTACCGTGCAACAGCTGTTTAGAGAGCCGCTGATCTGACATACGAACAACATGCCCTGCCCATCTGATCTGGGCTCTCTGTAGCAGAATATGGATGCAAGAGTGTCTAGCCCTGCTGAGGACTTCAGAGTTGGGCACTCTGTCCTGCCAACCGATCCTAAGCAGTCTGCAGAGACAGTTTTCATAGAAATGATTAAGTTTCCTGTCATGCCTGCTATAGACTGTCCATATTTTGCATGCGTACAAAAGGGTGGTTAACACAACATCACGATACACACTAATCTTGGTGGCAACACTGATTCACTGCTGGTCCAAAACATTTTTTTCTGAAAGAGCACTCGCCTTGGAAATCCTGTTGTGGACCTCAGAATCAATATTTCCTCCTCTGGTTAGGGTACTGCAAAGGTAGGTAAAGCTATCAACTGCTTTTAGGCGTTGTCCCTGTACAGTGACGTGTGGTTGGTGGTAGGGCTCCCCGGGCGCAGGTAGAAACATTACCTCCTTTTCTTGGTGTTTACAGTAAGACCAAAATTAGTGCACGCAGTTGAGAACTCATTCATGATTGACTGCGTGTCCTGTTCTGAGCACGTGTTAATTGTGCAGTCGTCGGCAAAGAGGGGATCTAAGATAGCTGTTTCTTTTATCTTTGTGAGGGACCTTAGGCGACTCAGAGTGAACAGATGTCTATTCGTCCGGTATCTGATCTGTATGCCAGTGTCACAGTAGCGTGTTGCGTCAGAAAGCATGGCTGCAAATACCATGTTTAAAATTGTTGTGGCCAACACACAACAATGGAGTCAACTCCATTTATGACTGGGAATGCTGCAGAGAGTTCACCATCATTCAGTACATGCCATCATATTCAGGATGTTAAATTAGTCATTGTTGGGGCATAGGCGCTGATCACTGTAATACTCCTTCTGTGTCCCAGTGAGAGTTGGACAGTCATTAGCCGATCATTGATATCCTGGGGAGGGGAGGGGGCGTGTCCCAGTGAGAGTTGGACAGTCATTAGCCGATCATTGATTCCCTGGGGAGGGGAGGGCGTGTTCCAGTGAGAGTTGGACAGTCATTAGCCGATCATTGATTCCCTGGAGAGGGGAGGGCGTGTCCCAGTGAGAGTTGGACAGTCATTAGCCGATCATTGATTCCCTGGGGAGGGCAGGACGTGTTCCAGTGAGAGTTGGACAGTCATTAGCCGATCATTGATTCCATGGGGAGGGCAGGGCGTATTCCAGTGAGAGTTGGACAGTCATTAGCCTATCATTCATACCCTCGGGAGGGGAGGGGGCGTATCCCAATGAGAGTTGGACCATCATTAGCCGATCATTGATTCCTTGTGGTGGTTGAACAATCGCGCGGACTAGATAGGACCTGATGTCGAATCCGACACCAGCTTCTGTTATCGTACATAACCATTAAATATATTTTATCGCCGCAGATCTTCAAAATATTCCATATATGAAAATTTTAAAGAATGAATTACCTGTAAGTTTACAGTAGTAAACATTGTCTGTAATTTAAAATATTAATTGAAGTGTGCTGTTAATAAATAATAAAACATAATTAAATGAATATAACATTTTCTCTTACTGTCCAATTTGAATGAATCCTTCACATCTATAACTTACGCCATTAATTTATCTTCCTTCTATATCCATATTTACACAATCTAGAAAAGTATCATCAGTTTCTAAGTACAAAAAAACATTGTAATAAAAGTTTTTAATGTTCACAGTGTAAGGGTGAGGCGATGCTCACTAATGTTCACTTTAAATTAAATTATGTTTATCGAATGTATATTTTTCATAACTCAACTTAAAGTCATTAAATTGGTTAAAAAGGCTCTGCTGAATATATAACCAGTTTCTTGTCTTGCTTTTCTTGTTACCCATACTAGTCGTAGTGACATCGCTCGGCGTGTGAGCGGTGTGTCTTGGGCATGTTGCTAAATGGGCAAGGCATAATCTATCCCGGACGATGTGTTATTCTATTATTGTCCGTAGATTTATCAGCCCCGGCAAAACACATACTGTCAGCAAACAGGGCGAACGGCTCCAATCTGGTGCTGTATACACTGGATCGTAGAAATACGACACAGCATAAACGAAATACTATTTAAAATAACCGATGACCATGCCAGGATAATCGGAGCTAAAAATACAATGAAATGAACGAACCAACTAATCCAAATGGACACCACAACGCGTTTCCGTGGACACAAGTGTAAGTCGTAGACTTATGTGAATTCCAGTCAAATCCTGAATCAGTTTTACCAGTACTCGACAATCAGTACTCTCTTATGTTTATTAAAAATATATCGGGGTTAATAGCTGAAACTTGTATTCTGGGTTCTGACTCTACATTTTTCAAACCAGCACATGAGCCCAGAAATGTTCAAGGGACTGTTCGTGAACTGTAATTTCGCAGCACCATCCGAGGATATTTAAATAAGCTTGTTTTCAACTGCTGCTGTAAGCCTTCTCCTACTTCATACACATAATGACAAAACAAACGAAGATCCCCATCTTCAACCTGTGCGTCCCACCAAACAAAGACATGTCGCTCTCGAGTATGGAAATCAAGGACTCCAGCTGCATAGTAGTTGGAGATTTCAACAGCCACTCGGAGAGATGGGGATACTCTGACACAGACAGCAGAGGTGACGAAGTGGAAGATTGGGAGATAGATGCAAATCTCTCCCTAATCAATAGGCCGGAGGATAGCCCTAGCTTCTATTCAAGAACATGGCATACCACCTCGACTCCAGATTTGGCCTTCTACACACAGGACATACACCATAAAATAGACCGCCAGGTGCTAAACCAACTGGCAGGTAGCGACCACAGGCCGATCAGGCTAACAATTGACATGGAAGTAAGCCCACAGGAAACAAAACCGCTCCCACGTTGGAATTACAAACGAGCCGACTGGGACAGATTTGCAATCCTGACAGATGGGCTGTGTGAAACCATCAACACACGAAACACCAAAATGAAGCCCATGGTAGAGAGCCTGAGCAAGGCAATAATGCAAGCCGCCGATGAAACCATCCCAAGAGGAGCTAGGAAAAACTATAAGCCCTACTGGAATGATGAGTTGCAGAAAGTGGAAGATGCAGTAACAAATGCTAGGAACATGGCAGAGCGAGAAAAATCCATGGAGGCAAACATCGCCCTCAAAGCCGCCGCGGCGAAGTACAAACACACTCTCAAGCAAACAGCAAGAGAAAGCTGGAAAAATAAAACGGAAAGTCTAAACCTGGACAAAGACGGGAACAAGCTATGGAAGCTAGTCAGAGCCATGAACGACGAAACCAGGTCAAATAAACAAATTACTATAAAGCAGGACGAGAACTTGATCAATGGTAAGAAAGCCGCAAACGCCTTTGTCGATCACTATGCCAGAGCAAACCGCATCGAGGTCCCTGCAGATAAGCATACAGACATTAGCGAAGAGCTAAAGGGACACGAAAACATGAATACAGCACCTGAAGAGCACATGATGGCCAAACTAACAATGCGCGAAATGGAAGAGGCTATGAGAACACTAAAGAAAAGGAAATCTCCCGGAAAAGACGGGATAACAAACGAAATGCTGATGGGGCTGGGCCAAACAGCGAAGAAGAAACTGCTATCGGTCCTGAACCAAAAATGGAAAAGGGGAATTGTACCACAGGCATGGAAAGACGCAATACTGGTACCAGTACCAAAAACAGGAAAGGACAAAACAGATCCAAATGGATACAGGCCCATACGCCTACTGAGCTGTGTCGGCAAGCTGATGGAACGGATGATAAACACCAGACTGATGTGGCATCTGGAAGAAAAACGAATACTAATTCCACAGCAAGCCGGCTTTAGACAGCACAGATCCAATGAGGACCAGGTCATCCTCATAGCCCAGGAGATAGAAGATGCCTACCAGGCACAGAAACACACAGTAGCTGTTTGGGTGGATCTGGAAAAGGCATTTGACAAAGTCTGGAAAGATGGACTTAGAGTCAAGCTAAGAAGAAGTGATGTCTGTGGGAAGATGTACAAGTGGATCAAGTACAAGTCCAAGTACAAGGGCAGATGAGCAAAAAGGTGACACTCGAGCAGAGAGTACCCCAAGGGGGAGTACTATCACCCACACTCTTCCTGGTATATATAAACGATATTACAGAGAATATACCAAGAAGAGTCCATAGCTCAATGTTTGCAGACGATCTGGCTATGTGGACCTCTGAAAAGAATCTCACCATAGCAAGAAATCGGATGCAGACGGCCCTAACATCGCTGGAAGAGTGGGCGAACTCATGGCTGGTCAAAATAAACGAGGAGAACACCACATGCACAATATTCTCGCTTTCATTAAAACCCCAAAGTACCACATTAAGCCTAAATGGCAAATTCCTGCAGCCAAAGGACAACCCAACCTATCTGGGAGTCACATTTGATCGGCGCATGACATGGAAAAGTCAGATTGAGAGAAACCGAATGAAAGCCAGAGAAATAATGGCAATCATGAGGAAACTTGCTGGCACAAGCTGGGGAGCAGACGAAGGCATACTAAAGAAACTGTACACTGGAAGAGTGAGACCAGTTCTCGAGTATGGCATTGCGGCATGGACAACAGCAGCGAAGGCTAACTTAGAAAAAGTTAACAAACTTCAAAACCAAGCCATGAGAATTATAACAGGTGGCATGAAGTCAACGCCAATTGTAGAACTTGAAAAGATTACAAAACTGCAATCCATGACCGACAGAAGAGACTGCAGAGCCCAGCTGCAGTGAGAGAAACTCCGAAGACTGACCGACCATCCAATGCACCAGAGACTAAACAATATGGGAAATGGGAAACTAAGCGGAGAAACTTTGCAGAAATAGCTAAAGCAAAGATGCACGAAGATCCCATAAACGCACTAACAACACCAAAACCCATCACTACTGTACGAAAACCTACTTGGAGGCAGGATATATTTCCAGAGATGGTAGAAAACATACCAGGTATTGCAAACAAAAATTGCCAGACTGAAAAAGAAAGGAGAGATACTACCCTAAGCTTCATAACGAAAAGCTACCCAAGCATGGACTGGACCCATGCATACACCGACGGTTCTGTAACAAACACAACACAGAACGGAGGGGCAGGAGCATTCCTGAACCTACCAAATGGCAGAAAAATAACACTGTCATTCGCTACTGGTAAGTACACAAGCAATTTCAGAGCGGAGGCAGAGGCACTGAGGCCGGCAGTGGAAGAAATGGTGACACACAGTGAAAATGAGAGCCATATAGTCCTGCTGACAGATGCTCTCGCCGTAGTCACAGTGCTAAAAAGCCAGAAAAACACTGAGCTTAATGACTTCAGAGCAGCACTCTGCAAACTGTGCCAGCAGTCCGCACCAAAAAAGGGTAGTGGTACAGTGGGTCCCATCACACTGCAACATCCAAGGCAACGAGGAGGCAGACAGACTGGCAAAAGAAGGTGCAAGGCTACCACAAACAGATACTAGTATGACGTACGAAGAGTCAAAACGGCTTATCAAAGCCAGATACATGACCAAATGGGAAACCGAACATACTGGTTACACCAAAAACGATGCCTATTACCAGTTGAACCGAAGAGAGCAGGTCGTTGTCTTCAGACTTCGCACTGGCCACAATAGACTGAGGTACCACCTATTCAACAAATTGAAGATAGGCTGTACCGACGAATGCCCGTGCGGTACTGGTAAAATGACCGCTGAACATCTGCTGCAGAACTGCCCGACATACGAGGATCAGAGAGAGCAGATGTGGCCATTACCAGTGGAACTGCAAGACAAGCTCTATGGCAGTGTCGACAGCCTCAGGATGACCGCCGTTTTTTTCGAAAAAATAATGGTTACTGTCTGACTGCGTACGCAGAAGAAGAAGAAGAAGAAGCACTCGGACAGTGACGTCAATAGAAGTGGGTGGGTGGGGAGGAGGGGAGGCAGGATCGCGGATAGCACCGAGAGACACAATCACAGGGGATGACACCAAACTGCATAATATTACTTTCTATATCACTGTTTGAAATTGTTGTGCAGTGTTTCATCCCAGTAGCAGAAATGTATAATTTTTTAAATAATATCCCAGCTTTTATATCCACAGAAACGTTTTTTGGGATCCCAGCTAACTTGTACTGTGTCAATATACCTATAGAGTGAGGATAATATGCTTGTCTGGGTCAGGCAAAATATACTGATCGGACATGTTTATCTGGGTCAGGCAAAATATACTGATCGGACATGTTTGTCTGGGTCAAGCAAAATATACTGATCGGACATGTTTATCTGGGTCAGGCAAAATATACTGATCGGGCATGTTTATCTGGGTCAGGCAAAATATACTAATCGCACATGTTTGTCTGGGTCAAGTAAAATATACTGATCGGACATGTTTGTCTGGGTTAGACAAAATATTCTGATCGGACATGTTTGTCTGGGTCAGGCAAAATATACTGATCGGACATGTTTGTCTGGGTCAGGCATAATATACTGATCAGAAATGTTAGCGTCAGATAAAACCTACTGATGAGACATGTCAGACACTAAAATAATGCCGAGAACCCCACCTCGACTTCCCTGTACTTCTCCCTGAGAACGGGCCCATTTTCTTGGCAGACTTGCTAACGAGGTGGGAGATCGACGTGATCCATGTAGTAGTGTGTGATTTACAAATGAAGCAAAGCATAGCACAACCGCCTGGAGGACTTATGTCTATCTTCATCAGCATTATTGATTTTGAAAAAGCCAAAAAGTAGTCAGTATTTGTCCATTTGAAACTCACAGCTGAAAGGATACATAGAATCTCTCACAATCCTCTTACTAAGCCTACAATTATTTATCACGATCTGTATGTCTGTGGCTTCATGTGAGAGGATGTTTTCAAAGTTGAAACTTATAGAGAATTATTTCTTATCTACCATTGGACACTCAAGGTTTTCCGATTATGCGATATTCTTTTCTTTCTGTCTTTCTTTTCGCTTTTTGTCCTGCTTGTGCCTTTCAGCGTCAGTTTATGAAGATGTTTTTTAGCCGGGCCCTAGTAAGTGCATTGTACACAGGGAGCGTCATTGCTTCTATTATTTCTGCTATTCATTTTATATGTGGTCGGCCCTTGACTTTGTAGCCATTGAATCTGTATAACATTGCTTTCTGAGGAATACTGTCTGGTGTTTTCGTGTCATGTCTTCCAACCAATTTGTTTTGCTCTTTCTTGATGAGATCTAGCATTACGTGTCTCTTAATATCTTCGTTCCTGATTATATTCATTTTTTTTACCCCCAGCTTTCTGCGCAGCTATTTAATTTCTGCTGTTACGATGTTTCTTTTATGTTTTTTAATGTCCAATACTGGCACTTGTAGCACAATGTGGGTAGGATTATCATGTTGTACAGCGTTCTTTGTTGTATTGATTGTCACGTGTTTTACACAGTAATATCGGGGACATCTGGCCACTGATTTGACCTGCTTTATTATTTATGTTTTGGATTTCGGTGTCGCCTTTGCCGTCAGCTAAAATTATATTACCCAGCTAAGACTATGTTACCCATCTAAGATTATGTTACCCAGCTAAGAAATTCATTTAAGTGATCGTTGAGGATGTTTTCCTCTGTATGTTGACTTTACTTTTTTAAATATTACGTCTATATATGTGACGTCTATATATGTGATCAGAGAACCAAGATAGAGATTTTTGGAGTCTCTGATCACAGATGGGCCGGTCAAGGGCACTGTATCAGCTCCTCATGATAAACATTCATATGATGGACAAGGGCGTAAAAAGCGGGGTCGGCTTTATTCTGTCAAAAAAGACGGCACCTGCACTACTCGGTTACAATCCAGTCAACGACCGAATAATTGTAATCAGACTAAAGAAAAAGACTGGAAATTTAATAATAATTCAAGCGTATGCACCAACATCAGCAGCAGAAGATTGCGAAATGGATGATTTCTATAATACCTTGCAAGAAACGACGGAAAAAGTTGAAAAAAGAGATGTCTTGATCATCATTGGCGATTTCAATGCGAAAGTCGGAGAGGATAGAGTCGAAAAGGAGAGAAGTGTTCGAGGACCTTTCGGTTTGGGACACAGAAATGAGCGAGGGGAAAAACTGGTTGAATTCTGCACGGAAAACAACCTCTCCATTGTCAACGCCTTCTTCAAACAACATTCACGTAGACTATACACGTGGACCTCCCCTGATGGCAACAGCAGAAACCAAATAGATTACATTCTAGTGCAACAAAGATGAAGATCAAATGTGCTGGCAACAAAAACGCTGCCAGGAGCAGACTGCGATACGGACCATGAATTACTGTTTGCAGTTTTTCAAACAAGACTACCTAGGATCAACAAAGGTTGCCAGCCAATACACTTCGATGTATCAGCAATACCTACTGAATACAACAGCAAAGTAGAAAACACATTTGAGGCGTTGCTTGCGGTACAGGAAGAGATGACATCTGAGGAGTTGACATCGTACGCAAGGGATATTTTGATCTCGACAGCGAAAGAAATGATTCCCAAGACACAGATCTATATAACAGAGGAAACACAGAAACTCATTGCAGAAAGGCAACAATTCAAACAAATGGGAAGTAAGGGTACCAACACAGCATATAAAAACTGCGCAAGAAAAGTTAGAAGAGAAATAAGAAAAGATAAAAGAAGACACATAGTAGAAACGTGTAAGGATATAGAAAACTTACATCAACAAGGCAGAAAGAGAGAGACGCATTTAAAGCAATAAGAACACTGACAACGGAGTTCCGTCCGGTTCCACGTGTCATAAATGACAAAGAGGATAACACATTAACAGAAACCAATAACATACTGAATAGATGGAGAGAGTACTGCAAAACCATGTATGGAGAAAGCACAAAGCGCTCAGAAAACAAATGCAGACATTCGGCAAGAGTTGAGCATAGAAGAGAACTGGTTTATCAATTCCATTTTGGCTAGAAAATGCAAGTACTTTGGTCACATCAAGAGACACAATGGTCTTGAGAGAACGGTGATGGCACCAAGAAGACGATGGCACCAAGATATCCAGGAATGCCTGAGTATGACTGTGGCGGAGGCTGGTGTTTTGGCAAGAGAACGAGTTTCTTTCAGACAGACTGTAGGGAGCGACGTTCTACAAAGGAAATTCTACATGATGATGATGATGATGTGATAAACAGTAAAGGTGATAGTACACAACCATGCCGTACACCGGATCTAATATGAACATTTTTGGGAATATCCTACGTTCGTTCTTACTCTTCATTGACTATTTACATAAAGACTTTTAAAAAGATTGGCCAAATGTTTATTTACTCCATGACGTTCTAATGGTGTCCCTGTTGTTATCTATTCACTCGATCGAATGCCGTCTCTTGGTCCACGAAAACAAAGTGTGGTGTCTGATCATATTTGATTGTTTTTTCCGCTAGTTGCATGAGTGCAAAATTGCATCTGTACAGTTACTGTTTTTCCTAAATCTCATCTGTGCTTCGCTAAGCTGTGGTTCTATGATTGGGCGTAGTCTTTTTTACAGTATTTTACATAATATCTGTCCAGTATGGCTTAGTAAGGATATTCCTCTATATTCTACAGTCGTTTTTACTGCCATTTTTTGTCAATATGCGGAGCATTGTTGCACTTCTCCAGTCTTTTACTGTTTCTTGTTTAATCCACACTAGGCTTTACAATTTGTGTAGCTAGGTTATCCATACATCTTTGATTGCCTTGATTAGTTAGGCCGGGGTGTTATACAGCCCTGTGACGTTTGATGGTTCGGCTTGTATAGCGTATTGTATTTCTGACTTAGTTAACCTGGTTCTAGCTCTGTAATGATCTCTATGGTGATTTCGTGTGCTCCTTTATTCCTCCAGTATTTAGTAGCTCTTTAAAATACTGTTGTCATATTTCCATGATCTTTCTTTTTTTTGTGTATATCATTTCCCTTTTCATCACTTATGATTTATGTCTCATTATTTTAATTTTTTTTGTAGATGTTTATTAATGCGATACTATAAACTGAAAGTGATTTCGTCGTAAGGCGTTGATTTTGATGAAGTGATTTTAAAATTTTCAGATTTGAAGGACATAAAAAGAAAGGTCTGATTTAGTCGAGAGTTAATGTCAGTTGTATATTATTTGAGCAGTTATTGATTGTGCAAACCAAATTCAGAAACTTATTTCATGTAACTAAGGTTTAATGATTAATGTTAAAAATCAAACCAAAAAAAACTACATAATTTTGATGTAGGTTTTATACGCTTTTACATCTGTTGTGGAGCCGCGTAGCGCAGTGGTTAGCGCCCTGGCTTCGCATCTGAGTGGTCTTGAGTTCATTCCCCAGTTGAGGAGCTAATGTTTTTTAGACCGCAATGGCTCCCGATCGACCCAGCCTTAAATGGGTACCGGTTCAGTCCGGGAAGTAAAAGCGGCGAGGGAGAGGAGATAGCTACCGCCCTCATATAGCCGAGCCTTTGAAATATGAGATCGCTAACACGTCATACCCCTACGGCAGTAATGCTATGGGTTACTTTACTTACACCTGTTGTTTTCTTCGCAAGTCCTTTGTAAATTGATTCCTAAATTTACAAACATTACAATGATTCTGTATGGTCTGGTACAGGAGGACTCGGGGGAGGTCATTGGCGAAAGTGGAGAGGGGATGACACCAACTCTAATGACGCCACTGACTCCGGACATACGTATAGGTGCCCAGTCTCTGTAATTGATGAAGGGTTTGGATAATGATGGTTCCTGTAGCTGGTTTGCTTCGTCCTCTCTTGCACTCCAATCTGCTCGAACCTTGATTTCAAAGATCTGTAGTGTGGGAGTTTCTGAATCACATATTGCCGTGTCATTATCTAACAGGCTGTCATTGATAGACTTCAGAATGCCCCGCCTATCCATATCTAAGTTATCGATAACTGGTGCTTGTGAAGCTAGGATATCTGCTCATTCGTTGCTCTGAACCCCAGCATGTCCCGGGCAGTTGATCCCCAACCCGTCAGTGCTTTCCGAAAAAAGCATTGTGAGCCTGATACGATGACTGTCCCTATTAAAAAGCCATCTCAGATCTGCAGTAACTGGTTCCATTTCCATTATCTTACTGGAAGTTCATGTTCGGTATGCCCTGCTATGCCCAGTGATGGCCTGATCGCTCACGTTAGCTCTTTCGTTGCTCTGAACCCCAGCATGTCCCGGGCAGTTGATCCCCAACCCGTCAGTGCTTTCCGAAAAAAGCATTGTGAGCCTGATACGATGACTGTCCCTATTAAAAAGCCATCTCAGATCTGCAGTAACTGGTTCCATCTCCATTATCTTACTGGAAGTTCATGTTCGGTATGCCCTGCTATGCCCAGTGACGGCCTGATCGCTCACGCTAGCAGAAAATTCTCAACCAGATATCACCCAGCGTGGCGCTAATTCATCGGTGTATATGATGGTGTTTCTTTACTGAATGTTTGGGACGATGAGGCTAACGCCTGGTCAGGCAAAACACACTGATTAGACAATGTTAGCCAGAGTCAGGAGAAATATACTGGGCAAGACCCTCGCCTGACTCCCTATTTGGTCGTCCTAGAAAGGGGATGTTGTCGAGGACAGCAGTTTGGCTAACAAGGTGAGGTTCGACGTGATCCCCGTAGTAGTGAGGGACACGCAGATGTAGCCAAGCATTGCACAACCGCCTGGAGGACCCCGATCCACTTCATCAGCTCGCTCGGAATGTCAGGAAAGCTACTGAAATCTGCAACAAGTTGTCCTTTTCAGGGCGCACAAAAGGGTTACCAACCCACTATGGGCATTAGAAACCAACCAATCATACTAAACGTTTTCATTTGTCAGTTTATTAAACACCCTCTGTCTTCTATGTCTATGGTTATGTTAACTCTGGTAACGTGTCATAATATACTACCAATAATGATATTACCAATATTACCCATACTTCTCTCTTATGTATCGTTTCAACTGTGGCCACCTGTCCATTTGTTCACTCTGCCTATCTTGCTTATGATGCAGGACGAAAAGAATTTGTTGTTTCAAGTTTGCGGCTGACAGTCTTTAGTTCTTCAAGGCCTCGCTTGCACCTCTTTATGGTCTAGTCGACGTCTTACCTACATGTTAATACCTATAATGCCGTAATTAATATTAGTACAATTAGTTCTACGGTTAAACATGTGTCATATGTTCATGGTCAAGTGCACACGGCTGAACTTCACGAGAATTACGCCCTTCGCTCTAGCTGCAGATAACGTCGGTTTTGGTGGGACTGTAAAATTGGAGAGATGTCCAATACATCACTCACACGCTGAGTGATGTCCCTACGACCTTATGCGGTTATGGGAAAGGCAAGACACACAACAATATATGTTAACCCCACTTCGCTGACTTGCAGGATACCTGTTTACGGGAAAAGGCTTCGGGAGTAAACCCTGAGGAAAAATCTGGATCCTGTGCTATCGTCAGTTGTCTCGATACTGTCTTGCCAATGGTCAAAGGTAGCTCAGGACGAGAGAATGAGGTTGACAGAAGACGCAGTTACTTCCATACGTTAATCCAAATCACCGCGCGTCACTCATTTCAGCGGACATAGAAAAAGAAAAGACTGTCAACACGGCTGAACAAAGAGAGTGGTCTCCATCACTCGTGATGGACGAACATCATGTGTAATATTAATATGGTGTCTTTAATTGGATTTATTTTGTATAATTTATTTGTAATTTTAAAAATTAAAGAGATATAATTTTAAACAGTTATTTCTCTGAAATGTATTTGTCAATTTACTTGAAAATGAATCCAAATGTAAATTTATTCAGAAAATGCTTATTCCCCAAATACATGACACTGCGAATAATTTTTTTAATTAAGTAATTATCACATTCCATCACGCGCTGGAACATTTTGTTCTACGAGACTGATCACACCACACATGAATCTAACAAGAGCCACAACGACATGTGCGTTTTCCAAGGCGTAGTCCCCTCCAGTCCTGTCATTTCCATAATTCATGTGATTAACATAAAACCTCCCACAATCCTTCAGTTTCTTAAAATCACGTGGTCGAAAAATACAACACTCCAACATCGTTCTTTCTCCCGGAAAATATGAACCCGCTCTCCTCCATCCCCGCCCTCCACCCTACCCTTTGCGTTTAGAATCTTACATCTGTGATCTATTGTGAGCCACTCCTAAAATAATGTCTTTGAGATTTAAATGTTAATGTCAGCGATTTATACAGTCCTGGTTTCATTAAAGTCATTGAACTCTCAATGTTTTCTACAATTTCAATTCCTGTTAAACATGATTCTAGATAGAATCGTTGCAAAACTAAATTATAAAAAAATTAATTTGGTTTCGTTTAGAAAAAAAATGTATATTGTATAAAGTTTTTGTATATTATAAAAAAATGTAATTACAGTTTTAAAAATATATACTTTATTTTAAACAAAACATTGTAGGGGCCACTGAAGCAATTTTCTTTAAACGAATCTTGATGTTTATGTGTGCAGGTGTCGAGAGCATAAGCGGCAGTAGAGAGAAGCACTTTAATAAAGGTGGTCCAACTTGGTTCTTCGTCAGTCATAGCATTATCCATTGTCTTCAGCTGATCTACCAGAGTCTGGTTCTCGTGCGCAGTTATCTCTCAGCCCGGAGGTGTTCAGACGCTTTGAGGTTTTACTGTTTTGTGGTCGCCTAGGAGTTTGGATACCAAAGTTCAATTTAGAAATCACCAGTCTGTGGTCTCTCCATTATTCTGCTGCACACATAGCCTTTGTCACATGTTCATTTTGGCGATCCCGTCTGCGAACAATGACATAATTAATCAGGTGACAGTGCCCTGACCGTGGATGCATCCAAGTGGGTCTTTATTGCGGTAATTGAGACGAAACACTACATTGATAATCAGAAGTTCGTTTCCCACGCATATCTTCTAGAGTAGGTGTCCATTACTATTGCAGTTATCAATACCATTCATGTCAATCACTTCGTTACATGAAACAAAGTCAGCACCCATTCGAAGTCACTAAGAATGATCAGCTGATTTTCTTTAGTTCAAATCATGATATAACTTTTCTTTGGTGATTCCGAGTTGCTGATAGTTGGTGCATATACACTGATGATGGAGACTTGTTTTGTTTTTGGTCAAGACGATCCTCATCACTGTGAAAAGGTCATTAATCCCTATTGAGGAGCCCATTAACTAAGTTCGATCTGATGGTGAAACCAACACTCAATTAACGCCGGTCTTCGACTCCACTTTCTTGCATAAAACGGTATAGCCGGCTTCAATTTCTGTAATTTGGCATTCTTGTACTTAGCGAGTCTCACTTAGAGCTGCTATGTCAATTCTGTATCTGACAAGCTCTTTGGTAATCATAGCTGATCTACTCTCAGGTCTGTTAGTTTTTCCACTATTCATATGGATGCGAATATTCAATGCACCAAATATCAAGGGCACTATTCTTGTTCTTCTCATCTGACGATTGCGTTAGTGAAAGTTCGTGACAAAGAGACTTGCGCGTGAAATTGATTATAGTACTGGAGTGTTGCGCACGCCAGCCTCACTCTCTCGCCCTCAGCTACCCTTAATCAGTAGCAAACATGTCAAGACCACTGATTGCAGAAAAGGATGCAGACACAGAATCATTGAGGTCAAAAGCTTTGACTCAACAACATACGAGGTATATTAAAAAAGTATCCGACCTTTGAGCTGGAAAAATACAATTACTTATCTGGGCATTTGAAACCATAATACTTCTTTTTCTTCTTCGTTCATCCTCAAATCAAGGTTCCGGTTTCTCTTACAAAGGACACCGTTGTTTCTAAGGCTTTTCATCTCCATACAGCTTTTGTCTCATATCTGTCTCACGAGGCCAATATTGTTTTTTCTTTTTCTGCGTGAGCGTGCAGCTTTTCAGGATGTGTTCCACAGTCATGATATGCTCCCCACATGGGCACCTGTCATCTGTCCCAATCATCATTGTGTTATAAAGATTACCCTTGAGTCTGTTATGCCCAGTTATCAGTCTGAAGATGAAGACTTGCTCTTCTCTAGTTAAGCTAAAGTAGCTGTCTTCTTTTCGGAAGTCGAGATGTTGATCAGGTTATTTTACCCTGAAGTTGGCTGTAATTGTGGTCTTGTCCTCATTATATGTGATACCCAGGTCGGTTGGTGGGGATGCTCCTCCACTCTTTGCTAGTTTGTCTGTAGCTTCATTGCCTTCAATATTGCAGTGGGATGGGATCTACTGTATGAGAGCTGTGTCATGGAGAACATACATTGCTCGAGATCTTAATCTTTGTGTTGTTTTAGCGCTGCTAATACTGAGGCGGCATTAGTCAGGAATACTATGTTTTCTTGGTGGATACCTTTATCTTAGATTACAAGCTCAGCTGCGGCCTTCAGTGCCTCTGCTTCTGCACGAAAATTATTAGAATATGTTCCCGTTGTTAATACTCGAGTTATTTGTTCTCCATTCCTTGGTTTGTAATAAACCCCTCCACCTCCATTGGATGTGGCTTTGTTAGATGAGCCATCTGTATATACGTGTGTCCATGTTTCTGGTAAGTATTCTCTCCTAAGATATTCATCTGTGATAAATTTCCTTTCTGAATCTGTCGGAGTTCCCTTTTTCTCTATTCTCTCTATGGTTTCTACCTTTCTCAGGGGACTTGGCATTTTTCCATGGTGGGATGTGGGATGTTTGTTTTATATCTCTAACCACTGCCTGGCTTTGGATTTGGTCTGCTCTTGCAAGTTCTTTTGTTTTTGATATGAAGTCGTTTCTCTTTAATCTCCCTCTTCCCATGCAATTTATCCTGTCATATTTTGGGTGATCAGGCATTCGTTTGAACTTCTCCCCCTGCTGGAGTGTTTTTTGGTCTCTGCGCGTCTACATACTTTCGATTCGTGTGATGTTCTCCATTGCATTTATTGGTGTTGTTCTCATAGCTCCAGTGATGATACGTATACCTTGGTTTTGGGTTGTGTTTATTTTGTGAAAGTTATTCTTTGTTGATATGGACCATGCTGCTATCCCGTATTCTAGCACTGGTCTCACATAACCTGTGTACAGTTTCTTTAGGGTGCCCGTGTCCGTTCCCCCACGTTGAGCCTAATATCTTCCTCATTATCGCCATTCTGTTCTTAGCTTTGTTGGTGGCTTTTTTTATTTTATCTGGAAACCATAATACCCTTCCATTTACTTTCCGTGAGACTCCACACACTTCTCCGAGTGGTCCCTTCACTGTTGGAAGCATTTCAGAAAGGCATTTTGGGAATGGAGTACAGCTAGGTCGTTGCATTCCGCATAATGTCCTATCGTGACTCAAATCGGGTCCCTTTCAGCGGAATTCTGGACTTGGGGAGCAGCCAAAATCGTAAGGTGCCACGTCGGGTGCCACGTCGGGAGAATAGGGAGCCTGGCGAACAAGAGAAATGTTGTGTTCGGCCAAGAAAGTCTGAACCAGATGTGAAGAATGGGCGGGCGGTCTTGGATTGAATGATCTTGAACCGTATCGGCCAGAGAAGTCGATGGGGAAAAAATCCAAGAACAAGCTGGGTTCAGACCTGGAAAATCATGCTGCGGTCAAATACTGAGCCTTATCGAACAAAGATTGATACGAGGGAAAACAAATCACTGAAGGGGCTTTTGTTGACCTAAACACCGCGAACAAGATATACAGATTTACAAGTAACTGGCGTCTAGCCAGACTAAAATGTCGTTTACAGAATTGGCGCTTCGTCGTTGGCCTTGAAAACAACAACAAAAACAAAATCCGATGGGGACGAATAGAAATGTTCTTGCACAAGGTAGTGTACTGGCACCACTAATGTTCAGTAATAACACCAACGACCGACGAATGCAGAGGCGAGGCGGTTCATATATACCGACAGCACGCAGCCGCCACAAAATGAACACGCTTTGAAGCTGTTGCATACAAGTTGACCAACTCTCTCGAAGAACTAGGGAGGTATTACCATTGATGAAAACAACCTTACAGCAAACCCAAATAAATCCCAAGTAAATGTCTTCTATCTGAGATGCAGAGAGGCCAGAAAAAAAATTAAGATAATATGGTTAAAAAAAGGAGCTTTGACACTGCACAGCCCCCCCCCCCCTCCCCCAATACATGGGTGCCAAACTAGGTGGCCCACTGTCCTTCAAGGCACATCACTAAGAAGCGGAGATGTGACTGCCAGAAACATAATCATCCTAAGATTTAGCGGTGCAATATGGGAAGCACATCCTTCTATCCTCCAAACATCGGAACTTATGTTTTACCGAAGTGGAATAGTCGGCACCAGTATGCAAAAAGTCGACACACCCCAATACTGCCATTAGTGAGACAGCGCGGATCGTGACTGGGTGCTTCAAGCAGACCTCGAGTATAAAAATATAACTAATACTTGGTATTGAGAACGTGCATCAGTTGTTCCACGTGGCGGATAGGAGACTCCTCGCATTGCCAATTCTGGTTTTGAAAAAGGTCCGCAAACTTCGCAGCATCTAGCATTGTGGGCACCTCGGGGTGTCGTTTGTTCAGATTCATCGTGGCACTAATCGGTCTGTGGTCGCTATCTATATCAAGTCGATGCAGTGCCACGTTGGTAACAAACGTCACGTCTCTACTGAGCAAGTAGTCGATTTCAGCCTTGATCTCTTAGTTTGGTGAGTGCCATGTCCATAGCTTCAAGGCGGGTATTTTTGAAGTTCACAAAGTCGTTACCTGCGGATTAGAAAGGCAACTCGAAGAGAATCAACCCTGAGAACAGGCAGGTCTCAGGTAGGGCTACTCAATCAATGACCACCTTTACTCAATCAACCCAGTCGCCACAGATAGTGCAGGTAGGCTAGTGGGCCCCTATGCAATGTGTTTGTAGACTATGTGAAAGTCTTTGGTAGCGTGTAAATAAAAGTAGTGGTAAATGATACGACCAGTATATAGAGAAAGACGAGGACTGCTCAAATGAGATCAGTCTTTTCCACAACCTCTCTCCATACCTATACACCGCCAAGGACGACATTACCATCTACCCTAAACTGTTCCAAGCTGTCCTTGAAGAAATTTTTAATTCCATAAACTGACAGGGTCGAGGTGCCAACATAGATGGCGTATGCTCTCACTGACGTCATTGTGACCTTCAGGACCAGCATTGCAAAAGCCTAATTAAGTCTAAACGAATTGAATGAAGCAGGCAAGGAGGTTGACTTGAACATAAATAGAAAGAAGACAATTCTACTAAACACTTTGTACCCTACGGGGCAACTGTGATTGGACAATGAGTTTATCAAAAATGTCACACCATTGATAAGCAGATCTCACGTAGCAGGAGAGCGGCGGAATGGCTCAGTTTCAACCGCATTAAACCGATACTCTAGCAGATAACGGACGTTAAGACCAGGGCCCACACCTTCAGTAGCATGGTTATCCCAGCAATGGTGTTTGTGATGAGGTTTGGAGTCTACGTAAATCAGAAGCTCCGTATTACCAAGAGAGCAATAGAACGAAGCAATCTAAAATTTCTCCCTAAGAGACCACATTCAAAATATCGACATCCACAACGAAGCAGAGTTCCAAGACTCTGTGTCATGTCGAAAGTATGGGTCGGTCATGTGATCCATATGACTGACGATAGATGGGCGAGGTAAGTATGGGTCGGTCATATGGTCCATATGACTGACGATAGATAGGCGAGGTAAGTATGGGTCGGTCATGTGATCCATATGCCTGATGATAGATAGACGAGGTAAGTATGGGTCGGTCATATGGTCCCTATGACTGACGATAGATAGGCGAGGTAAGTATGGGTCGGTCATGTGATCCATATGCCTGATGATAGATGGACGAGGTAAGTATGGGTCGGTCATGTGGTCCATATGACTGACGATAGATGGGCGAGGAAAGTATGGGTCGGTCATGTGGTCCATATGACTGACGATAGATGGGCGAGGAAAGTGTTTTTCTGGTGATCATTAAACTACAACCACCCGCGTTGCGTCCGCCGAAGACTGAAGAGTTTATCTGCACCAAGTATTTGGACCATCATGATACTGCAGAGCGAAGGACAGGACATGGATTCAAGCAGCTTTTGGCTACATGGCATCATACATCCTTGCCTGATTAAATTCCAGAATTGAAGTATTCAAGTAACTATATCTTCTTTACTTAGCTGATCCCAGTAAATGTAAGCGTATACAATGTCAATATAATACTGATAAGGGGAAGAAACTGGGAAAATAATGTTAGAATTTTACACTAGCCATTTTGAAACACTTCTTGTGTGATTTGGAAAGATCAACAAAATGCGACTAGCGGAGAGGGATGGCACGGGAAAACTAAACAGGTGGGTGCACAGTCAATGACTCACAGCAATGATCAATATATATATATATATATATATATATATATATATATATATATATATATATATATATATATATATACATCATCATCACCATCATCATGCTGCGTGTCCTTTGCAGATCGACGCACTCATGACAGCCGACATGTAAGACACTCGGCTCGATCCCTAGCCAGTTCTCTCGACTTTGCCACTGTTAGCCTCAGATCCTTTGTAATGTTTCTTGTCCATCTTCTCCTCGGTTTGTCTCTGCATCTTTTGCCAACTACCATAACCTCCAGTATCGTTTTTTCTAGGACGTGACCAAAGTATGTCAATAGCCTATACGTAATGTTGTTGACTTGCCAGTTTTGTTATAAATTCAGCTCCTATAGAATTTGTTTTTGTTTTGTTTTTATGCTATCCATGGTATTTTGCGTACCCTCCTTTTGGCTCATCGAGATAACACCGAACGACGCTAAGCAATATTAGTGCGATCTTTTCTCTCCTCGCTTTTTCGATCTGTAAGGCACTCATAGAATTATCTTGTCATCTTCGTTGCTGATGTCGTTGCTTGGGACGTGTGTATGTATGTATCTTGGCGTGCGTGTATGTGTGTGTCAGTGTTGTGTGTGTATATAGTTATATATATATATATATATATATATATATATATATATATATATATATATATATATATATATATATATAACTGTTAATACCACCAACTCTCCATTCGAGATCAAGTGTGATCATTATACTGATACGCATAAAACACAACATACTGAGATCCTACCACACAGTCCATGACAGCAGAACATATTTTGCAGTCTTGCCTTTCGTTTACCAATAAAGAAGTAGCATTTGGCAGCAACCAGTGTCCTTCCATGAGAAGCTGTAACCAAGTGCACGGAGCCTAAACCGACTGCTGTCCTCGTTAGAGTCATTGAAGTCGAGATCTGGAGACGAACGAGGAAGAAGAAGAAGATATACAAATTTGGTACAAGTGAAACACCCAGATATAAATCACAAATTGATTACATATTAATAAGACAAAGATAATAATGAAATATAGCGTACCCCAGAATAATCCAAACATCTATATAGATACTGAGCAGAGATCAGTAGTAATGACGCAAACGTCGCAGGGTAAAAGTGAGAAAACAATAAATTTATCGTCACAAATCTTAACAAATGAGAAAAAGTAGAAAAAATATGTTACGAGATGACAAACACTTTTGAGAAATTCAATAGAAAAAGAAAGACATACGCCATGAACAGACCGCGGAAGATTTAGACTAACGTCTGGTCAGGCAAAACATGATGATGTTAGACAGGAACATATATTGACCAATACCTTACTTCACACAATTCTCCATTGAAACAAGCTGTGTCGTGGCAGTCAAGCTAACGAGGTCGGGGATCAACATGATTCTCGAAGAGGTGAGTGATACGCAGATAATGCCAATTATAGCCTGGAGGACCTCGGTCCACTTTCATCAGCATCATCAGGGTGTGAGGAAAGCTACTGCAAACCGCCCCTGACGCACTTTTCAGGGCGCACAAAAGAGTCAACATAGGCTACTCATTGTGGGCATTCAACAACAACAACATGAACAGACCATCTTTAAAAGAACCATGGCCGATAAACTCTTAAGAAATGTATGTAAAAAATCTCAACCTAAGACAAGTTAAAGAAAACAGTTTTGTGCAATGCTGAAAATAGAGAATCTATATAAACCAAAGAGCAACTCTACAAGACTTAGTTAACGTCAAAGACGCTAGAAGAGTACTTATCAAGTAGCAAGATAAAATGCCAAACGATTCATCAATATTGATCAAAAATATTTATGGAAAACGTATGAAGAGCAAATAACATCAATATGCAACACTCGTCCAATAGATTTAAAAAATAAAAGTTTCAAAGCAATGAGGTTTAAAAGAGGGTTTCAGTCCTATCTCAGTCGATAATTAAACAAATCAATTCTCCACATTTAAAAGGGATGCAGTACAAACATCATTTGAAAGAGTACTTCAGAGATTTTAACCCGATTGGCACCTAGGAAAATCAATACTTATCCCAAGATACAAGGACAACCTTCTTCTTCTTCTTCTTCTTTTTCTTCTTCTTCTTCTTCTTCTTCTTCTGCTTCTTCTTCTTCTTCTTCTTCTCATTTTCTTCTTGTTGTTCTGCTTCTTCTACTTCCTCTTCTTCGTCTCATTTTCCTGTTCTTCTTGATCTTGTTCTTCTTTTTCTTCTTTTTCTTCTTCTTCTTCTTCTTCTTCTTCTTCTTCTTCTTCTTCTTCTCCGGCGCTTTTCTTGAACAGAACGTTGTGATGTGTTGCATTTTATAGCGATAGCTGGGTCATTCGGCCCGACACATCCCGTTTCAGCTGGTATTTTTGGTTGTCTTCCCACTGTGATCACTATTCTGTTAGCCAGACTACACCAGTGCAGCTGGGCCCCGCTTGGAGGCGTATTATGGCCTTAGCTCTGGTTAACTAACCCTGGTGAAAGAAGTCAGTTTTGAGTCATTGCTTGCTGTCAGCTTAATCACTGTACTGCATCTTCCCAATGACAATCTTAGATCTGATATTTTGATTCAAGACATCGGAGGAGCTATAAAGAACATCACTAGACACCAGCCAACAGAGGGAACGGCGTGGGCTAGTGGTTGTGACACGGCTCACATCCAAAGGTGCTAGGTTCGATCCCCATCACAGCACCAGCCGTTACCCCAGGAAAGCAAACCCTTAGAAAATGCAGGAGGAAGCAGACACTTAATTAATGCTGAAGTCGGATGCATTGGGCGACAGGCGCAAAATAAAAACCACAGTGCAACGCATACCCGTCTTGGGGAATAGATAAAAAAGGCGAATGCAAAAAATTAAAACAAAAATTAAAACAAATAAAATAAAATGAGCCAACACTTACGTGTAGCATAAAACTGAAGTAATTCAAACTTGTGGATATACAGATCTGAAATAACCAAAGATAATGTTTACAGGAGCTTGAAAATTTAAAAAAAACAACAAACTACAATTATACGTAGCTGGAAGAAAAATCGTAGTAAAATAAATTATTACACAAAGAGTCATTTCGCTACTAATTTACAACACAACTACATTACTCTCGGCATCAATCCGGCACGTTTGCTGTGATGTACTAGAGTGAACCTAGATCTTATGCCAAACCATCCGATCACCGCAAAGGTGTGTAGCCCTGTAGACATGCATAACCACAAGGCCATTAAAACGTTGTATTCTTCTTCTTCTTCTTCGTACGCAGTCAGACAGTAACCATTATTTTTTCGAAAAAAGCGGCGGTCATCCTGAGGCTGTCGACACTGCCATAGAGCTTGTCTTGTGGTTCCACTGGTGATGGCCACATCTGCTCTCTCTGATCCTCGTATGTCGGGCAGTTCTGCAGCAGATGTTCAGCGGTCATTTTCCCGGTACCACACGGGCATTCGTCGGTTCCACCTATCTTCAATTTGTTGAATAGGTGGTACCTCAGTCTATTGTGGCCAGTGCAAAGTCTGAAGACAACGACCTGCTCTCTTCTGTTCAGCTGGTAATAGGCATCGTTTTTGGTGTAACCAGTATGTTCGGTTTCCCATTTGGTCATGTATCTGGCTTTAATAAGCCGTTTTGATTCTTCGTACGTCATACTAGTATCTAAAACGTTGTATTCGTTAATGATGGCTAAAATGACCATGGAATTATAGGTGTCTGCTCTTTCTGTGGTGTCTCTCATCTGTTGGGAGTATCGGCTTTACGCACTTGAAGCTATTCCAAGCCGTTGTTCTCCGCATAGAGATTTCGTGTTCATTTGTAGGTGGCATTTATGTCTCGGTCCAGGTAAGCGTTGGACCCGATATCCTGCATGATTTAATCTCCTAGCTCGATTTCCTGCTGTATGCAATATGGATTTCTCAGGCATTGGGTTTTCTTTTTTATTATTCTTGAGATCAGTGGCTCTGCTGATCTGATTTAGGTTGTTCAAAGAATGTTAGGTCTCGTCAATAGTATCATCATCATCATCTGGTTGAACAGTTCTGAGACTGGTTGTTAGGTCTGAGCACGTGTCTCAATTTGACACTATCCTTCACAGCTCTCTTTGTTTCAGCAGAGGTTCGTACTTGAATGTATCTGCATGCCTGAGATGTAAAGGTGAGTTTTGGTGGCGTCTTTCCTCTTTTTCAATGACTCTTGCCCTCTAGTATCTACCGTAGACGACTTTAATGTCTTATATTGGGACTCAGCCTACTCAATCTTTGTTTACGTTTTGTTTTTCAATATGTGTCTGTGAATTCTCATTGAATCTTCTTTCTGTCCAACACAATTTTTCCATACTACTGAAACACCCCATTTCAAAAATGTTTCCAAGCTCTTTTCATCCATGCAGTGCAGTTGACCATATGTGTGTGACGATTATATTTTTCTTCAGTTCTATCCTAATATTCTTTAACCAACAATGGTATATGACCACAAAATCATACAAGATAAATGAATGCACAAATTCTTGAACAAAGAAACAGACAAATTGGTTGACTCCGGCGGAACAAAGATGAATTTGATTATGTAAGGGAACTTGATATATTGATACATTATTTACAACCATTTCAACATATCACGCATATATCAGGTGATGGCTTTTGATAAAGAAGAAAGAAAAGAATAAAAACTGGGCAATATAAGAGGGATATGGAATAACTTAACGTTTTTATACTAGTTTAGAAGACTAATCAGAGTATGTAGACAACCTGTCACATTTGCATTCCCCTGCTTAAAACGTTATGCACATCCAATATATTCTTAAATGCATTAACTGTCTCTGTCTCTACCACCTCCTGTGGTAATGCATTCCAAGCCTTCACCACTCTCTGACTAAAAAATATTTCCAAATATCCAATCTGGACCTTTCTTTAGTTAATTTATAACTATGTTCTCTTGTTCGCGCTGATGGTTGTATTTTGAAAAAAAACTTGTTATAGTCTAATTCAACCTTTTCTGTGATTATCTTATTAACTTGTATTACGTCACTTCGAATTCTTATCTTTTCTAGACACTGTAGGCCTGTTTTTCTGAGCCATTCCTCGTAACTGTAATTCTGGGATCCTACTATCAGTTTTGTCATTCTTCTTTGTATCCTTTCCAGCATGTTTATATCTCCTCTACGGTAAGGACTCCACACATGTACACAGTACTCCAATCTAGGTCTAACTAATGCTTTATACAGTTTGACAATCACCTCCTTAATTCTGTGTTTAATTATTTCTTTGTATCCTTGTTAACATTGCATTTTCCTTATTCACTGCTACCTGGACTTGTTCATTCATTTTTCCTGTATGCTCTATTATAACACATAGATCCCTTTCCTTATCTATCTTTCTAATATTGTTCTTGCCGATTCTGTAATTATGTTCCATATTGGATCTACCCTGAAACTATCAACACACGAAATAACAATATGAAATCAATACTGCTAGCAGCCACCGAGACCATCCTAAGAGGGGCAAGGAAAAATACAAGCCATATTGGAATCATGAACTGCAGAAAGCTGAGGATGAAGTCTCAAATGCTAGGAACATGGCAGAGAGAGAGAGAGAGAGAGCAATCTATGGAAGCAAATATCGCCCTCAAGGCCATCACTGCGAAATACAAAAGAACACTGAACCAAATAACAAGAGACAGCTGGCGAAAAAAAACCAGAAAGCCTAAATCTAGATAAAGAATGGAACAAACTATGAAATTTAGTCAGAGCCATGAATGACGAAACACCATCAAATAAACAAATTACCATCAAGCAGGGTGACAACATGGTTACTGGAAAAAAGCAGCAAACGCCTTTATAGAACATTATGCCAGTGCAAACCACATTGATGTTCCTACAGACAGGCATACAGACATAAGTGAAGAACAAAAGAGCCACGACAACATCAAGATGGCACCAGAGGAGCACATGATGGCAAAATTAACAATGAATGAAATGCATGAGGCCATGAGAACTTTAAAGAAAAAGAAATCGCCTGAAAAAGATGGGGTAACAAATGAAATGCTGATGGGGTTGGGCCAAACAGAAAAGAGAAAGTTACTTTCAGTCCTGAACCAATGCTGGAAAAGGGGAATTGTACCGCAGGCATGGAAAGATGCTATACTTATACCAGTACCAAAGAAAGAATCAGATAGAACAGATCCAAATGGATACTGGCCCATCAGTCCACTGAGCTGTGTATGTAAACTGATGGAGCGTATGATAAACACCAGACTGATGTGGCACCTGGAAGCAAAACACATGTTAATTCCACAGCAAGCAGGATTTAGACAACACAGATCCACTGAGGACCGGATCACTCTCATAGCACAGGAAATAGAGGATGCTTACTAAGAGAAAAAGCATACAGTAGCGGTTTGGGTGGATCCAGAGAAGGCATTTGACAAGGTGTGGAAAGAGGGACTTAAAATCAAGCTACGAAGAAGTGAAGTATCTGGAAAAATGTACAGATCGATCAGCCACTACCTCGAAAACAAAACAGCCAGAGTTCAAGTACAAGGGCAGATGAGCAAAAAGGTGACACTGGAGCAAGGAGTACCCCAAGGCGGAGTACTGTCACCCACACTTTTTCTGGTGTATATAAATAACATCATAGAGAATATACCAAGAAGAGTCGACAGCTCCATGTTTACAGACGATCTTCCTATGTGGACCTCTGAAAAGAATCTCACCGTAGCAAACAATCGGATGCAGCAAGCCCTAACATCGTTGGAGGAGTGGGCGAAATCATGGCTGGTCAAAATAAATGAAGAAAATACAACATGTACGATATTCTCGCTTTCAAATAAACCACAGAACACCAAAATAAGTCTTAAAGGCAAATATCTGCGGCCAAACGACAACCCAAACTACTTGGGCGTCACATTTGATCGGCACATGACATGGAAAAGTCAGATCGAGAGAAACCGAATGAGAGCCAGACAAAGAATGGCAGTCATGAGGAAACTTGCTGGCACAAGCTGGGGAGCAGACGAAAGAATACTAAAGAAACTGTACACTGGAAGAGTGAGACCAGTTCTCGAGTATGGCATTGCGGCATAGGCAACAGCAGCAAAGGCGAACTTTGATAAAATTAGCAAACTTTAAAACCAAGCCATGAGAGTTATAACATGAGGCATGAAGTCAACGCCAATTATAGAACTTGAAAAGATTACAAATCTGCAATCCATGACCGACAGAAGAGACTGCAGAGCCCAGCAGCAAGCAGAGAAACTCAGAAGACTGACAGATCATCCAATGCATCAGAGACTAAATAGATGTGGAAAAGGGAAACTAAAGCGGAGAAACTTTGCAGAAATAGCCAAAGCAAAGATGAGCGAAGACCCTATGAACATCATAACAACACCAAAGCCCATCCCTACTGTACGCAAACCCACATGGAAGCAGCATATCATTCCGGAGGTGGTAGAAAATATATCAAGTATTGGAAACAAGAACAGCCAGACTGAAAAAGAAAGAAGAGACATAGCGGAAACATAGAGGTACATAGCGGAAAACTAACCAAGCATGGACTGGACCCATGCGTACACCGACGGTTCTGTAACAAGCACAACACAGAATGGTGGGGGATGGATATTCCTGAGCTTAACACATGGTAGAAAAATAACACTGTCAGTGGCAACTGGAAAATTTTCTAGCAATTTCAGAGCGGAGGCAGAGGCACTGATGGCTTCAGTAAAAGCAATGCTGACAGGCGAAAGCAATGAAAGCCATATAGTGCTCTTTACAGATGCCCTGGCCTTGGTTACAGCACTAAGAAGCCAGAAAAATACTGAACTTATTGATTTAAGAGCAGTACTCAGTCAACTATGCCAGCAGTCTGCATCAAAAAGAATAGTGGTACAGTGGGTTCGATCCCACTGTAACATCCAAGGCAACGAGGAGGCAGACAGACTGGCAAAAGAAGGTGCAAGACTACCACAACCAGATTCTAGTGTAACCTACGAAGAGTCCAAAAGGTTTATTAGGGCCAGATACATGGCCAAATGGGAAACAGAACATACTAGCTACACAAAAAATGATGCCTATTACCAGTTGAACAGAAGAGAGCAGGTCGTGGTCTTCAGACTCCACACAGGCCACAACAGACTGAGGTACCACCTATTCAATAAACTGAAGATAGGTGGCACTGTGATACAGGGAAAATGACCGCTGAAAATCTGCTGCAAAATTGCCCGACATACGAGGACCAGAGAAAGCACATGTGGCCATCACCAGTGGCAACACTAGACAAGCTCTATGGCGGTGTCGACAGCCTCAGGATGACAGCTGCTTTCTTCGAACAAATACAAGTTGACGTCTGACAGCGTACGAAGAGGAAGAAGAAGAAGAAGGATCTACCCATGTGAATGACTGTACATTTATCTTCATTTGCCATTTCACAGACCAGTCTGGAATTTTATCTAAATCCGACCTCAATATATACAACTCTGCTATAGATGAAACACTCCTACATTGATTTGTGTCATCTGCAAATTTTGCAATCATGGATCCTATATCAATGTCCAAATCGTTTATATATATCAAGATCAATATCGGTCCCAAAACCGAGCCCTGTGGCACTCCACTTTTTACTTCACACCACTCCGAGTTCTCCTTATTTATGCCCACTCTCTGCCTTCTTCCCGTTAACCGACTTTCAATCCATTCGGCAACCTTCACACCTATTTCCTGTGATTTTAACTTTTAAAAAATAATCTTCTATGAGGTACTGGATCAAAAGCCTTTCAAAATCTAGATAAATCACACCCACTGGTTCCCGCTTATCTATCATTTTAGTAACCTCCTCCATGAACTCCACAAGATTTGTTAAGCCAGATCTCCATCTAGTAGACCCATGCTGACTATTTCTGCTGGGATTAAAGCTGTTTAAATGCATTACAATGTTTTCTTAATTATTGACTCTAACAATTTACAGACTATGCTCGTTAAACTTACCGGTCTATAATTAGCTGGATCTGATTTCTTTCCCTTTTTGAACAAGGGAATAACTCCTGCATCTTTTGGAACAATCCCTTTTGCAAGTGATTGAGAACATTATATAGCCAATGGTTTTGCTAATTGATCTCTAATTTAAAATAGCATTTTTAGATGGATACCATCTTGACCTGGACATTTATCCACTTTCAACCCATCCAATTTTAGAAAAACCATTTACTCCGTAATTACAGAATGATTTTAATTCCACTATATCCATTTCACAAATGAAAATATCTAAAGACTCTGGGATCTTGAAGCAGTCTTCTTTTGTGTAGACTGTGCCAACGTATTGATTTAATAGATTAACTGTCTCCCTATTCTTTCTTCTTATTTTTCCTGTGCTTTCTACGAGGCCTATCTTGTCTTTCGTTCTTTGTTAATTTCTAACAAAAGAAAATAAGCTTTTACTATCAGTCTTGATCCCATTAGGATTTTTTTTTTCGAAGTCAATGTTTGCTGCTTTATGAGCTATGTTCTGCTTTTCCAAATATTTTAAATATGTTTCTTTTGATTTACCTGCCTTTATATATTTTTGTCCATGCTTTATTTTTAGTTTTTCTACATTTAACTACAAATCTAGTTATCCACTTTTTAATGTCTGGTGTTTACCTTCCTACATGGAACACACTCCCCTTTTAGTTGTTCTAAAACTGTTTTGAAATTATCCCACTCTTGTTCAACATTTGCACCTCTGACAATATCTTTCCAGGTTGTGTTGATGGCTGTCTCTTTCATCTTCTGTACCTCTGTCTTAGAGTAGTCGTATGCTCGCGAGTTTATATTTACATCTCTCCTCGCTATAAGATCCCAACGGATGAACTGATGGTTACTTGAGCCAAACAGTTCACCAACAATAACATTTTCAATCATATTGAATACATCATTTCAATACAAAGACAACTATTAGAAAATCTGAGAACATCGTATCACATGAATAAAAATGTAATTACAAAAACTTAAAGAATCCCAAATGACATTTAAACATGCACATGAGCACGACAGATGTGTGTTTTCACAAATTGCTGTTCAACGTTTACATGGAAAAAATAACAAATAATCCAGTCAAATAACATCAACAGAACGGGGATTTAACACACAATGCGACGAACCAAATTGGATACATGAATGCAGGCGACCAAAGCCTAATTTATGAAGACGACAATGTTGTTATTAAATGCCCACAATGAGTAAGTTTGACTTTTTGTGCGTCCTGAAAAGAGGATTGGTGACGGGTTGTAGTAGCTTTTCTAACATCTCGAAAGTGCTGATGAAGATGGACAGGGGTCCTCCAGGCAGTTGTTCTATGCTTGGCTTCCTATGCATGCGCTCACTACTACGTGCAACACGTCGATCCTTCATCACGTTAGCCAGGCTGCCAAAAAAATAACCGCCTGTTTCCAAGGAGAACTGCGTGGAAGCGAATTGCGGGTCTTGGTCAGTACATTTTGTCTGAACCTGACTAACATTGTCTAATCAGTTGGTATTGCCTGACCAGATGTTGATCTCCTCTTTTCGAAGATAGATTGCAAAAAGATGAGTGCATTAGGAACATCATTTGAAAGCTATATGATGAACATTGACACACAAAAGACAGAAATTATGAATATCAATTAACAGGACACCCGGTCCATAAATATAACATGCAAACAATGTGAAACGTAAATAGGTCCAAGAGTTCAATATGCTACTTAGGCATATGGATCTGCCAATTATGAAGTAAATCTAGTTCTGACGAAAATAACATAAAAACTAATTTTCCTCGTTTTGTTGCATTTAGTAACAGCATCAAAAGTGGGCCCTTTGTTGTCTCTTTCTTACATTGTTTTAAAACTGTACGCACGTCACCGACCGTAAATTTGCGCTTTCATATCTATTTGATTCTATATCGGCAGCCGTCCAGATGGACATTCACAAATACTAACAGTAACTCTGGAAAAATTGTAAATTGAACAGGTACTGAGTTTCTGTTTGATTTATTCTGGCTATTTAAATATCACAATTATTTAATGCAAACTAGAGATGCTGAAGTAGGTAAAATTTGTAGGTGTATCAGTTAAAGGGCGAGCAACGTGAAATTAGAATTAGTATAGTCGATTTGAATTCACAGTTACTTTAACCAGTTGTCGATAGGTGTGGTGTGTGACTTTTCAAATCAAATTCAAAATGTACAAGTCATCGCTTATGAAACAACTTTTCTATACATACACAATTGCAAAACATATTAATATGTTTTGATAGGCCTATTATTTTGTTACTCTATTTTTCAAGGCGATGCCATCACATTATGATTATCAAAGCGGTGGGGTGTGGTGGCGGGCTTGCGAATATTTAATGGCCAGAAAAAGAAATGATTCGTCCTTGGAAACAAAACCATGGCCCAGACATTCAATTGTATTACAATCAAGCAAGCAAGGATGACCCAAACGCGCTAAACTGCATCGTTCAGGCATGTCATAGTACAGTACTGAGGATGGTTTTCAATTCATATCAAGAAACTTGAGATTAATGAGATACCAAGTCGGAATGCCAGTAATGCCGAGTAATGGTAACAGACTAACACAAACGTCTCGACAGATTATGATAAGATCCCAACACAGGATAATTAATGAAATATGGAGATTTACCTTTGAGGGGATCACTATAGTATAGTTGAGAGGTAAGGCTTTTGTCTCTCTGAAAACAAACAAAATCTTGAAACGTTTACTGTTTGAGGCTATTAATTTTGCAAATTCAAGTATCCCCTCGTGTCAAGGTAGGTGAGATCAGCACATTCTTCTATTAGAGATGGATCATAAACTTAGAAGTCCTGTGCACATTAAAGAACGTTTGTGGAAAATTAAAAAAAAGCAACATGTTAAGCCGCTGTTCTGGCAAATACTATTCAAATAGGTCTATTCTAAAGGTAATAAAGTTCCTACCAAAAAGTGGCCTGCATGAAAGACAAAAGAAGGTGCCACGCCTCATCCCCATCATGCAAAGGCACACAAGTCCAATCACCTGTTTGTTTGCACACTTGATTTGCAAGTAAATACAAGAAGGACCGCTACACTCCTAGGTGTAGCTGAAGTGGAACAACTAAGAAAGAAAGAACGAAGTTCTTCTTTAACCCATTGCACCTATCTTGCACAGTATATTTTGTTTGGAAATGATATATACTGCTCTGTTCAATGCATCCTTCCACTTTTTAGGTACTAAAAACTCTTATTTCCATCTCAGTTAGTAAACAAGAAGTAAATGATTGAGGCAAAGAAGTATCTCCTTACTCTTATGAATATGTATTTCCTGTTTTAAGACTTAATGTGGAAAGTGTTAATAGGTGTATTGACCACCATCTTCTGTTACATCTGGCTGTATGAACATCCAAATGGACACAGTTCAGATTTCCTCATTATTACCACGTTCCAAAACGGAAGGGCAATAAACAACTACATACAAACTATAATTCCATCAATCTGATTAGACACATAAGTCAAGTAATGCTCAAGATAATGCTGAACAGGCTACAACCAAAAGCTGAAAAGATCATAGCTGAAGAGCAAGCTAGTTTTTTTTTTTTCAATTGAGACACCATGGAATACCAGAGAAGTAAATACCACTGGTCTTTGATATGTATGAAGATACAGTTAGCATAGTGTTATGTGAAGGAGCACTGAATGCCACTTCTCAAGGATGTCTTTTCTCACCCTCTCTGTTCTTGTTGACTGTTGATTCAATAATGTAGACATCAAGCAATGGAAATAGAATTATATTCAGTGGATACTATGACCGCAATTGACAGACCTAGTTTACACAGATGATCTGGTACTTTGGTCACACAGGCATAGCCAAATGAAAGAAAAAACTTGACACGGTGAAAGAACAATCAACCTAATTGGGACTGAATATCAGCATGAAGAAAACCAAGCTCATTTTAAACACAACACTAACAGCAAAGAACTAATCAGGCTGGAGGGAGAGCAGTTGAAAGAAATGGACATCTTTACCTATTTTGGCAGCACAATTGACACATCATGAGATACAGGTGCAGATGTATGGACTAGAATTCCAAAGCCAAGAGGGACATTCCTGACACTAAACAACATATGGGGATCCAGAGAAATCAAGGTTCACACCAAAGTTTGAATATTCAACAAAAGAATAAAGTCGGTGCTGCTATATAGAGAACAACCAAGGCGATACAGCAAAGACTCCTTCATTAACAGATGCCTTTAAGAATAAAAATGCAGGGCATTGTGTGGAAGGAAGACCTGTGGGAATGAAGTCAACAACAGCCACTGTAACAACAAATTAAGAATATGAAATGGGGCTGGATAGGACATAAACTGAGGATGGCACCATCTAACATAGACTGGCACGTTCTCACAAAGGATTGTCAAGGGAAGAGAAAGAGAGATAGACCAACAAATACAGGGAGAAGAGAATATGAGAGGGAACTATGATTAAATGGTTACGTCTGAACAGAGTCAGAAAGAGTAGCCCAGGGCCATGTATGCTGGCGAATTGTGGTCAATGGCCTATGCACTGAGAGGAGCAATGGACTTTGATTTGATTTTAAGCTGGATTTTACACTGGTAGAAGGACTAGTGAAAGTACTACTGAATAAATCTTTACTTGCTCTGGAAGAAGTTAAACAAATGCTAGCAGTATATTTGCCATGCTTTTGTAGATTTAACTAATGTGTTTGACAAAGTGTGACACGATGCTCTCTAGGACATTTTACACCAATACAGAATAGAGGATCAATCAAGAGTTTATATTCAAATATCAGGATGGTGGTTCTCATTAATTGCAGCATAGAAAATTGGCTTAACACTGGTTGGTGTAAGACAAGACTGCATATTATCACCCACACTGTCCAATATATTTCTTTAAAAAACTGATCACCGGTGCACCAGATTGTCATAATGGAACAGCAATTATAAGTGAATGCACTATCACATATCTAAACTTCGGCTATGACATAGATACTCTAGCTGATAATGAAAAAGAGCTGCAGACAATAACAGCCAGGCTTGATACCACATCTACAACACATGGAATGTAAATCAACACGAAAAAAACACAACTGATGACTATTAACAAGAAAAGAAAAGACAACATCAGTATAAATGGACCAACTCAAATATCAGATCTATAATTGAAGATGGAACCAAAACAGAACAAGCAACAACATTGAGGCTGCTGTGGAAAGATAAGAACATTTAGAATGGGCTGCCTAACATGATAGGGTGATAGTTCTGGACAGAAGAAAGAGAGGTTGCCCTAAGATGTGCTGGAACTGGATGAACAAAACCTAAAAAAAAGAGGAAACACCAATGTTCGACAGACTGAGGTGGTGACATAAAGTTCATGAGGGGGTCAGATTACATGAAAGATGAAGACTGTATTGGACAAACCCAAACAAAACTAAATGAGATTGGCAAATCATAAACTTACTGTCCTAGTTTATATCAATCTAAATCCAACTGAAATTGGAAATGTTGGGCTGAAAGGTCCAGATATTGCAGCTTCGCTGTAAACTACCACACAATGTCACAACATCCTTTCCAGGACGAACACAGAAGAAGAATATCAATATAAATAAATACAGTCATTTTTTGGTTATAAATCTGTTTAAAGTAAGTAAATTTTGCAGGAAGCCTGTGCAAAGCTTGTATGTGCTCTTGCAGCCTTGATTTCTGCAAAAATGTAGTAAATTATGTGATGGGATTACTAGCCTCGTGCACAATCCCTCTTATTTGCCTTTTATGATATGCACAGTAGGATGCTGTTGTCCTATCCTTTCCTATCTATACAAGATGTTAGGGTCCATGTGGGTGAATGATCTATATTCCTAGAGGATATTTTACCTCTGTTTTATGAAAAGGACAAGACATTTTAATTGACTTCTGATCGTGAACATAGAAAAATGCAATAGACAACATGGATCCATTTGGATGACTAGCTTTATGAGGGGTTGAGAATATCTTTGTCTGCGTTTACATCTTCAAAATTGGTAATGACTGTACAAGCGAGCAATTTTGTAAAGTCTGTTTGTTCTTCTAAGCCATTGGGACATACCAGAGATACATCCGTCATATGTGACAGTGATGCCACTTTTCCATTGCTCAAATTGTATGTGTTTAATGCTGATCTTATTTTGTTTAGTCCTCATCTATAAATGGCTCACTCATTTTTGTCCACAGTCAGCAGAAGCAACAATGAGAATCGCCATAGAAGGTTGTTGCCATGGAGAGTTGGATAAAATTTATGAGACAGTGAAAGAATTAGAGAGACAGAATGGATTGCAGGTCTGCATACCTGTTATTTCTTGTGAACTGTTACTGTGGTTTCATGCCTTATGGACTTGTAGAGAGATAAAACCAGACAAAAAAATGGTCTGGAATATTGAAAAGTGTGAATTGTTTTTGTTGTACATTTTATATGAAATAAAAATCGAACTTATTAATAGAACAAAATTGTATGTAAATCCAAGTCATTTAATATACCTTCTTCAATAGGTTAGAAAGTAGATAGTCATAGATTTCCTGATTCATAGATAATTCTTTTCTGTAGGACAGTTTTGGCTCTATGGTTTCTCATTTTCATGGTCAAATATGTCTTGCGTGTAATCATTTTATTTACTGGAAAGCTAGGGGAGGAAGACTAATGTCTCGTCAGGCACATCATACTGACAACATACTGATCAGACATGTTAGTCAGGGTCAGGCAAAATATACTGGCCAAGACCCTCGCCTCGGCTTCCTAGTAGCCCTCCCTGGAAACCAGCTGTTTTCATGGCAGCCTGGCTAACGAGGTGAGAGATCGACTTCATCCCCGTAGTAGTGAGCGACATGCAGATGAAGCCAAGCATAGCACACTGGCGGACTCCAGTCCACCTTGGTCAGCACATTTGAGATGTGAGGAAAGCTACGACAACCCACCACTTGTTTGCGAATGCCCACAATCAGTAGGTTACTCTTTTGTGCGCCCTGAAAAGGACGTTATGTGGTGGGTTGCAGTAGCTTTCCTCATATCCAGAGCTTGCTGATGAAGGTGGACCGGGGTCCTCCAGGCGGTTGTGCTATGCTTGGCTTCATCTGTGTGTCACTCACTACTGTGGAGAATATGTCTATCCCTCACCTTGTTCGACAGTCTGCTATGAAAGCAGCCCTTTCCAGGGAGGACTACTAGGAAGCCGAGGTGATAGTCCTGACCAGTATATATTGCCTGACCAGACTTCCTCCCCACCCACCACTTAATGTCCTTTTTGTGGCGCACAAAAAGAGTAATCCTACTCTTTGTGGGCATTCAACAACTGGAAAGCTATTTATTCATAGAGTTTTTCTAAATTTTTTATAGGGATTTCCTTCTCCATTAAATAGAATACCCTGGTATTTAAATTTATTGATTTCTGTTAATAGTACTACATTTATTTTCCTGATTTTGAAAATTTTAAAAGAAATTACTATCTCTGCCATCTTGTTGCTATTTTTATGTTGACACCAACATGGCACAGATAATTGAATGTTGTTGACCAGTCATGGTAGTGTTATACATGATTATATCAAAGTGTTACTCAATAGAAACAATGTTCCATATATTTTGTATCGAGTCTCATGGGAGGGACAAAACAACGATCATGTTGGACTGCAAATAAGATAACAGAAAATACTTCAGCTCAACTATTGAAAAAACATCAATATTTTCAAACAATTTCTACATTGTCTTTCTTGCTAAGCTTGTACATTTTGAACATCCTTTGTCCAAGAATCCCATAACTTAAAACCTGACTCCTAATCTTTTGGTGCATGTAGACAGTTATACTATTTAAGAAAGCTCTGGGAAGGTTCCTGCGTTTTTGGTGCTTATTCTGTGTTCAATGGTGTGAAAAATAATGTGAAAAATGTGAAAAAATTGGCCTGTTGGTACAGCTATATGTAACAGTGAGTGGTAAGAAGAGGAGGAAGTGTCTTTGTTTAACTATAGAACAAAATATCAAGTTGCTGGGTAATCTATAAAATATAGCATGAAAGTGATTAGCAGAAGTAACTATAATAACAAAAACACTACATAAAACTAAAAATGGTGATCTCAATTGTGTATTACGGTAGTGGATTTGTCATGTCAGTGTTCCCATCCTAAGCCATGTCATTATATAGGTATTCTGTGGGGGCTGTACTGACTAAACCTTAATTTTGTACAACCTTCCCCCACTCCTCATAATCCATAATTTAGAACAAAAGATGCATAAAGCCTGTATTACTGTTCAAATATTTGCAAGTTGCAGTGAAAGTAAATATGTCATGAATTTTGGCAGTTGCTGTTTTACACTTACTATTTGTAGCATACAAAACAAAATTTACATGTTTTTGAGTGATGTTTGTGTGACATCTCTTATGAAACCAGTTTATTTGTCAAAGATATTAGTTAGTCTAAAGTTGTACCATACAGGAAAATCTGAAAACCTGTTGAAATATAAACATGGAGATGATGATGATGTCCTCAGTTTTGTGGGTAGGCAAAATGCAAATTAGATTTAAAAAAATCAAATTGTAGATACCTTTGGTGAGAAAGATGAAACAACCTTGCAGAAAAGAGAAGTTCAAGGTGATTTAATACAGGTTTATAAGATAAACGACACAAAGGATAAATTAGACTATAGCAAGTTTTTCAAAATACAGCCGCCTAAAAGAACAGGAGGACACAGTCACAAATAAATTAAAGAGAAGTCCAGGTTAGATGCCAGGAAATATTGCTTGGAATGCATTGCCATAGGAAATAAGGGAGGCAGGGTAAATTAATGCATTCAAGAATACTGTAGATTGGATGCGCAAAGTTTTTTTTATAAAGTGAAAGTTAAAGACACTGGTTGTATAAAGACGTTAAGTTAAACACAGCTTGTAGTTTTTGTATTTTGGCTAAATATCAGTCCAGACTAAGAAATTGGTAGAAAATTCTGTAAAGTACCGTATTGCCTCACATGTAATGTGGTGTGTTTTAGGCTGTTTATAAAGTTAACCTGAACAGTACCACTTTTGACAAACTACTTTCTGAAAAGAAACAGTTTGCATTATTTTGTTACATGTGAAATGACATGTAAGGTGCTCTAAAAGATATTTAATACAATGTCACATGGAAATTAGGATACCGTGAACTGACAAGTTCTGCACGCTGTAATACTTTAATAATATAGAATGATCTGGAATCTTATTGGTATCCATTCTTTTCAGGTTGACCTGCTCATCATATGTGGTGATTTTCAAGCTGTGCGCAACTTTGATGATCTGCAGGCAATGGCTGTCCCAGAGAAGTACCAACAGCTCAACACATTTTACAAGTAGGTTGTCAGTAAACCATTCACCAGCTCCTAGAAAAACATGATATTTTTCCTAGCTCCTAGATATTGTCTGGTCTAGAGAGATGTTTAGGAAGAGCATTGACATTTTTTTAAACGAAGTCTGGTCAGTAAGCCTTTTTACTTTTTTATGGAGTTCCCTCTATTCTGCACAGGCATTCATTTATGAAAGTCTGCACCTTTGTTGTTATCTTTTTTGTGGTCCTCAATGTTTTTGAGCTAAACATGGTCTTAGAGTAATGAATGAAAATGGTGAGATGTTTGCATATTTTTGCATAGAAAATGTACTGGTCATTGGAGTAACCATATTCACATACAGGAAAGCTCGTAAGGCAACATGGATATCCCAAGATCATGAATTGCATAATCAGTTTGCATGCATCGGAAATTTAGACAATCTTTACAGGATGTCAGGCTCTACAGGGACACAAGAGTAGCTTCAGACCACATTCTGGAACCGAAGATGCAGCACAGTGAATGAGAACTGACCAAAACCCTATTTCACGTCCAAGTGGCGACCCTTAAAACAGATTGCATTGATGTAGTTTGGCTAAGAGAATAAGGGTTGCAGTGCAAAGCATAACCGGCACCCAAAAAAGTAGGATGAAATCAGATGTATCGGGCCGCAAGGTGCAGATATCACAGCCTTGCTGTAGACTACAACCCAATGTTCCTTACAGGATGAACACTGAAGAAGAAGTAAAAAAAGGAAAAAGACCCTTATCTAGTGATTGTCAAAATAAAACGTAAATTATACAAGAACATAACAACTTCAGTCAACAGACTATGATATAATGTAGGATAACTCAAAGGATATCAGAATGATATTGGTATTTTGCTTGGCAACAATTTCAAGCACTAAAATAACTACACATAGAGACTAGTATTGATTAAAAATGGAAACAACTATTAATAGTCTGGAGAACCACCTGCGAGTAAGTTTCAGGTAAGAAGAAAACCAAGCACAAAAACTGGAAAAGGGCAATAATGGTCACTGAGATTGAATAGAGAATAGCAAAAAAGTGGCTTTACTAAATAGCAAAACTAGAGCTGTCAAAGCTAAAGCACAAAAGAGGAAACGAAGAGACAAACAAAGAAAGAAAAAGGGTATTAAGTTAGAAAAAAGAAGATACTTTGGTAATTTTGATAAAGAAGCTGAGGAAGCTGTAGTAAGAAAAGTTAAGACAAGTTTGTCTGACACTACCTAAAAACTGTTGAGAAAATACAAACAACAAAGGCCAAATCAGAGTCAAACTGGAAAGGATATAATATATATCAATATAAAGAAAATGTGGACGGAATAGTTTGAGACTTTGAGGATCTCCTAAATAGACTAGCAGCAGTAAACCCTGTGATATACTACCAGCTGAAAAAGACTTTAAATTTAACTGTGAAAAGCCAAGTAAAGAGAGATCAAGGAATGAATTAACTGTTTGCAGAATGGAAACTAAAATCAGACTTTGAAACATGCACAAATCTGCTTCACAGTTTTATTGGAAATATCTGGGAAACAGAAAGCATTACACGATATTGTAGATGAGGCTATCTGGTTAATCTTTACACTACTGATTTAAAATGACGCAACTTCCTCTGCCACTGCATTATTTTTCAACGCATCATGTTTTTCTAGGTTGTTGACTTTTGAGAGCCCTTATCTTGTTTGTTTGTTACTGTATGGATATGATTTGTTTGTCTGTGGAAACATAAATGAATAAAGAACTTGTTGGTGTTATTGTGTGTGTGATAGTTTCTGAGATACAAGAAGATGAAGGTGAAAATGAAAAACAGCACAAACATTTTGACGTTTTTGACATCCCTTGGTTGAAAAACAAAAATTTACTGACAATGTGTTATCGATGTTTACTATAATGGCTGTATCTGTCACTTTCAACTACAGATGTAATTATTGTATCTACATAAACAATCTAAACAGATCTACCTCAGAAGAATCTGTTGCAGAAACTAAACTCCCCCATTCTCAACAATGGGTGAATCTTCAAATCCAAGAAAAAAAATCCAAGAAATTGTTTCCAAAAGTCTAAAACAAATCTGGTCCTGGGTTCATTCCCCAGTTGAGGCAGAAAGGTTTTTTCAGACCGCAACAACTCCCAGGTCAACCTAGCCTTAAATGGGTACCAGTTTAGTCCGGAAAGTTAATGCAGCAAGGAAGAGGCGATGGCTACCACCCTCATATAGCCGAGCTTTTGAAATGTGAAATCGCTAAACACCTCACACTGGATTACTTTACTTTACCTTAACTTAATTACATAGCATTATTGTTATTGTAATCCATATTGTATTGCTTGGGGTTGGCAACCTCATCATGTAAAAAAGCATATGCCATTATAATCAGTCACTGCAAATAAGTTGACAACAGTCATCGACTCATAGCTTACTGCTTGCATCAGAGTCAATGACCCATAAGTGACAAAGACCTAATTCCGCCTCCAAATGGCAGCCCTGGAAACAGACTGCAACCGTGCATCCTGGCTAAGATATTAGGAATTGAAGAGGGAAGGTAAACCCATTCCCAAAAAAAGCCTATTTGAAATCATATGTGTCGGACTGAAAGACACAGATATTGTACTGCAGCCTCGCTGTAAACTACAACACGTCACAAACATTCTTTACAAGATGAATGCTGAAGAAAAATTAGAAGAGAACATGTTTCACATTTGAGTGCATAGGTGAATGATTGCAAATGTTTTGAAACAGGCTTCCTTTAAAAGGAGCCAGCCACAGTATAATGGCTTGTGCATCACATTGGATTAAAAAGGTGAATGAAATAAATCCACGTTTAAGGGCTGCCTCTTCATTTAAAAATCAATATTATTTTATTGATCCCTTGCAGAATTTAGTTATAATTCATAAAATAAACATGAAAATGGTGGCAGACAAAATATTGATCACGTTTATTTCTGTCAGACAAGAAATACCCACACTGATTGTAAAAAAATTCATTAATAGCATTACATAAGATTATAGCTTATTATTTAAATATTTTGGAGTGTTTGTTCTGTCAAAAATGCAGACGAGTTGGGTAGTTTGACATCAGATACTGTGTACGTTTGAACTCCGTATGGAACTGAACTTAAAAACCACCATTTCCAGAATTTGACCTTTCAGCCTTTCAATTAAAAATAATATTTTTCACATTTTTTGGCCGATATATTTTGGGATACTGAAATCCATAAATTTCTCAAAGAAATGTTTTAAATTGTCAAAATTTGTAATCAAAGTTTCCATTCAGTAAAGGGATAAAACATGTGTGGTCTAGCAGAAAGTTTTTCTTTGAGTACCTCATTTTATCCAGTCAAGAGCTTGTACCTGTCATTCTTCCAGGCTTATTGTTTACCGAATTCATGAAACATTTGCTGTGTCCAGCAAAGTACATATCTCAATCTGTAATATTTATCAGTGTGATTAGTTCAATATTCTCATTTGTTATGTTTTTAAATCCTGATGAAGACCTATTTGGTTGTAATGCAGGTAGTGTTATTGTGTTTATCTCAATAGAGTTTGTCCAGAAATGTTGATGCTGATGGTAATATGTGCTTTCTCTGTCTCTCATATGTTTGCAGTAGATGTACAGCCGCCATTTTGTCAGTATCACAGTTGCACTTATCAGTAATTTCTATCGTTAGTTTGTCCAATATATGGTACCTGTGCAAAGTCTGAAGGTACTATGCATCATTTTTTAGGTGACCTGTATGCTTCTCATCCCATTTGATCCTGTATGTGTTGTACTTTTGGCAGATCGATAGTTGCTCAGTCTCTCACAGCAAATGGTGAAGGATTAGATACTGATTGTTCCTGTAGCACTGTCCTCTCTGGTGATTTTGTATCTATTTTATGTAAACCTCTAGTCCTTTTGACAGTTGTTCTCTTCATTGTCTAGAAGGTTGCAATGAGATGGGTTTAATCATACCAAAGCTTTTACATATAAGTTCAAAAATTTAATGGGATGCTTGGTAGTCAGCGTGCTGATCTGTTTATGGTTACTCCTGACGTGCAGATACTACAGTCGAGAGAAAGTTGCCCCAGTGCTGACCATTTTTATTGGTGGTAACCATGAAGCCTCCAACTACATGCAAGAACTGCCGTATGGAGGATGGGTGGCTCCAAACATCTACTACATGGGTAATATATTTTAAGACATATACAATAGCTTAAGATGAGTCAGAGAATAGTGGAAGAAGCACAAAGAAGAGCTTACAATTCAATGAAGTGTTCAAGTTGTACTGAATTATTTAAATCAGTTAATACGGGTTCACTGACCAGTTTGGTGAGACAGATGGCAGAAAGCAAAATCCAGACTCAACAGGGAGCATGTGAAGAGATGAAAACAACGTTATGACACAGCTCACAAAAAATTGGTGCAGAGAGCACTCATAATCTTTCACAATAGACTGTTCAGCTCTGTGACAAGAGGAGATTGAGTAAGTTTTAATTCTGAGACCTTGTGACAACTGGCTCAAATATCTCAATCTCAAAATCCTGGCATTCAATCAGGTACGTTTGTCTGATGCCAGGTAGCCAAATGTTCAGTAAACTCATTTCGCTCTTTTGTCTTGGTGTACCATGTTGGACCCATGGCCTCCATTATGCCATCTCTTCACCTCATCCTCGGTCGCCTATGAGGGCGGCTAAAATGGTATGGCCACCACAACATTACTGTATGTGTCCATCTGTTATCTGGCATGCGCACCACATGGCTGGCCCATCTATTTTTTCGTAGCATCACAACATCTATAGTGTCAGAGAAGGAAGTTCAACGTCTGATCTCTGCGTTACAGATTTGGTCTCGAATGGAGATTTTCAATGTTATTTGCTCCGTAGCTCTTTGGGCAATACATAGTTATCTACATCAGCTTTCCCTAGGTTTCACACCTCGCAGCCATATACCATGGGTGGAATAACCACACTGTTTAAGGTGTGAGCCCTATCGTTGACGTTTCGCTTCTGTTGCAGTATGGGTTTCATACAGTTGAAGCTCAGCCAGCCCACTGTTATCCGTCGTGTGATCTCCCGATTTATTAAATGGTAGTTCGTGTTCTCTTGGCCCAAGTAGATATACGAAGTTACGTTTTTGTCGCATATCTCCTTTTGGGCCGAAGGTGTTAAGCTGGGTTTTCTTTCTATTGATTTGAAGGCCAAATGCAACGCTGAAATATCAGCAGGTAAAATTTCTGGAAAAAGTGACAGAAGATGAAAACTGACATTTTAGCATGATGGCAGGGAAGATCAACAATAATTGGTGGGACAGGAGGTTGTGGGAAGCCATGATCACTGACTCCTGTAAGCAGGACACATAAATTATGAGGGTAATTCAGTAAGTTGGTCACACACTGATATGAGTAGCTGAAAAATGTAGTTGACAGTTTTTAAAGGTGTCATTAGATGGCAGCAAAATCTAGCTTTGTGATTACCATAGGTAGCCATCACTAGGCGTTGCATGCATGTGCGCAGCTCAAATCCCAAAAATTGTCTTTGCTCACAGAGTAGACAAATAAAAAAAAAACAGCATGCTGTTGTGCGTCTTGTTTTAGCAAAAGGACTTTCTGCGAAGGTTATTCATAGGAAATGCTTCCTGTTTGTGGTGAGAAGTGTTTGTGTCGTAGAGCAGTGCATAACTGTCGATAAATTTTCTAAAGGGCACTAAATATTGCTGATGAAGCCCGACAGACGCATTTGTGCAGCGGGTGTGGAAGATGATTAGAGCTGACAGACTAGTAAAAATAAACAGTGGAGCAACTGCAATAGGGTGTTCACATGGTTTATCCTACAGCATAATGCATGATTGTTTGAATGTCGGTAAGTGTGCTCACTGAAGATAACAAGACAACTGATGAACTGAATGGGCCTGTTCTTGCAGCATCTCTGTTGGTATGCAGATGAAGGAGAAAACATGCTGACCAGGATTGTTACTGGAGGTGAATCATGGAAGCATCACTGTCAATCTGAGTCAAAGTGCACTTCAGTGTGATGGAAACATCCCTCTTCACCTTCTGACAAAAATTCAAGGTTACACCATCGGTGGGGAAGGTTATGCTTACAGGGTTATGAGATTCTTACGAACTGCTGTTAACCAATTTCTAGAAAGGTTGCCATGTGAATGCTGTATTGTACTATGAAGATCTGTTGATGCTTTTGGTTGCAATTTGGAGAAAAAAAACGCCCAGGTTAGCTGACTAGAAGAGCAGACCACATTTGGCTTGATTAACCAATGAGAAAATTAACCAACTGGAGTGGCAACTTCTTGAACATCTACCTTGCAGATCCAACTTAACCCCAACCAATTCCACTAAAAACTCACCTTGGCAGAGTCATGAAGGATGAAGAGGTTGAACATGAAGTGCAATATGGCTGAGACAGCAGACTAAAGACTTCTATGCTGCAGGTTTTAGTGCACTGATAAAGCGATGGGATAAGTGTATCATTGTGCAATAGTAAATTATTTTCAAATAATCTCATTTATTTTTTTGAAAAATAACTATTTGTGACCCATTTACTGACTTGACATCGTATAATTTGTTGGTGTTGCTGATTAACTAGGTCTGCTGAGCTGTTTGCTCTTTTGCAAGAATTTGTTGAATAGTTTCTCACTTTTTGCAAATATTGCTGCTGATAATTTGGTTGAATTTTCATAAAATCTTTCACTTATCACAAATATTGCTGCTCCTAATTAGTTTGAACTGTAAGAAAACATTCCCACTTATTTTGATTTAACAGTCGCAGTAACATTCAGATGAATGTTGTCTGGTGGGGAAAAATGTTGGCACTATTTGTGATGGTCGGCCTAACTCTCCGCAACCATTGTCTGTTGTGACCTGTGCAGAGTCTGAAGACCACCACCTGCTCTCTTCTGTTCAACTGCAACATTCACAATATGCCAGAAGAAAAGTTTATTACCCACTGGACCTCCATAACTCAGGATAGAGACCTTTGGAGACAAAGTTTGGACCAGTAGCGGTACAACTGCCGCTGAGGAATGGGTCATCAAGTAAGTAATAAACGAGAGAGGATGTCTTGAGACATGTTCAAACTTCTCTAAGGCCTAGGCTTTATTCTATCTGGGGTAAAATATAAACCTAGACTGCACACTTTGCTGCTACTGAATAGGCTAGCAAACTTCTTTATTGGCCCCAGCAATTGGAAATGCAACATTATTAGTGGTTTTTTTCATAAAAGTGACATTTTGATTTTATATTTAATTTCAGTTTATCTTTCATATCATGTGATGATCTGGTTTCTTCCAGGCTATGCTGGCATAATACAAATAGGTGGCGTTCGCATTGGTGGGATCTCTGGTATCTTCAAGGGTCATGACTTCAACAAAGGACACTTTGAGAGACCACCTTATGAACATGACACAAAGCGTAGCGTGTACCATGTTCGGAACTTGGAGGTATTTCGACTTAAACAGATCACTCGCCCTGTAGACATTTTCATCTCACATGACTGGCCAAAAGGGATCTACCATTATGGAAATGCAGCAACACTTATCAAAAGAAAACCATTTTTTCAGTAAGTGTGTTGCACATTCCATTAGTAGTACTGTACATTCCATTAGTAGTACTGTACATTCCATTAGTAGTACTGTACATTCCATTAGTAGTACTGTACACTCCATTTGTAGTATTGTACACTCCATTTGTAACACTTTACACTCCATTAATAACACTGTACACTCCATTAGTAACACTGTACACTCCAATAGTAGTACTGCACATTCCATTAGTAGTACTGCACACTCTATTAGTAGTACTGCACATTCCATTAGTAGTACTGCACACTCTATTAGTAGCACTGCACACTCTATTAGTAGGACCCATAAGTTATGCTCAAATAATTTAGAAGTTATCTTACAAAATCGGAAGCTCTCAATTTTAACAAAAATACTACAGTAAAACTGGTCACTGAGAAACTACAAAGGTTCAAATGCAATTTACAAGAGAAGAGTACCAGATGATGACTGATGTTGACCAATTTTACCATTGTTTTCAAAGACTGAACAAAACAAAAACAGCACAGAAAGCAACAGCTAACTAAACTAAATGTCTAAGATAAGTATAATAACTTGACAAATAATACAACATTGCAATAAACATTAATAAAAACAATGAGTAATCCTTCTGGCGGTGAAGAGATTCCTTGTGTCAGCAAATCATTCATATGCCATCACCTTGGGTACATGTTCTGACACAAGAAAGTACTGTTATCAGCAGAGATTATTCATTTTGCTCTTTATTGCATTGTTGTATTACCTCTTGAGTATTCTACTGGTAATACAACAATGCAATAAAGAGTAAAACGAGTATTCTACTACGGGGTCGCTGTAGTCAAGAGGTTAAGGCACTCGCCTCTCACAGTGAACGGAAACAGTGGGTAATCGAATCCCCAAAGTTTCAAGCGACCCCTGGTCTCACGGGAGGTAAGACCAGAGTGCCTGCATCCCGAGTTACTCCAGTCGTCTCGACCAATAGTCTTGCCACTGATCCAAGGCAACTCGGGATAAGAGTAAGATTGATGACCAGCGCATATTCTTCCTCACTATAATCCTCATACAGCGCACATCATATTATTAGAACAAAACCGTATGATGTGGCCATCCTCGCTCCGCGATGGGCTATAACAGTATTCAACTATCATTACACATTTAGCTTAGCTTGTTTTCTGTGCTGTTTTCAGTTTGACCAGCCCTTCATTTGACCAAAACATTGGTCATTGTCTAATATTGGGGACCAGCCCTTTGTTTGACCAAAACATTGGTCATTGTCTAATATTGTGGTTTTGTAAAACTGCATTTCAACATTTAAAGTTGTTCATCTCAGTTACATGAGGGAGTGAGGGTAGCTGGATTCCATGAGTGGAGCTCAAGATGATGGCTCAGAATTGGAATAGGTGGAGAGTGACCTATACTCTCTAGCGTGGCAGTCTACAGTAGAGCTTTAGCAGCAAAAACATCTTGATGAATACATTGAGGGCATAAAAAGGGAACTACATGGACCATTTATAACAAAATTTAAAGGAGCAATTGAGCATGATAGTTGTGGAACTGTCAGAGCTTCTTCATCTCATTAACAAGCTACTTTCCCAGTGCTGGTGCTCCCCAGTTCATCTAGCCATGTATGGAAACTTAGAAACCTGAAACTTAGAACTATGGAAGGTTAGATCATGAACAAATAAAATGGTTACTCACATTTCCACAAAAACTCATATCTGACACAATCAAGTCTGTCAAAACCGTATGTCCAATGGCAGATCTGCTACTTCTGATCCTAGGGAAAACAAGTTTTAAACTCACACTCTATGTATTGTTTTTGGAGCGCTTTCATTGAAACCCAGAATTCTACTCCACAATCGTCAGACTTTTGGTCTGTGTGAATGTATGGGGATAGTGCCACAACTCTTGTGGCATAGAAGGGTAAGAACGCTTTTTGTAGCCCCGTACGGCATGCTCCACCCGAGTATTACTAGGTCCTAAAGGGGAACAAATAATAGTAACACTAAACCTGCCAAGTATTTTGTAAAAGGAGACTACTAAGGAGGGTGGGGCATGGCGCTGGCTTCGTCATCGCTGTAAACATTTTAAGCCTCAAAAACTTCAGCAAAAATGGACAAGTCAACTAAAAAGAAATTCACAACTGAACCATCCAAAATAGGAAAAGATCCTCTATCAATATAGCAAATGACATCATACAGAAAAGCTGCACAGAATCTGCATTGCTAACTTACCTGTTTTTTATGACCACCAGATTTGTTTTCCTGAATGTTCGTACAATGTATAATCAGAGGAAGACTGCAGAGAAGATGAGATATTTCTCTTCTTGTTTGCCGTCAAGAGCACCATTCCTCTGTAATTGTCACACTCCTGTAGACCTTAGATGAGAAACTACGAAATCTACATTCTAGTGCTGGCTGAAACAAGGAGGAAAGGAGCTGAGAGCTTGAAACTGCAACAGGGAAACATGCTGCTAGAATGTTTGGATTGATTGATGACATGCTTTCAGTGTGGCAGTGCTCCTATTGTCATCTCTGTGGCATATAGAACCAACAGGACAACAGAATGATACTATATGTAACATTGACAAAAACATTATAAAACTTTAACACATGACAATGAGAGGAAGCTAATGACAGCTTTCTGATTGTTTTGTGTTATATTCTGATTGTTCCAGCCAATAATAAATTAACTGACATCTCCACAGGAGAGAGATAGAAGAGAACAAGCTTGGCTCTGGTCCACTGTCTGACCTCCTATCACACCTCCAGCCTGCTTACTGGTTTGCCGCCCACCTTCATGTCAAGTTTGCAGCTCATGTCCAACACCAAGTGGGTTCTGTCTTTATCACATTGTTTTCAGGATCTAAATATATACAAGGGCAGTCTAAAAAGAAACCAACCTTTGAACAAAAATAATTCTTTTCTTTGCTTACAAAATATTCAAACTCGTCTCCTTAGAAATTGTATTTTCCAATTTTTGAATGCAGAGCTTATTTTCTGGGATAATGTGCATGTCTCGTAGCAAATTTTCTTTGATCTCTTCTATAGTCTGAATCGACAAACTTTGAGGGTGGGTTTCAACTTGGTAACAAAAAAAGTAAACAGGGTACAAATATGGAGAATAGGTGACTCTGGGGACAGCAGTTGTTTCATGCTTTGTCAAAAAGTCACGAATAAGCAGTGACGTGTGTGCAGATGTGTTGTCATGGTGCAGCATTCAGGTTTAATTTGTTCATGCTTCTTTCTTCGTATTGCCTCTCTGACATTTTTCAGAAAGTCTGTCAGCATTCAGTAGAAATGTAACGTAATTTGATGCAGAACGTCATGTTGTTCTTCAAGATCCTTCGCCAAGTGCACTACAGGTGTGTTCATTTCACAGGATGCACATCGAAGACTTAACAATAATGGCGTGATGCAATTCTTAATAAAATTCTTAATAAAATAAAAAGGTTAATGTCACTGACAAACATACAAGTAGTAACTAGTTTATTGTCTTACTTAGTTGTACCCTTTAAAAAGTCTGGTTTATTTTTGAACTGCCCATATATATAATAGATGTGATAATAGATGAATTTATCTTTATTTAATATCTCTTCTGTCTCTCAATATATGTTTTATTCATCATCTTTTCTCTTTGTTGTAAACATATGTTGTCATAGAGTTTGTTTTATTATCTATCCATCAGCCTCTTGACCATCCTCACGTAGCAAGAGTTTCTTTTGAGAAACGTGCACAATGATAGATTGGTCTACAAATGGGTCAATCCATGTGTTCTCTGCCTTTATGTATATTCAGAGCAGGAAATAATTAGTGCAATACTTCTGATGCCATCATTCCTCATTCTATTTGTCCTGGGGACATTGATTAATTTCCTCTGACATGTCATTTCATATAATGTGATTGTCCTCTTATGTCTGTGCACAGAAATGACAGTGATGGTTCTATCAATGACCGGACAATGCTAGGTATCTGAATACTACTGTTATTGTTGTATAATAAATATTGTGTGTCCATGTTGTTTGGTTTCTGCTGGTTAATTAATGTACTTTACATCTCCAATACCAACAGCCACAGTCTAAAAGTGGGCCTGCAAAATGTACCAAGTTCCTGTCTCTTGACAAATGTTTACCTCGACGCAACTTCTTGCAGGTAATTATCCTATTTACTTGTTGATCCATTTTGTGTAAATGCCTCCACACCTACCCAATATCTGAGCCTATATTACCTGTCAGCAGGGCTTTAGAGCAAGAGAATGATAAAAAAAACTATGAATTGACTTAAAACAACACTACAGGATCATGGATTGAACATAGGAATTGTCATGCAGTTGGGTTATGTAAAAGACTGCGCCTCCCTACAATGTCTTGCAAAAAGTGGTCAGATGAGGAGATGAATTCTTGTGTTAAATCTTGTGAGCTGTGTTATTTACATGTCTATTTGTTAGCACATGGCTATAGGATGTTCCATTGTTTGGCTTTGTACCTTGCATGGATGTATATCTGTTTGATCATTGCTGAGTTGAGTGGAGAGTTCATGGCAACAACCTCTAGAATGGACATTGAGACAGTAACTGCAGATCTGAGGTGCCTCTATTAGGATAGTCATCAGTTCACAATGGGTTGCTACATCATGCATGGAAGGTAAACAGAACACAGTGGGAATCTACTGTCCTATCCATGCCGATTCTCTTGACAATGAAAAAACTGATATGCTGACATTGATAGCTTTGCATGGTAAGAAAATAGACGTAGATAAGCAGAGCATACCAAAATCGCAGTATGACTATGCTAGATCTAGTTTACCCAACTGTAAAGTGGTTCCTGACTTCATTAAGGAAACCAAAGTGGCATTGAAGTGAACTCATCTCTCCAACTCATAAAATAGCAGAGACCAAGTACAATAAACTCTCTAAGACTTCGTCTTTCATCCTCTGTTGCAGTCTTTGTTGAAGGGCTGCCTCTTCTTACTCAACGTCTTTATACTGGTTTAGAAGACTCTGCAGAGTCTGTATACAACCAGTTTCATTTACATTTCCTCACTCTGAAAGCTATGCGCATACAATATATTCATAAATGCATTAATTGTCATTGTCTCCACTACTTCATGTGGCAATGTATTCCAAGCATTTACCACTCTCTGACTAAAAAATATTTCTTAATATTGAATCTGGATCTTTCTTTAGTTAATTTTTAGCTATGCCCTCTTGTTATTGTAGGTGGTTGTATTTTGAAAAAAACTTGTATATAGAGTAATTTATCCTTTCCTTTGATTATCCTATATAAACTTGAATTAAGTCACCTTGAATTCTTCTCTTTTCTAGACACTGTAGACTGATTTTTCTCTTTCCTCATAGTTGTAATTCTGGAATCCTACTATCAGCTTTGTCGCTCTTCTTTGTATCCTTTCCAGCATGTTTATATATCCTCTATAATAATGACTCCACATCTGCACACAGTACTCCAATCTAGGTCTAGCTAATGTTTTATACAATTTGACAAATCACTTCCTTTTTCACTGGGGACGGCATGGGCTAGTGGTTTAGTGACACGACTCACAACCCAAAGGTGCTGGATTTGATCCCCATCACAGCACCGGCCATTACCCCGAGGAAGCAAACCCTTAGAAAATGCAGGAGGAAGTAGACCCTTATATAAAATGCATGCCGAAGTCCCGCAGGGCAACATACACCCGTCTTGGGGAATAAAGAAATAAGGTGAACCCAACACACACTCAACACTTCCTTGCTCCTACTTTTAATATTTCTTTTTATCATACCTAACATTGCATATGTCTTTTTCGCTGCTACCTTGACCTTCTGCCTGTAGTTTTTTATGGTTTGCCCTTACTTCAATGACATAATACCCTCTTCTGATATGTTCTGTGTTTCTTCATTTATACCATAAGATGAATGCTGATAGATCAGAGGAGTATTGGTGGATTTGTTTTTTATAGGTGCTGGAGCTCCCTCATGATGAGAAGGAGGGTGTGAAGGTCAAGCTGGATGCTGAGTGGTTAACTATCTTACAGAATACAGACCACTTGTTGAGCCTGTCCTCGGGTAACAGGTACATGCCTGGGCCAGGCTGTGGGCAAAGGTGAGTAGGCTCAGACTGTCTGTGTGAGGGAGGAAGAGCATAGACAAATTGATGAACTTGTCCTCGGGTAACAGATACATGCCTGGCCAGGCAAAGGTGAGTAAGCTCAGACTGTGATAGAGGGGGATGCAGAATTGAGAACGGGAATAGAAGAGCACATACCATTTGTTGAACCTGGTCAAGGGTAATAGTGGAGTGATGTGCCAGAATGTATGGGATAATCAGCAGAAATGTAGAGAGAATTGTACAAGACCAGTATTTAGAAATGAATGAAGTGCAATGTTGTAGAGTTGTGAGAAAACTGTCGAGAGTAACAGAAATGAAAATTAACTAATATAAGGTGGAAGAAAGGAAATAGAAATTGAGCTACTTACATTGTTGTTTGTGAATGCCCACAATGAGTAGGTTACTCTTTTGTGCGCCCTGAAAAGGACCTTAAGTGTGGGTTGCGGTAGCTTTCCTTACATCCCGAGCATGCTGATGAAGGTGGATTGGGGTCTTCCACACGGTTGTGCTATGCTTGGCTTCATCTGCGTGTCACTCACTACTACGGGGATCACGTTTAACCTCACCTTGTAAGCCAGACTTGTTCTCGACAACAGCCCATTTCCAGGATGACCAACGAGGTCAGGTCAGGGTCTTGGCAAGTATATTTCTCCTGACGCACGGCTAACATTGGCTGATCAGTGTGCTTTGCCTGACCAGACGTTAGCCTCATCGTCCTGAGCTACTTATATAATTTAGTTTGTTTTGGTTTAGTGAGTTTTGCTGTTAAAAGATGAGAACGATAGAGGCAGAGAGAGAGAACGAGATATATATATATATCGTTCTCTCTTTCTGCCTCTATCGTTCTCATCTTTTATATATATATACATATATATATATATATATATATATATACATACATATATATATATATACATATATATATATATATATATATATATACATATATATATATATATATATATATATATATATATATATATATATAATAAACTGATCTTCAGAACAAATTATTCACCCAGGTTTGACTTTCGAGTGACAGACAACGAAATGGAGAAAATGCGAGAAACTTTTGGAGGAGATATGAGTCTACCTGAGAACTTTGTCCACACGTCCACACCTTTGTTGGGAAACCCAGGCGCGGCATCAAGACAGAGGAAGCAGCAGTTGAGTGTGCAAGTCAACCCGCAGACAACACTTTTGTGTACCATGTTGAACATCACTGACCCAAATGCCAAGTTTATTGGCAAGACTTCCCAGGAGTTGCTGGATGAGAGCTCTGTCGGTCAGGAGGATGGGGAGGATGATAGTGGGGAGGATGTTGCTAACGACAGTGGGGATGATGATGGAGAAATGCCAAGCACTATTGACAGCAGCATGGATGTGTCATTTGTAGGGCCAGCTAATATTTCATCTAGATGGGAAGGTTATGAGACTGCAAATGAGACTTTAAATAGCTCAAATCCAAGATCAGTGAAACTACCACTCGTGACATCTACCCCAGCCAAAGACAGTTCCTTGACAAATTTATCATTCAGTATCCAGGTGGATGATAGTGATGATGAATTTTTGTCTATATTGTCTGCACAGAAGAGTAAAAGCCTTAATACCTCCTTACAGCTACCTTCAGTATCTGAGGCTGAGATCAGTACGTCTACCTCCCCCAACCACGGGGATGTGTCCAATAGCTGTTCACATTCAGACAAGGGCAGAGTTATACTTTCTGACCAGGTCTTAGTTTGCACGTCCACCAGTAATTTGGACAATGAAGGGGGAGACAACATTCGTGCAACATCCAAGTGTCACTCGACAACATCAAATTCCTCTCATGAGGACAAGAACGGTTCATCAGCTGATTACCAGTCTCCGTCCTTAAAGTCAGATAGAACTAGTTTTGGAATGTCTGATTTGTGTTTAGACTCGTCAAAAACATCCAGCACAACTGGCCAGGAGGACATGTCTCCGTCCTTGAGCAAGAAGAGGGACTGTTCTGAGCACCCTCAATGTTTAGATGCTCTTGTGTCAAATGTTGCCATATCAGGTGTCAAAAAGCTAAAAAGAAGAAATGTGTCGTTGTACTCAGAGCCTGTAGAGTAAACTTTGAACATTATAGTTTTATGTTGAATGTTTTTAGTTTAACTCAACATGGATTGTGGACCTGGTAGGTTATGAGATTGATTTTGTATGGGTAGTCCTTGTCTTACATTGATTTTAAACAGGTATTCCTTGTCTTATATTGATCTTGTACAGGCAGTTTTTGTCTTATATTGAACTTATACAGGTAGTTCTTGTCTTACAGTGATTTTAAACAGATACTCCTTGTCTTATTATTGATCTTGTACAGGTAGTCCTTGTCTTATATTGTCTTATATTGATCTTGTACAGGTAGTCTGTCTTATATTGATCTTGTACATGTAGTCTTTGTCTTATATTGATCTTGTACAGGTAGTTCTTGTCTTACATTGAGCTTATACAGGTAGTCCTTGTCTTATATTGATCTTATACAGGTAGTCCTTGTCTTACATTGAGCTTATACAGGTAGTTCTTGTCTTACATTGAACTTATACAGGTAGTCCTTGTCTTACATTGATCTTATACAGGTAGTCCTTGTCTTACATTGAGCTTATACAGGTAGTCCTTGTCTTACATTGAGCTTATACAGGTAGTCCTTGTCTTACATTGAGCTTATACAGGTAGTTCTTGTCTTATATTGATCTTATACAGGTAGTTCTTGTCTTATATTGATCTTATACAGGTAGTCCTTGTCTTATATTGATCTTAAACAGGTAGTTCTTGTCTTATATTGATCTTATACAGGTAGTTCTTGTCTTATATTGATCTTGTACAGGTAGTTCTTGTCTTATATTGATCTTATACATGTAGTTCTTGTCTTATATTGATCTTATACAGGTAGTCCTTGTCTTATATTGATCTTATACAGTTAGTCCTTGTCTTATATTGATCTTATACAGGTAGTTCTTGTCTTATATTGATCTTATACAGGTAGTCCTTGTCTTATATTGATCTTATACAGGTAGTCCTTGTCTTACAATGATCTTCTGCAGGTAGACCTTTTACAATCTGGATCTGATGTGTTTGCCATGTCAGGATTGATCTTGTACAGTCAGTCCTTCTCTTTCATTATGGTTCCGTTCTGTGTCTGTGTGTCCTGTCAGTTGGGTTGCTATGCACTATATGAACCATGGGGATATGTTAACTTGCCAGGATGTTAAAATGTACATACCTGTTGTATCATATTTTAAACAAGTTTTGCTCTTTGTTTTAAGTGAACTTATAGAACAACAAACTGTTAATGGTAGCAGTTATTGGGTCAGTTCTGAAGCTGAATTTCTCTTGGATGTAAACAATATAACAGCCCAGGCAAAAATAGCTTTTCAGAAAATCATAGACATTCTTTGCAGTCAATCTTAGTCAACAAAAAATGACAGCAGATTGCAAAACCAAAACAACGGCCTGGCACAACGAAGTATCCTAGCAACCATGCTATTGTTGTTTGTGAATGCCCACAATGAGTAGGTTACTCTTTTGTGCTCCCTGAAAAGGATGTTAAGTGGCAGTCCCAGAAGCTTTCCTCACATTCAGAGCATCCTGATGAAGGTGGGCCGAGGTCCTCCAGGCGGTTGTGCTATGCTTGGCTTCATCTGCGTGTCACTCACAACTATAAGGATCACGTCTATTCCTCACCTCGTTAGCCAGGCTGCCATGAAAACAGCCGAGGTGAGGGTCTTGGCCAGTATGTTTTGCCTGACCCTAACTAACATGTCTGATCAGTATATTTTGCCTAACCAGACTTTAGTCTTCCTCCTCAGCACATATGCTATATAACATATATACTAATGACCAACCCATGGACACAGACACAAGGAAATTCTTATATGCTGATGGCACATCAGTTGCTGCCCAGGAAAAAGGGTTTGAGGAAGTTGAAACAACCTGTCAAGTTCTCTCGATGCACTTGCAGAATACTACCACAAGAATCACCTTAAACCAAATCCCAGTAATACCCAGGTATGTGCCTACCACCTCAGAAACAGAGAGGCAAAAAGAAAACTTCAGATTAAGTGGCAAGGGCAGGAACTTGAACACTGCACGGCTCCCAAATGTCTAGGCATGAAGTTAGACAGCACATTGTCCTACATAACACACTGCAAGGAAACAAAGCGTAAGATACATGCAAGATATAATATCATCTGAAAACTGACCGGCACAACATGTGAGGCACAGCCATCAGTCCTTCGGCACTTGCCCTGTATTTTTCCGTAGCTGAATATGCTGCATCAGTCTGGTAAAACTCTATCCATGCGAAACTAGTTGATACAGCAATAAATGAGGCGGGCCGGATAGTATCAGAGTGCCTAAAACCCATCAGCATTGATAAAATATTCCCCATAATTGACATACCACCAACCGAGATAGGTGCGACATACTGGAGGCAGATGACAAGACAATCCATGACGCTGAATACTGGGTGCATACTGTATAACGTGGTGTTTTGTCATGGAAAGTAAGTAAATAAACAGAAATGAGAAAGTAAAGTATCCGCTGTTAAATAAAGTCACTACTGTCATATGGATGTGGTTCATGGACAGTTGGTAAACAAACACAGATGTGGTTTACAGAGAAAATAAAAAATGCAGCGGACGGCAAAGAAGGCTAATGTATATGTGCTGAAAGACGCCCATAAGCAAGGGAAACTAATTAATCCTTTCCAGATCCGCCTAATTTGGAAGAATTATGTCTTAGCTCCTAGACTATCTGAGCCACTTCAGGTGACGTATTTTAGAACTCATTTTTACACAAGCCACTTAGAGTGGTAAGTGATGTTAGATCTCTATTAGGAAATTTTAGAAAACAAATTTCGAAGCTTAGACCAATCCAACATTTTTAATGTCACTTCCTTTTGATGAACTTTACAGTTTTAGAGCCATTTGCGCTTTTTTCTTAGACAAAGAGGTTTCAATTTAAGAAATTAGCTGATCAATCGATTTGCTCCAGCAAAATTTGTTTGATAAAAATGGCTTCCAGTGGTCGTAAGCAAAGATTATCATCAGAACAAGCACTACATCTTATCTATTCATGGAAAATGATAAACTGATATATGTTGTGTAGAGATAGATATCGTTAGTGAGGATTGTGTTAGTAACTTCAGACCTGTACAAATATATTATGGTCAGTTCAAACATTTTAAAAAGTATTTAGTTTTAAATGTATTTGCAATATATGTGGATCACTATTTATCTATTTTTCCTTATGTGAAGACAAATTGGTTCTATTTGATAGCTACAATTTTGTACATGAAATACATTAACAAAATGTTAAAATAAGAAAATGATGTTATAATATATTATGGTGACGTAACCTCAACTTATACAGTTTTCCTTGCTGACTTATTTTTTCACAATGTCATTTAAAAATACAAATGCACACTAAATCTTTATTTACTGACAGAAAATGATACAACTTGTATATGTTGTGTATGAATGGATATTCTATCAGTGAGGCCTAATGCTGGGAGCTTCAGACATGCCCAAAGCTTTTTAAAAAAAATGTTAAATAAAAAAAATATATTTACAATAAACTTAAATGACTATTTATCTTTTAAAAAAAAAAATAAAGACACAAAATAGTTCTGTTTGAAATCCCATTAAATTCTGCACATTTGTAATTTATATAGGAGAAAAATTAATATAATGTTTAAAATAAGAAAATTATGATAAAATATGATATGTAACTTTAACTGAGAAAAAAAATTATGAAGTAGATAGTGTAAAAACATGGTTTTAGTGTCGGTATACTAAGAGTTAAGAGTCTGGGACAAGTACCACAACTTCACATCTCAAATATTTTTTATTTCAAAAACGAAATGAATAAACATTATGGAGACTAACATCTTGTCAGGCAAAACATACTTATCAGACATATTAGGTAAAAAATACTGACCAAAAGCCCCCCACACAGGTCTTCTTGGAAATATGCTGTTTTATGACAGACTGGCTTTGAAGATGAGGGGCCAACATGATCCCCATAGTAGTGAGCGACACACAGAGGAAGCCAAGCATAGCATAGCTGCCTGGAGAACCCCAGCCCATCTTCATCAGCACACTTGGGGTGTGAGGAAAACCAGCACACAACCCTGTTTGACACCAGTAGTGACTGAGAAGGCTACAGCCAATTCTCCCTCATGCAGTACACGAGCCAGCATGCCATCATGAAATTGGCGGACAATCGCAATGAATCTGCAGGAGCAGCCAAGGGTTTGCTAAGAGTCCATTTCTGTTGGCGGTATCTAAGGCTTTGGTCAGATTGACAAAAACTGACATGCCACATTTCTGTTGGTGGTATCTAAGGCTTTGGTCAGACTGACAAAAACTGACATGCCACATTTCTGTTGGCGGTATCTAAGGCTTTGGTCAGACTGACAAAAACTGACATGCCACATTTCTGTTGGCGGTATCTAAGGCTTTGGTCAGACTGACAAAAACTGACATGCCACATTTCTGTTGGCGGTATCTAAGGCTTTGGTCAGATTGACAAAAACTGACATGCCACATTTCTGTTGGCGGTATCTAAGGCTTTGGTCAGATTGACAAAAACTGACATGCCACATTTCTGTTCTTGACAGTTTCTTGCAGTTGACATGCTGCATATATCATGTCAACTGTCCCACAACCCACATGAAAACCACAATGACCCTCACTGAGTAAACCCTTCCCAAGGTGACCATTTAGGCGGTAAAGGCAGGACTTGGGCCAGAATTTTGCAAGCAATTGACAGCAAAGAGATACCCCTGTAATTGTCGCATGATTGATGATTGGCCTTTTGCTTGTACAGGTGTACAATTGGGGCAATCTGTATTAAATAAATATAATAAATTGTACTGTATGTATCTACGAGGGACGTTCAAATCTTACCGGGACTTAGTTTTTTCTAGTTCTGCCTGAATGGGTTATAGCGTGCTGTAACTACTATCATTAGTTAGGGGCACTTGTGTCCTATGACTCTAGATGGCCCACTTGCCATGGGTCAGTCATGTGACAGATATATAAAAATGACGGACAACACTGTTAATACTTGCATGGAACAGCGTGTTGTGATGAAGTTGTTTGTGAAGGAAGGCGGGAAACCTGCGGAAATTGCCTGTCGTGAAATTGCACAAGAGGCAAGTCTTTCTCTGGGTACGGTGAACACTATTATTTAGGAACATTTGACATTTTTGGAATGTTAGTTTATGTTGGGTACCAAGACAGCTTTGAGCTATTGACAGGCAGAGAAGAGTTCAAGCATGCACTGAATTAAAGTAACATGGAAGGGCATGACTTTTTTGGATCGTTTCATTACATGTGATGAAACCTGGGCACATCATTACATGTGATGAAACCTGGGCACATCATTACATGTGATGGAACCTGGGCACATCATTAGCGATATCCATCTGTTTGTCATTACAAAAAAAAATTCCCAGTTTGACTTGAACACCTCTCGTAGATTACTCCTGAATACTAATAAATGTTGAATGTTAATTTAAAACCTCTGCTTTTTAAACTATTGTTTTTACCAGCTATGTGATATAAGTTTATCACTCGCTCAGTCCCACCTCTGGAGGTGTAGAGGTATTTTTTGTACTGACAATCGAGTGTGCAGACAAACAGGTGACTGGCCTGTTATCAGTTTATACCAACCGTATGATATCACCAGACTTGAACACTTTAGAAAGACTAGATTATAATCAAGCCAACAAATTTTGTCTGAACGAACAAATGTTTGAACTCTAGGGAGCACCAACTTTGTCTTTTGTCTTACCCTCTGGAAACTATTGCCCCCCAAACAATACTCTTCTAGATTATTTTTTTTTTTTTTTTAGTCAGATTGTGGTGTCTGCTTGGAATGCATTGCCAGGGGAGGTAGTGGAGGCAGGGACAGTTAATGCATTTAAGAATAAACTGGATGCGCATAGCTTTTAGAGCAAGGTGATGTAAATGTAACTGGTTGTATACAGACTCTGCACGGTCTTCTAAACCAGTATAAAGACGTTTAGTTAAGATCACGAACTGCAACTGGAAGCGTGGTATTGTAGTACATGTGTGGAAATGAGCATGAATGGTTCCCCCTAAAAGAAACGCAGTGTCTCCACTGTGAACCTCCCAGAGCAAGAAGCATTCATCAGTTGATCGACGAAGAAAAAAAACTAGAATTGTCAAGAAGTTATAAAGTACTAGTCTTCTCATGTATAATGTGTGACTGTTTGCAAGTTGTGAGTGTTTCTATTCATTCCTCCAAGTGAGGATGATTTGAAACAGAGTGGTTGTATCTCGGACAATGTACTCTTTGTGGTTACCAACATCTCCACAGGTGATGTCCTTTACTGTGCCGGGTAAACTAAATGGCAACAGGGAAAAACTTGTGCCTGTAAAATCCCCAAGTCTAGTACGGTAAGCAGCAAGAAGGAAACCACATGCGCATTTACTATGAATAGCCAAATGTTGGTCAGAAAGGTGGACTTGATTTCTTTGGAGTTGCACAGTTTTTCTAATGTGATGAAACCATGTCTTTGTATCAAGATACTGAGCAGTGCATGAGCTGCAGAGTTCAGCGACCCAAAGCTGATGCAAGCATCAGGGCCAGCGAACCAGAGCTACCAAGACCCTTCCACACGGTGATCCAGGACAACAGAACAGACTGGCTAAGGAGAAAGGATTGAAGATGGAAGACTAACCCGATGCCCAAAAATGCCTGCTGAAGTCGGATGTGTCAGACCGAAAAGGTGCAAATATCAGTCAACCTGGCAGCTACGACACAATTTGTTCTCTGGACTACATCCTGCTACTTGCAAAGCCATTTTCAGGGCTTGGGAGTTTGAGAATGAAGAAGAAGAAGAAAAGCCCTGTCTTACTTTCTTTATCCTTATTCAGATATCCTTCTTTGTACCCCCATCTTGCTGCCTAAGTAGATGAATGGGCCCACCTCTTAGAGTGGTTTTTTCCAACATGATGTGAATACTGTCAGCTGCATTTATTCTGAGAATCTTAGGTTTCTCTCTATGAATTCCCAACCACAATTTCTGTGACCATGCTTCAGTCATTTTATTTTGCAGTTGCTTTCAGTCATGGAGTAGTAATACCAAGTCATAGGCAAATTCCACTGTCGTTCTAGTCCATTTAATTTCACAATCATTGGCAGCAGTTATTTTCTTCTTCACAATCCATCCATAGCTAGAAGAAAAAGATATCATGACAGTAGACACACCTATCTCACACCAATTCTAAATTCAAATGGCACCAATAACTGCCACTCATGCAGGATGCAACATTCCATATCCTCATAGATTTTCATAATTATGTTAGTAATCTTTTGAGGCCAACCATAGTGCCTGAGCTGCTATAAAACAATTTAATTTTCATCCACACCCAAAATAACACAGGAAAAACTGGCCAACCACCATCCAATTTATTTACTTTAGTTTGCATACAAGATCTGCACAGGAGTGATAATGAACAGACTAGAGAATCAGTTTGATGAGAATCTGGCACAAGAGCAGGCAGGTTTCAGTAAACCACTTCCATGCACTCCGCCAGATAATGGAGAGAGTACGGCAAGTATATACAAGGTGTGATCTAAATGTTTCCACATTGGCATCATAATTATGGAACCGTGAGATTCAGCTGGAAGTTGCTAGGCACAGGTTGGCCATCTGAACCTAATGTTTATGTAACCTGTGTAATGTCTGCCCTATTAATCTGGTTTGTTTACAGTAGTGTTTTGTTTGTCCTTATGCGTGAGAACTGCATTTGGACACATTCCCAGGGATGAAAAAATCTTGATCAGCGAACGTGCATCAAATTTTTTGAAAAGCTTTGTCAAACATATAAAGACATACTTAATGTTACAGAAAGTCTATAGGTATTATTGCTTGAGTAGTACAGTCGGTAAAAACTTGTGTAGGTACTGGCTTAGTGATCGCATCAAGACAACAACAAAACGACTCCTATGCTATAGGCTCAAGTCGATCGTCAGGGATAAAGAGTCCACGAATACAAAAAAAAAAAGAAAATGCTGTGGGTCAAGCTAGCGGCCATACCTATATGAGACCAGGAACGTGTGAATGACGGATGCCAGTTATGAAAAAGAGTAGGCAGAACAAGAAATGGTCAATAGCATTACATCTAGGCATAAAAACCAAATAGAAATATTGACAATTATAAAAATACTACACATACAAAACAACAATATCAAGATACCCACAATAACAAGAAGAAAAACAAAAACACAACATATGTACACAGAGACAGACATGCATACAGAAAAAAATTATACGGATATGGTTAGTAAACAATAATAAGAGATTTCGATACACTGAAAAGGAGTTAGAGAGAATGAGTGACGAAGCGAACACAGACGTATTGAATGTATTCAAACCATAATGTCTGGAGAGCAGGGTTATTGGGAATGACACTGAGGTGAAGACAGAAACGGGTACGGAGTTCTTCTCGATGTATTTCAGGTTGTCAATAATAGTTTAGATTAATTAGGTAACGTGACATTCAGGTGAATGCTTATTTGTTATCAAAAACTGATTGCAGAAAGGACACAGATCATGTTTAGATAAAAGGAACCATGTTGAGCAACCGGCTTGTTTTTGTAGGTTACGAGTACTTTGGTGGTCAATGAGGTGAGTTTGGTGACGGCTTCAAACCATGTCACGCAAATTTCCGTCACGTCTGTTGGATACTAGAGAACAATCTGGGCATAGCACACGTATGGAAGGATAGGAAAATGGCGGAACAAGATATTACGGAAAAGGATGTGTGAAATGGTACATGAGAACGATATTACATGCCTGCAGAAAAAGACGAGCATCTTGTGAGCCTTATTGAGAAAGTCTTCGTCTTTCGCTTAGGTGACGAAGGCCTAGCAGCTAAGAAAAAGAGTGAGTCACAGCAAGATTGAGGGTGAGAGGAAGTGTAAAGGAGATCGCTATTGTGTAAGTGGGTAATACCTCACATGAGGGGCAGTCATTTCCTGGTAACCAAAAAAAGCCAAGATACTATTTGGTTTCTTAACTCACTTATGGCTCCAAGAGTCTGCCAGTGAGCAGCAGCGCAATAAACTTGTACTATTGACGCAAGAATTCCGGAAACTGATAGAAGCCTGAGTTCGGACAGAACGATAGAGGCGGACATCTTCTACACAGCTATCGGAGCAAAGTCCAAAAAGACAATAAATAGCTCAGCAAGAAACAACTAGATTAAAAACAACAGAAGCCCTAAACCTAGATAAAGATAGCAGAAAATTATACAGGTTAGTCAAAGTCATAAACAACAAGGACTATAGGAACAATGAAATAGCAGTTCAGCAGAATTGGAAAACATTGACCATACAAATATGCAGCAAACACATTCTTACAATTAGGCTAACAAATGTTTGAGATATATATCCCACCTGAAAGAAAACAAGCAATGCTACATAGTTTAAGTTACGATACACAAAAACATACCTGCGCAGAGGAGCACGTGACAACAAATTTGACTATGAAAGAACTTAGCGTTGCCATTCCTTTCCAACAAAGTCTCCTGGAAACCATTGGGTGACCAATGACATGCTTGATGTTGTTGAATGCCCACGTTGAGTAGGATTCATCTTTTGTGTGCCCTGAAAAGAACGTTAAATGGCGGGTTGTCGTAGTTTTCCTCACATTCCGAGCGTGCTAATGGTGGGCTGGGGTTCTCCAGGCGCTTGTGCTATGCCTGGCTTCATCTGCGTGTCGCTCACTACTACGGGGATCACTCACATCGTTAGCCAGGCTACCATGAAAACATGTCATTTGGCCAGTATATATTGCCTGACCCTGACTAACATGTCTGATCGGTATGTTTTGCCTGAGCGTGACTAACATGTCTGATCAGTATATGTTGCCTGACCATGACTAACATGTCTGATCTGTCAATGTTGCCTGACCCTGACTAACATGTCTGATCTGTCAATGTTGCCTGACCCTGACTAACATGTCTGATCTGTCAATGTTGCCTGATCCTGACTAACATGTCTGATCAGTATGTTTTGCCTGAGCGTGACTAACATGTCTGATCAGTATATATTGCCTGACCCTGACTAACATGTCTGATTAGTATGTTTTGCCTGACCCTGACTAACGTGTCTAATTAGTATGTTTTGCCTGACCCTGACTAACATATCTGATCTGTCAATGTTGCCTGATCCTGACTAACATGTCTGATCAGAATGTTTTGCCTGACCCTGACTAACATGTCTGATTAGTATGTTTTGCCTTACGAGGTTAGTTCTCCTCCCCAATGACATGCGTATAAGATTGGGAACTATTGTCCCCCAAACAATTCTCATTTAGATCACGAACTGCAACCGGAAACGAAGTATTGTAGTACGTGTGTGGAAATAAGCACGAATAGTCCCCACCCAAAAGATGAACAAAGATAAACTTGATCACAACTACCGCCAAACTAGTCTTTTGAGCTGTACAGGCAAGATGGTGAAATGGATAATACATACCAGACTCAGCTGACATCTCGAAGAAAATCGAATTATCACACACCAACAAGCAGGGTTCGTGCAGCAGAGGTCCACATAAAACCAAGTCACCACATAGCACACGGACAAGAAGGAAAACAAACCACGGCAGTGTGGGTAGACCTGAAGAAAGCTTTTGATCAAGTATGGAAGGATGGGCGCCGAGCAGAAATGCAAGACGGAGTCTGTAGGAGAATGTTAAAATGGATCAGTAACTATACAGATAACTGAATAGCGCCAATGCAGGTGCAAAGGGAAGTCTGTAAGATGTAAACCACGGAACAAGGTGGACGACATCATTGAAAACTTTCGTAAAAGTACCCACAACCCCCTCTACGTGGATGACTTAGATATGTGAAGCCAGGTTAGGGACAAAAGTGATCTATGTTTTGTGTGGGAGTCAGGTTCACGACATAGTGAAAGCTGTGTATTACGCGTGAGTTACGTTTAAGACCTGTGTGATCTATGTTTCATGCGTGATTCAGGGTAGCGACAAAAGTGAGTTTATTTTCATGTGTGATTCAGGATAACGACAAATGTGAGTTTATTTTCATGTGTCATTCAGGGTAGCGATAAATGTGTTTATTTTAATGTATGATTCAGGGTAGCGACAAATGTGAGTTTATTTTCATGTGTGATTCAGGGAAGCAACAAATGTGTGTTTATTTTCATGTGTGATTCAAGTTAGCTGCATATAGTTGTTATGTTTTTTGAGATTGAATGGATTTGTGAGACTAAAGCGGAGCAATGTTGTAGAAATAGCCATAACAAAAATGAGAGAAGACCGCACGAACGCCCAGTATCAGTACCAAAGCCCATCCTTACTGCAAGCAAAACTATCTGGAAGCAGCAGCTCTTTTACAGAGATGATAGAAAACATACCCGGTATTGGAAACAAGAACAGTCAGACTGAAAAGGAAAGAAGAGTCATATCCATGAGATACACAGAAAACTACACAAGCCCATGCATGGACTGACGATTCTGCAACAAACGGCACAGAAAATGGAAGTTGTGGGGCGGCAGTTATTTCTGAGCCAAACAAACGATAAAGAGATAACGAAAAATTCTCAAGTAATTTCAGGACAGAGACATTGAAAGCTGCAGAAGAAGCTATGCTGTCAAATGAAAGTCAGGTAGTCTTTTTTACAGATTTCCTCTCCGTGGTTATAGTGTTAAAGAGCCAGAAACATACAGACCTAAAAGACCTAAGATCAGTACTCTGTCAACTACGCCAGCACTCTAAACCCAGAAGAGTCGCGGCACAATGGGTTCTATCCTGCAATAGGTCTAAAGAATCCTGGTCACGCGGACCCAATTTATCTATACGTGTAACAGACTATCATATTCTATCATGCTTTCACTCACAACAAGGAAATGGAAAACCACTACAACTTTTGTGAATAATTAAACATGATAATTCATTTATTGCAAGAGTAGTCATCACATTACCAAAACTATCTAAACTAAAATATAAATCAATCTTTTTAACCCAAAGCTTATAGTATATAGCTTGGTGGTACTCTGAATCTAAAAATCCAGTTCTGTCTTTATCCTATACTTCTTCTTATACACACATTTCCCTTAGACTAAATTTATACAAATCTTTTTCTGTAATTGATTAACCAACTATCCAGGTTTGTGATCACGTGGTGCCCTTCGGCAGTGGACGATGAAGTGGATCTCTGGCGGTCTCACTTTCGATCAGGGAAGCTCTTGCCGACCAATCCAACTAATTTCAAACAGACCGCGTTCTAGGCAGTTGTCGGGGGGGGGGGGGGGGGAGCCTCTGACTAATTTCATACAGGCAGTGTTCTCACACTGTTCTACCCAACAGACCCAAGAGCACAGCATGTGGAATCTACTGTTTTCGTTCTGACTTTGTCTCCGTTACTTGTTCGTGTCGTTGGGGTTGGCTCACTGTCCCTTTCGTTAGGCAATAGTACAATGCCCATGAAACTGACAGTGGTAAACCTCCCGGTCAACTCTGCCCGAAATCTCTCTCGCTCTTAGTTTTATTGTCCCCTTAGGCGCATCCCTTAACAACATGACCCTTGATCACGAGGTACCTTAGTCCCTTCCTCGTTGCCCAGCGAACAACTCGAATCACAGTTTTGTGTTACACTTATAAATCTGACAAGTTCCTCCCACCGAAACCTGTCCCCTTAGCTAAATTCCTTGTCACCCCTGTCATGCCTGTTTTGTCGTCAAATGATGAGTCGTTTCCTACCTCAACCCCCCGCCCCACCCCTTTTTCTGTGACGTTAGTTAATACAAGAAATGGGTTGGACTAAACCCCCACCCCACATCTTTGACAACAGTTTCAAACTCACAGAAGCATTATATATATATATATATATATATATATATATATATATATATATATCTTTCTCTCTTTCTCTCGTAGTACTTACTAATTGAAACCCAAGCTTTGTCAGTGCCCGAACGAAGTGCGTGACCCTAGCTTGATCTGTCCTCATCTAAGTAGAAATATTCAAATACATCCCCAGTCAGTTTCGGCTCTCCGAGAATGTCTCCAGCCCCCAACACCTCTGCTTCACAGGTACCTGATAAATCCCACTGTAACACGCAAAGCAACGATGATTCAGACAGACCGGTGAAAGAAGATGGAATGTTACAATAACCGTATTCTAGAGTGACATACGAAAAGTCCAGTTAATTAGATCAGATTTATGAACAAATGCGAAACAGAGCATAATGGCTACACAAAAAAACAATGCTTATTACCAGTTGATCAGAAGAGAACAGGTGGTGGTCTTCAGACTTCACACAGGCCACAAAAGACTGAGGTAACATCTATTCTTCTTCGTTCGTTCTCAATCTCCTACTACCAAACACTGAAAGGGCTTAAGTCGCAGAATGTAGTCCAGAGAACGGAATGCGTTGTGTTGTAGTTTACAGCTTGGCTGCGATATTTGCACCTTTCGGTCCAACACATCCGACTTCAGCAAGCATTTTTTTAGTACCGGGTTAGCATTCTCTCTTCGATCCCTTATCCGTAGCCAGTCTGCCCTGATGCAGCTTATTATCCATGATCACCGCGTGGAGGTGAAGAAGGGTCTTGGCAGCTATGGTTCGCTGGCCCTGACGCTAGCAGTCAGCTATGGGTCGCTGACCACTGCAGCTCATGCGCTGCTCAGCATCTTGATTCCTAACATCTATTCAATAAACTGAAGATTGGTACTACTGACGAATGCACCGGTAATAATAATGTTCGTTTAAGCGCCTCAGGCCCGTTGCGTCGGTCCGCCACATCCATGACACACTGCTGCGGCGTGGTCCCAGGCTTCGTCCAGAGCGGGCGAGAGGGGGGTGGGGTGAGGGCTGCTATTTGTTGGAACCATACTGTGCAGGAACGGCCTCTTCTGCGCCTCTAGCCGACCCGGGGAAAGACTTGTGTAGTACCCTGTGGGCCTATATTTGCTGACCCAGCCATACAGCATGACCGAACATAGACACTCGGCGGCGGTCAAGTGTTTCCTGGCCCAGCCATACAGCATGACCGAACATAGACACTCGGCGGCGGTCAAGTGTTTCCTGGCCCAGCCATGCAGCATGACCGAACACAGACACTCGGCGGCGGTCAAGTGTTTCCTGGCCCAGCCATACAGCATGACCGAACATAGACACTCGGCGGCGGTCAAGTGTTTCCTGGCCCAGCCATACAGCATGACCGAATATAGACACTCGGCGGCGGTCAAGTGTTTCCTGGCCCAGCCATACAGCATGACCGAACATAGACACTCGGCGGCGGTCAAGTGTTTCCTGGCCCAGCCATACAGCATGACCGAACATAGACACTCGGCGGCGGTCAAGTGTTTCCTGGCCCAGCCATACAGCATGACCGAACATAGACACTCGGCGGCGGTCAAGTGTTTCCTGGCCCAGCCATACAGCATGACCGAACATAGACACTCGGCGGCGGTCAAGTGTTTCCTGGCCCAGCCATACAGCATGACCGAACATAGACACTCGGCGGCGGTCAAGTGTTTCCTGGCCCAGCCATACAGCATGACCGAACATAGACACTCGGCGGCGGTCAAGTGTTTCCTGGCCCAGCCATACAGCATGACCGAACATAGACACTCGGCGGCGGTCAAGTGTTTCCTGGCCCAGCCATACAGCATGACCGAACATAGACACTCGGCGGCGGTCAAGTGTTTCCTGGCCCAGCCATGCAGCATGACCGAACACAGACACTTGGCGGCGGTCAAGTGTTTCCTGGCCCAGCCATACAGCATGACCGAACATAGACACTCGGCGGCGGTCAAGTGTTTCCTGGCCCAGCCATACAGCATGACCGAACATAGACACTCGGCGGCGGTCAAGTGTTTCCTGGCCCAGCCATACAGCATGACCGAACATAGACACTCGGCGGCGGTCAAGTGTTTCCTGGCCCAGCCATACAGCATGACCGAACATAGACACTCGGCGGCGGTCAAGTGTTTCCTGGCCCAGCCATACAGCATGACCGAACATAGACACTCGGCGACGGTCAAGTGTTTCTGAAATTGGGAGGAGTCCTGTTTTATCCGAGACCTTCACGTTGAGGATGTAGTCATGCCACCGGATGTCCAGGATACGCCATTGGTAGCGCATGTGGAAGGCCTCCAGTCTCAACATGTCATGGCTGAGTAATGTCCAGGTTTCAGAGCCGTAAAGTACCTGTAGTACTGGGAACATGACCCCTGAACATCTGCTGCAAAATTAGACGACATACGAGGACTAGAGAAAGCATATGTGGCATCAATTGTGCCAACACTAGACAAGCTCTATGGAAGTGTTGACACTCTCAGGATGACCACTGCTTTCTTTGAACAAATTCAAGCCAATGTCTGAAATCGTACGAAGAAGAAGAGTTATGTATTGTGTGGGAATCAAGTAGCGACATATGCGAGTCAGATTAGCGACATGTGTAAGCTATGTTGTGTGTGTGAGCAAGGCTAGAGACATGTGTGCAAATTATATTGTGTGTTAATCAGGTTAGCCACATGTGTAAGCTATGTTGTGTGTGTGTATGCGGCAAGTTAGCGACATGTGAAAGCTATGTTGTGTCTGTGAGTAAAGTTAGCGACATGTGTAAACTATGTTGTGTGTGAGTCAAGTTAGCGACATGTGTAAGCTATGTTGTGTATGGGAGTCAAGTTAGCGACACTTGCGAGCTATGTGTGTGTGAGAAAGGTAAGCGACATGTGTAAGCTATGTTGTGTGTGTGAGTCAAGTTAACGAGATGTGTAAGCTATGTTGTGTGTGTGTGTGTGTGTGTGTGAGCAAGGTTAGCCACATGTGTAAGCTATGTTGTGTGTGTGCATGAGGCAAGTTAGCGACATGTGTAAGCTATGTTGTGTGTGTGTGTGTGTGAGCAAGGTTAGCGACATGTGTAAGCTATGTTGTGTGTGTATGAGTCAGGTTAGCGACATGTGTATCCTATATTGTATGTGTGAGCCAGTCTAGCGTCACTTGTAAGTTATGGTGTGTGTGTAAGCAAGGTTAGCGACATGTATAAGCTATGTTGTGTGTGTGAGTCAGGTTAGTGACCTGTGTATCCTATATTGTGTGTGTGAGCCAGGCTTATGACATGTGTAAGCTATGTTGTGTGTGGGAGCCAGGTTAGAGACATGTGCAGGACTTGACAATTTGTTGAGTGGCTCAACAGTCAGACAGAAATGTCACCAGTCAGTCAGTATCGGCGAACAATAGCCATGCAATTTATGTTAACAAATTAAACTAGGCAGTAATTCACTTTTATTTATACGTAACAATGCGTACCAAACCAAAATATATTGTACTTCTTACACAGTATTAGTCTATGTCTTTGATAAAACGCAGTGCTGGCAGAGGCTAGTCACTTGTGTGTTTGAACGTGCCTGGCAGTTTTAGAACTAAAGTACCATTTATCAATGGTTTAAATTATGGTAGTGGAAGCCCATTTACATTCATCATCATAATGTCATCTAAACTGTCAGTCTCTAAACTTAATCTTAATTTATTTTTTATCATATTCGTCTTTTCTTCTCGCTGAAACCCCTTTCACAGCTAGCTGTAGAAACTGAAAGAACAGAGACAACTTATTAGCATCAGAAGAACAGAGACAACTTATTAGCATCAGAAGAACAGAGACAACTTATTAGCATCAGAAGAACAGAGACAACTTATTAGCATTAGAAGAACAGGAACCCTATCACCATGGCGCATTGTTTTTCTAAGCAAATCTATTGATGACAAACCTTTTGCACATATTTTAAATTCATACCATTTGTCCAAGGCTTTATGATCCATGTCTTATTTTCCCTCGTGTTGCAAAAGGTGTTCATAATGAAATATACAGGTACGTACTGTTAATTATCTTTTACAAATACTTTTCAAGGAAGTTTCTGACCATGTGAAAGTTTCAAATGTTGAGCTGGAGATTTTAATACGTCATCTGTGGCAGTGCTAAAAAACCACCCTTTTATGTCGACCATTCCTTGTCAGTAATTTTCTTTCTATCACATTTATCACATTCAAACTTATTTTGTCCATTAACAATTACACCAATTTGGACTTCACCTTTTATAAATTCATTTTCCATAGGTCTTGGATTACTTCCATGCACCTCGTGTGTAGAGCCGATATGTTCTGAAAATTGAAAGTCTCGTGACGAAATGGTTCTTTTGACCCATTTCCCACTTGATGGATGGCACAATCCTCTGAAGTGTGGACATTCTGAACATCGTGACTACACCAGTCTCAACATTATACTCTAGCCATTGAATTTCCTACTTCCACTTCGAAACCACATAAACTAGTGAATTGCGGGCCACCTTCTATTGTACAGTTTCCATTGTTCGCGAATTGGACACGAGCTTATTTTAAAAAAAAACTAAACCAATCCTGAACAATATCCTCAGGCCTTGCACGAGAACAAACACTATCTTGTTGTTGCTCCTCCATCGTAATCGATGAGGACCACTTACAAACAATAAAAGAATATGACAAGACGCGCAAAATGTTACTCGCAAATCTTTCTTCTTTTCGTTTAATAATAAACACACCATTCTTACAGTCGTATAAATCTCCTGGCATACACACCCCCCCCCCCCCCCCCCCCCCCCCCAACACCTCAGTAATTATATAAATGACGTAAAAATGTGTATAGTTAAATATCACTTTTTCAACGTTATAATGTCTGGATGAAACACATCTTGAGTCCACTTGTGACTCGTGAGCCGCGTGTTTGAGACCCGTGGTCTTAGAGTACAGAGCTATTCCGGCAGTTGCTACAGACGAATGAGCAAGAGCCAATGTGGCGGTTATCTCTAGAATTGTTGCTAGGATACGGCCCATTTCAGACCCTGAGCACACATACTCGCATTGGCAGTTGCGTGCTCCTGCGACGCAGAAAAATCTCGTGCTGTCGCTTCAGGTGACTCGCTGATAAATATCACCAACCGATTTATGAATATTCATTGCATGATTTCCCCGCCGTGTTTGATTTTATGAAGTCTCTTGCTCATGTATTTGTTTTCCCTTTCTTTGTCAATCGTTTGGCGCTTCTAGGAGCTGACACAAGAGACACGCCTACCATGAAACTGTTGTCAAAACACTTGTGCTGTGTGACTCATATCACAGTATTGATATTTTCGAATGACTTAAGTCGGACCAATCCCTAAGTGTTTAATCGCTTCATGGAAAGTCAAACCTCTATGGGTGGTCGGAGCACTTTATAGACAGTTTGACTAATTCGCAAACTGCCAACCGACAGTGCGGACAGCCGTACCACAACTACAAAAATTATATCGCTGTTTGGTTTGTTGGACACAGTCACAGACTATCGGACTTTCTTCTTCTTCTTCATCATCGATCAACTGATGTTATGCTTCTAGTTCGGTGTAGTTCACGAAGAAGACTTAGCGTTTCAGGTCTTCACCAGTCCGCGACAGCTTTTTGAGCATTGTCGCTGCCTCAGGTCAGACTGTTTCTCTTTTGTCTGATTCGGTAGGGCAGTCCTGCAGAATATGTTCTGGTGTTTGCTTGGGTGCTCCACAATCGCACGTTGCGGTGTCTCTGAGACCCATTCTATTGAGGTGGACCTTGAGTTTACAATGTCCATTCTGAGTCTGAAGATCTTTGTCTACTCATCTCTGCCAAGTTTGTCTATGCTGTCATTTTCTGGCTGGTATTCTTTATGCTGGTATCTCCATTCTGTACTCATGGATCGTTTGATGTGGCTTTGCGTCTTTATAGCTCTGTGGATGGGCAGTCTGTTGCCGCATTTCCGGCTTTTGCGAGCTCATCTGCTTTCTCGTTTCCACGGATCCCACAGTGGGCCGGAATCCACTATAGAACTAAATCTGTTTTTTTGAGACATTAATCATATGTTGTATTTTATTTCATATTTTCAAACGACTTCAGCCTGACCAATCCCAAAGTGGTTAATCGGTTTATGGAAAGTTAAACCACTATGGTTTGTTGGAGCACTCTATAGACAGTTAACCAATTCGCAGACTGCCGACCGACTATGTGCTTAGCTCTACCATAAATACGAAAATTATATCACTGTTTGGTCTATCGGACTCAGTCATAGACTGCCGGACCAAACAATGTTCTGTTGGACCAAGCCCTGGGATGTCGGACCAAGTCATGTTCTGTCGGACCAATCCATGGGTTATTGTATAGACCCATGGACTTTCGAGCCAAGTCATGGGTTGTCGGACCAAGCAATGGACTGTCGTACCAAGCAATGGACTGTCGTACCAAGCCATGTTCTCTCGGACCAAAACCTGGCCTACTGGACCAAATCATGTTCTGTCTGACCAGCCCTGGGCTGTTGTGTCAAGCCATGGATTGTCGGACCAAGCCATGGTATATTGTATAAAGCTATGGACTGTCGAGCAAAGGCATGGGTTGTCGGACCAAGCAATGGACTGTCGTACCAAGCCATGTTCTCTCGGACCAAAACCTGGTCTACTTGATCAAGTCATGGTCTGTCGGACCAAGCCCTGAGCTGTTGTATCAAGCCATGGACTGTCGAACTAAGGCATTAACAGTCAGACCCAATCATGGACTTTAGACCCTGCTATGGACTGTCGTACCAAGCCATGTTCTCTCGGACCAAAACCTGGTCTACTTGATCAAGTCATGGCACTGTCGGACCAAGTCACGGACTGTCGGACCAAGCAACGGACTGTCGGACCAAACAACAGACTGTTGGACGCAGTCATGGACTGTTGGACCAAGTCGTGGACTGTTGGACCAAGTCGTGGACTGTCGCGTCAGTGATGGACTGTTGGACCCAATGATGGACTGTCGGACCCAGTGATGGATTGAAGTACACAGTGATAGATTGAATGACCCAGTGATGTACTGTCGGACCCACTGATGGATTGTAGGACCTAGTGATGTATTGTCGGACCCAGTGTTGGACTAAAGGACCCAGTGATGGACTGTCGGACCCAGTAATAAACTGAAGGGTCCAATGATGGACTGTCGGACCCAGTGATATACTGAAAGACCCAGTGACGGACCAAAGGACCCAGTGATGAACCTTAGGACCCAGGGATGGACTGTCTGACAAATCGCAAACTATCAATGCACGTAGAGACCACGAATTCTAAAGTAATTAAAATCAGAACAATATTTTTCGGAAAAACATCGTGCCCATTTAATAAAAGGATGAAAACAAAGTACCTAAATGGAATACTCGTTAGAGATCAAGATGCTGAACAGCGCATGAGCTGCAGTGGTCAGCGACCCATAGCTGACTGCTAGCATCAGGGCCAGCGAACCATAGCTGCCAAGACCCTTCTACACCTCCACGCGGTGATCCTAGATAACAGGCTGCAGTAGGGTAGACTGGCTAAGGAGAAGGGATCGAAAAGGGAATGCTAACCCGGTACTAAAAAAATGCTTGCTGAAGTCGGATGTGTTGGACCGAAAGGTGCAAATTTCGCAGCCAAGCTGTAAAACTACGACACAACGCATTCCGTTCTCTGGACTACATTCTGCTGCTTGAGCCCTTTCGGGGTTTGGTGGTGGGAGATTGAGAACGAACGAAGAAGAAGAAGAATACTCGTTAAAAGTATTGAGATTAACAATTATTGCATTGCTTTATTTTAATGAAATTTAAATCAAAATGGGACAGTAATTTTGAGTTATTGTGATCAGTTATTGGAACTTCGTAGATAAGAAGTTGGACGACATTAGTTCATCTTTTCGACGACAATCGGGAATTACTTCTTGAAATATAGTAGTAGACCTGTTGGACAGTAGTAGAAGACATGCTAGACTGTAGTAGAACAAATGTTAGACTTTAGTAGAAGACATGTTGGAGAGTAGTAGAAGACATGTTGGAGAGCAGTAGAAGACATGTTGGAGAGTAGTAGAAGACATGTTGGAGAGTAGTAGAACACATGTTGGAGAGTAGTAGAACACATGTTGGAGAGTAGTAGAAGACATGTTGGAGAGTAGTAGAACACATGTTGGAGAGTAGTAGAACACATGTTGGAGAGTAGTAGAAGACATGTTGGAGAGTAGTAGAAGACATGTTGGAGAGTAGTAGAACACATGTTGGAGAGTAGTAGAACACATGTTGGAGAGTAGTAGAAGACATGTTGGAGAGTAGTAGAACACATGTTGGAGAGTAGTAGAAGACATGTTGGAGAGTAGTAGAACACATGTTGGAGAGTAGTAGAACACATGTTGGAGAGTAGTAGAACACATGTTGGAGAGTAGTAGAACACATGTTGGAGAGTAGTAGAAGACATGTTGGAGAGTAGTAGAACACATGTTGGAGAGTAGTAGAACACATGTTGGAGAGTAGTAGAAGACATGTTGGAGAGTAGTAGAACACATGTTGGAGAGTAGTAGAACACATGTTGGAGAGTAGTAGAACACATGTTGGAGAGTAGTAGAACACATGTTGGAGAGTAGTAGAACACATGTTGGAGAGTAGTAGAACACATGTTGGAGAGTAGTAGAACACATGTTGGAGAGTAGTAGAAGACATGTTGGAGAGTAGTAGAACACATGTTGGAGAGTAGTAGAACACATGTTGGAGAGTAGTAGAAGACATGTTGGAGAGTAGTAGAAGACATGTTGGAGAGTAGTAGAACACATGTTGGAGAGTAGTAGAACACATGTTGGAGAGTAGTAGAACACATGTTGGAGAGTAGTAGAACACATGTTGGAGAGTAGTAGAAGACATGTTGGAGAGTAGTAGAAGACATGTTGGAGAGTAGTAGAACACATGTTGGAGAGTAGTAGAACACATGTTGGAGAGTAGTAGAACACATGTTGGAGAGTAGTAGAAGACATGTTGGAGAGTAGTAGAAGACATGTTGGAGAGTAGTAGAACACATGTTGGAGAGTAGTAGAAGACATGTTGGAGAGTAGTAGAACACATGTTGGAGAGTAGTAGAACACATGTTGGAGAGTAGTAGAACACATGTTGGAGAGTAGTAGAACACATGTTGGAGAGTAGTAGAAGACATGTTGGAGAGTAGTAGAACACATGTTGGAGAGTAGTAGAACACATGTTGGAGAGTAGTAGAACACATGTTGGAGAGTAGTAGAACACATGTTGGAGAGTAGTAGAAGACATGTTGGAGAGTAGTAGAACACATGTTGGAGAGTAGTAGAACACATGTTGGAGAGTAGTAGAACACATGTTGGAGAGTAGTAGAACACATGTTGGAGAGTAGTAGAACACATGTTGGAGAGTAGTAGAACACATGTTGGAGAGTAGTAGAACACATGTTGGAGAGTAGTAGAAGACATGTTGGAGAGTAGTAGAACACATGTTGGAGAGTAGTAGAACACATGTTGGAGAGTAGTAGAACACATGTTGGAGAGTAGTAGAACACATGTTGGAGAGTAGTAGAACACATGTTGGAGAGTAGTAGAAGACATGTTGGAGAGTAGTAGAACACATGTTGGAGAGTAGTAGAAGACATGTTGGAGAGTAGTAGAAGACATGTTGGAGAGTAGTAGAAGACATGTTGGAGAGTAGTAGAAGACATGTTGGAGAGTAGTAGAACACATGTTGGAGAGTAGTAGAACACATGTTGGAGAGTAGTAGAACACATGTTGGAGAGTAGTAGAACACATGTTGGAGAGTAGTAGAAGACATGTTGGAGAGTAGTAGAAGACATGTTGGAGAGTAGTAGAACACATGTTGGAGAGTAGTAGAACACATGTTGGAGAGTAGTAGAACACATGTTGGAGAGTAGTAGAACACATGTTGGAGAGTAGTAGAACACATGTTGGAGAGTAGTAGAACACATGTTGGAGAGTAGTAGAACACATGTTGGAGAGTAGTAGAACACATGTTGGAGAGTAGTAGAAGACATGTTGGACAGTTGTAGAAGACATGCTAGACAGTAGAAGACATGTTAGACAGTTGTAGAAGACATGCTAGACAGTAGAAGACATGTTAGACAGTTGTAGAAGACATGCTAGACAGTAGAAGACATGTTAGACAGTTGTAGAAGACATGTTAGACAGTAGAAGACATGTTAGACAGTTGTAGAAGACATGTTAGACAGTAGAAGACATGTTAGACAGTTGTAGAAGACATGTTAGACAGTAGAAGACATGTTAGACAGTTGTAGAAGACATGTTAGACAGTTGTAGAAGACATGTTAGACAGTTGTAGAAGACATGTTAGACAGTTGTAGAAGACATGTTAGACAGTAGTAGAAGCCATGTTTTGGAGACTGGTGTGAGAGTGTACATGTTTTGGAGACTGGTGTGAGAGTGTACATGTTTTGGAGACTGGTGTGAGAGTGTACATGTTTGGGATTCTGGTGTGAGAGTGTACATGTTTTGGAGACTGGTGTGAGAGTGTACATGTTTGGGATTCTGGTGTGAGAGTGTACATGTTTTGGAGACTGGTGTGAGAGTGTACATGTTTTGGAGACTGGTGTGAGAGTGTACATGTTTGGGATTCTGGTGTGAGAGTGTACATATTTATGAAGACTGATGTGAGAGTGTACATACTTGAAGGACCGGTTTGTAAATGCACCTCTGCATTTGGCACTCTGTCCCTCCATGTAATTGCATGAATGCAGGCGCCGTAGATGGAAGATGTTAAGCCTATAACCCGTGATTGGCCTAAGTTGCTCACGTCCCTCTGTCATATTGGAGCGTGCTGACGACACATACACGCCAACCATGGCCTTTGTGTCAATGGTCTTCCTTGTAATCCCAAAACACCCGTTGTGAGACGAGCAGTTGTACCAGTGCATACACCAATGATACTGCCAATGTGTTAGTCTCAAATGAGCTTGTCAGTGTAGAGGAACCCCAGGTTTGTGAATTGATGCCCAGCTGCCAGTTCTTAATTATGGGTACGGCATTTACTTATTATCTCAATATATTTGTTTTGTTGAGACTTATTGTGAGACCAACTTTTTGCATGGCTGTGAGATGCGATGTATCAAGCTCTGAAATTCCTGCTGACAGTTGGGAGAATTGTAACATCATCAGCGAATAGCAAGTCCGTAATGATGGCCTCCCTGGTCTTGATAAAGGACGTGAGCCTTGCAAGATAAAAAGGATGAACACACGACGTAGTGTGAAGATGAATTTCGTCATTTGCATTATCAAATACATGCTTCACTAGCAGACTTAGGGGACCTAGGGGCTGTAATAGATCATACAGGTAAAGTGTGTGAGCAAGTCCAGGTAACAGGGAAAAATGCAAATGCAATGTTAGGTTAGATAAAAAGAAAACATTAAACGTAGGAGCAAGGACGTTATAGTCAAACTGCATAAACCATTAGTTAGACCTAGATTGGAGAACTTTGTACAGGTGTGAAGTCCTTATTGTAGAGGAAATATAAATATAATGGAGATGATACAAAAACGAGTGACAAAGCTGATAGTGGGATTCCATTCGAAATGACTTAATACAGGTTTATAATACAATCAAAGGAACCGATAAATTACGCTATAACAAGTTTGTTTCTTCAAAATACAACCACCTATAAGTAAAGAGGTCAAAGCTACATATTAACTAAAGCAAGGTCCAGATTAGATATTAGGAAGTATTTTTGTAGTCAGAGAGTGGTGAATGCTTGGAATGCATTGCCACAGGCCGTAGTGAGGCAAGGGCAGTTAATGCTTTTAAGAATAAATTGAATGCGCATAAATTTTAGAGCCAGGAAATATAAATGAAACTAGTTGTATACATATTCTGCAGAGTCTTCTAAACCAGTATAAAGACGTTAAGTTAAATTAAGTTAAGTTAAGATTTATAAATATATGTAGAAATAAGATGGCACTGTTCAGTACAAATGAAACATCAATTAATTATACTTGACTCACGGACATGACATGTATCCAGAATATTACATCCAGATTGTATACCTTTATCAACTGATATTTGCATCCCATACTTGTTAACATGTAGTATACCATAGACTTGAGGGGAAGAACAGAACAAGATCTGAAGACTATAGAGAGAAAGCCAAGAGAATATAATATATTAAAAGCAAGGTCGGGAATAAATTATCAAAAAATGGACATTAATTAATAAAAATGGTGGTTGTAATGACAGTATTAAAAAACACATACACAAGTATACATATATGGTAATGCTATTTTATATCAAACATGTTATCAATATTTTAGAAAATAACAACACTTTTGGGGGGATTTAAAACCTACAGCACAAATCTAACGTTAGGTGGGTGAATCGACGAATCTAGATCAGTTAACGCGTCATGGAAGTCTACCAAGTTGAATTCAGATAAAGGTGATCGGGTTTTGCATTCCTTATGAGCATGTTATAAGATTTTCACTGAATAACAATAAACGTTTGACATTTATGAGATGTTGTATTTAAAGTCATGTCAATAATCTACAATTACACCTTTTGAATTTTCAAATAGTATGACACATAACTGAACCACAAGCAAATGCAAAATAGTGATCAGTTTGAGTCCCTATATTTCTGTTCAGCAACTCAGTGACAATATTTTGGCAAAACTATTTGAATTGAGAATTCATTTTTACGTCTGTGTGAGACATGAAATCAAAGCCCTCAGTGTTGGCTGAAATTAGTTGTAGCAAATTAGAATGAACTTGACATTTTACCGAACACGTCCCAGCCTTATTTTTATGTCGGATTCGGGAGTGGCCGTCGTAGCCGCTTTGTCTGGTGCATAACATTTGATCAGCTCTGTTATGTTTTACAAAATATCCAAGCATGATTGTTTTAGTTCTAATTTTTTTGGCAAGACTTGTCAATTTCTGTACATCTATCTGATCTAGGTCCCGTTTTTAGCGGTGATACAATAAACGCTCTACCGGTATACATAGAGAACACATTGTACCGTAATGCAGATATTAATAGTGTTATGTTCGATTCTCCCTCTCTATTATCCCATCACAACCATCTGGACGACCCGGTCCGCCTTCATCAATACGCATGTTTCTCTCTATATTATTTCATATGAATTTTGGCTCAACGTTTTACAATATTTTGCCTACATTTTCCAGTTTAAAATTATTTTCATTGTTTCCCATGCGATGATTTTCTGAGTCTTTCCTCATAACTGTAATTCTGAAATCCGACTATCAGTTTTGTCGCTATTCTTTGTATCCTTTCCAGCATCTTTATATCTCCTCTGTCTCTAAGGGCTCCATACATGAACACAGTACCGGTACTCCATTCTAGGTCTAACTAATTCTTTATACAGTTTGACAATCATTATGTTTAATATACCTTTTTATCATACACATATCAGAATGCAACATTGCATATATCATGTCTTCAACGATTTAAACAAAGCGTTCGACAGAGTATGGCATACGGTGCTATGGACAACAATGAAGATTACAAGATCAATAGTAATATTGTGATTGTAATTGAGAACCTTTGTGAGAAGGCGTCAAGTGCATTTTCTGTAGACGGAATACTAGGCAAATTGTTCCGCACGTCTGTTAGAAAGAATAATGGAGGCGGCTTTGGAGGAACATGTTGGTACGATCAGAATAGGTGACAATAAGATTACAAACCTACGATTTGCAGATGATATACATGGTCTGGCAGGCGCCGAAACGCAACTCAAGGAGCTGATTAGTAGATTGGGCAGAGCTATGCATGGAGATAAATGCAGAGAAAACAAAGCTGATGACTAATAACACCGAAGGGTTTACATCTGTAATAAAAGCAAATGGTCAGGAACTCCAAGTTATACACCGATTCAAGTATCTGGGATCACTGATCAGTGACGAGGGCTCACAGCCTGAGATAATTGCCAGAATAGCACAGACAACAGCTGCGCTCAAACGTTTGGCAGGATAAGCGTCTCGCCCTCTGCATACAAGTTAGACTAATGCGCCCATTGGTGCTCTCACTAGTTGTGTATGCCTGTGAGACTTGGTCCATTACTGCGGATATCCAGGACAGAATACATGTAATGGAAATGAGGTGCTGTAGAAGACTCTTAAATGTTACATATAAAGATCGTGCCACGATCTTAGAAATGCGAAGAAGAGTGGAAAACGCAATTGGATATTTGTATGATATGTTTACGGCTATCAAAGAGCGAAAAATTGCTTGTTATGGGCACGTCTCGAGATCCAGCGAAATTACAACTTCGATACTGCATGGCTCTGTACCAAGAAAGAGAGGGCGGGGACGTCCAAGGAAGAGATAGAAAGACACCATCACTGAGTGGTGAAACCTTCGTCCCAGTGAGACACGACTGACGGCAGCGGACAGAAAGAAATGGCTTGGGATTGTGGGAGTGTCTTCAAGTGTGCCTCGAAGACCTGATGGAATACAGAATGAACTGAGCTGAACATTGCATTTTCCTTATTCACTGCTACCTGAACTTGCTCACTCACTTTATCTGCGCGCTCTATTATAACCCCTAGGTCCCTTTCCTTATCTATAATTCTAATAATGCTCTCACCTATTCTGTAATTATGTTCCATATTGGATCTACCCATGTGAATAACTGTACATTTATCTATATTAAACTCCATTTGCTAGATCACAGACCAGTCTCGGATTTTATCTAAATCCGACCTAAATATATCCACTTCCGCTTTAGATGAGACACTCCCGCATAAGTGTGTGTCGTCCGCACATTTTGCAATCATGGATCCTTTATCAATGTCCAAATCTTTTACAAATCTAGAACAAAATTGGTCCCAAAACCCAGCCCTGTGGCACTCCAATTTAAACTTCACATCACTCAGAGTACTCCTTATTTATGCCCACCCTCTGTCTGTTTCCCGCTAACCAATTTTCAATCCGTTTGGCAACTTCCCCACCTATTCCTGGTTATTTTAACTTTAAAAATAACCTTCGATGAGGTCGCCTTTCAAAAACCTTTGCAAAATCTAGATAAATAACATCCACTGGTTCCTCCTTATCTATCATTTTAGTAACCTCCTCCATGAATTCCAATAGATTTGTTAAGCATGATCTCCCCCTTTTAAACATATGCTGACTATTTCTGATTAGATTAATCCTGTGTAGATGCATTACACTGTTTTATTTGATTATTGATTCTCACAATTTACAGACTATACTCGTGAAACTCACCGGTCTATAATGGCCTAGATTCCCAGATGTAACATATGATAGTCATGTGTTAAACTAACGTCCTAAGCTTAGACAATGACCTCCTGATAAAAGCCAAAGTAAATTCTGACCCTCTAAATTTCCCATAACCCGATTCCGGCTTTGTTAAAAATGACCAATGTCTTAATCTCTATCTGAACTCTCTGACGTAATGTCTTTCTAACACGTTCCACTTCTAAGTTGCCGTTTGCCTTCAGTGGCAGAGTATGAGGTTATATTTCCCGTGCTTCGTACCTGACACTGTCACAGTAATACAATTTAACAAATAGATTGTGGGTAATACCCAAGAGAGTTGCCTGACTACTGATTTAAGAAAACACCTTTATAATGTCCCCGGTTGATATACACATGGAAAGTGCCGAATTGGGAGGCCGAAGTCCATATTAAAAATAACAGTGGAGACATAATGAAAGTTAGAAAATCAGTGGTCTCCTGGGAGACAACTAAAGATGGCTGCTCATAATGAGGAGGCGTATCTGTCTGTCATTCTGTCTGTCTGTCTGTCGGTATGTATGTATGTATGTATGTATGTATGTATGTATGTATGTATGTATGTATGTATGTATGTATGTATGTATGTATGTATGTATGTATGTATGTATGTATGTATGTATGTATGTATGTACGAACGTACGTATGTACGTACGTACGTACGTATGTATGTACATATGTGTGTATGTATGTATGTCTGTCTGTATGTATGTATGTATGTATGTATGTATATATGTAGGTATGTATATATGTATGTATGAATGTATGTATGTATGTATGTATGTATGTATGTATGTATGTATAAATGTATGTATGTATGTATGTATGTATGTATGTATGTATGTATGTATGTATGTATGTATGTATGTATGTATGTATGCATGTATGTACGTACGTATGTACGTATGTATGTATGTATGTATAAATGTATGTATGTATGTATGTATGTAAATTCATATTCATGTTTGTATGCATGTTTGAATGTATATTTATTTGCGTGTATGGGAATTTGTGTCTGAATATGTATGTATGTAATTATGTATGCATGTTTGTATTTATGCATGTGTGCTTGCGTATATGGGAATGTATGTATATGTATGTGTGTATGTTTGTGTGTGTGTGTGTGTGTGTGCGCGCACGTGTGCGTGTTCTCGTGCGCATGCACGTCATATTTGTGTCTATCTATCTGTCGTGTATGATTGTCTTGCCGATCATTCAGTAGACTGCACACACTTTCAACATTCTCAAATGCGCGAACACTTACACGGTCACTCTGACTCGTGTCTGCATACAAATTTGATACACTCCTGCATTTGCACATTAACACACACACACACACACACACACACACACACACACACACACACACACACATAAACCCATACACACGTATACTCACACACACACTCAGACCGCTCACAACGTCCGCCATCAACAGAACGCCTATCTCAGACCTACTTAACTATTCATGGAGAAATCAGCGTACTTTAAGTCCCTGCATATTGGTGGCTGGCTTGTGGCACCTCATTGCGGCAACAGTACACACAATATAATGTGCGTATCTCTATTGTGAACCAGGTGCGTGTGTTTGAGTGAGTATGAGTGTGTGTGTTTTCTTTTGTCTTCTTGGTGTGAATTAGGCTTGTGTGTTTTCTGTTGTCTTGTTTGTGCGAATTGTAATACGAAGGTATTGTTCTTTGCACGCCTGTGAATCACATGTGTGAATGTGCTTCTGTTTGTGTTGTGTCTGTGTGAACCAGCTGTTTGAACTGTTCACATGGTCACGTCTGTGTGAACCAACAGTGCTAGTCTTTCACTGTGTCTTGTCTGTGTGTGAACAGTTCACATGGTCATGTCTGTGTGAACCAGCGGTATTAAGTGTTTCACCTTGTCTTGTCTGTGTGGGAACCAGCTGTGTGAACGGTTCACATGGTCACGTCTGTGTGAACCAGCAGTGCTAGTCTTTCACTGTGTCTTGTCTGTATGTGAACCAGCGGTGTGAACCGTTCACATAGTCACGTCTGTGCGAACCAGTAATGTATTTGTCTTACTTGGTCACGTCTTCGTGAACCAGTTGTGTAAAGACATTCTTTGGTCACGTCTTCGTGAACCAGTTGTATAAAGCCATTCTTTGGTCATCTCTGTGTGAATCATTGTTTGAGAGTGTTTCTCATGGCCACGCCTGCGTTTTCAGAAGTGTGGGTGTTTGACTAAACCTCTTATGTGTGGGTGTTTCACTAAACCTTTTATGTGTGGGTGTTTGACTATGTCTTTTGTATGTGGGTGTTTGACTAAGTTTTTTATGTGTGGGTGTTTGACTAAGTCTTTTATGTGTGGGTTTTTTATTAAGTCTTTTATGTGCATATGTGGGTCTTTGACTAAACCTTTTATGTGTGGGTGTTTGACTAAGTCTTTTATGTGTGGGTGTTTGACTGTCTTTTATGTGTGGGTGTTTGACTAAACCTTTTATGTGTGGGTGTTTGATTAAGTCTTTTATGTGTGGGTGTCTGATTAAACCTTTTATGTGTGGGTGTTTGATTAAGTCTTTTATGTGTGGGTGTCTGATTAAACCTTTTATGTGTGGGTGTTTGATTAAGTCTTTTATGTGTGGGTGTTTAACTAAACCTTTTATGTATGGGTGTTTGACTAAACCGTTTGTGTGTGGGTGTTTGACTAAGGCTTTTATGTGTGGGTTTTTGATTAAGCCTTTTATGCGCATATGTGGGTGTTTGACCAAACCGTTTATGTGTGGGTGTTTGACCAAACCTTTTATGTGTGGGTGTTTGACCAAACCTTTTATGTGTGGGTGTTTGACTAAACTTTTTATGTGTGGGTGTTTGACTAAACTTTTTATGTGTGGGTGTTTGACTAAACTTTTTATGTTTCACATTGCTCCTTCTGTAAGATCCAACTGTTAGTGCTGTAAAAGTATATAAAATAACAAATTCGTGCAAATCTGCAAAACAAGAAACAAATGGTCAATTTACCTCACATTATTTTAGCTCCACCCTACTAACACAGAGAGTGTAGACATAATGATTGGATATCATGTTATTTGAGAGTCACGCAAGTTCGCACTGTAACCTTTGTTAATATAGCTGGTAGCATAAATTATCTTCACATTGATAGGGCTTAGGTACGCCTGAAAACCCTCTGTGTTATGTGCAAACCAGCTCTATGTGCTTCTATTTATTGTTGTCTTTATGTGAATAGTTGTGCAAGAGTGTGTTAAGGAACATGTTTCTATTTGATCTAAATGATGTGCCGTGTTGTCAGTATAGCAGGTAGCATAGTCTCCCAAGCCGAAACTGTCTAAGACTAGGTCTTAAACACGAAGAAAACCTGGAGGCAGATAGGTCGGGTCAGAAGGACCAGGAAACAAGACAGAATATCTTGGTTTGATTGTCTTTAGGGACGCTTCTGTTGTATGCCAGAGACGTGAATATGCACACTGCCACAACAGGAGCATGTCATAATAGGAGTAGCAGAATCTACAACTTTTGAGTTTGTACATCCAATCATTCACTTAGGTCAAAAGCTTACTGAGTGTGTAGAAAAGATTATAGGTTTGAATAAAACCTCCAGAAATACTACCCTATGAATATTCCGGAAATTTGAAAGCAAAGCGTGAATATCTAGTTTTTACGAAGATGCGAAGAGGGAGATATAGGTGTCGCTTGTTATCGGATGTATCTGGCCATGAGTACCATAATAGTGCTAAGTCATTTGGTTTAACGAGACTGTCAGTATATCAAGGGGTGATTATGTATGTGAACATTTGTGTTAGTTGTTACAAATAACTAAGACTCGATGTTTCTCTTTGGTTTTTCCCGTGCGTATTGATAAATAACTAATATTCGATGTTTCTCTGTGTTTTTTTCCCGTGAGTATTTACAAATAACTAAGACTTGATGTTTCTCTTTGTTGTTTTCCCGTAAGTATTGATAAATAACTGTCTCGATGTTTCTCTTTGTTTTTTTCTACGAGTTTTTATAAATAATGCTGGCTCGATGTTTCTCTTTGTTTCATCAGTCAATAGTCAGTCGTGGACGGCGTGGTCTAGTGGTTAAGTGGGACGGCTCACAATCCGAAGGTTCTGGGCTCGATCCCCATCACAGCAACGGCCGTTACCCCGGGGAAGCAAACCCTTAGAAAATGCAGGAGGAAGCAGACCCTTACATAAAATAAATGCTGAAGTCGGGTGCACTGGGCCGACAGGCGTAAAATAAAATCCACAGTGCAACGCACACCGCCCTGGGATTAGAGAAAAACGAAAAAAATAAATATCTGCCAATTTTTACAAATAATTAAGACTCGATATTTCTCTTTGTTTTTATTTTCACCAAGTATAAATAATATATATATCGATTTTTTGTCAATTAATATTTATAAATATTGGAGACTCGATGTTTCTCGTTGTTTTGCCCGTTTGTATTATACATAATTATGTCTCGATGTGTAAACATTAGAGTAAGCTTTACAACTAGGAACAAAAACATCATTATCAACATCATTCACATACAAAATCGAAGATGAAACAAAAGTTTGACAGCTGGCAAAAAGGTCTTAACAAGTAGAAATAGGAAGATATCTTAATATCAATGGGAGACTTCAATGCTAAAGTGGGAATAGACAACCTTGCTTACGAACAGATTATGTGGGAAGACAAGGAATGGGACAGATGAACGAGAACGGAGAAACGTTTGCAGAGCTATGTGCGCTACACAAAATGATGATTGGAGAAAGCATGTCTCCACACAAAATGATGATTGGAGGAATCGTGTTTCCACACAAAAAAAGGTACACATAGACACATGTAGATTACCTGACCACGTAACGAAAAATGAAATTGACCACATCTGTGTCAGTCAATCGTTCAAAAGTACACTACAAGATGTAAAAGTAAAGGTGCAGATGTAGTGTAAGACCACCACATGTTGCTGGGGAACTTACAGCTCAAACTAAAAAAGTACACAGCACAGGGCGCAATGATAAGGAAATATAATGTACATCTCTTACAAGACCAGGACAGGAAGACAAAATATAGTATTAAACTTAACATATACCAAGTATTTGAGGACGAATAGATGGACATTAATATGATGTGGGAACAGGCTAAAGAAATGGGGAATAAGATATGTGAACAAAACTGTAACATTCAAAAGAACCCAAGATAAAGAAGGTATCACAACAGAGACATTACATAAACTATCAGAAAGGGAAAGGAAGAAAGCTAGACTCAACATTTGTCGAATCCGAATCACCAAAGCAGAAGCACAAAGCAATTATACTGTTTCAGACAAAGAGGTTTTGATCTTCCGTGCATGTGGTTATGAATGCAATTAACTGCTCTAAACAATCTGTACTGTTTGATAGGATCACTGTATCGTCTGCGTATCTTAGCTCTTGGATCTTGTGTGCACAGACTGTAAAGAGAGTGTGACTTTCTATTCTGTATCGTCTGCGTATCTTAGCTCTTGGATCTTGTGTGCACAGACTGTAAAGAGAGTGTGACTTTCTATTCTGTATCGTCTGCGTATCTTAGCTCTTGGATCTTGTGTGCACAGACTGTAAAGAGAGTGTGACTTTCTATTCTGTATCGTCTGCGTATCTTAGCTCTTGGATCTTGTGTGCACAGACTGTAAAGAGAGTGTGACTTTCTATTCTGTATCGTCTGCGTATCTTAGCTCTTGTGTGCACAGACTGTAAAGAGAGTGTGACTTTCTATTCTGTAACGTCTGCGTATCTTAGCTCTTGGATCTTGTGTGCACAGACTGTAAAGAGAGTGTGACTTTCTATTCTGTATCGTCTGCGTATCTTAGCTCTTGGATCTTGTGTGCACAGACTGTAAAGAGAGTGTGACTTTCTATTCTGTATCGTCTGCGTATCTTAGCTCTTGGATCTTGTGTGCACAGACTGTAAAGAGAGTGTGACTTTCTATTCTGTATCGTCTGCGTATCTTAGCTCTTGGATCTTGTGTGCACAGACTGTAAAGAGAGTGTGACTTTCTATTCTGTATCGTCTGCGTATCTTAGCTCTTGGATCTTGTGTGCACAGACTGTAAAGAGAGTGTGACTTTCTATTCTGTATCGTCTGCGTATCTTAGCTCTTGGATCTTGTGTGCACAGACTGTAAAGAGAGTGTGACTTTCTATTCTGTATCGTCTGCGTATCTTAGCTCTTGGATCTTGTGTGCACAGACTGTAAAGAGAGTGTGACTTTCTATTCTGTATCGTCTGCGTATCTTAGCTCTTGGATCTTGTGTGCACAGACTGTAAAGAGAGTGTGACTTTCTATTCTGTATCGTCTGCGTATCTTAGCTCTTGGAACTTGTGTGCACAGACTGTGAAGAGAGTGTGACTTTCTATTCTGTATCGTCTGCGTATCTTAGCTCTTGGATCTTGTGTGCACAGACTGTAAAGAGAGTGTGACTTTCTATTCTGTATCGTCTGCGTATCTTAGCTCTTGGATCTTGTGTGCACAGACTGTAAAGAGAGTGTGACTTTCTATTCTGTATCGTCTGCGTATCTTAGCTCTTGGATCTTGTGTGCACAGACTGTAAAGAGAGTGTGACTTTCTATTCTGTATCGTCTGCGTATCTTAGCTCTTGGATCTTGTGTGCACAGACTGTAAAGAGAGTGTGACTTTCTATTCTGTATCGTCTGCGTATCTTAGCTCTTGGATCTTGTGTGCACAGACTGTAAAGAGAGTGTGACTTTCTATTCTGTATCGTCTGCGTATCTTAGCTCTTGTGTGCACAGACTGTAAAGAGAGTGTGACTTTCTATTCTGTATCGTCTGCGTATCTTAGCTCTTGGATCTTGTGTGCACAGACTGTAAAGAGAGTGTGACTTTCTATTCTGTATCGTCTGCGTATCTTAGCTCTTGGATCTTGTGTGCACAGACTGTAAAGAGAGTGTGACTTTCTATTCTGTATCGTCTGCGTATCTTAGCTCTTGGATCTTGTGTGCACAGACTGTAAAGAGAGTGTGACTTTCTATTCTGTATCGTCTGCGTATCTTAGCTCTTGGATCTTGTGTGCACAGACTGTAAAGAGAGTGTGACTTTCTATTCTGTATCGTCTGCGTATCTTAGCTCTTGGATCTTGTGTGCACAGACTGTAAAGAGAGTGTGACTTTCTATTCTGTATCGTCTGCGTATCTTAGCTCTTGGAACTTGTGTGCACAGACTGTGAAGAGAGTGTGACTTTCTATTCTGTATCGTCTGCGTATCTTAGCTCTTGGATCTTGTGTGCACAGACTGTAAAGAGAGTGTGACTTTCTATTCTGTATCGTCTGCGTATCTTAGCTCTTGGATCTTGTGTGCACAGACTGTAAAGAGAGTGTGACTTTCTATTCTGTATCGTCTGCGTATCTTAGCTCTTGGATCTTGTGTGCACAGACTGTAAAGAGAGTGTGACTTTCTATTCTGTATCGTCTGCGTATCTTAGCTCTTGGATCTTGTGTGCACAGACTGTAAAGAGAGTGTGACTTTCTATTCTGTATCGTCTGCGTATCTTAGCTCTTGGATCTTGTGTGCACAGACTGTAAAGAGAGTGTGACTTTCTATTCTGTATCGTCTGCGTATCTTAGCTCTTGGATCTTGTGTGCACAGACTGTAAAGAGAGTGTGACTTTCTATTCTGTATCGTCTGCGTATCTTAGCTCTTGGATCTTGTGTGCACAGACTGTAAAGAGAGTGTGACTTTCTATTCTGTATCGTCTGCGTATCTTAGCTCTTGGATCTTGTGTGCACAGACTGTAAAGAGAGTGTGACTTTCTATTCTGTATCGTCTGCGTATCTTAGCTCTTGGATCTTGTGTGCACAGACTGTAAAGAGAGTGTGACTTTCTATTCTGTATCGTCTGCGTATCTTAGCTCTTGGATCTTGTGTGCACAGACTGTAAAGAGAGTGTGACTTTCTATTCTGTATCGTCTGCGTATCTTAGCTCTTGGATCTTGTGTGCACAGACTGTAAAGAGAGTGTGACTTTCTATTCTGTATCGTCTGCGTATCTTAGCTCTTGGATCTTGTGTGCACAGACTGTAAAGAGAGTGTGACTTTCTATTCTGTATCGTCTGCGTATCTTAGCTCTTGGATCTTGTGTGCACAGACTGTAAAGAGAGTGTGACTTTCTATTCTGTATCGTCTGCGTATCTTAGCTCTTGGATCTTGTGTGCACAGACTGTAAAGAGAGTGTGACTTTCTATTCTGTATCGTCTGCGTATCTTAGCTCTTGGATCTTGTGTGCACAGACTGTAAAGAGAGTGTGACTTTCTATTCTGTATCGTCTGCGTATCTTAGCTCTTGGATCTTGTGTGCACAGACTGTAAAGAGAGTGTGACTTTCTATTCTGTATCGTCTGCGTATCTTAGCTCTTGGATCTTGTGTGCACAGACTGTAAAGAGAGTGTGACTTTCTATTCTGTATCGTCTGCGTATCTTAGCTCTTGGATCTTGTGTGCACAGACTGTAAAGAGAGTGTGACTTTCTATTCTGTATCGTCTGCGTATCTTAGCTCTTGGATCTTGTGTGCACAGACTGTAAAGAGAGTGTGACTTTCTATTCTGTATCGTCTGCGTATCTTAGCTCTTGGAACTTGTGTGCACAGACTGTGAAGAGAGTGTGACTTTCTATTCTGTATCGTCTGCGTATCTTAGCTCTTGGATCTTGTGTGCACAGACTGTAAAGAGAGTGTGACTTTCTATTCTGTATCGTCTGCGTATCTTAGCTCTTGGATCTTGTGTGCACAGACTGTAAAGAGAGTGTGACTTTCTATTCTGTATCGTCTGCGTATCTTAGCTCTTGGATCTTGTGTGCACAGACTGTAAAGAGAGTGTGACTTTCTATTCTGTATCGTCTGCGTATCTTAGCTCTTGGATCTTGTGTGCACAGACTGTAAAGAGAGTGTGACTTTCTATTCTGTATCGTCTGCGTATCTTAGCTCTTGGATCTTGTGTGCACAGACTGTAAAGAGAGTGTGACTTTCTATTTTCTCATCTTCTCTAATGTTCTTCATTATGCAATCTGCATAAATGTTAAATATAAATGGGGAAAGGACACATCTCTGTCTTACTTCCGTTTGTACTTAGAACCAATCTGATGTTGCATCAGATACTCGGAATGCCACGTGTTGTTCCTGATTTAATGATCCGAATAGATGGATTTGATGTACTGGAATCCCCACATATATCATTATTTTCCAATATTTCTTATATTCTACGCAATGGAGGACATTCGTGTAATCGATAAAGCATGAATACAGATCTAAGTTATCATCTCCAAATTTTTCATAGATGTTCCTGATATTAAATATGCGATCTCTGGTCTGTCTTTTCTGAAGCCTGCTTGCCTTCGTGGATTTCGCTTCAAATTTCCTTCTATCCTCTTCAATATACTCGCAAGAGGATCTTGCTAAATTGACTTATTAGCACCATAGTGTGGTAATTTGTGCACAGCTTTAGTTTGCCTTTCTTTGAGAGAGGAATTTAGATTGATCTCTTCCATGATTTTGGTCACTCTGCGCAGTGCCAGATACTCTTGCATAGTGCCTGATAAATGCGATCACAAGCTTTTCCACCTGGCTGTACTATTTCCGATGGGATGTCATCGCACTCCAGTGACTTTCATTTTTTAGGATTTTGATTGCCAAGCGAACTTCGTCTAATGTGGGTTCAGTTCGATATTTTTGAATTGGGTGCTTTGAGGTATGTTGATAATGGTTCCGAAGCACTCCATTCATCTTTTAAAAATATCTTTATTTTCTGTTACTGTGTTGTCCTCTTTATCACTGATGGCATGTGGTACTGGAAGGAACTCTCTTATCAGGGTTCTTATCTCCTAAAAGACAATTCCCTCCCTGCCTTGTAGTTTTTCAATGTTTTTATCGGTGACCATCATGTACCTTGACTTGTGTTTTCTTATTTCTCTTCTGACTGTTTCTGTATGTGGCCCTGGTTCTCTCAAGCTCCTTTGGCTTTCATTGTCTCCTATTTTCTATGCTTCAGCATCATAACTGCTTTACCCATCATAATAGAACAATGTATTGAATGGAAATCACCTCGATATGCAAATTATATAGACTATGAAAAGGCGGTTGACAGTTTGAATCGAAGTACTATATTGCAACTGCTGAGACACTATAGGATACTATAGAAGTTCAAAACCCTCATACAGAATTTGTACGATGATGCAGTTAGTAGAGTGGTACATGAAGATGCACTGACTGACAGCTTCTGGGTGCAAACAGGGGTGAGACAGGGATAAATGCTCTCGACCTTCCTGTTTTTGTTAGCTATAGATTGGATAATGAAGACATCATTCGAAGGAAAAAGAACTGGTATTCAGTTGAAACTACAGTCACAATTGGAGGACCTGAACTAACAGATGATCTGGTACTTTTGTCCCAAAGATTGATTGATCGAAGTGTCAATGACTGACTGTCTAATTCAAACAAAACATCCTGATCAACGTAACCCGGTAACACAATATGATTTGGGTTGCTCCATTTTTGATCCAGCCCTCAAGTCATCAGCCATCTTATTCTCTGGGGTTCTACATTAAACCAGTCTAATGAAATAGCTGAGGTCCTTTTGGATATTGTTTAGCTCTGCCCTGATTTCACTCAGCATGAGTTTGTTTCTGTTCTGAGCTGACTGCAGTAAGGATCTACAGTCAGTAAAGGTCACTCCTATTTCCCGGTGCTTGCTGCCTCGCATTGTTAATAATTCTCAGTGCATGGAGATACATGTTGTTTTTTTCTACTGGAAAATTTGTGAAGAATTTCCGAGTTGAGGTTTTGTTGATTTTTCTACATGTTTGTGTATCCAAGTCTATAGACTCGTCTGTGAAAACGTGCATACATTCCCAAAGATTGTATTCGCCTTCAATTTTCCCCTGTGTCAAAGCTTCTCGTTGAGTGAAAGTTGGTCCTCAGTGGTTTGTCTGGATCTTTGTGTATGATAAAGACAAGAATAGAACCACTGCCACAAGCCCAAAAAGCATGTCGTAAGAGGCGACTAACTGTGTCACATGATATAACCCCGGTTGTATACAGCTATGCAGAGTCTTCTAAACCAGCATAATGACGTAAAGTTAAGTTAAGTTATGTTAAGTTATGTTAAGTATGTTGGTCTTTCTTTCTATTCATGAAAAGTCTGTAATGATGTAGATGTTCTCATATCCATATTCTGGCTTTCAAAAGCCAGTTTTCATTTTACCATGAACAAGTAGCCAACTACTAGTATCTGAGACAGATAATTACAACGGATGATGTATGTAGAATGGAAGTGATGAAGAGAATATGTATGGACAAAACTGTATTTAATATGATGAGGAATATGTTGGCATCCATGTAAATAACCAATGTATCAGGTGTTTTATATATATATATATATATATATATTTTCAAGATTAATTTACCGTGCCAAAACACGCACTATCAACAAACAGTTGGAGAACACATCAGAGGCCCACGAAATGTGGTTACATAGAAAATGTGTGCCATTTCATGGAAAAAGGAAAAAAAAAATAAATAGCGACGTCCTGACGAGAGTCGGTTTGGTGAGAGAACTTTTGACAGACAATTAGGCAAGTCAACCATATTGGTCATCTAAAAAGACACTATATTTTATTGAAAACAATAGTCTAGGTGAAGGTTGAAGGCCTCGGACAAGATTTTGACAGCGCTGTACATGGGAGAGCAACATTAAGAAACGCACTAATGTCAGTCTGGCAGAGTGTACCGCCAAGACAAGAGACAAGAGGATATTGAAAGACCAGTGCAGTCAACCTTCGTTGCCATGAAGGCTTTTGAATTGAATTACATCACTTTATTTATGTAGATCGGCTAGGGAGGAGGTGCTCATAATGTTTATGTAGATGTCTGGATATATTGAGAAAGCTGGTTTTCTGTAGCATTTGGTATGCATAAGGTGTTGCACACCTACCGGCTTTTCTCTGCATTTAATCCATTTCTCCTGGCGATTTGTCGTCAAGGGAACATAGATTTAAATATTTCTCCATTTTCTGAACAAGTGGTTTTTATCCCTCCTGTGGTTAGCCTAAGCCCTTCATTTGGCGAATTATTTAGGAGCTCAGTGTTTTTTTCGGATGTTGTGTTCCAGATTGACAGGCCGTAATCCAGTGGCGGCCTGACTCTTTACGTGTGAATATTTTCAATAGACGGATATTTAGCTATATTGTGTTTTATGTTAAGTTATATTAAATATTCAGTTATATTATTTTATACTTTTTTGAGTGCTATATACTAAATTATGTTATGTAATTTTATAATCTGTATGTTACCATGTATTAATGTTTTATTCTAAGTTATGTTATGTTATATCTGTTGTCATATGTTGTGATATAAATTTAGCAACGAGTAATATGTTTAGTTATATTATATACATTAAGTTATGTTATATATTATGTTTTGTAAAGTTACGCGTTAATCATGAACAGTATCACAATATTACGGTAGACTCATCAATGCTAAGGCTCTTTCGGCTGATACTGATAATAGATTGTACACACTTGCCCCTCTTGTATAGGTTCATCCCTGCCAAACTCAAGTCTAATATCAAGCTGCTGGAACATGAAGAAAAGTGGTTCCTCGATATGAGTGTCAAATAGGTGGCTGTTGGCTGCTTGCAAGTTGTCCGCACTATCCATCTTTAATGTCCGGCTATGGGTACTTGGGAAATGAGGATATGAATTTTTTCCTTTTTTGTCAACCCTGGCTTGAGACCAGGACCTATCTAGACTATGTTATTTTATTTTGTGTTATTCCGTAGGGACATCACTCGTCTCCCGGCAGACCTATCGGTATTCAGTCTCTCAAAGTAAAAGCTCACAAGTATACTGATAGTTCTAGTACCTTGCTGGTTGTACACACTCCTTATCAGTCCTCTCACGCCTCCTCCCTAGCTCGACACACAATTTGTGAGAAACTTCTGCAGTCTGTGGGTTACAGCGGTATTATCCAAGATGGGGATCGTTCATTGAGTTTAATGCATTACCTGTTGGTTGCATTTAATGTGATTGCAATGTGCACTTCTAAAGAGACGATGTTAACACTTTCATTTGCTTTAACCTAAATCCGGCCAGGACATTAGATACACACGTCCCGGAAGTTAGAGAGATGTCTATCCCTGCTTTCCATGAAGGTTGGATTCATCGCTTCTTTATCTACCGATACGAGACTTGAGGGTCAGATGTTGATGAAGTCTCGGACAGCACCATCTCAGCTGAAGTCTCGGACAGCGCACGTTAACTGAAGTATCGGACAGCGCCCTTTAGCTGAAGTCTCGGACTGCGCCCTTTAGCTGAAGTCTCGGACAGCGCCCTCTTAACTGAAGTCTCGGACAGCGCCCTTTTAGCTGAAGTCTCAATCTGTATTCTTGAAATGGGGGCGTGTGTATATACCCCGCTCAGGTCGACAACGATAATATCTCTTGCTCAAGCAGCGAAGCTGGATTCTAATTTCTAACTGTGCATCACACATCCACGGATATATGATACTGCTTCTTTATCCAAGCATTACCACGGTCCGCATTTCTAGTTCACCACGCCTTGCAGTACCTGCCGAAGGTGGCTATAACTCGGTGGTATTCTATCACTGTTTTTGCCAGTGACGATCCGTTTGTTCTCTATGACTATAGTCTCAGCTGTGGTAACCTGTCCAATCCTTTTCTTTGTCTGCTCCATGCATGACATCCATCTGTTGATTCTTGTTGTTTGAATGTGCAAAGTCACTGTACAATGAGTGTCTTGAGTCTGCGTTGTCTCGCACACAGTCGGGTTGTCTACAGTTAGTTTATATATATATATATATATATATATATATATATATATATATATATATATATATATATATATATATATATATATTTCACTGACATAAACTCTAACATGGATCTCATCTTAATAAGAGTTCAAACTAGGACCAGTTCTTTCATTCTCGATGCTTTCCAATCTTTCACACTTTGTTTTTGACAATGTGAGGATACCAATTGCATACGCTGCCATAATTTATCCATCGAGGATAATTCAAGTGAGACCAGTCTTTGCTACGGTGTTGCCCAAAGAATATTACACGTAACCTGATAGGATTAATATGCACGATGGACTACTCACACTAACGTCAGATTGATGGCAGGTATGGTGAAGGGTCTTTGACCATTTCTTGCATATCCGTGATATCTATTTATGTGAAGATGTAATCTGCAAAAACTAATATCCTATCTGGCTATCTCGTTTGTATTTTGATTAAATTTATTGCGTAGATTTTGAACAATTTATGGGAGAGCAGAGAACGCTGGTACAGACTCTGGCATATGTTCATAATTGCAGATGCCCATGATTTCCAACGTACTCTCTATTATGGCAGAAGATTTCCAGACCAGCAAACATGTGTTTATTCTTCAGTCTACCAAACACACCAAGGTCCCGATGTGCCTCGTTTATATGCGTCATCCAGTGCATCTTGCACATACACATCACGAGGAAACATCTAGTATTACCGTAGGTTGTCTTCATTTCTCTGTTGCTTCCTATGGTATCAAGTAAGAGGTGATCGTCTGTAGATGGGAGATTACTTCTCTAATATCTGACGTTGTCTCAGTTAAGTACCCCTTTTCATAACGTATGTATTGATACCCTCCTTTTATGTATGAATCCTTTCTTGTACGATTTGTTATTTAATTACTGTTGCTGTTCGTTGTCCCTGATGAAGATCTATTGGTAGCATCGCAGGTTTCATTTGTGTTGTCTTCTCGGTGCGGTATCTGTCCGTAGCTATTTATAATTTTGTTTCACTTTGTTTTTTACACTCTACTTTGTCGAGCAACGTCAAGGCCTCTGGTTAGTGCATTGATAGCGCACTCGCTATTTCACGGGAGAGGTCCAGGGTTCAATTTCTGCTGCCGACACACGACTGCAGATGGTAACCTGGCTTTTGGTAAGGGAAAGAATAGCAGCGGGAAGGGGAACTGGTCACCAAATAAAAGGTTGTGGTTTAGTAAGCCGAAGTCTCTTAACAGGTCATTCCAAACCACGTGTTGTCCGGTGTGTGAATTTCCTTAGTTGTACCTAGGTCAATTTCTGTGCAACATCAGTAATCAACATAGGCCATACGAGTACAATCACTTTCAACTCTAAATGCCGTGATCCGCCCGTGCTTGGGGAAGAGGTGCCCAGCCCACCACAAGCGGTACGTACGCCACTGACCCTGACCCTGGACACAGTCATTTGTGTCGCGCGAGCCAACAAGTGGCGGGGAATGTCGTGCGCGTGACCTGGTTGTGTTGGTCAGCAGCCTGGTAACTATATATAACTCTCGGCTTTGATACAACGGCGACAACTGCCAGGAAGGTATTCTTGTGGACCGTTCTGTAGCGTGTGTTCTCCCTTCTCATTCACGTATGACGTCAGCTCTATGTCCACCAACTGAAGGCTTTTTATGAAGGTCACCTCACGATGCTCGGTAAGATGAGAGCTGTATGTTTTACGGATGTTATATAGTTTTTCGGATGTTGTAATATTTTACAGATGTTGTACTGCTTTATGCTGTACTGATTGATGGATGTTGTAATGTTTTACGGATGTTGTACTGTTTTACGTATGTTCTACTATTTTACGGTTGTTGTACTGTTCTATGAATGCTGTACTGTTTTACGGATATTGTACTTATTTATTAATGTTCTACTTCTTTACGAATGTTGTACTGTTTTATGAATGATGTGCTACTTTGCGGATGTGGTACTGTGTACAGATGTAATATTCTTTATGAATGTTCTGCTATTTTACGAATGTTGTACTGCTTAACGAATGTTGTACTGTTTAACGAATGTTGTACTGTTTAACGAATGTTCTACTATTTTATGGATGTTCTACTGTTTTACGGATGTTCTGCTGTTTTCGGGTGTTTTGCTGTATTAAGGATGATGTACTGTTCTGTTTATTTCTGATTTTCAGAATCGACATCACCTCGCTCCGGGCATACTAAGTCTCTCTCTCTGAAAATGGCGAAGTTCTGCAGTCTGTGAATAGCTTATTGATCTATTGTGTTTTCGCCATCCAACAGGCTGTCGTGGATAATCTTCAATATGTCGCCTATTTTATTCTCTAATTTCCCCATCATGTATGATAGTGTCGCTAAGATGGCAGCTCTCTCATGACGTGGATCGCCTGCATAATCAGAGCAGTAGATTCACGCATCTCTTCGAGGTTTAACCTTTCTACAACAGTTATTCCCTATTGCCTTAGTGAGCCTTTTTGTACATTTCGAAGTAAGGATTGGTAGTCTGACACGATAACTACTTTTGTTAAAGAGGTCTCAGACACTCCAGAGAAAAGGTCAGTGCCTTCATCTACATGTTCATACTGAGGTTATTGGCCTGTATGCTCCGCTTCAGTAAGCACAACCCTAACCACTTACTCTAGCAGAGGAGCCCCAACCTGATTGCCAATCGATAGCATTGAACCATCGGCATATATGACCCATCACCTTCCTGTGTATTAGCACTTGCTTGCTGGTTAACCTCGAGTTCTACTATCCCATTGTACCACTGTCTACATTCCCTGCCTAGGGTTATGATGACTCTATGGTAATTTGTCATTCCTTGACCAGTGTGAACCTATTCACTCCCTTGACTAATGCGTCTATTGTAATCACTTGGCCAAAAATTATATCTGTCAGTGCCACCCATGACATCCCTCGATTGATTGTTGTTCCCTTGATGCAGACGTGTTATTGTACAGCAAGTGTCTCTTGTCTTACCGTAACTCACATTTAGACTTTGGTCTGTGACAATTCATATATGGTTGTTACTTACAGTAGGTTTAAACCGTATATAATCTTTAAAATCGTGGTATCTCTAGTTCAACTCATAACCAGTCGCATTTTTTCATTCTTAACGCGTTTAAATATTTAACACTGTCATCTTGATAGGGTGAAGATACCCAGTACGTTGTGATGAAAACGTAGGCAGGTCTTTGGCATCACATACGTCTCGTCTGCCGGTAGACGTTTGAGGAAGGTTCACTCTTATTTCGAGCACCATTGTCTGGTCGCTGTATTTCAATCCATTCTTCTGTGGTGAAACACTACTGATAACACTGACCAGTCTGCCTTCTCTTTGTTTTTCTCCTGCTCTGAAACACTGCTGTCTGGTATTATAGAGCCGTGAGGCGGATACAGTTGCGTTGTTGCCAGACATACAAACTATTGAATTATCTCTCTCTCCCTCTCTCTCTCTCTCTCTCTCTCTCTCTCTAATATAATAGGGGAGGTCTCTGTGGCGAAGTGGTCAAGCCGTTTGCTTATATATATATATGTGTGTGTGTGTGTGATGATGAAAACAGCAGTCAGACATGCAGTTATGCACTTCACCAGTGAGTCTGGAGGCGCCTGTATAGACCAATTCGTTCACATAGACCTGTTTCACAAATGCAGCATTTAAGATCAGGGTAGGATATGTGAGTGTCAGTTGTTTTCTCTTTTTTTGCACAATGTGTTTTCTCCATGCCTCGAAGATCCGTCATTCTTTAGCAATGGAGGCGTCTCTGATGGTGTTTTTTCGCGGTACATGGCGGTCCTGTGTCAGGTACTCACATGAGTTTATATCGATTTTGGAGCGTATTAGAGATATTTTTAGAAAGTCTTTAAAGCGCGTGTTTTACCCACCGACCAGAGACATGTTCTCTTTCAGCTCGCCATACATAAGTTGTTTGGAGGAAGTGGTTGTCTGGAATGTGCACGAAGTGGCCGATGGCTGTTTGGCATTTTGGTTTTCATGAAGATCTTGATGTCCGGTATCCTATCCCGCGATTGTATTACCAACAATCCACGGAGGCAGCTTGTATGGACGTTGTATATTCTTCTAGCATGACTATTGTACACACTCTACGTCTTATTTTAGCTGTTGAGCCACAATGGCTGGGAAGACTTGGCGTTTTTTTATCAAAGTTAAGACCCCGCCGATTTCACACGCGGTTGCGCAGCCTTTCAAAAGCAGCAGTGGACTGGGATATTCTGTTGCTGACCTCAGGGTCAATGTTAGTTTCCCTGGAGAGAGTACTGACAATGTAGTGAAGCTGTCTACTTACTGATTGGCGGCGCTTTTTCTTGACTCTGATGTCTGGGTCGTTATGTACGTCAATGGGGCATGCTGAAAAAAGGACTTCAGTTGTTTAAAAAAATATTAATGGTGAACAGAACATTTCACAGGCTGTGGAGAATATGTCCATATATGTTTGCATGTCTCTTTCACTGCTGACAGTGAGGGCACAGTCATCAGCAACAAGCACGCTAGAGGTGCGTGTGTTTTGTACCTTTGTGTGATCCTGAGTCGCCTGTGATTGGATAGTTGTCCGTCACTCCTGTATTTTATTTTCACTACTTTATCAATGCAACTCCAAGAGCTAATACTGAGCATTGTAGCAAACATTCTGCTGAAGAGTGTTGCGACTAGTACACAGCCCTGCTTGACGTCATTTGATACAGGACATGCATTTACAGTTTCTCAATACATCAACACACGAGCATTCACACATTCATGACATTTTTTGACGACCATGGTGTATCTGCTTTAACATGCGATTTTTCCTATGAACATCTAGAGTGTCCATCTCTGTTGACAGTGTCACACGCCTATGCCAGGTCTATGAAAGTCTTGTACAGCCCACATGTCTCCTGGAGTTGCCTAGCAGCGAATATCATTTCCACATTTCCGCAACCCGATCTGAAGCCACATTGGCTCTCTGGAAAAAGAACATGTTCCAGGTGATCGATCAATCGGTTGACGGAAACTTGCGCTAATATCTTGTCAGCAATCGAGACTCCCATAAGAATAGCACGATGCAACTATCATTCATTTATACAAGCGAGAGAGAAACCGTCAATCCTGCGACAACCCCAGATGAATATCGATACACACACGCACACACACACACACACACACCCACACACACACACACACGCTCACACATAAAGTTCGTATTACATTGTTCCACGCATTTATTAAGTTATGATTGTGTCACTTCTAGTGGTCTGTTCCATACTTATTCATGTACCATTTTCTGAATGGTTAATTCGTTTAACTGAAGGTTATCAGTCATGAAAATTATACACTAGGAATGTATGAAGTCAAGTTAGTGAACCAGGAATGTATGAAGTCAAGCTAGTGAACCAGGAATGTATGAAGTCAAGCTAGTGAACCAGGAATGTATGAAGTCAAGTTGAAAGACTAAAGGCTGTATAAAGTCAAAGTAATTGGCCAGGGAATGTATGAAGTCAAGCTTGTGAACCAGGAAGTTATGAAGTCAAGTTGAAAGACCAAAGGCTGTATGAAGTCAAAGTAATTGGCCAGGGAATGTATGAAGTCAAGCTAGTGAACCAGAAAGGTATGAATTCAAGTTGAAAGACCAAAGGCTGTATGAAGTCAAAGTAATTGGCCAGGAAATGTATGAATTCAAGTTAATGAACCAGTGGAAATTATTAACTCTGTCTCGTACATGCCCTGATTAATTAACTCGACTTCATACAGTTCAAAAGAGTAAGGTTTACCATAATTTTTAAAACGACACTGTCCTTTTTTTTTAAAAAAGCCGAAAAAGTAAATGGAGAAATATAAAAAAGCACAATTGAAAACTATAAAAACTAAAAGATCATCAGCAATAATTATGTCTCTTTCGATTGATTGGTTGAAGCCATGAGAATTATAACAGGTGGCATGAAGTCAACGCCAATTGTAGAACTTGAAAAGATTACAAAACTGCAATCCATGACCGATAGAAGAGACTGCAGAGCCCAGCTGCAGTCAGAGAAACTCCGAAGACTGACTGACCATCCAATGCACCAGAGACTAAACAATTTGGGAAATGGGAAACTAAAGCGGAGAAACTTTGCAGAAATAGCCAAAGCAAAGATGCACGAAGATCCCATAAACGCACTAACAACACCAAAACCCATCACTACTGTTCGAAAACCTACCTGGACGCAGGATATATTTCCAGAGGTGGTAGAAAATATACCAGGTATTGCAAACAAAAACTGCCAGACTGAAAAAGAAAGGAGAGATACTACCCTAAGCTTCATAACGAAAAGCTACCCAAGCATGGACTGGACCCATGCATACACCGACGGTTCTGTAACAAACGCAACACAGAACGGAGGGGCAGGAGCATTCCTGAACCTACCAAATGGCAGACAAATAACACTGTCATTCGCTACTGGTAAGTACACAAGCAATTTCAGAGCGGAGGCAGAGGCACTGAGGGCGGCAGTGGAAGAAATGGTGAGACACAGTGAAAATGAAAGCCATATAGTCCTGCTGACAGATGCTCTCGCCGTAGTCACAGCGCTAAAAAGCCAGAAAAACACTGAGCTTAATGACTTAAGAGCAGCACTCTGCAAACTGTGCCAGCAGTCCGCACCAAAAAGGGTAGTGGTACAGTGGGTCCCGTTACACTGCAACATCCAAGGCAACGAGGAGGCAGACAGACTGGCAAAAGAAGGTGCAAGACTACCACAAACAGATACCAGTATGACGTACGAAGAGTCAAAACGGCTTATCAAAGCCAGATACATGACCAAATGGGAAACCGAACATACTGGTTACACCAAAAACGATGCCTATTACCAGTTGAACCGAAGAGAGCAGGTCGTTGTCTTCAGACTTCGCACTGGCCACAATAGACTGAGGTACCACCTATTCAACAAATTGAAGATAGGGTGTACCGACGAATGCCCGTGCGGTACTGGTAAAATGACCGCTGAACATCTGCTGCAGAACTGCCCGACATACGAGGATCAGAGAGAGCAGATGTGGCCATTACCAGTGGAACTGCAAGACAAGCTCTATGGCAGTGGCGACAGCCTCAGGATGACCGCCGCTTTTTTCGAAAAAATAATGGTTACTGTCTGACTGCGTACGCAGAAGAAGAAGAAGAAGAAGAAGAAGAAGAAGAAGATTGATTGGTTGTGACCAAACTTCGATGTCTCTATTGGTTGGTGGTGACTTGTGAGCCCAAACCTTCATGTCTCTATTGGTTGGTGGTGATGTGTGGGCCCAAACCTTGATGTCTCTATTGGTTGGTGGTGACTTGTGGGCCCAAACCTCCATGTCTCTATTGGTTGGTGGTGACTTGTGGGCCCAAACCTTGATGTCTCTATTGGCTGGTGGTGGCTTGTGGGCCCAAACCTTCATGTCTCTATTGGTGGTGGCTTGTGTGACCAAACCTTGATGTATCCCTCTATTGGTTGGGGGTGGCTTGTGTGCCAAAATCTTCATATCTGTGTGTATACATATTTACTGACTAAATGTGTGTACATCAATGATTTGAGGGAAGAAATAGTGAATGAATTGTAGCACACAGTGTACAGATGACACAGATTATGAAAGTTAACAAAAACTACAATAATTAATGAATACATTAGCAATAAAACATAAGTCAAAATGTGGATAAAACATTAACATTAACAATTGTTAACAAAAAACTCTATGATAAATAGCACATTGAACAAGACATTTTTACTATAGAGAAGAATACATTATCAAATGCAGGAACAGATTGGGACCTCCTACTATCTAGGAAATATAGTAATGAAGGATGGAAAACGCAAAATAGTTAAAGAAAAGATAGAGATTGGGTACTTAAAGATGTTTTCAGCAACATGAGACAAATATTGACAACCAAACGAATAACTCAAAAACTAAAGATGAGAGTGATCACGTGCTACGTGCACTCGTTATTACTGTACGTCATAGCACCATGGACAATACACATAGAGCTGGAGAAGAGAATGTGTGCTCTTGGAATGTGGATACAAGTAGAATGGGACCTTCTCACGGAAAGACATGAGGCAAATAACAAAGACTTGGAGAAATGCGGAGCACAAAGAGAACAGAGAATTAATAAACAAAATCAGAATCATGTAAAAAAAACAACATAACTTACTGAAAACCCTATCTGAAAGAAAAGTGCCGGCCATCGATGTGGAGATGGAAGTTGTCCTAAAGAAAACTCAACTGAACTGACTAACATAACAAACAAAACATGGAAATGTTTTAACAGATAACTATTGATAAAATTAGAGTTCTCCTTTTATTAATAATATCCATCATCATATACTGTTATATGCTTATTGTTAATGCAATAATCAAATAAAGTATTTCCACGGTCCAGTTCATCCGGCTGTACTTTAAGAGATTGGCGTCCTGATTGCTGACATGCCGGTTTTGGTGTGACTGGGAAATGTACAAGGCCAAAAATGGACAAACACATCATCGGCTTGGAGAGATTAGACCCTGCCCAGTTAACAACATGTTCTTTACACATCGCGCACACAGTGAGCCATGTTGTCAAGATGTGGGGCACTCGCCTCTCAAAGCGATGAACGGAAACAGTTGACGATCGAATCTCGCAAGTTTCAAGCTACTCCTGGTTTCAAGGGAGGTGGGACCAGAGTGCTTGCATCCTGAGTTACCTCTAGTCGTCTTGACTTATGGCTTGTCACTGGTCCAATGTAGTGAAGGACCAGAGTGCCTGCATCCTGAGTTACCTCCAGTCGTCTTGACTTATCGCTTGCCACTGGTCCAATGTAGTGAAGGACCAGAGTGCCTGCATCCTGAGTTACCTCCAGTCGTCTTGACTTATGGCTTGTCACTGGTCAAATGTAGTGAAGGACCAGAGTGCTTGCATCCTGAGTTACCTACAGTCGTCTCGATTTATGTTTTGCCACTGTGCCAATGTAGTTCAGGACCAGAGTGCTTGCATCCTGAGTTACCTCCAGTCGTCTTGACTTATGTTTTGCCACTGGTCCAATGTAGTTCAGACCCAGAGTGCTTGCATCCTGAGTTACCTCCAGTCGTATCGATTTATGTCTTGCCACTGGTCCAATGTAGCTCAGGACCAGAGAGTGAGCTTGATGACCAGCGTAGTTACTTCCCCACTTTAATCCAAATACAACGCAAGTTACGTCATCAAGACAAAACAGTCCGATGACGTCACCTCCACTGATCGAGTTGGACAATCAACTAATAAAAATCAGCCTAATAATGATTACATTAAGCATTAGTGAGACCCACATAAAACATATGGACAGTGGCATTATTTGTTTTGTGTTTATGCCCTAGCGAGCAGCTTAGAGGGAAAACAGCAGCAAGCATAATACCCTTAGCCAACCGCTGAAGGAAGCAGCACCTATGGGTCTCCGATGGGTGCACTAATGTTAGTTCCAATAATCAGTTCCCTTATTCCACCCCACAGACCCCGTGAGTCTATCCTCTCGTTATTTATTGGCGCTTGAATTCTCCCCCGGAGCCAATTTTGCATTCAATTTTTATCGCCGTCTGTCGCAGATTGATACAGAATTGAAACGGCACGACATGAAAGCAAGGGAGCATGGTGGCAAGAGAGTGAATTTAATTGGAGTGGAGAGCAAGTGATGTATAACGGAGTAGTCTTTTTTTTTTCCTCTGAGAAAAAGTCTAAACTCCCTACAACTGTTAGTGCCTCATAACGCTAAGGTATTGGGCCTGCGTAGCATGAAGTCCTGGTAATGGACAAAGAGTTGCAAGAAGTCTAGTTAATGGAACATAGGACTGTAACGTTAAGTCGGTGAACCAATGGTCACGCGAAGTCAAGTTAATGGACCAAAGTATGTTTGAAGTAACATCAGTTAATTAAGTGCCACATGAAGGTCAGTCAATGAACTAAGTGATGTGTGACGTCAGGTTAATAAACAAAGAGCTGCATCAGTAATCTGTAATATAAATATCCAATCAGGCATAGAAAGTGCATGAAGGACAGGTAGCCAAATGTTTAAGCTCAAAGCGGTCTCGTCCCGTACTCCCATATTGAACAAAGGACTTTACTCAGGCCATTTCTCCATCTCATTGGTGGAAGTCCGCGTAGACACATCAAGTTGTAGGGCCGCCATGACGCAACTTGTTGTGTCCATCTGTTGTCAGACATGCGCAACACATCTCCATTTTCTGAACAATAAAGTTCCGACGCTGTAATTAAGATGGTTTGTTGCCTAATTTCTGTATTGCCAATTCAGTCCAGTAGAATAACAGGCAATGTTCTTCTCTCCATTACACTTGAACATCTGAGAACTTCTCTACTTCTGCTTTTCGTAGGTTGAATACGCCACAGACATACACGATGACTGGAATGACCATGTTATTAAACGACAGGAGCTTTTGTCTTGTTGTTCTCATCTGTTTAGATATGTGTTTCTTCTTCTTCTTTGTCGTCGCTCGTTCTAAGACTGCCTCTACCAAGCCCTGAACAGGACTTTGCGAGTAGTATGATGTTTTCCGGAGATCGGAATGCGTTGTGTCTTAGTTTACAGTTCGACTGCGATATTTGTATTTTTTGTTCCAGCACATCCGACTTCAGCAAGAATTTTTGGTTACCGGGTTATCCTTCCCTCTTCGAATCCTTCTCCTTAGCCAGTCCACTCTGTTGCAGCTTGTTATCCAGGATCATCGCATGAATAAGTTTCTTGGCCGCTCTGGTTCGATGGTCCTGATGTTGGCAGTTAGCTTTGTGTCGCTGACCCCTGCAGCTCATGCACTGCTCAGAATCTTGTTACCGGTATGTTTGATACGCTTGCAGCTGAACCACCCTGCTATCATCCCACGTGAAATCTCATGATTTAAGTTTGAGGAGTTTCATCTCTTGGCCCAGGTAAAGTAACTGTACACATTCACTTTTTAAATTTCCTAGTTGCAGTTCCCGTTGTGGCTAATGCGTGTTTAATGTGATTTATTTTTTCTAAATATTTATTGTAATTCTCCTTGTCTTGCTTGCTTAATTGAGCTCATTTAGGCATTGATCCCGGTCTCTGACGCTGTGACTGAGGATGACCATGTCATCGGCAATATAGTTAGGTTAGCATTTCTCCGTCTATGTTGATACCTGTGTCTTATAAATTGAGTGTTCTACGTACTTCCCCAAAGGGCCGCTGCTAAGAGTTTTTGGGAAGATTGTGTCGCCAATGTTAACGTGACCTCTCCATTAACTGATTTATTGTGTTGGGGTAGTCTCTGCTTGAGTAGTCCCTGCTTGAACCCGAATGATTTTCATCAAGTTGCTTCTCTAGTCTGTTCAGAATACTTGTATAAAAAGTTGTTCAGAATACTTTTATGAAAAGTTTGGGTACCCGAGTCTTAATTCACCCTAAACAGAGTTCCCATGGTTTCTATAATACGTATTTGTCAGCTGATGCATGGTCCACTTAAAGATTGATTCGATGCCTAAAGACTGCATGAAGCCAATTTAATAACCAAAGGGTGGCATTAAGACAAGACAATTGACAAATAGCTATAACAAGCCGACATCTCCAAGGGTCGCGCGAGGTTACGTTAAAGGACACGTAGACGTAACAAGTCACGTCAGTTGACACATTGATGTTGTGAAGTCGTGTTTAATGACAAATAGAGGTTGACAGTCGCGATAAATGACAAATAGACGTAGAGTTCACATTAAATGACAAATAGACGCGGAGAGTCACGCTAAATGACAAATAGACGTGGAGTTCACATTTAATGAAAAATAGACGCAGAGAGTCACGCTAAATGACAAATAGACGCGGAGTTCACATTAAATGACAAATAGACGCATGAAGACAGTAGCAATGACTCAAGGTAAAAGGTTAAACACATTAATAAAGCTATTTGGTTGAAAGTAAAACTGTTTTAGAGCATGTTTATCCATGTTCACTATTATTAATGTTTGTTACTACAAATGCAGATAAAGAAGAACTCTAAACAATGATCGAGATCATCCCGGGAACTCGTACCACGATATAAGCATTTTAGATGCGATGACAAGCAGAAGAGCGGGTGACCGAATGGGTTTTGAGGCCTGATAGCCGACAAGCAGGGCAGCGGTTCGAATCCCCGGTATGGGTATGTTTTTCTGTTAGGGGTGAAATAAACAAACATAGCCAGCACACGACGTGGCGACAGCAGTGACGAAGCGACCTGTAGTCATCAGCCTTCAAAACCCCTCGACTACCCCAGCTATGGGAAAAATGTCATATGACAGATGCGATGACAAGCAGAAAATGTATAGGCAAATATATATCCCAGAACTCGAATCTGGCATTTATTCGGTTTTTGTTTTTGTCATTGTTATTATTCTTATGTTTGGTATTTTAGTATATTAGGCTGTTCCCATCACGCCAAAATTATCTCAGACCACACAGTGGGAGGGCAATAATTTTGTAGATCACTAGATAAGCCTTTGCGAGAATCGGGAGACGTGTTGGCGGGCATCAGGATATGTCTTGTCAGACTGCGTTAGTGCCACCCACATTTTAGAGCGTGCTGAACTTGCTGCCAGTTACCCCTACATTCTGGAAGACTAGGCCCTCTAACCATTATTATATAATTTGTTTGTTTTTTGTACGAGATGTGGCACTTGATAATGGTTACTGGGTGTTTTTCTACAAACAAATGTCTATGACAGACGGAGTAGTAATAGTAGTAGTAGTAGTAGTAGTAGTAGTAGTAGTAGTAGTAGTAGTAGTAGAAGTAGTAGTATTAACAGTAGCAGTAGCAGCAGCAGTAGTAGTAATAGTACTAGTAGTAGTAGTAGTAGTAGTAGTAGTAGTAGTAGTAGTAGTTATTGTTGTTGTTGTAAAAGTACTAGTAGTAGACGTTGTTGATGTTGTTGCTATAATTGTAACAGTAGTAGTAGTTTTTGTTTCTGAGTTTTAGTTTGAGACTTTCATTTCTTAAAGTAATGCAAGCAGTAAATTAGTGTGATAGTTAGCAGCACGATCAGTCATAATAACGTAGCGAGTTTCAAACATGTATGCAAGAATAGATCAATTGCATTTATCCATGTTGAGATGTCGATAGTTGGTATCAAAGACTTATCGGCCTCTGACACTAAAGATACTTGCGATAAGTATTTATTAGCTGACAAGCACGTGTGTCTCTATGAGTTTCTGGCTGACATATTTTTAATTTTGTTTACATGACTTTGACTGTTCTGATCCTCGTGGTTCCCCTTTGAAGCATTAAGCTGTAATGGATGTTTTCCATGGCATTCTTTTGTAGCCTGTCTTCTGAAGCTCCTACCGTGAAACTATAGCCCATCTTTCTTTGACTCTGCTCATCTTTTATAAGCGCATGTTCACCAAATGCCCGGTAATATTATCAATTAATATTCTGTTGCTTGGATCTTATCCATCTCACTTTCTCCTGCCCGATCTAAAGTTGCTGTTGTTGTCTTGTTATTGGATACAGACATCAGTTTGGTGTTACGTTTGATCATCTTCTTCGTACGCTGTCAGACGTCAACTTGAATTTTTTCGAAGGAAGCAGCTGCCATCTTGAGGCTGTCGACACTGCCATTGAGCTTGTCTAGCGTTACCACTGGTGATGGCCACATGTGCTTTCTCTGGTCCTCGTATGTCGGACTTCTTCTTTTTCTTCATCGTACGCAGTCAGACAGCAACCATTATTTTATCGAAAAAAAGCAGCGGTCATTCCGAGGCTGTCGACACTGCCATTGAGCTTGTCTAGTGTTGCCACTGGTGATGGCCACATCTCTTTCTCTGATCCTCGTATGTCGGGCAGTTTTGCAGCAAATGCTCAGCGGTCATTTTCCCGGTACCACACGGGCATTCGTCAGTGCCACCTATCTTCAATTTGTTGAATAGGTGGTACCTCAGTCTATTGTGGCCAGTGCGAAGTCTGAAGACCACGACCTGCTCTCTTCTGTTCAACTGGTAATAGGCATCGTTTTTTGTGTAGCCAGTATGTTTGGTTTCCCATTTGGTCATGTATTTAGCTCTAATAAGCCGTATGTCATACTAGTATATGGTTGTGGTAGTTTTGCACCTTCTTTTGCCAGTCTGTATGCCTCCTCATTGCCTTGGATGTTGCAGTGGGATGGAACCCACTGCACCACTACCCTTTTTAGTGCCGACTGCTGGCATAGTTGACAGAGTACTGCTTTTAAATCATTAAGTTCAGTATTTTTCTGGCTTTTTAGTGCTGTGACTACGGCCGGGGCATCTGTAAGCAGGACTATATGGCTTTAATTCCTCTTACCTGTCACCATTTCTTCCACTGCCGCCCTCAGTGCCTCTGCCTCCGCTCTGAAATTGCTTGTGTATTTTCCAGTGGCGAATGACAGTGTTATTTTTCTGCCATTTGGTAGGTTCAGAAATGCTCCTGCCCCTCCGTTCTGTGTTGTGTTTGTTACAGAACCGTCGGTGTATGCATGGGTCCAGTCCATGCTAGGGTAGTTTTCCGTTATGTAACAGGGTAGTATCTCTTCTTTCTTTTTCAGTCTGGCAGTTTTTGTTTGCAATACCTGGTATATTTTCTACCACCTCTGGAAATATATGCTGCCTCCAGGTAGGTTTTCGTACAGTAGGGATGGACTTTGGAGTTGTTAGTGCGTTCATGGGATCTTAGTGCATCTTTGCTTTGGCTATTTCTGCAAAGTTTCTCCGCTTCAGTTTCCCATTTCCGAAATTGTTTAGTCTCTGGTGCATTGGATGGTCAGTCAGTCTTCTGAGTTTCTCTGATTGCTGCTGGGCTCTGCAGTCTCTTCTGTCGGTCATGGATTACAGTTTTGTAATCTTTTCAAGTTCTACAATTGGCGTTGACTTCATGCCTCCTGTTATAACTCTCATGGCTTGGTTTTGGAGTTTGCTAATTTTATCGAAGTTCGCCTTTGTTGCTGTTGTCCATGCCGCAATGCCATACTCGGACAATTTTGCAGCAGAAGTTCAGCGGTCATGTTCCCTGTACCACAGGTACATTCGTCAATGCCACCTATCTTCAATTTATTGAATAGATGGTACCTAAGTCTGCTGTGGCCTGTGCGGAGTCTGAAGACCACGACCTCCTCTCTTCTGTTCAACTGGTAATAGGCATCATTTTTTATATAGCCAGTATGCTTTGTTTCCCATTTGGCCATGTATCTGGCTCTAATAAACCTTTTGGACTCTTCGTAGGTCACACTAGAATCTGGATGTGGTAATCTTGCACCTTCTTTTGCCAGTCTGTCTGCCTTCTCGTTACCTTGAATGTTACAGTGGGGTGGAACCCACTGTACCACTACTCTTTTTAGTGCCGACTGCTGGCATAGTTGACAGAGTACTGCTCTTAAATCATTAAGTTCTGTATTTTTCTGGCTTTTTAGTGCTGTAACCACGGACAGGGCATCTGTAAACAGTTTGATCGTCTCAACCAAAGTTTGACACCGTTTTCGCCCACGTATCGCACATCACCCAGGATATTTGACTGAAACCCAAAATTGTACAAGTTTGGCACTCTCCAAACTCCACAGACATGGCTCCCGGTGTCTTTTGACTCTTTCCAATATGCCACTCAAGCGAATGATATTTCAGAATATAGAAGAAACCCAGACAGATGCGACGAAGCGCTTGGCGGATATCCCTTCCAAAATGACTACCAAAAATGATATCAGCAGTGTGTTCACCGCTGGGTGATGTTTATCAACTCAGAAGGGGTCTATTTCGACGGGAATTAGGTTTAGAGGTAAATAACGAAGTTAGTTTTTTTTTTCCGCCAGCCTAAGGTCGGCTACTATTTGATCAGCTCTCGTAGACGTGCTTTAAATAAGGTCTCCAGTCTGGATGTGAAACGCTTACTTTCCGAACCATATTGTAGCGCCGACTGAGCATTATTGTTGCACAACCTTATCTTATTTGCTGTTAGGTTCCATATTTGGTGTAGAAATATAACAGTCACAAATATGCTACCGTAATTCTATCTTTAATTTCAATTGCTTCCATGGGTGACCTTCTCTGATACATGTTGACTTTTATCTCAGATTGACAGAAACTACATGTTGACTTTTATCTCAGATTGACAGAAACTACATGTTGACTTTTATCTCAGATTGACAGAAACTACATGTTACTTTTATCTCAGATTGACAGAAACTACATGTTGACCTTTATCTCAGATTGACAGAAACTACATGTTGACTTTTATCTCAGATTGACAGAAACTACATGTTGACTTTTATCTCAGATTGACAGAAACATAGTTATCAAGGTCCATTTTAGCGACTACAGTTTTCAGTCTTTGACCCTCCGACCTGACACTGGTACCAAACACGATCGATACATTGAGGCCAGAGTCCGTTGTTTTGGTGATAAACACGACCGCCGGATGACGCTTTCTGCTACGGGATTTCTTTTTTCTGTCGATATGGATTACTTTTCAGGAGTCGTAAGACTGATTTACCGTGTAATACTGTTTTATCATGTAATACTATTAAATAAGCCGCGAAGTATCTGAGTTGTATTATCAAGACACGTTGATAATAAAATAATACAGTAACGAATGTTGCAGATCCGGGAAATAATATCCAGACTAGTGCTATTATTAGTTTATATAGCGACGTTTAAGGGGCTGTAACGGCAAATCAGAAAGTAGATTTCAGCAACCTGTATAATGTTTTTAAGAGATGTCTAAAAATTTCTCGTGTCCACCATATGTTTGCACAATAAACATTCTCAATTGTAAAATTTTAAAAAATCGCTAGGCCAAACCCTGAACAAATCAGGAACATGTTTTTATTAGTCCGCTTTAAATCATAGAAATCCTGTTCATGGCTTCTTTCCAAACTGTAAGGCCCAATCGCGTGATCACAGAAATACATGCAGGAGTAAAACAAAGAGAAAACGTAGCATATGAAAAGATATATCATATTTCGTCCATGCTTCCTTTCCAAACTAACGTGAAAGAATGCTAATGTTATCTGATGGGTTTCTCTTAGTAGATATGCCTGCCGGCATAGGCGCACTGACATGATTATTTGAAGATTTGTAGGTACTGCACAATCTGTTATAGACGGTAGGCTAATATTCTATCTGGTACATTTACTGTGAGTAGGTATTGTTTGTGTTTCTTTTAAGTTAATTTGATGCCCTTTACCGGACATCGATGTGGAGATATATACAAATTGAAGGTAACAATTGTAGATCACATGTATGCTGACCTCAGGAAAGTGATATAGTTTCCAAAGTTCGGTCCAAATGAAACGTTTGAAACACTTACAGCGTTATCACAGAAGTCGCCTGCACACCAAAGCTTGTGTTTAATGCCAAACATGCCTCATCGCTACTCACGCTGAAAGCACGCTACTACATAACAATCACAGGGCAACGACATTGGTGAACTCTCCTCTTCAGTATACAGTTAGGTATAATGTACCTTTCCTGTATGTACATATGTACATGTGTCACTGTAGTTTAAGTATGTATATGTACAGATGTTGCTCTACTTTGTTGTCATAGTTTGTGTATGTATGTGTACATATGTTGTTCTAGTTTGTTAATGTATGTGTACAGATGTTGTTCTAGGTTGTGTATATGTATGTACATATGTTGTTCTATCTTGTGCATGTATGTGTACCGATGTTGTACTAGTTGACGTATGTATGTGTACATGAGTTGGTCTAGTTCGAGCAAGTATATATATATATATATATATATATATATATATATATATATATATATATATACAAGCGTTGCTGTAGTTTGTACATGCTTATACTAGAATTTGTACTGAATGGTTTACTAAAGCTAGTAAAGATGCTAGTAACTGTATGGTGTATTTTTTTTCCCCTTAACATACATAACATAGTCACACTATTCACCAACTAATAATAATAAGCTGTTTAATTCTCTCGCTAAGTCCAATAGCCCTAATCTATGAGAGGTACTTGTTGTGTCCACTAGTACAGTTAAGTTCAGAGGCCCTAATCTATGAGAGACACTTGTTGTGTCCACTAGTACAGTTAAGTTCAGAGGCCCTAATCTATGAGAGACACTTGTTGTGTCCACTAGTACAGTTAAGTTCAGAGGCCCTAATCTATGAGAGACACTTGTTGTGTCCACTAGTACAGTTAAGTTCAGAGGCCCTAATCTATGAGAGACACTTGTTGTGTCCACTAGTACAGTTAAGTTCATTGACCCTAATCTATGAGAGACACTTGTTGTGTCCACTAGTACAGTTAAGTTCAGAGGCCCTAATCTATGAGAGACACTTGTTGTGTCCACTAGTACAGTTAAGTTCAGAGGCCCTAATCTATGAGAGACACTTGTTGTGTCCACTAGTACAGTTAAGTTCAGAGGCCCTAATCTATGAGAGACACTTGTTGTGTCCACTAGTACAGTTAAGTTCAGAGGCCCTAATCTATGAGAGACACTTGTTGTGTCCACTAGTACAGTTAAGTTCAGAGGCCCTAATCTATGAGAGACACTTGTTGTGTCCACTAGTACAGTTAAGTTCAGAGGCCCTAATCTATGAGAGACACTTGTTGTGTCCACTAGTACAGTTAAGTTCAGAGGCCCTAATCTATGAGAGACACTTGTTGTGTCCACTAGTACAGTTAAGTTCAGAGGCCCTAATCTATGAGAGACACTTGTTGTGTCCACTAGTACAGTTAAGTTCAGAGGCCCTAATCTATGAGAGACACTTGTTGTGTCCACTAGTACAGTTAAGTTCAGAGGCCCTAATCTATGAGAGACACTTGTTGTGTCCACTAGTACAGTTAAGTTCAGAGGCCCTAATCTATGAGAGACACTTGTTGTGTCCACTAGTACAGTTAAGTTCAGAGGCCCTAATCTATGAGAGACACTTGTTGTGTCCACTAGTACAGTTAAGTTCAGAGGCCCTAATCTATGAGAGACACTTGTTGTGTCCACTAGTACAGTTAAGTTCAGAGGCCCTAATCTATGAGAGACACTTGTTGTGTCCACTAGTACAGTTAAGTTCAGAGGCCCTAATCTATGAGAGACACTTGTTGTGTCCACTAGTACAGTTAAGTTCAGAGGCCCTAATCTATGAGAGACACTTGTTGTGTCCACTAGTACAGTTAAGTTCAGAGGCCCTAATCTATGAGAGACACTTGTTGTGTCCACTAGTACAGTTAAGTTCAGAGGCCCTAATCTATGAGAGACACTTGTTGTGTCCACTAGTACAGTTAAGTTCAGAGGCCCTAATCTATGAGAGACACTTGTTGTGTCCACTAGTACAGTTAAGTTCAGAGGCCCTAATCTATGAGAGACACTTGTTGTGTCCACTAGTACAGTTAAGTTCAGAGGCCCTAATCTATGAGAGACACTTGTTGTGTCCACTAGTACAGTTAAGTTCAGAGGCCCTAATCTATGAGAGACACTTGTTGTGTCCACTAGTACAGTTAAGTTCAGAGGCCCTAATCTATGAGAGACACTTGTTGTGTCCACTAGTACAGTTAAGTTCAGAGGCCCTAATCTATGAGAGACACTTGTTGTGTCCACTAGTACAGTTAAGTTCAGAGGCCCTAATCTATGAGAGACACTTGTTGTGTCCACTAGTACAGTTAAGTTCAGAGGCCCTAATCTATGAGAGACACTTGTTGTGTCCACTAGTACAGTTAAGTTCAGAGGCCCTAATCTATGAGAGACACTTGTTGTGTCCACTAGTACAGTTAAGTTCAGAGGCCCTAATCTATGAGAGACACTTGTTGTGTCCACTAGTACAGTTAAGTTCAGAGGCCCTAATCTATGAGAGACACTTGTTGTGTCCACTAGTACAGTTAAGTTCAGAGGCCCTAATCTATGAGAGACACTTGTTGTGTCCACTAGTACAGTTAAGTTCAGAGGCCCTAATCTATGAGAGACACTTGTTGTGTCCACTAGTACAGTTAAGTTCAGAGGCCCTAATCTATGAGAGACACTTGTTGTGTCCACTAGTACAGTTAAGTTCAGAGGCCCTAATCTATGAGAGACACTTGTTGTGTCCACTAGTACAGTTAAGTTCAGAGGCCCTAATCTATGAGAGACACTTGTTGTGTCCACTAGTACAGTTAAGTTCAGAGGCCCTAATCTATGAGAGACACTTGTTGTGTCCACTAGTACAGTTAAGTTCAGAGGCCCTAATCTATGAGAGACACTTGTTGTGTCCACTAGTACAGTTAAGTTCAGAGGCCCTAATCTATGAGAGACACTTGTTGTGTCCACTAGTACAGTTAAGTTCAGAGGCCCTAATCTATGAGAGACACTTGTTGTGTCCACTAGTACAGTTAAGTTCAGAGGCCCTAATCTATGAGAGACACTTGTTGTGTCCACTAGTACAGTTAAGTTCAGAGGCCCTAATCTATGAGAGACACTTGTTGTGTCCACTAGTACAGTTAAGTTCAGAGGCCCTAATCTATGAGAGACACTTGTTGTGTCCACTAGTACAGTTAAGTTCAGAGGCCCTAATCTATGAGAGACACTTGTTGTGTCCACTAGTACAGTTAAGTTCAGAGGCCCTAATCTATGAGAGACACTTGTTGTGTCCACTAGTACAGTTAAGTTCAGAGGCCCTAATCTATGAGAGACACTTGTTGTGTCCACTAGTACAGTTAAGTTCAGAGGCCCTAATCTATGAGAGACACTTGTTGTGTCCACTAGTACAGTTAAGTTCAGAGGCCCTAATCTATGAGAGACACTTGTTGTGTCCACTAGTACAGTTAAGTTCAGAGGCCCTAATCTATGAGAGACACTTGTTGTGTCCACTAGTACAGTTAAGTTCAGAGGCCCTAATCTATGAGAGACACTTGTTGTGTCCACTAGTACAGTTAAGTTCAGAGGCCCTAATCTATGAGAGACACTTGTTGTGTCCACTAGTACAGTTAAGTTCAGAGGCCCTAATCTATGAGAGACACTTGTTGTGTCCACTAGTACAGTTAAGTTCAGAGGCCCTAATCTATGAGAGACACTTGTTGTGTCCACTAGTACAGTTAAGTTCAGAGGCCCTAATCTATGAGAGACACTTGTTGTGTCCACTAGTACAGTTAAGTTCAGAGGCCCTAATCTATGAGAGACACTTGTTGTGTCCACTAGTACAGTTAAGTTTAGAGGCCCTAATCTATGAGAGACACTTGTTGTGTCCACTAGTACAGTTAAGTTCAGAGGCCCTAATCTATGAGAGACACTTGTTGTGTCCACTAGTACAGTTAAGTTCAGAGGCCCTAATCTATGAGAGACACTTGTTGTGTCCACTAGTACAGTTAAGTTCAGAGGCCCTAATCTATGAGAGACACTTGTTGTGTCCACTAGTACAGTTAAGTTCAGAGGCCCTAATCTATGAGAGACACTTGTTGTGTCCACTAGTACAGTTAAGTTCAGAGGCCCTAATCTATGAGAGACACTTGTTGTGTCCACTAGTACAGTTAAGTTCAGAGGCCCTAATCTACGATACGTACTTGTTCTATCCACTAGTATACAGTTGAGTTCCGGGGTACTAATTTATGAGACGTACTTGTTATGTACACTAATACAGTTTAGTTCAGGGCCCTAATCTATGAGAGGTACTTGTTTACGTGCACTATTACAGTTAAGTTCAGGGGCCCTAATCTATCAAACGCACTAACGTGTTCGTCTACTTTTGCCATTAAACGTACTAGAGAACTGAAGACGTCTTTCTTGAGCAAAGTGTTTTGCGTCCATTCTTAAAGTCCATATTGTTCTAGTATTTGTGTTATGTCATCTGCCCTTCTGACACATTGACTTTCTTGTCTATTTTAATCATATCTGCTGGTGTTATATACACGCACCGCTATTGTTTTAGGTAGCATTCTCATGAGATGACAAACCATTTGTTTATTTCTCTGCTGGTGTTATATACATGCACCTCTAGTGGTTTGGGTAGCATTCTCATGAGATGACAAACCATTTGTTTATTTCTCTGCTGGTGTTATATACATGCACCTCTAGTGGTTTAGGTAGCATTCTCATGAGATGACAAACCATTTGTTTATTTCTCTGCTGGTGTTATATACATGCACCTCTAGTGGTTTAGGTAGCATTCTCATGAGATGACAAACCATTTGTTTATTTCTCTGCTGGTGTTATATGCATGCACCTCTAGTGGTTTAGGTAGCATTCTTATGAGATGACAAACCATTTGTTTATTTCTCTGCTGGTGTTATGTACATGCACCTCTAGTATTTTAGGTAGCATTCTCATGAGATGACAAACCATTTCTTTATTTCTCTGCTGCTGTGTATTCCACTCAAGGAGCAGCTCTCACAAAGTTTTTTGTTTTTGTTTGTTTTTGCACTCGCCTTATTTTCTCTAATCCCCAAGGCGGTGTGCGCTACACTGTATTTTTTATTTTGCGCATGCGGACCAGTGCATCCGACCTACAGCAGCTCTCACAATATTTTCTAATACCATTTATAATTCCATCTCCCCTTGTGTCATTACTTGCTGTTATCAAATATTTTATTTTACACGTCGTTATTTTCCTCTAACATGCCTTGTTTAAGGGCCACTCCTGACACTGGATTCAATAACTATCTATAAGTATCTATAGTTTACCGGTTGACATTTGCTGACCACCTTAAAGTTGAGATTCATAGGATATAGTGATAGTGGTTTGGAAGGTCAAGATAGAGGATTTATCGCATATAGTTTCAGTTTTTCTTTCTAACTATCTCATGAAAACCGAACAATTCCGAATTCCGAAACGTGTCTGGTCCCAATTGTTTGAGATAAGAGATTGTGTACCAATATATTAACATAATATGCCAACGAGCTAGAGATATCTGTACTCCCTTCCATGTCTATATCTTTTCGCTTTCATCCCAATGTATTTTCTACGCATGTCCAGCGCCCGGTCTTTTATTAGCTATAGCTATCGTCAGCCCGACAATTAAACTACAGTTAATCAGTTGTCTGTGTTGATTACTTGCAAGTCGTTTCTCTACTGTTAATTATGAACAAATAATATCCCATCTCACTAAGAGCTCTCCTTAAGATATATATATATATATATATATATATATATATATATATATATATATATACTGTATTGTAAATGATACACGGCTTTGTGAAGCTAAGTTTTTAAGGGACAAATGACTTTGTGAAGCTAAGTTTGTAAGGGACAAATGACTTTGTGAAGCTAAGTTTGTAAGTGATACATGACATTTAGAAGCCAAGTTTGTAAGTGAAACATTACATTTGGAAGCTAAATTTGTTAGTGATACCTGGCTTTGTGAACCTAAATTTGTATATGATACACCACTTAGTGAAGCTAAATTTGTAAACGATACTCGGCTTTGGAATGCTAAGTGAAGACTTGTCACATAAGAGCAGTCTCATAACAGAGACTGCCGTCAGGGATGGAGTAATACAGATGTCACTGTTGGAAGTGTCATCTTTTGTTTAGGGGTGTGAGAAAGGGGCTGGGGGGTGGGGGGGGGTTCAAGATCTGTTTCTTAACTGTATTTCAGGTACCCTTGTAAAGCTGGGTAAACCGATGCGTAACTCTGTAACAGACAATCTATCTCAGGGGTTCACGTACTTACTAATTAATATCAATATTTGCTTATATCAGTACCTTCCCAGAGGTCGTGTTGGTTCAGTATTAAACCAGGTAGAAAGAAATCTGAGACAAGGATAATACTGACAGGTGTCTATCGCAAATAAAGATGGCGACAGCATCGGACTATTGCTGCGAAATGTGCTCTCTGACGGCTGTAAAGATCAATCCTGGAGCGGCATACACTGTCACTGTCAGAGTACACATGCATACTGTCTGATGTGAAGTCCTGGTATAGTTTTTTCTTCGGGCAGTTCGCTTTCACTTAGCCTCCTCGATTATTAGCATGCGAACAACATGTCACTTCCATCGTGGCTGAGTCATTTTCAGAAGTACACGGATCCTTAATATGTTAGTATTGCTAAGGATTTCATAGTTAGGCACTTTGTCCTGCGACCTGATCCTGAGCAGGCGTTGTAGACAGCTCAAGTGAACATTATTTAACTGTCTGGAACGTCTGATGCCATGTTTGATGCCATGTCTGATGCCATGTTTGAGACGGTTGATGACTGAGAGAGCTACAGGCAATTCTCCCTCGTGCTATACACGATCCATCATGCCATCAGGAAATTGACGAAAACCGCAATGAATCTTCAAGGGCATCCAAACTTCTGATTTGCCAGAGTCCATCTCTATTGACGTTGTCAAAAATTTTGTTCAGATCGACAAAAGCTATGTACAGTTCAGATTTCTCTTCTTGACATTTAAAAAAAAATTGGCAGGCTGCAAATGTCAACTGTCTAATACTTGGGTCATCTTAAGGAAAGCATACACACATACACACATACACACACTCACACACACACACACATACACACTTACACACACACTCACACACACACACAAACACGCACACACACGCACGCACGCACACATATTTATATATCAATGACCGTTGGTGGACTCGGAAGTTAGACGCGCATCTTTAAAAATATAATCGGTGGATTAGGGTATTTGGGTTAAAATGTTCAAGGACATGTTTTGATTAACATTTTTATTGACTCAAATATTTTTGAACCGTTGCAGGACCTTATAAAATGAATAATATGGCTTGGCTTCGTTCGTTCTCAATCTCCCGCTATCAAACCCTGAAAGGGCTTAAGTAGCAGAATGTAGTCCAGAGAATGAAATGCGTTATTTTTGTAGTTTACAGCTTGACTGCGATATTCCCACCTTTCGGTCTAACATATCCGACTTCAGCAATCATTTTTTTAGTACCGAGTTAGCATTCCCTCTTCGATCCCTTCTCCTTAGCCAGTCTGCCTTGCTGCAGCCTGTTATCGAGGTTCTCCGCGTGGAGGTGTAGAAGGGTCTTGGCAGCTCTGGTTCGCTGGCCCTGATGCTAGCAGTCAGCTATGGGTCGCTGACCACTGCAGCTCATGCGCTGCTCAGCATTTTGATCCTAAATCAATATTAAAAGATGGTATACAATTATAATGATAAGCGATGTTGAACATAATAAGCTATGAACATTATTACTACTAAAAGTGTACATTTTTGCAGCATGCATGAACAAATTATTTCATATTTAGTTAATTATAATAATATTGGATTAAAATATTTCTACATAGTAAATATTAGTCAAAATAGTTAACTACGTTTCAAAGTAACATTCTGTTACTTGAAGTAACAATCTAGTCTCAGCTTTTTCTTCAGAAATTCACCAATGACCAAGTCATAGCAATCCTCCTGCCCCCTCCCCCTAACACCACCCACTTCCCTCCCTGAAAGCAAAGCACTAAGCAAACACTTTTCCTATAACCAATAAATAGAGGCCAGTCAGTCTGTCATTCTACTACTGTTACATTTCGCGCGTATTGTTGTGCTTGGCAAAGTTCATGTCAACCATCACAGCTGAAGAATTAAGAGAGAAATCACACGTGGATAGCACAAACTATAGTGATGGTGCATGACAACACTGCACAACTTATCCGTGGAAGCTCGTAAGATAAGAGAAGAATGGAGAGGCCAAAGATGAGTGGAAGAAGCCAGGGCAACTAAAGCTTTATATTTAAATATCAAGTGGAGAGGATACGATATGAATTGGTAAGCAACGAACCGTGCAGATCTATGTACCGGGGGGAACCCAGGGAATAAGCAAGATTATCGCAAACACCAGAATCAGTTAAATCCATCTGATGCTCTTGCTTATTACTAGTGTTTGGACCAAGAACACCAGTGAAAAGATTTGACATCAGGCAATGCTCACAGAAAGACGTCCAGGTTATTGATCGTAACGGTGGAAGGTTGGTCGTTATTGGACATCTCTTGCGTATCAGGACATATTGCTGTGACATTATTCTCATGGACTGCTGTCTTAAATCGTTCTCGTGGACTGCTGTCTGAGATCGCTCTCGTGGACTGCTGTCTTAAATCGTTCTCGTGGACTGCTGTCTGAGATCGCTCTCGTGGACTGCTGTCTTAAATCGTTCTCGTGGACTGCTGTCTGAGATCGCTCTCGTGGACTGCTGTCTGACATCATTCTCGTGGACTGCTGTCTGACATGGTTCGTTCTCGTTGACCGCTGTCTGACATCGTTCGTTCTCGAGGACTGCTGTCTGACATCCTTCTCGTGTACTGCTGTCTGACTTAGTTCTCGTGGACTGCTGTCTGACATCGTTCTCGTGGACTGCTGTCTGACATCGTTCTCGTGGACTGCTGTCTGACATCATTCTCGTGGACTGCTGTCTTACATCGTTCTCGTGGACTGCTGTTTGACATCGTTCGTTCTCGTGGCATGCTGTCTGACATCGTTCTCGAGGACTGCTGTCTTACATCGTTCTCATGGACTGCTGTTCGACATCGTTCGTTCTCGTGGACTGCTGTCTGACATCGTTCTCGAGGACTGCTGTCTAACATCGTTCGTTCTCATGGACTACTGTCTGACATTATTCTCGTGGACTGCTGTCTGACATCATTCTTGTGGACTGCCCAACAGCTGCTCTCAGGACGGAAATTAGACGTTGGAAAAACCATCGTGTCCTTCAGCATCTAAACTTTCTTCATCATCCCTACATTCATCATCTTCCCTACATTCTTCATCATCCCTACTTTTTCATGATTCCTACTTTCTTTATAATCCTTTCTTTTTCATCATCCCTACTTTCTTCATCATCCCTACTTTCTTCATCATCTCTACTTTCTTCATCATCCCTACTTTCTTCATCATCCCTACTTCCTTCATCATCCCTACTTTCTTCATCATCCCTACTTTCTTCATCATTCATATTTCCTTCACCACCTTTACTTTATTCTTCAGCTGATGTTATACCGTGCATTCAAGTTACATACATTTTCGCGATAGCATCCTCCCAAGTTATAGTGCGGTCACAGTTGATGTTAATGCAGATGATTGGACTTATGTGAACTGTGTTGGCTCTGTAGGTAGACATTGTGTTTCATTAAACAAATCCATCTCCCGATTAAATGTCAGGAGATATTTTTTTCGGGTCAGAGAGTGGTGAATGCTTGAAATGCATTGCCACAGGAAATAGTGGGACAGGGTCAGTTGATGCCTTCAAGAATAGCAATAAAGCACATAGTTATTTTTAGATCACGCGGAGTTGAAGAAACGTACTGTGTGCATACTCTAGTCTTCTAGACCAGTATAAAGAAGTTACGTTAAATACTACCTGCTTGAATAAAATCCCTGGATAGAGCTTTCACTGAAATAAACTGAGTTAGTTTTTTATAGACACAGGTGTTTAATTAACCAGGATACTGATCAAACAGGCCCACAAGTTCAACTATTTGGATATTTTTTTGTTTCGGCAGACGACAAATACGATAGGGAAATTGAGACTAGGTGTCAGAATGCATCTGCAGTGACTTATCAGCTGTCACCACTGCTTAGACACCCCAGCTTTAGTTTAGCAACAAAGCAGCACGCGATAAACAGTATATTCATGTCTCAAATGTGCTAACAGTTCCAAACATGACCTATGTCCAGGGCGCATGAGAGTAGAATTAGGACATGTGAAATGAAGTGTTTAAGAAAGGTCATTGGTACTACAAGGAGAGGCAGAATGTGATAGGACGACATTCGTAGAGTGGTTAGCACTACATTACAAGGAGAGGCAGAATGTGATAGGACGACATTCGTAGAGTGGTTAGCACTACGTTTTGTGTCGAATACATTTCCAGGCAGAAAATAAGTTCGTTTGGTCATCTCATGGGAATGCACCGTCATCAACTTCCACTAATGGCTTACAGCGCTAGTAGATCTGACTACAGGTGAAGGGGGTGACCGCGAGGTAAGTGGACAAATGACATTTGAGTGATTGTGCAGCAACACAGGCTCACAATGACAAACACAACGCACTTGGTGCAGGACAGACGACTTAAGCTCCCCACGCCGCTCGACGGCACAAGTGGAAAGAAAACTAATTAACTAAAAAAACTAAATGGTTAAACTGTTTTTGTGGTAGCAGAGACTGTTATCTGTAAGATAACCATTGACCTACTTCGCAAGCCTTCTGATACATAATTTAAATGTCAACAGAGTGTAATGGTTTTCTAATCTTTACTCTTGTTAAAGTGCTACAAATGCCTTAGCACCAGACATCGTTGTAACAGTCGTGTAGAATCAAGTAGTGGTGAGTTTGAAGAGTGATTAATCACGTGGTATTTAGGATGCAGACATTCCTAGTTTCGCGAACAGTAAGTTCTCACGAACATTAAGTTCTCTTTCGTAAAATCTACATCGAAGAGTAGGATGAAAAACTGTAGACACAACAAAGATAAAATGACTCAGGTATTTCTAATTAGTTTAATAATCTGTCTTTTCTATTTCATATCTGTCTGTCTTTTGAGATGTCATTTATCAAGATGCAATACATTAATCTATGATTTCAACAAGTTAGTCTGTACTGCAATATGTCTATATGTATTTTCTGTCCGTAATCAATATGAAAGGTTCCCAGTATATGTTAATGATTTCAACATTTTCCTTTTATGTTGTCACTTTTAGACAAACGGAGATCGAAAAGGGAAAGAAATCGGTTCATACCGAGTACACGGTAGAAGAAATCGGTTCACACTGAGTACAGGATGATGTTGTATTATCGATAGTATGCGTGGAGTATTAGCTCACCTCAAGTATCATCTCCACATAAAACATCGACTACAATGGACCTCCAAAGTTCTCTATATTTTGCTTTGATAGTGCAATATATGTTCCGCCAAAGACTGGCTACCTGAGTATTTCAAGTCTATGTTTAATGTCGAGAAAAGAAAGTCAAAGCTAACTTAACAGCGGGCAGCTCCAGCCCAACCACTTAGGCCATCATGAACAGTACCATCACTACAACCACGGACATGCCCAGCAACAACAGCGCGGAGATTGCCTACGACAGCACGTTGCTCATACCTGAAGAGACAGCCTGGTTACCTTACGCTGGTTTGGTCTTGACTGTTGTTTTGTGGCTGGGCTACGACTTCTACAGGGTAAGATCGTATAGTAACTTCCTGTCTTCTTTTCTATTCCTTTCTCTATCTGTTAAGCCTTAGATTATCTTGGATTGATGTTTCATATTTTCGTGCTCACTACATTCGTCATATTTAAACACGATTTAAGAGGAACAGCATTGCAACTTTTGAAAGTAAAGGAAGGCAAGGGTGGGTAGAAAGAGAGGGCAAGGAGGGGTTGTAAGAGAGGGCAAGGGTGGGTTGTAAGAGAGGGCAAGGATGGGTTGTAAGAGAGGGCAAGGATGGGTTATAAGAGAGGGCAAGGGTGGGTAGAAAGAGAGGGCAAGGAGGGGTTGTAAGAGAGGGCAAGGGTGGGTAGAAAGAGAGGGCAAGGAGGGGTTGTAAGAGAGGGCAAGGGTGGGTTGTAAGAAAGGGCAAGGATGGGTTGTAAGAGAGGGCAAGGATGGGTTGTAAGAGAGGGCAAGGATGGGTTGTAAGAGAGGACAAGGATGGGTTATAAGAGAAGGCAGAGATGGGTGGTAAGAGAGAGCAAGGAAAGGTGCTAAGAGAGAGCAAGGATGAGTGGGAAGAGAGGGCAAAGATGGGTGATAAGAGTAGGAAAGGATGGGTGGTAAGAGTAGGAAAGGATGGGTGGTAAGAGAAGGCAGAGATGGGTGGTAAGAGTGGGCAGGGATGGGTGGTAAGAGAAGGCAGAGATGGGTGGTAAGATTGGGCAGGGATGGGTGGTAAGAGTGGGCAGAGATGGGTGGTAAGAGTGGGCAGGGATGGGTGGTAAGAGTGGGCAAGGATGGGTGGTAAGAGTAGGAAAGGATGGGTGGTAAGAGAAGGCAGAGAAGGGTGGTAAGAGTGGGCAGAGATGGGTGGTAAGAGTGGGCAGAGATGGGTGGTAAGAGTGGGCAGGGATGGGTGGTAAGAGAGGACAGAAATGGGTGGTAAGAGAAGGCAGAGATGGGTGGTAAGAGTGGGCAGAGATGGGTGGTAAGAGAAGGCAGAGATGTGTGGTAAGAGTGGGCAAAGATGGGTGGTAAGAGAGGACAGAAATGGGTGGTAAGAGTGGGCAGAGATGGGTGGTAAGAGTGGGCAGAGATGGGTGGTAAGAGAAGGCAGAGATGTGTGGTAAGAGTGGGCAAGGATGGGTGGTAAGAGAAGGCAGAGATGTGTGGTAAGAGTGGGCAAGGATGGGTGGTAAGAGAAGGCAGAGATGTGTGGTAAGAGTGGGCAAGGATGGGTGGTAAGAGAAGGCAGAGATGTGTGGTAAGAGAGGACAGAAATGGGTGGTTAGAGAGGACAGAAATGGGTGGTTAGAGAGGACAGAAATGGGTTGTAAGAGAGGGCAAGGATGGGTGGTAAGAGTGGGCAAGGATGAGTGGTAAAAGAGGATACACTAAGCAACTGGATAAGACAGATATTGGAAATTTGATGAGGGAGTTCAATACCAATAAAGAAAAGGCACCAATGCCCGAGGGTTAGCTTCGTATATATCTACGCCCACAACCCTTAACCTGGCAAGAACCACACGCTCACCTGTAGCTATCGAATAATCTTACTTACATAGTCACTGAATCTAAAAATCCTAAGGCCATGCACTTTTCCCGTGGCAACGTATGGTTGTGAAACATGGACTTTTACAAATTCACTAAGAGAGAAGATCGGCGATTTTGAGACAGAGAGCTACAGAACAATTCTGAAAATCCCGTAGACAAAAAAAGAAACAAAACAAATCCATCCGGCAAGACCTGCATGTGGAGGAAATTCTGATAAATGATGTAATGACCAGAAAACGGAGGTTTTTTTGGACACTATTAAAACGACACAACGGACTGGAAAGAGTGGTTATGAAGGGCATGGTCACTGGAAAGCCAAGCAGGGGCCGACCAAGAAGACGATGGACTCAGGACATCAAGGAGACACTGGATTTAATCTTGGAGCAGGCCGGAAGACTGGCGGAAGACAGTTTCCTACAGACAGGTTGTCATGAGAGCGATGTACCGCAAAAAACATGCTACATAATGATGATGATGACTTAGTCCCTCATTTTCTGCCAGAGGTTGCAGATGTTTGTCAGAAAGATCTCCAGACCTTTCTTCGGTTTGGTCTGTTTCAGTCTAGTCTCTTATAGACTGATTTGTATTGTCATCCAGTAGACTTTGTGTCGTCCTCAGGGTCTGAACCTTGACTCTTTGCTTTCAATAACTGTTGTTGAAATTGATCTTATTTCATTCTGTAGACATATCCAAACCCCAGAAGTTAAGATTGCTCCACTCTGCAATGGTTGGACTTCGAGAGATTGTCGTATTTTTTTAATTGCGGACCTTATCTCTTTTTGTTATTTGGACCACCTTCCTAAGATCTTATTTCAGACGTTTGGAGCTGACTTTTCTGGGTTTTTTTCATTGCACATGACTCACCCCCATTTCTCTTCTAATGAGGAATTCACTATATCTGTATGTAGATGAAGATGTATATCAGTTGTTGGTCTACACGTGGCCACTTGTTCTGTAATAAATCCGTTCTGGTTTGATACAGCTTCAATGCATTTGATCTGCTGACATGTTCCATGTTTCTTTTCTTCCTTGAGACCATCATGGTTAATTATTTGATCTGATATTAACCATCGTTCTACTTCCCAGCTCCTCTTTTCAGATTTGAAGGTTGGCCTGGAAATGCGCCTCTCATTTAGTAATCAAGACCACAGCATCGGCAAACGCTTGTTCCGATATAGAGGCTGGTCGTATCTCCCAGCCGCCCCCCCCCCCCCTTTCCCCACTGAGTACGTTCTGTTTTGGTGCTCTCATTACAGGCTCTGTTGACATCATCCATGAGTAGCTGGAAGAGGGGATATAAAGCTGCAATGTCTTATGCCACTGATGGTCTTGATCTCTGATTTCTTGTCCTGCTGTAGTTCTTGCAGATCTTACACAAACTTTGTATAGCGCAGATTAAAGGTGATGGATGATTTTCCTTTCCGGGCAGTCCCAGAACCTGCTCTAGGGGACCTTATCGAATGCGTTTTTCATGTTCAAGAATTATAGGTCCATTTCATAATCATGCTAAGTTTTATTTCTTTCGGTTGCCACAGTGAAGAAAGGACCTTGAGTGTCTAGGTTTTCTCTGAAACTGCATGAAGCTTACCAGTCAGTGGATTACGTAGATGTAGTCTCTGCTCCAATGGGCGTTGTCAGGGACAATAATTAGGGGTTTTGGCTTTATGGCTATCGCTCTGTGGGTCGTCACCAACATTTGAAAAGTGACACAATGATGGCTACCTCCCAGTCTTTTGGTTCAGCTGTGTGGCGCCAGACTGCCTGGAAAATCATCAGGAATAACAGTTACCATGTATTGTGCAGTTTTTGGTGATGCACCACCATGTCCTCACGTTGCCTACCTTTATTGTCTGAAGTGCTGCATTTAGCTCCTTCTAAATTCTGATGTTTTCTCCGTCATTAATTTTCTCCTCTGCATTAGAACTGGAACCTGGTCTTTCTCTGCACAGAGAAGCTCTGAGAAATAATCTTTCGTCTATACATTATCTCCATTGCAGTGGTAAGCAAAGCACCTTGTTTGTCTTTTACAAATTTCAATGATCGCTCTGTTTCCTTCCTCATGCCCTTTAGTGCCCTTAAAGTTTCTTTTGATTTTCTTATGCATTCTTTTCCAGTTTTAATCATATGTCCTTTAAGAATGTTCTATTGTTATGCTGTTAGCACGGATTTCTTAGTTTTTGGGAGTGTTTTGTGTTCTATGTAGTTCTCTGTTTTACCTGCTGTTTTCGTCACTTCCCCGTATTGTTTCAATGTGATTTTCATTTCTCAAATTATTTATTTCCCTTTTCATGTCCAACATGATGCTCTTCCTATTTTCATTTCATTTTCTGCTGCAGCTACTAAAGGTTGTACTTAAATTTTAAGCATGGGGTTTCGATATCCTGTTTTTATACATCTACACTTCATATTGCTATCTGTATCCACCCATAGCTTCTTTTCCTAGCATATGATCTTTTTAGTTTGTATCGAATAATCATCATACATAATGCATACGGAAAACTTCTTCAGAAAATAGTGGCAAGAAAAATAATGTCCCATTTAGAATGTGCGCAAATTCTACCTGATAGACTATGCAGTTACAGACCGCTGAAATAGACGTGCAGTAACACTCGGAAAATGGTCTTGGATGTGTATTATGGCTTCCAGGTCAGACACGATACAATCGTCTGTAGGATGCATACAGCCAGGTTGATTTAGGGACCTTATTGAACTGTTTAAATGGTAAGGCAAAGGCAAAGGCCGCCGTCCATCGTAGACGATGATGGCATAATTAATTTTGCTAGCGCTATTTTTAGTAAGGATAAACTACGCTACTTTTCATCCTCACTTTCTCGTCTCGTGCCGCCCGACCCCAGTGGCTGGTCAAGGGCAAGACGACTAGGGGGCGACTACGAGATGCAGGGGACTCCGCATAAGCACCCGTGAAAAAGACGGCGGAATTCGGAGTCGAACCCACACCACCTGATCACGAGGCTCTCGGCTTAACCACTTCGTCACGGAATCCCCAACTGCTTGAATGAGTGTAGAATTAACTCGTGGATGATCAGCTGAATGTCAATTTCCCCGAGGGAAAGGAGCACTTAGGTTGGCATCAACCATTAGCTGGTGAGATGAATATCAGCTGCTCTGATAGGAAGAAGAGTTGCACTCCGCTTGGGATTTTAGAAATGTGAAATGAGAAGAAAATGTTCAGGGTTGCCCCGAGGATCTCCTCTCTTTCCGGGGATGTTCACATTAATACAGTAAGAGTAGTCAGCATTAAACCCTCTGGGATAGGGGGAGCAATAAAATGTGTAGTGAATTAGATAGGCATGCCCCTAACACATCACCTGCATGAAGGTAAGATTGACGTGGCATGTATCCAGGAAACGCACCTCAACAATAAGCATACATTCTCAATCAGAGGATACCAGACCTTCCGTCTCGATTGAGAAGGCCACAAAGGAGGGGTCCTGATACTGACCAGAAACTGCATACCGAGTAGCGCGGTATCTGTCAATCACACCGGACAAGCAGAAATTGTAGGAGTTGACATAATGGCTCAAGAGACGAAGCTCCGCATTTTCAATCTGTACGGACCACCAAATAGAGACCTATCGCTCTCGAGTATGGAAGTCAGAGACTCCAACTGCATAGTAGTTGGAGATTTCAACAGCCACTCGGAGAGATGGGGATACTCTGACACAGACAGCAGAGGTGACGAAGTGGAAGATTGGGAGATAGATGCAAATCTCTCCCTAATCAATAGGCCGGAGGATAGCCCTAGCTTCTATTCAAGAACATGGCATACCACCTCGACTCTGGATTTGGCCTTCTCCACACAGGACATACACCATAAAATAGACCGCCAGGTGCTAAACCAACTGGCAGGTAGCGACCACAGGCCGATCAGGCTAACCATTGACATGGAAGTAGGCCCACAGGAAACAAAACCGCTCCCACGTTGGAATTACAAACGAGCCGACTGGGACAGATTTGCAATCCTGACGGATGGGCTGTGTGAAACCATCAACACACGAAACAACAAAATGAAGCCCATGGTGGAAAGCCTAAGCAAGGCAATAATGCAAGCCGCCACTGAAACCATCCCAAGAGGAGCTAGGAAAAACTATAAACCCTACTGGAATGATGAGTTGCAGAAAGTGGAAGATGCAGTAACAAATGCTAGGAACATGGCAGAGCGAGAACAATCCATGGAGGCAAATATCGCCCTCAAAGCCGCCACGGCGAATTACAAGCACACTCTCAAGCAAACAGCAAGAGAAAGCTGGAAAAATAAAACGGAAAGCCTAAACCTGGACAAAGACGGGAACAAGCTATGGAAGCTTGTCAGAGCAGTGAACGACGAAACCCCGTCAAACAAACATATTACCATCAAGCAGGGCGAGAACTTGATCACAGGTAAGAAAGCCGCAAACGCTTTTGTCGATCACTATGCCAGAGCAAACCACATCGAGGTCCCTGCAGATAAGCATACAGACATTAGTGAAGAGAAAAAGGGGAACGACAACATCAGTACGGCACCTGAAGAGCATATGATAGCCAAATTAACAATGCGCGAAATGGAAGAGGCTATGAGAACATTAAAGAAAAGGAAATCTCCCGAAAAAGACGGGATAACAAACGAAATGCTGATGGGGCTGGGCCAAACAGCGAAGAGGAAACTGCTATCGGTCCTGAACCAAAGCTGGAAAAGGGGAATTGTACCCCAGGCATGGAACGACCCAGTACTGGTACCAGTACCAAAAACAGGAAAGGACAAAACAGATCCAAATGGATACAGGCCCATCAGCCTACTGAGCTGTGTCGGCAAGCTGATGGAACGGATGATAAACACCAGACTGATGTGGCATCTGGAAGAAAAACGAATACTAATTCCACAGCAAGCCGGCTTTAGACAGCACAGATCCACTGAGGACCAGGTCATCCTCATAGCCCAGGAGATAGAAGATGCCTACCAGGCACAGAAACACACAGTAGCTGTTTGGGTGGATCTGTAAAAGGCATTTGACAAAGTCTGGAAAGACGGACTTAGAGTCAAGCTAAGAAGAAGTGATGTTTGTGGGAGAATGTTCAAGTGGATCAACCACTACCTCAAACAAAGAACGGCCAGAGTCCAAGTACAAGGGCAGATAAGCAAAAAGGTGACACTCGAGCAGGGAGTACCCCAGGGGGGAGTACTGTCACCCACACTCTTCCTGGTATATATAAACGACATTACAGAGAATATACCAAGGAGAGTCCATAGCTCAATGTTTGCAGACGATCTGGCTATGTGGACCTCTGAAAAGAATCTTACCATAGCAAGAAATCGGATGCAGATGGCCCTAACATCGCTGGAAGAGTGGGCGAACGCATGGTTGGTCAAAATAAACGAGGAGAAAACCACATGCACAATATTCTCGCTTTCATTAAAACCCCAAAATACCAAATTAAGTCTAAATGGCAAATTCCTGCAGCCAAACGACAACCCAACCTATCTGGGAGTCACATTCGATCGGCGCATGACATGGAAAAGTCAGATCAAGAGAAACCGAATGAGAGCCAGAGAAAGAATGGCAATCATGAGGAAACTTGCTGGCACAAGCTGGGGAGCAGACGAAGGCATACTAAAGAAACTGTACACTGGAAGAGTGAGACCAGTGCTCGAGTATGGCATTGCGGCATGGACAACAGCAGCAAAGGCGAACTTCGATAAAGTTAGCAAACTTCAAAACCAAGACATGAGAATTATAACAGGAGGCATGAAGTCAACGCCAATTGTAGAACTTGCAAAGATTACAATACTGCAATCCATGACCGATAGAAGAGACTGCAGAGCCCAGCTGCAGTCAGAGAAACTCCGAAGACTGACTGACCATCCAATGCACCAGAGACTAAACAATTTGGGAAATGGGAAACTAAAGCGGAGAAACTTTGCAGAAATAGCCAAAGCAAAGATGCACGAAGATCCCATAAACGCACTAACAACACCAAAACCCATCACTACTGTACGAAAACCTACCTGGAGGCAGGATATATTTCCAGAGGTGGTAGAAAATATACCAGGTATTGGAAACAAAAACTGCCAGACTGAAAAAAAAGGAGAGATACTACCCTAAGCTTCATATCAAAAAGCTACCCAAGCATGGACTGGACCCATGCATACACCGACGGTTCTGTAACAAACACTACACAGAACGGAGGGGCAGGAGCATTCCTGAACCTACCAAATGGCAGACAAATAACACTGTCATTCGCTACTGGTAAGTACACAAGCAATTTCAGAGCGGAGGCAGAGGCACTGAGGGCGGCAGTGGAAGAAATGGTGACACATAAAGAAAATGAAAGCCATATAGTCCTGCTTACAGATGCTCTCGCCGTAGTCACAGCGCTAAAAAGCCAGAAAAACACTGAGCTTAATGACTTAAGAGCAGCACTCTGCAAACTGTGCCAGCAGTCCGCACCAAAAAGGGTAGTGGTACAGTGGGTCCCATCACACTGCAACATCCAAGGCAACGAGGAGGCAGACAGACTGGCAAAAGAAGATGCAAGACTACCACAAACAGATACTAGTATGACGTACGAAGAGTCAAAAAGGCTTATCAAAGCCAGATACATGACCAAATGGGAAACCGAACATACTGGTTACAATAAAAACGATGCCTATTACCAGTTGAACCGAAGAGAGCAGGTCGTTGTCTTCAGACTTCGCACTGGCCACAATAGACTGAGGTACCATCTATTCAACAAATTGAAGGTAGGTGGTACCGACGAATGCCCGTGCGGTACTGGTAAAATGACCGCTGAACATCTGCTGCAGAACTGCCCGACATACGAGGATCAGAGAGAGCAGATGTGGCCATCATCAGTGGAACTGCAAGACAAGCTCTATGGCAGTGGCGACAGCCTCAGGATGACCGCCGCTTTTTTCGAAAAAATAATGGTTACTGTCTGACTGCGTACGAAGAAGAAGAAGAAGAAGAAGAAGATAGGCAATCCATTATTGGAGACATCAATGAGACCTAGAAGGCACTCTCAAAGTATTGTCGATATTATAGCTACAAAACCAAGTCAAATAAGACCAGCATGATGTGGTGCTCCTTAACAACTCTATAGCGAGTGCCGACTTACTGAACAACACCCCTGATGGAGGTCTTATTGATAGGTGCCACAGAATGAAATACCTAGGAGTAACATTTGATCGCAAGCTGTCATATACGAGACGTGTTCAAATCAAACCGGACCTAACTGCACCACGTAAACATACGTACGATGCACATACTGACGTCACTTCTGGTGTATACACTACATACCAACCGTCAAGTTTGAAAAACTTGCATTATCCTCCGACTCATAGTTTCTTCAGCAGACCGTTGAAATCATAGCGGGTGTGATACGGAGTCCGTCCAGAGTTGATCAGCGAGCGGTGATTCGGTTTCTTAAAGTTGAATGATGTCGACCAGTTGACATTCATCGCAGAATGCAGGCAGTGTATGATGACAAAAGTGTGTCGAAGACAACAGTGAAGAACTGGACAACGATGTTTAAAGAAGGACGTGAATTAACGAAAGATCTTCCGAGACCAGGCCAGACACATGCTTTTGCCTTAACTCACGTCTTTCTTTAAACATCGTTGTCCAGTTCTTCACTGTTGTCTTCGACAACTGGGTTGCGCTAGAGATACTCAGAGAACAGTCTAGACATCAACGAAACGGCAATCAAAAGAGTTATATAATTAACAGACAGCACATGAGATATATTTGGCGGCAATGTGACTACAGACAATGCGATAGCCAATAGAAAACAAAATTGAAACTTCTCTGTTGTAGTGAAAGGTCACCTTAATGCTAAGCGGAGTGAAACATACAGGACACAAATTTCAGTGTGAGCATTGGCGATGGGGAAAATATCGTTATCTTTTATGATTTAAACAGTACCTGGCCATAATGAAAATATCTAGATATCGTTGGATGGGAGTTTTGATTGCAGATAATCGACGTATGCTATTTTTTGCTATGTTATGTCATGTTATTTTACGTTATGTCATGTCATGCCAGGTCACGTAATGTTTTGTCATGTTATGGTATGTAGTACCATGGAATGCCATTCTATGTTATGTTATGTTGTGTCAGGTCGTTCTATGTTGTGCCATGCCGTACCATGTCGTGTCATGTCACGTCACGTTATGTCATGTAATGTTATGTTGTGTCATGTCATGTCATGCTATATTGTGTCATGTCATGTTATGTTATGTTGTGTCATGCCATGTAATATCGTGTCGTGTCATGTCATGTCATGCCGTGTTATGTTAATTTTGTGTCAGGCCATGTTATGTTTTGTTGTGTCACGCCATGTAATATCGTGTCATGTCATGTTATGTTATGTTGTGTCATGTCATATTATGTTGTGTCATGTCATGTAATATTGTGTCATGTCATGTCATGTTATGTTATATCATGCATGGTGAACTGAGACGCTATTCTGGCCAGACACAATATACTGACCAGGATGTCACGCCAGGGTCAGGCACAATGTACTGATAGGATGTCACGCCAGGGTCAGGCAGAATGTACTTACCAGGATGTCACGACAGAGTCATGCACGTTATACTGACCAAGATGTAATGCCAGTGTCAGGCAAAATATATTGTCCAGGATGTCACGCCAGGGTCAGGCACAATGTACTGACCAGGATGTCATGCAAGGGTCAGACACATCATTTCAGTTCCATTTCAGTCACCGCCGCCCAAGGCGGTTTCTAGTTCCAACTTTCTACTAGTCACTTCTATCCATCGAAGTCACCACAGGGGAAAGTGATCTCCTGTTTCTATTGGTCACTTCTATCCCCCTGCTTCATCCAAGTCACCACAGGGAAAAGTGATTTTCTGTTTCTATTGATCTCTCCTATCAGCATGTTCTATTCTCGTCACCACAACTGATGGTGTGTCATCATGTTCCTGAACATCACTTCCATCAATTTGTTCTATTCCAGTTCCACGGGAGGAACAAGGAAAAGTATGTTCACCTGGAAGAGCACCTGAGCATCGAAAGAGCTGCACCACCAAGGCAGAGAATCAGCATGGTCTCCGGAGTTGGCATTCGGTTTAAACGTGGTGAGATGCTGTTATACATATTTTTAGGGGAATCATCGGTGATGCATTTAATTGTCTCTACCAAATCCGCGTGGTTAGTATTCTTACCATCATTTCGTTTGATATTAAGCATAGGATGAGTATCAGAGCACTTATCTGCGCTATCGCTGTGGCAGTTTCTGTTGCAGCTCGTTTTACATTGTGAGGGATAATAGCACCAAGCACCACACTACCCTCTAAATTTGTCTTTTAGTCATGACAAGGAAGTGACAGTGATCCTATTATTTCTTCCTCATGTCAGGAAAAATAATACTTTAGTCAGAAACTTACCATACATGCTTTTGTCGCTTTAGACGCCGTACCAACGTTTGTGATCTGATGCTTGGGTCATCTCTTGATTCTGTCAATGATCCATCTCTTCCTGTGTATAATGTCTTCTCTTTTAGTTCCAATATATCCTCTATTTATGTATCCAATAGGTAATTAGACAGTGTATAATAAGTTATGTTGTACACATGTTTTGTTTCCATCTTATTAATATCACCGTATTAATCTTGCTCAGATAGTATGATATCTTTGATCGTATCGGTGACAGATTTAGCAGTGTTACTCAGCCAGCTGGATGCTAAGTCGCTCCTGTCAGTCCCGTGAAATATATTGATCAATACACCCATCTCACATCTATACCGTGCATCTGGAAACATTGTGTTTCATCAGCCTAGTCAGCGAGGTAGAGATCGGTACAGTAAGACCTCTACTTATGATTTGTTGGGAAACCTTGCATTGCAAAACAGCCAAGAGGGAGCAGGACCAATTTATTCTATACAAACCAGACCATTTTTAGAGCGACTAGATTATACTGGCAGATCCGATGTGATCGAGAGAAGTACAAAGCGCCATTTTATTAGCTCCGGTCAGCCAAATGTTGACAATCTGAACCATTTCAACGTGCGTTGCCTGCGCTGATGTCAATGACTGGAACAGTGTTCGGCGGGCTTGTCTCTCTTCTATACAGTGGTAGTTTCAACTTCTGATCACCTCACGCTCTAGTCAATTCTGCTGTTAGATTTCCTACCTGGCTCTGACGTGATACTAAAGAAAGCAAGTCAGCGAGGAAGGGAACCGACTACTGAGGATCATAAAACTAAATAGTTAGCATAATGTAGTATCTAACACCTCATCTTCTACAGCAGTATGTGCTTTGTAATTACCGTTATCTATCCCTCCTATAACACGTTGTTTAGTCTGTCTACTAACCCTCCATCCTCTACTGCAGTAATGTGTTTTGAAATCACCATTTATACCCCTCTTATACCTGTTGTTTAGCGAACTGTCTGTCTGGCTCTCTACTAACACTGCATCCTCTACTATAGTACGTGTTATGGAATTACCATTTCCATCCCTACTACATCTGTTGTTGAACGGAATGTCGATCTGGCCACCTTATCAATTTCTACTCACGCTGTCTCACCTGTCAACGGCAAATCGTTTAGTTATATAATGTCCGTTCCTTAATCCCACTTTCTCAAACAACTAAGTTGACAGATAAGCAATCCTTTTCACATTTCACATTTTTGTTAAGTGACATTGACAAAGATGGGGGAACCCACCACAAGCATTAATAAACCTAGTATTTCTTTCTCCAATGTGAAATCTCGCAGCACTCTTTCTGCAAAATAAGATTATTCATGTTCAATCAGTCCTACTGAAACAAAGTATGACTGAATGAGATTATTCAGCTAGACTGTAAACCTTCACCAACAGATGTCACCGTCACATTCTTGGTTCTTTTTTAGTCAGATGTCACCGTCACATGCTTGGTTTTTGTATAGTCAGATGTCAAAACGCATACATGCGTGTAGCAGCATATACATAATCAACTAATACAGCTGGAAAAACCAGGCAATAAATAGGGTATACTCACACATAGCAACATAACAATATCACCCGGATTGGGCTGCATTGGGACTAACAGGGACAAGACGGTTGGGCAGGCCAACCAAAGGACAAATGGAAAAAGACAATGAAGAGGAAGACAAAAGAACTTGAAGTCAGTTGAGCAAAGATTAAGAAGCTTTCCAAAAATATGAACCGATATAAGGCGACCATTACAAATAGCGCCATGATATACTTATTACAGCCAGAAGAAAAAGGTAGCGATAGACACCAGTGAATTATATAATCTCTCACTTACACTCTCGGCATGACCAGAATAATAAAATTGTATGTCATTTACTTACGATATACTTAAGCCAGGAGAACCAACTCTAGATGTTTAATAAACATCAACTTTTTTATAAACAATACCACCATTCATTTATCACTGCATACGTAGCCATTAATATGCACTTCCACTAATTTCTGTAGGTTCTTATTAATTGCGCTCACAGTAGGTTCGTTAACATGTTCTTTCTCCTTAAGAAAAGGAGCAAAGGCTGCACACTGGTAATTAAATTATAATGGTGGCAGTTCTTACCCGTTAATGAAGGGTGGATATGTACTAGGGGAGACAATTCCATGTATTTTCATTACTTTCAGTCTCACAAATATTAATTCCCCTTTCTTCGCAATGTTCGTGCTGCAATTGTTAAAGTATCATTTGATTACTAGTATGTACACTAACGTTCGAAATGTATTGATCCAAGTGTGTACAGCATTGTTCAACTTTAAGAAATATATGTACAGTACTATAGACTCTTTATCTTATACAGAAAATCAACTGGGTCCGAGTCTGGGCCACCATCGACTCTCCCAAAGGAACTGAGTGAAAAGTCTTGTCCTCGACAGACCCTCACAAGGAATATGATTCGGGCCTGACCTTCGATTGTGGCTCACAACAATTTAGATTGAAGTCCATCTGACGCTCATTGGGAACTAGGTTCGAGTCTAGGACTTCACTGGGGCTCACAAGGAAGTGGCTTCAAGCCTTGATCTCGACCAACACATACAATTAAATTCTTTCAAGTCTGGACCTCCACAAGCGCTCACAAGAAATTAGATCAGAGTCTAAGCGAAACTAGATTCGAGCATGGATTTCGAGTGACGCTCACAAATAGCTAGATTCGAGCATGCATCTCGACTGACGCTCACAAAGATCTAAGTTCGAGCATGGATCTCAAATGACGTTCACAATAGAACTAGGTTCGATGATGGACTCGCCGACGTCTACAGGAAACTAATTTCGAGCATGGATCTCAAATGACGCGCGCAAAGAGGTGGATCGCGCCGACGTCCAGAAGAAACTAGTTTCGAGCAAGAACCTCGACCGACCATCAAAAGGAACTGGGTTCAATCCTTGATCTCAACCAACACTTACAGTGAAATTCTTTCAAGCCTGGACCTCCAGAAACGCTCACAGGAAACTCGGCTCTAGCCTAATCTTCGACCGTATCACACGTTTCGAAATGTTCTCGAGACGTATGCTTGCTCTGTGCATAGAGTAGGCCCACTACTCCACCCTGACCCACACAAGAAGCTTGCGACAAATAAATGTGTGCATTAAAACGAAATTGATGAAATTCCCCCATGATATTAGCAGTGTGCTAAGACTCCAATAACTCAGTGAACCACAGGTTTTAGTGGTACTTATTTCTGCTTGGAGTTACTGAAGTCAAGAAAACGATGAAAGAAATTCGTCACACGACCATATAAGATTGAAGATTTAGCTAAATGAAGTCTAACATTTCATTCGCTTTGGATTTCTGCTGTATCAACCTGGCATTAAAACTGTTAGTGATTTATACGGTATAATACATAACATAACCGTGGTTGTCCACGAGAACCACCATTCGATTTTAACCACAACTCACACATAGATTTCTGATTAACGGGTTCCTATATCACTGATCATGCCGATGTACACATGAAAGGTTTTACCACACAATTGACCCGTTTTCTGAAATTAGTGTTTGTCTGCTCTGCCCGAGATAGTTTCCTATTGCTTCGTTTCGTCTAATGAACGTTATATTCTGATCTCAGTTTTGCTCCAGACATCTCACGTGGAGTTGACGTGATGCCCAGAGTTCATTGACCAACTTTAACCCGGGTTTGACTTTCCGGGAGCTAATGGTCATGCTTGATATGCTTTTTTTCAGACTATGAAATTTGCTGCAATAGACAACAGTGTTATTATGAGGTGATTGTCCCCATTCTGACTTTTGCCTTTGGTTCTGCGGTAGATTTTTGCATCCCGCAGCTGCTGTGGGATCACTCATGAGCCCATATAGAGCAGAATAGTCCTCTCTACTGTAGACTCGGTGATTCGTTCGTTTTGTCATGTTCCTTGCCACTTCAGACATCTAATTGATGGTTTCTTTATTTATTATTGATGGTTAAGTTAATCATAGACATGCTCTATGCATCTTTCGATGATCTGAATCTTGTCTGTGAGTGTTGATGATTTATGGACATTGCGAACTCAAAAGTTGCCAGAAGAATGTAGTCCAAAAAGTATTCTCATCGGCTCTTAACAACGTTTTCAGTCGTGTTGATCAGAGAACCCTAGGATTCGTCTACCCTGTCCTAGAACAAAGAATCGTGCATCTCTCTAACGACTTCTTAGGCTGCTTTAGAGGTATTCAAACAAGCTGTGCCTTTGGCTGTGAGTTCTTGTCATTCAGATATTAGCTGTACGATTCTACGTTTTATATAGAAGACCATGGGTGTCTTCATCTTTCTCAACAAACCGGATCCTGTGTTTACGTGCGGATAGACCATGACGCTGCAGAGTGAACATAATCGTTGAGGGTGTATCAGTCCACTTCGATGCTACTTCTCTCCACCACAGCTCATCTAGTCCAGCTTTATGTTCATCTTTGTAGTGGCACACCGATTATCAGTCCATCATTGCACACTACCCACGCTCTTTATTATTATACCGTCTTGCTGGTCCCTGTGTCAATAAGGTGACCAAGACGCGAACTTGGACACATCCCTGTGTCAATAAGGTGACCAAGGCGCGACCTTGGACACATCCCTGTGTCAATAAGGTGACCAAGGCGCGACCTTGGACACATCCCTGTGTCAATAAGGTGACCAAGACGCGACCTTGGACACATTCCTGTGTCAATAAGGTGACCAAGACGTAACCTTGGACACATTCGTGTGTCAATAAGGTGACCAAGACGTAACCTTGGACACATCCGTGTGTCAATAAGGTGACCAAGACGTAACCTTGGACACATCCGTGTGTCAATAAGGTGACCAAGACGTAACCTTGGACACATCCATGTGTCAATAAGGTGACCAAGACGCGACTTTGGACACATCCCTGTGTCAATAAGGTGACCAAGACGCGACCTTTAACACATTCCTGTGTCAATAAGGTGACCAAGACGTAACCTTGGACACATCCGTGTGTCAATAAGGTGACCAAGACGCGACCTTGGACACATCCCTGTGTCAATAAGGTGACCAAGACGCGACCTTTGACACATTCCTGTGTCAATAAGGTGACCAAGACGTAACCTTGGACACATCCGTGTGTCAATAAGGTGACCAAGACGCGACCTTGGACACATCCATGTGTCAATAAGGTGACCAAGACGCGACCTTTGACACATTTTTGTGTCAATAAGGTGACCAAGACGTAACCTTGGACACATCAGTGTGTCAATAAGGTGACAAAGACGCGATCTTGGACACATCCATGTGTCAATAAGGTGACCAAGACGTAACCTTGGACACATCAGTGTGTCAATAAGGTGACAAAGACGCGATCTTGGACACATCCATGTGGTTGAATGACGAGCTGGAAGGTGAAGGACGATGTTACCGATGAAGGGCTTGTGCGTGGTCCATGTGTTTCTAATAAAGGTAAGTTGATTGAATGTTCCTACGCCATATCTGCAAATAATTCCTTTCTCCATGTCTGCCAACTATGTCCTTTCTCCATGTCCGCCAATGATTCCTTTCTCCATGTCCGCCAATAATTCCTTTCTCCATGTCCGCCAATGATTCCTTTCTCCATGTCCGCCAATAATTCCTTTCTCCATGTCCGCCAATGATTCTTTTCTATAAGGTATAGGCTGCATCACACTCCGCGATAACGTTTTCTGGAAAAACTTGTTTGTCAAATTTTGGGACTGCAGTGATAAGTGCATCAAGGTTCCTCATAAAACTTGTCATCCGTTCAGGCATGTCTGCCTTATCGTTGTCCAACAGTTTACGGATATTCAACGCAGCACGTGCCAAAGACAATATCATATTTTGTAATTGCTATGCCGAAGACTGTAACTTGGGATCGACTCCAACAGAGGTGTGCAACTCCAACATTGTGAAGTATCACAGGCAATATTTGAGAATACTTATCCTAGCTACTTCATCGGAATACTGAGCTATGCCATTACAAAAAATGCTGCTAAGGGAACTGCTAGATTCCACCGATATTAGTATAAGCTCCCAAAGTATCCTCGCTTGCAGCTTCGCCTCTGGTGACTGAGATTTGGACGATCTCGTGAGATGTGCGTGAATTTGATATATCGTTGAAGTGGTTCGTAGAGTCAATCGCATAATCTCGTCCAAACCTGACAATATCTAATGGCATGACAGTGTCAAAACAGCTAGTGAAGGGCCCAGATGCATCAAATAACTAGAACTTCCATAGTGCCATCATCTTTCTACAAGGCCTACTTTCTATCCTATGATCAACATTTGATAGCACTCGTCTTGTCTAGCGTGACGGTTGAGACAATCCACTTGAAATAATTCCATTGACGGTAATTTTAAACACGCTATTTCTCATGGATACTGTCTATTAGCAATGATTATATTCATTGTTTTCGGTTTCCCTGTTTAGAAATACCTCAAATGATCAATAATTCCTACGTACGCCTTAAATGTTCGAACTAATACTTCACGTAACAATTTCTAGAAACAAGCAAACTATTGAAGTACTATACACATAACACATTATGCGACGGTCATTACTCTGCCATAATAGGTACAGTAATGTTAAACATATTTACTGACACTGATATAAGGATATTCAATCAATGTATATATAAATGGGAATATTAGAAAACAGATTACATAGACGAGTATTAGAATACATCCTACATAAACTAGTTTTAGAATACAGCCTACATAGACTTGTATTATAATGCATCCTACATAGATTAGAATTCAACTTACATAAATTAGTATTAGAACACAGCCTACATAGACTTGTATTAGAATACATCCTTCACAGATTAGTATTAGAATACAGCCTACATAGACTAGTATTAGAATACAGCTTACAAAGGCTAGTATTAGAATACAGCTTACATAGACTAGTATTAGAATTCAACTTACATAAACTAGTATTAGAACACAGCCTACATAGACTTGTATTAAAATAAATCCTACATAGATTAGTATTAGAATACAGCCTACATAGACTAGTATTAGAATACAGCTTACAAAGGCTAGTATTAGAATACAGCTTACATAGACTAGTATTAGAATTCAACTTACATAAACTAGTATTAGAACACAGCCTACATAGACTAGTATTATAATACATCTTACATAGACTAGTATTAGAATATATCTATAATCAGTAAATCAGAATGAATATATATATATATACACACACACACACACACCCACACACCCACACACCCACACCCAAACACCCACCCACCCACCCACACCAAACCCACCCGAACCCAAACCCACCCACCTACCCACCCACCCACCCACCCACACACACACACACACACACACACACACACAAACGCACGCACGCACGCACGCACGCACGCACACACACACACACACACACACACACACACACACACACACACACAGAGTTTTTATCATAGGACATTCAATGACAATATATAATAGGTTCATTTATCAGTAGTATACAATTTATAATGGTATGCCTTAATTCTATATACATAAATTGCTATCAGTAAATGATTATATTCACATATCACCATCATGAAATTATAATATTAAAATATCACTATCACTCAATGAATATATTCACAAATCCCTATCACTCAATGAATATATTGCCGTGTCGCTATCACGCAATGATTACATTTGCATATCACTACCACTCAATGATTATATTTACAAATCCCTGTCACTGAATGATTATATTCACATATCACCAGCACACAATGATTATATTTACATATCACTATCACTCAACGCGTGATTGCACAAATCGTGGTTTAGAAAAAAAATTAAAAAACAAACTAAATTCAATTCAGAAATTGAGAAATCAAATTCGCGTCTTCAGTAATGGTTTTCAAAATATTGTTATTTAAATTGGAACGGTTTATCACACAACTTTCAAACCTTCATCGTTCTCTAAATCGCCCTCTGCATCGAACTTACCGTGATTGTGCTATCACCACTAGTGTGTTCAGAAACGCGTGCCACGTTGGACTTGAAATATTATATGAATAGTTGATTAACCTATGAACTTGAATTTTTGCAAATGTTCATATTCACATTACAACGTTAATGTGTTATGCAGAAATAGTATGTAGATTGCACGGATTTATAAATAGAGACGTTTTCTTTGTTATTTTTTATTGTTGAGACCTATAAAGTTATTGCCATCGCGACGCGATGATGGAATCATCAGACGGCTTGGCTTAATAATGTGATGTGCGCTGTATTTGGATTATAGTGAGGAAGAATATGCGTTGGTCATCACTCTCACTGTTATCCCGAGTTACCTTGGATGACTGGGATGATCAGGCTAACGTCTGATCAGACTAAAAACACTCATCAGGCAATGTTAGCCAGGGTCAGGAGAAATATACTGGCCAAGACCTTCACCTGACAGGACGATGAGGCTAACGTCTGATCAGACTAAACACACTGATCAGACAATGTTAGCCAGGGTCAGGAGAAATATACTGGCCAAGACCTTCACCTGACAGGACGATGAGGCTAACGTCTGATCAGACTAAACACACTGATCAGACAACGTTAGCCAGGGTCAGGAGAAATATAATGGCCAAGACCCTCACCTGACAGGACGATGAGGCTAACGTCTGATCAGACTAAACACACTGATCAGACAATGTTAGCCAGGGTCAGAAGAAATATACTGGCCAAGACCCTCACCTGACCTCCTCATTGGTCGTCCTGGAAACGGTCTGTTGTCGAGGACAACAGACTGGCTAACAAGGTGAGGTATGACGTGATCCCCGTAGTAGTGAGCTACACGCAGATGAATCCAAGCATAGCATAATTGCCTGGAGGACCCCAGGTCCACCTTCATCAGAACACTCGGGATGTGAGAAAAGCTTCGACAACCCGCCACTTAACGCCATTTTTAGGGCGCATAAAAGAGTAACCTACGCATTGTGGCCATTCAACAACAACCTTGAATCAGTGGCAAGACTTTTAGTCGAGACGACTGGAGGTAACTCTGGATGCAGGCATTCTGGTCTTACCTCCATCACAGACCAGGGGTCGCTTGAACCCTGCGGGGTTCGATCATCCACCGTTTCCGTTCATCACTGTGAGAGGCGAGTGCCTTAAACTCTTGACCACAGCGATCTCCTATGAGACCTACAGCTATCGTTTATCTACACCACACATTTTACAATACTTCTGTTACCTGATAGGTCATTGAGAGCCGCAGGCATATCTTCATTTATCATAGATGTACAATTAAATTATTTTGTTATAAATGTGCATTCATGTTTAAAATAAATAGATTTCTAGTAAGAGATGAGTGTTGGAAACACGTTATTTGAGTACTCTTTGTGTTTTTACGTCAGGGCTTCTTTTTAATTACATGTTATGTTCCAAGCGTCGGGATTATTTCAGGCATGTTTGTTAATTAATGAAATTGCCCCTTTGAATTTACATATACATTGAATGCCCTAAACCTATTCAGAATATGATGACTCAAAAAGATTGATGTTGGCCGAATAAATCTTAAACCATCTTTCTGTCAATAACCGTCCTCCTGTTCTATTACAAGGTCCTCACATTTCATTCAGAAATGTTTATCAATGTCTGAGAAGGCAGAGTGTGCAATTTTCTTTACATCTAAAAGATTGAAGATTTTGTTTGTTACTTGGCATCTGTCATTTCACTTATGCTCAGACTAGTTTTATAGGATTTAAGTGTGATTCGTGTGATGTTAATTTTAAACACCTATGGCCGTGCTCCTGGATCCTTTTGTCCATGTGAAACGTCTTTGTGTATTCTTTACAAGTAGCAAAGACTCAGGTTTGAGGTGCATTTCTGTAAATTGAATATGTTCTTTTGTTAGGATAAATGACCAGACATGAGGGTATATCTAATGACGGAATTACAGTTCTTTTCAATCCACTGTTTAAATATGTGGCCATTTATTTCTGAATGATATACGCGATTGTCGATAGATGTTGACAGACTCACTAGTTCCATTATACTCACCATTATTGAACAGTCCATTATGTCTACTGCATGGACTACTTTCAATGACTGTCCTTTACTATTTGGCATGATTCTCTTTATATTTCCATCTACAGATTTACATTCATTTTTATTAGTATGGCCTGCATTTACACATGTTTAGTCTATATACCAGCAACGTTAAAAAAGTAATGCACCACATCGTTTTTCTCAGAAGGTGTTTATTCAAAAGGCATGCAATTTCTAAACAATATGTATGGATATGTCATGCAAACATCTGTATTATTTAACATAATCCCAATCAAGGTATACAGCTTTATGCCAGCGCGAAACAAGTGCATGTATTTCTGGCTTGTACCAGATTTTGTCTTGATCATGTAGCCATTTGGCTGCATATATATATATATATATATATATATATATATATATATATATATATATATATATATATATATATATATATATATATATATTTCATAAATAATACATCTCATGTTTGCGAGTTATATTATGTTCAGGATCGGGACGTATTTCTGAACTCACTATAACAGTCGCGTGGAAAGAATTATTGTGTAAGCCCGTGACAAACAACTAGTAGCAAAAGAGAGGATATGGACTCGTGTATCAACACAGAACGGAGGGGCAGAGGTATTCATGAGCCTACCAAATGGTAGAAAAATAACACTGTCAGTGGCAACTGGAAAATTCTCAAGCAATTTCAGAGCGGAGGCAGAGGCACTGAGAGCTGTGGTAGATGCAATGCTGACAGGCGAAAGCAATGAAAGCCAGATAGTCCTGCTTACAGATGCCCTGGCGTAGTCACAGCCCTAAAATGCCAGAAAAATAAATATTGAACTTAATGATTTAAGAGCAGTACTCTGTCAACTATGCCAGCAGTCCGAACCAAAAAGAGTAGTGGTACAGTGGGTTCCATCCCACTGTAACATCCAAGGCAACGAGGAGGCAGACAGACTGTCAAAAGAAGGTGCAAGACTACCACAACCAGATTCTAGTGTAACCTACGAAGAGTCCAAAGGCTTATTAGGGCCAGATACATGGCCAAAATGGGAAACAGAACATACTGACTACACAAAAAATGAGGCCTATTACCAATTGAACAGAAGAGAGCAGGTCGTGGTCTTCAGACTTCGCACATTCCACAACAGACTGAGGTACCACCTATTCAATAAACTGAAGATAGGTGGCACTGACGAATGTACTTGTGGTACAAGGAAAATGATCGCTGAGCATCTCTTGCAAAACTGCCCGATATACGAGGACCAGGGAAAGCACATGTGGCCATCACCAGTGGCAACACTAGACAAGCTCTATGGCAGTGCCGACAGCCTCAGGATGACCGCTGCTTTTTTCGAAAAAATACAGGTTGACGTTTGACAGCGTACGAAGAAGAAGAAGAAGAAGAAGAAGAAGAAGAAGAAGAAGAAGAAGAAGAAGAAGAAGAAGAAGAAGAAGAAGAAGAAGAAGAAGAAGAAGGACTCGTGTATTTATATATATATATAAGACTTATAAGTAAATGGAGGTTGCGTGGATTTGAGGTGAAGCGTCCGTTTCACAATCCCAACGCAACAAGTTCGAATCCCACTCGTGTCCAGTTTGACAGACAGGTTTTTTTTTCGCAGCTCCACGTACTAAAAGTAAAAACAACCTATCGTACTGCATAGTTTGCCAAGAAACGTATAACAGCCAAATAGGCTGGCGGTTGTAATAAGCGAAGTTCTGAAAAGGATATGCTACTTATATAAGTAAATACTGACCTAAGAAAAGGTACAAATATTGATATAAGAATGAAATCTATAAACACTGGAAATAAAATATAAACAGACACTGCTAATAGAATATCAACTCTGATATTTAGATTGTACTGAAACTCTGATTTTGAAACATATCTACCAACTCCAATCCTAGGGAAGCTTGTTTTAGGAGATGAAGCATGGGACACTTCGCCTTCCACTAATGACATCCCTGGCTGCTGTTCTCCATCTAGACGCGCCCCAGAAGCTTACAGCAAAGACATGACATCGCATGAAGATGGCGCGGACACCAATGGCTGTTGCTTTAGACATGACGAGAGAGCCTACATCCGAGACGTGGCTTCGTTTGAAGATGATGAAGACATCCCTGTGATGTCTAGAGACAGTACATCTGGTAGCGTGCCATATTTCACATCCATAGAATATGACTTTTTTTCCTTACTATTGCGGTGTTTTGGTTCCAGGCATGACATTTTGGCTTCCTGTGGAAAAAGCTGAAAATATACCAGTGTTGCAGTATAATTCAATATCATTGATAGACGAAATACAAAGAAAGTTACGTATGACAAAGTTTTAGGTGGAAACAGTATCTGACGTTATTTTGAAAGCTTCTATCAAGGACTGGGAAAGCAAGAACAACGTCGAATAAAGTCAGAGTAAGAAAGCTAGCAGGTTCTGACGAGTATGATCACAATCGACAAGTTATTTACTTAAACAGACTTTCAAACATGGCGGATATAAAGACAACAATTCTTGTTTCGTTAAAAATAAAATGTCATTGCAAAGCTTTTTTTTCATGGCTACGACGAGCTGGTTGGTTTAGACTAACGTGTAAAGGCCACTAAATGTGCAAGATACATTGTATTCCACTGTTTGTTCCTCTTCTTCATTTCAAGCATTTAACCATTACTGATCTTATCATATCATTTCAACCCTTCTGTTGTGTGCATGCACGTATTTATGAAAGTTTGTATCTTGTTAGATGTTACTTTAACTGGTCTCCTAGTTTCAGCGTCATATATAAGACTGGCACCTCTACACCTCACGGTAGAAGAGGAGCGACTAAGTAAGTAAGGAAGTATATAAGACTGGCTGTAAATGGAAATTAAAGATTCGTATTTTTGTTTTGTACTTTATTTTTAGTAAAGTTTCCATACTTTTCTGTTGGTTCCAGTTAAAATATTAAATATATTTCTAGGTTGTTCCTTCAGAACACATAAAATATCTCTAGTTTCTCTTTCTAATCTCCGCCTATGACGATTTATGTTTAGTTGCCGTCAAGGAGCATGTGGTTGGTACTACACCTGGTCACGTGACAAGACGGACATGAAATAGCATTGTTGGTATTGGTCTACAGTTTGAATCCTATATTTCTTCTCCCTACCTGGGTTCCATTAAAACATGGGGATATTATCCTCGGATTCTTATTATGAAACGTTCTTTTTAACTACGCCCACAATACTGCAGCTGCCCTTGACCTCTGTTCCACTGCTCTTCGTCAGATAACGTATTTGCGTTTCCACTTTTTTCTTCGTCTGTGGTATTCCAATTTAGAGCTTGTCTGGTTGTACTGTTCAGTTTATGTCTTCCATTTGTGTCTCCTCATGCTACATATTTCAATGGTTGCTGTTCTGTCATGTGCCATATATATGTTGCTCTATTGTAACATCATCTTGTTCTTCCACGTGCCACAGATCTCTGTTGTTTTATTGTAACATCATCTTTCTCTTCCACATGCCAAAGATCTGTTGTTTTATTGTAACATCATCTTGTTCTTCCACGTGCCACAGATCTGCTGTTTTATTGTAACATCATCTTTCTCTTCCACGTGCCACAGATCTGCTGTTTTATTGTAACATCATCTTTCTCTTCCATGTGCCATAGATCTGCTGTTTTATTGTAACATCATCTTTCTCTTCCACATGCCAAAGATCTGTTGTTTTATTGTAACATCATCTTGTTCTTCCACGTGCCACAGATCTGCTGTTTTATTGTAACATCATCTTTCTCTTCCACGTGCCACAGATCTGCTGTTTTATTGTAACATCATCTTTCTCTTCCACGTGCCACAGATCTGCTGTTTTATTGTAACATCATCTTTCTCTTCCACGTGCCACAGATCTGCTGTTTTATTGTAACATCATCTTTCTCTTCCACGTGCCACAGATCTGCTGTTTTATTGTAATATCATATTTTTCTTCCATGTGCCATAAATCTGTTGTTTTATTGTAACATCATCTTTTTCTTCAGATCCACGAGAAATCCAATTAATTCACTCGTTAATTTCTGTAGCATTTATAGGGCGTTGTTTTAGCACTTTCTTTCAAACACAAAGTGCTACTCTACAATCGCATGCACTTGGTCAGTTCAAACACAGATGGCTACTCTACATTCAGCAGGCTCTTGATCAGTTCAAACACAGAGGGCTACTCTACACTAACATTCACCTGATCAATTGAAACACGAGGGCTATACTTTACACTCGCAGGCTCTTGGTCAGTTGAAAGACGACGGCTACTCTACACTAGTAGACACTTGGTCAGTTCAAACACAGCGGGCTAATGTACACTCGGTAGCCTTTTAGTCAGTAAAAATACAGTGGCCCACTCTACACTCGGCAGGCTCTTGGCCAGTTCATCCACAGAGGGCTACTCTACACTCGGCAGGCTCTTGGCCAGTTCAAACACAGAGGGCTACTCTACACTCGGCAGGCTCTTGGCCAGTTCATCCACAGAGGGCTACTCTACACTCGGCAGGCTATTTGCCAGTTCAAACACAGCAAGCCACTTTACATTCGGCAGGCTCTTGGTCAGTACCAATGACGGTGTTTACAAAGCTACTTGTTGGAAAGTCATCTACCCAACAGATGTTAACATATGCCGAAGATATCTGTCGATGAGAGCTTGCAGTATAACTGTGAAACTGTCTGTCACATGCTACATTTCTAAGTCCTTTACGACAGTAGGTCGGATTTTATATTTGTTTCAGATATCTATTTCTGGTTGTCTGCCGACTTCCGTATATAACAGAGACGGGTCTGAATGGAAATCTGACCTTGTTATGTAGTCACTTCTCCAAGCAATGGTGCCAGTTATCACTGTGTATTTCTGTTAAAATGACCTAAAATATTGTTTTTTTTTTATTGTGTATTGCTAGTTAGCTAACATTTTGCATTGATGTTCATTGGAACTATGTTGAAAGTGGGGAAATCATCATGACCACGAATCATCAGCTGTGGCTCTGATGATCGATGCATTTTAAAATCATTTTGCTTTTGCAAAACTTCAGCACGCCATACGTTGTTTGCATGCTCAGCCAGTTTCTCATGCATCACTGATCTTTCTTCTTTCATTGTTTAATCTCAATTTATCTCGTTGTAACAATGTTTCTAGACCCTCCTTTCGGATTTTGGTTCGGGGGATATGTACCTGACCTCTTTTTAATTTTTCTTTTAAGTTTACAATTATACTTTAGTATTAACGTCGTTTAATTCTTGGGTTGTGGAAGTCACTCGTTAGTTAGGAGTCTCATTCAGTCATGACTGACTATACTAGCTCTTTCATCCATGGCTGACTGTAGGATGATACTAACTTAGAGAGGTAACTGTGTGGCTTTCTTTACCTTACAGCGTTGTCCTTTCACTTCTACATGTTGCATAATCTTATTTTAACCCAGACTCAGGTGGTTCTTCAGAGTACATCTCTTCTTGAATTGGTCAGAAAGTCGTCTCGGGATATGAAACTTATGCACGATACCTTCACCCTCAGCTTACACCCATCTTTCAACCTCAACTGTGGTATGTGGACTGTTCTTTTACCATCTGCCAACTTTTCATGGAGAGTATCTCTGTGAATGCGAACTTCTTCCATGTGGCGAGAATGATCGAACCATCTCAGCTTTCTTCACTGCCTAAAGAAAGTACATGCTTCTGAGATCGGTCTTGAATGTTCCTCTGCATGCATCACTCAGTGCCCATATGTAACGCCAAGGGAATGAAGGAAATCGATATCCATTATCCATGACATCACTACGATTAGCACTCGACAGACGACAAGGAATTGCCGATAATCAGACGCGAGTTGAGCAGAGAGAAATGACTGGATCAAGATTGAGTGTGTATAGTCAGCAGGCTACAAGAATTGTTGATATCTATACCCTTGGCAATGTGTTGAGAGTAGAGAAAAAGAACATATAGATCAGCTGGTAGTGCAGTGATGCTATTTATTTTTAACATAACACAAACTGTTCAGTTGAGATCAGCATGTATCATATACACATTTCTATCTATCCAGCCCGTGTTGATTACACAGACTCACTGCCAGAGAGCAGCAGCCAGGACAGCTGTGGATCTGCGTTCAATCCTCAGACCAGAGGTTATGAGAAAGAAGCATTGACTGCTCTAATACAGAGAACGCCAATAGCAGCGCATGAAACATCATGTGGCGACAACAATCAGTTTGATGCTGGATCACAAGATGAAGAAATTGATGATTATGTTGACGACAGAGATGCAAATGTTGAAGGTAATTCTCAATCTGTCATCACTATGTGCCAGAGCTGGTGAAATTGAAAATCCATTTACATTAGAAAAGTCAGTTTCTTGAATAGTTATGCTACCAATGCTCACCCTATACCTAGAAGTCATCACATTACTTGATTCCACTTCTTCATTTTAGTTCATACAGAACACAACTCTCAAATTTGTACCACATGGTCTAAATGCTGCATGCAAAGTCATATCATGTGACTCAAAACGTATGGGATCACTGTGAGATTTGCGATATAACAGTTTGAGAAAAACTGAACACTAAATTAAACGTGTCCAACAAGAATCTGGGGCAGCTGTCTCGCCGCCGCGATTCAATTTCAACCAGTGTTCGTAAGGCGATCTCAGTCCGGCCAGGCGGAGCGATAGCGCGGGATTGCGGAAAACGCTCGCCTGCCTTTCCCCGTAGAGCTATTGGGGTGCGGTTTGTTGTGGCGTCTCCTCCACCAAGGTGCGCTTGTCTGGTCCGTATCAGGAAACGTGGTCCGTCCGTGGTGATTTATCTAAGGCTTATAGCAGAGCTCGACAGTACGTCTCGCTGGTGGTCAGACTCTTGCAAAGAGCTTGTGACCGGCAAATGGAAAGCAGGAATCGTGCCTCAAGGCCCTGCGTTCTCCCCGGGAGAAGGGCAGGCCGGCAGGCCAAATTGTCTCTAGTCCCAGTGAAATTCAACGCCGAGGTCGTTGGGATCCGTTCTGCACAGAGCGCTGCCATCCCTCCTCGAGCGAGCCCGGTCGGTCAGTCGTCTGGTGCCCCTGTAAGGCGGTCCTAGGTCGACCGAGTGAGGGACGGGGGGAACAACCGTCCGCCCGTCCTGTCAGTCGGTCCCTGCGGCCGTCCCAGTGAGGCTTTTTGCACACCCTTCCTCCGCCGACCGGTGTGTGCTGTACGTACGTCTCCGACAGGTATCTGGTTGATCCTGCCAGTAGTCATATGCTTGTCTCAAAGATTAAGCCATGCATGTCTAAGTTCACACTGTCTCACGGTGAAACCGCGAATGGCTCATTAAATCAGTCGAGGTTCCTTAGATGACACGATCCTACTTGGATAACTGTGGCAATTCTAGAGCTAATACATGCTTACCAAGCTCCGACCCTCGCGGAAAGAGCGCTTTTATTAGTTCAAAACCAATCGTCGTTTCCCCTCGCGGGGTTGCGGCGTCCCCACTGGTGACTCTGGATAACTTTGTGCTGATCGCATGGCCTCATGTGCCGGCGACGCATCTTTCAAATGTCTGCCCTATCAAATGTCGATGGTACGTGACATGCCTACCATGTTTGTAACGGGTAACGGGGAATCAGGGTTCGATTCCGGAGAGGGAGCATGAGAAACGGCTACCACATCCAAGGAAGGCAGCAGGCGCGCAACTTACCCACTCCCGGCACGGGGAGGTAGTGACGAAAAATAACAATACGGGACTCTTTCGAGGCCCCGAAATTGGAATGAGTACACTTTAAACCCTTTAACGAGGATCTATTGGAGGGCAAGTCTGGTGCCAGCAGCCGCGGTAATTCCAGCTCCAAAGCGTATATTAAAGTTGTTGCAGTTACAAAGCTCGTAGTTGGATCTCAGGCGCAGGCGGGCGGTCCGGTTCGCGCCGGTTCACTGCCCGTTGTCTCCTGCCCTACCGTCTGCCGGCTCTCTCCCACGGGTGCTCTTTGCTGAGCGTCCTGGGTGGCCGGCGCGTTTACTTAGACAAAATTAGAGGGTTCAAAGCAGGCCTCGGCTGCCTGAATAATGGTGCATGGAATAATGGAATAGGACCTCGGTTCTATTTTGTTGGTTTTCGGAACTGGAGGTAATGATTAACAGGGACAAACGGGGGCATTCGTATTGCGGCGTTAGAGGTGAAATTCTTGGATCGCCGCAAGACGAGCTACTGCGAAAGCATTTGTCAAGAATGTTTTCATTAATCAAAAACGAAAGTCTGAGGCGCGAAGACGATCAGATACCGTCGTAGTTCTGACCATAAACGATGCCGACTAGCGATCCGCAGGAGTTGCTTCGATAACTCTGCGGGCAGCTTCCGGGAAACCAATCTGTTTGGGTTCCGGGGGAAGTATGGTTGCAAAGCTAAAACTTAAAAGAATTGACGGAAGGGCACCACCAGGAGTGGAGCCTGCGGCTTAATTTGACTCAACACGGCCAAACACCGACATGATTGACATGCCGAGAGAATTTTCGTTGGGTCTAATATGGAACGTGTGCTGGAATTAGACCCTCGAAAATCTGGGGCTACCCTCTAAGTAACTTGATTGTCTCGCTAAAGGAATTGACGGAAGGGCACCACCAGGAGTGGAACCTGCGGCTAAATTTGACTGAACACGCCAATGCTGTAGAACGACTGACAAATCGAGAGCACTACCGTTGGGTCTAATAATGAACGTACGCTGGTATTAGACTCACGGAAGACAAGTCAGCTCTCTAACACTCTAATGAAAGAACGCTACGGAAATCGTGTTTAACCCCGCAGAAACCGCAGATTTCAAATACCTGGTCACTGACAAACAAAAGCCCTCAATAAATTCGTCTGGCAAAATAGTGAACGGGTGCTGGAAATAGACCATCTGAACAGGTCAGTTTTACCCTACAAATGACAGGGCGTTGCTACGGAAAACCAGCTCATATCGAGAGGACCCGCAGACACTTTGGTACACGTACCAGGCTGATAAGCCAATGGCGCGAGGCTACCATGTGGGGGATTACGGCCGAACCCTTATAAGCCGCAATCCCGCCAAAAATCTCAGCACCACTGCAATGGGAGGCTCCTACATGTTCGGGACCTGGGGCTCGCGCCCCAGCCCTATCCGGTAGATCCGCAGAAAGAGGTCTCTGCCGTCCGAAGATCAAAGCGGGCGGACAGCTGCTTGATACTCACCTTATACGGCGATGGGGTGCGAAACCACCAACATAAGACTTAGTTCCTGGTCGGAGTGTCGAAAACAGTAGAGCAGCCACCTCACTGTGAACTGTCGAGACTCAACCAATGACCATGAAATCTGTCCGCACACCAGGCGAACAACATCTCTGTGACATAACCAGGCTTGTCCTCTGGTTAAATGCACTTCTGCTTCGATATCTACCTCTGTACGTAATCAGCCATATAGCTATCATGCTGGACGCAGAAGAGATGCAGACCAGCGGACATTGCACACCTGCCCCACTGTGTCAACATCCCAGGTGGCGGGGAATGCTAGGCGTACCATCCCTGCATAAAAGCCTAGAAAATAAAGGGAGAATAAGATACCCCACTCACATGCAAATGCTACGTTTCTGGCAGGACGTGACGATCCTGGGGTACAGACACACTGAAATGCCTCTCTTCCGGGTAAACCAGTCCATATCATATATCATATACCATCTCACATATCATCATCGCACCCTATAGACACGAGTAGTGAAGACTCGATAGTCTGGTAAGACAACTTCCATAAGAGAGACAACTCTGATCATAAACAACTGCTGCCTTGCAGATAGGCTGGGGACAGCCAAAGGCTAAGGAGGGCATCCCTACAGAAACGCCTGTTGAAATCGGATGCACGGGGCCGCACGCCTAACAAAACAGTGCAACGTAAATCGCAGCATGATGACAGTACAACCGATTAGAAAAACGCAAGGCGCTCATCCTGCGGAGTCCCGCCAGGACAGCGATAGTGCCGGGCCTAACGCCTCGAAGGGGCCCACCCTTGACTACTGGTGGTCACCCACCCATGTGTCGTGGAGTCAAGGCACATGCCTATGGGGCAACCTTTATTGACCAAAAACTCAAGAACCTCAAAATACTACAGTGGAATGCGGAGGGAGTCATTAACAAAAAACTTTCCCTAACACATCACCTGCATGAAGATAAGATTGACGTGGCATGTATCCAGGAAACGCACCTCAACAAAAACCATAAATTCTCAATCAGAGGATACCAGACCTTCCGTCTCGATAGAGAAGGCCACAAAGGAGGGGTCCTGATACTGACCAGAAACTGCATACCGAGTAGCGCGGTATCTGTCAATCACACCGGACAAGCAGAAATTGTAGGAATTGACATAATGGCTTAAGAGACGAAGCTCCGCATTTTCAATCTGTACGGACCACCGAATAGAGACCTATCGCTCTCGAGTATGGAGGTCAGAGACTCCAACTGCATAGTAGTTGGAGATTTCAACAGCCACTCGGAGAGATGGGGATACTCTGACACAGACAGCAGAGGTGACGAAGTGGAAGATTGGGAGATAGATGCAAATCTCTCCCCAATCAATAGGCCGGAGGATAGCCCTAGCTTCTATTCAAGAACATGGCATACCACCTCGACTCCAGATTTGGCCTTCTCCACACAGGACATACACCATAAAATAGACCGCCAGGTGCTAAACCAACTGGCAGGTAGCGACCACAGGCCGATCAGGCTAACCATTGACATGGAAGTAGGCCCACAGGAAACAAAACCGCTCCCACGTTGGAACTACAAACGAGCCGACTGGGACAGATTTGCAATCCTGTCAGATGGGCTGTGTGAAACCATCAACACACGAAACAACAAAATGAAGCCCATTGTGGAAAGCCTAAGCAAGGCAATAATGCAAGCCGCCACTGAAACCATCCTAGAGGAACTAGGAAAAACTATAAGCCCTACTGGAATGATGTGTTGCAGAAAGCGGAAGATGCAGAAACAAATGCTAGGAACATGGCAGAGCGAGAAAAATCCATGGAGGCAAACATCGCCCTCAAAGCCGCCACGGCGAAATACAAACACACACTTAAGCAAACAGCAAGAGAAAGCTGGAAAAATAAAACGGAAAGCCTAAACCTGGACAAAGACGGGAAGAAGCTATGGAAGCTAGTCAGAGCCATGAACGACGAAACCCCGTCAAATAAACAAATTACCATCAAGCAGGGCGAGAACTTGATCGCAGGTAAGAAAGCCGCAAACGCCTTTGTCGATCACTATGCCAGAGCAAACCACATCGAGGTCACTGCAGATAAGCATACAGACATTAGCGAAGAGCTAAAGGGGCACGACAACATGAATACGGCACCTGAAGAGCACATGATGGCCAAATTAACAATGCGCGAAATGGAAGAGGCTATGAAAACATTAAAGAAAAGGAAATCTCCCGGAAAAGACGGGATAACAAACGAAATGCTGATGGGGCTGGGCCAAACAGCGAAGAGGAAACTGCTAGCGGTCCTGAACCAAAGCTGGAAAGGGGGAATTGTACCCCAGGCATGGAAAGACGCAATACTGGTACCAGTACCAAAAACAGGAAAGGATAAAACAGATCCAAATGGATACAGGTCCATCAACCTACTGAGCTGTGTTGGCAAGCTGATGGAACGGATGATAAACACCAGACTGATGTGGCATCTGGAAGAAAAACGAATACTAATTCCACAGCAAGCCGGCTTTAGACAGCACAGATCCACTGAGGACCAGATCATCCTCATAGCCCAGGAGATAGAAGATGCCTACCAGGCACAGAAACACACAGTAGCTGTTTGGGTGGATCTGGAAAAGGCATTTGACAAAGTCTGGAAAGACGGACTTAGAGTCAAGCTAAGAAGAAGTGATGTTTGTGGGAAAATGTACAAATGGATCAACCACTACCTCAAACAAAGAACGGCCAGAGTCCAAGTACAAGGGCAGATGAGCAAAAAGGTGACACTCGAGCAGGGAGTACCCCAAGGGAGAGTACTGTCACCCACACTCTTCCTGGTATATATAAACGGTATTTCAGAGAATATACCAAGAAGAGTCCATAGCTCAATGTTTGCAGACGATCTGGCTATGTGGACCTCTGAAAAGAATCTCACCATAGCAAGAAATCGGATGCAGACGGCCCTAACATCGCTGGAAAAGTGGGCGAACTCATGGCTGGTCAAAATAAACGAGGAGAAAACCACATGCACAATATTCTCGCTTTCATTAAAACCCCAAAATACCAAATTAAGTCTAAATGGCAAATTCCTGCAGCCAAACGACAACCCAACCTATCTGGGAGTCACATTTGATCGGCGCATGACATGGACAAGTCAGATTGAGAGAAACCAAATGAAAGCCAGAGAAAGAATGACAATCATGAGGAAACTTGCTGGCACAAGCTGGGGAGCAGACGAAGGCATACTAAAGAAACTGTACACTGGAAGAGTGAGACCAGTTCTCGAGTATGGCATTGCGGCATGGACAACAGCAGCGAAGGCGAACTTCGATAAAGTTAGCAAACTTCAAAACCAAGCCATGATAATTATAACAGGTGGCATGAAGTCAACGCCAATTGTAGAACTTGAAAAGATTACAAAACTACAATCCATGACCGATAGAAGAGACTGCAGAGCCCAGCTTCAGTCAGAGAAACTCCGAAGACTGACCGACCATCCAATGCACCAGAGACTAAACAATTTGGGAAATGGGAAACTAAAGCGGAGAAACTTTGCAGAAATAGCCAAAGCAAAGATGCACGAAGATCCCATAAACGCAATAACAACACCAAAACCCATCACTACTGTACGAAAACCTACCTGGAGGCAGGATATATTTCCAGTGGTGGTAAAAAATATACCAGGTATTGCAAACAAAAACTGCCAGACTGAAAAAGAAAGGAGAGATACTACCCTAAGCTTCATAACGAAAAGCTACCCAAGCATGGACTGGACCCATGCATACACCGACGTTTCTGTAACAAACACTACACAGAACGGAGGGGCAGGAGCATTCCTGAACCTACCAAATGGCAGACAAATAACACTGTCATTCGCTACTGGTAAGTACACAAGCAATTTCAGAGCGGAGGCAGAGGCACTGAGGGCGGCAGTGGAAGAAATGGTGACACACAGTGAAAATGAAAGCCATATAGTCCTGCTTACAGATACTCTCGCCCTAGTCACAGAGCTAAAAAGCCAGAAAAATACTGAGCTAAATGACTTAAGAGCAGTACTCTGCAAACTGTGTCAGCAGTCCGCACCAAAAAGGGTAGTGGTACAGTGGGTCCCATCACACTGCAACATCCAAGGCAACGAGGAGGCAGACAGACTGGCAAAAGAAGGTGCAAGACTACCACAAACAGATACTAGTATGACGTACGAAGAGTCAAAACGGCTTATCAAAGCCAGATACATGACCAAATGGGAAACCGAACATACTGGTTACACCAAAAACGATGCCTATTACCAGTTGAACCGAAGAGAGCAGGTCGTTGTCTTCAGACTTCGCACTGGCCACAATAGACTGAGGTACCACCTATTCAACAAATTGAAGATAGGGTGTACCGACGAATGCCCGTGCGGTACTGGTAAAATGACCGCTGAACATCTGCTGCAGAACTGCCCGACATACGAGGATCAGAGAGAGCAGATGTGGCCATCACCAGTGGAACTGCAAGACAAGCTCTATGGCAGTGGCGACAGCCTCAGAATGACCGCCGCTTTTTTCGAAAAATAATGGTTACTGTCTGACTGACTGCGTACGAAGAAGAAGAAGAAGAAGAAGTGTCCAACAAGAGAAACCATGTTAATTACACAATGGAATACACAGATACAATTGAAAGTGAGGTAGAATGATATTCATGAAATAGGAAGCATTAAAATGGCAATTGCTGGATTACTGGACAAGCTGTTCCTCAGAGGCATTTACGCCGTTTATAATGGTGAAACATAAACAGATAAGTGGGAAGCGGTTTTACATAAAGTAACTGCAACGTTATCTGGGAAACGATTGACAAGAAAATTGTAGGAAAGCCGTGCCAGTAAGTATACCTATCTATTAGAATTCATGGAGGAGGTTACTAAAATGATAGATGAAGGGGAGCCAGTAGATGTTTTTTGTCTAGATTTTGCAAAAGCCTTTGATAGAGTACCTCATCAAAGATTATTTTGAAAGTTAAAATCACTTGGAATAGGTGGGGAAGTTGCCAAATAGATTGAAAATTGGTTAACCGAAAGAAGGCAGTCAGTGACATAAATAAGGAGTACTCTGAGGGGTGTGAAATGAAGAGTGGAATGCCACAGGGCTCAGTCTTTGAACAAATTTTGTTCTTGATATATATAAACGATTTGGACATTGATATGGGATCCATGATTGCAAAATTCGCTGATTATACAAAACTATGCAGTAGTGTATCATCTTAAGCGGAATGGATATATTGAGGTCGGATTTAGATAAAATTCGAGAATGGTCTGTGAGCTGACAAATGGAGTTTAATTAAATACATGTACAGTCATCCACATGGGTAGATCCAATATGGAACATAATTACAGAATGGGGAAAAACAATATTGGAAAAACTTGCATTTTCTTGACGACTCTTCCAATCTAAATAAGAAAGTACGCCACTAGACTAGTTGGGGAAGATAAATATCAGAAAGATAGAAAAGGAAAGGGAACTAGGGGCTATAATAGATCATACAGGTATAGTGAGTGAGCAAGATCAGATAGCAGTGAATAAGGCAAATGCAATGTTTGTTTTGATAACAAGAATTATTAAACATAGGAGCAAGGAAGTGATAGTCAAACTGTTTAAAGCGTTAGTTAGACCTAGATTGGAGTACTATGTACAGGTGTGGAGTTCTTGTCGTAGAGGGGATATAAACATGCTGGAAAAAATACAAAAAAAGAGCGACAGAGCTGATAGTGGGATTCCAGAATTACAGTTTTGAGGACAAACTCAGAAAAACAGCGCTGCAATGTCTAGAAAAGATTAATTCGTAGTGACTTAGTACAGGTTTAAAAGATAATCAAAAGAACGGATAACTTAGACTATAACAAGTTTTTTTTCAAAATACAAACACTTATAAGAACAAGAGGGCATAGCTGTAAATTATCTAAAGAAAGGTCCTGGTTAGATATTAGCAAATATTTTTCTAGTCAGAGAGTGGTAAATGCTTGGAATGCATTGAGACGGGAAGTAGTAGTGGTAGGGACAATTAAATGCACATAGCTTTTGTAGAAAGGAAATGTAAAAGAAACTTGTTGTTTACAGACTCTGCAGAGTTTTCTAAACCAGAATAAACCAGTTCAGTTCAGTTAAGTTAAGAGGCTGGAGGGTCACTTTTTCGAGAATATGCTGGTTGCGAAAATAATGTTTGTGAAAAGCTGCGGCTGGTTGATAGCCTAAAGAAATACCTGAGACAGATCTGCGTGCCTAGGTTGGAAGGCTACTATGTGATTTAATTGGTCGAATCGCAGGTTAATAGATGATACACTTATGAGGCAGAATTACAGTCATTGGCTCTAGCCAAGAAAAGGAAACTCCAAGTTGCAAAGAACAGCGCATTATACTACTGCAAGATGGGCTTTAGAGAGAATGGGCGTGTATGTAGCGGAGAGAACTTTTTTTCTAGCAAAGTAAAATGCAGGTAGTGACTGCCATACTAGCTATCTTTCTGTGTCCTGGGCACCACCTCAGACACGTTTCTCCTGCCCGGTCACATGTGTTGCCTAAACGTCGACCGTCGTCATGTCATACACACATTTAGGCTGTGTAACGTGATGCTGTATCAGTTTAACATTTCCTGTGCCCCTACGTTATAGACATAATTATTGTCTATTGTAAAGAATGTTATTTATAACTAGTATGTCTGTCCGTTCCAGGTTTAACTCATTGCCACACAGTTTATCCCTTAATTTAGTTTGGGACGGCCATTTTATCAATCTGCTCCTACAGTCAAGCCGACGGAAACGGAGAGCATGTTCTGCTGTTTGTTTGTTCACCAACATGGGAACATATTTAAGTTGCTGGACAGATGATATTGTTAGTCTGCAGCGACTTGTTTCCAGCATGCATTTTGACATTTGATGTCATCTTGGTAGAGTATAATATTTCTGCTATATCATTTTATGTGAATTATCTGTGCCATTTGTTTTAAAAAGATATTGTCTTTATTTCTTCAGATGAAGCCCAGTCATCAGTTTGGGGTTTGTTTCCTCACTATTTCTTCAGATGAAGCCCAGTCTTCAGTTTGGGGTTTCTTACCTCATTATTTCTCTAGTTAATGTGCTCCCCCATTGTCGTGTACACCGGAATCCCCTGTATTTTCACTGTGTAGAAATTGTAGCTGGGAGCCATGTGTGTCTCTAACAAGCAGACCTGCTGTTTGATTGTATTGTTTTTGACGACCATTTTGACTGACAAGGAATCTGTATGATAAGCTTTTATAACTTTGCATTGGCCTAGTTTTCCAACATGGTTTTGCAGCTACTTTTATTGCATTAGCTTGAGCTCCTGATGTATATACTTCAATCCATTTTCTTCTGGCCTCCCTTTGTTAAAATAAAAACATATAATTCTGTTATTTCCCTTAGTACATCAACAGGGGTTGTTAATTATTTTTGAATTTTGTTAAGTTATACTGTTCTGGGGTATATTCTCTCATATTTTGCACATATATAAAGGACAAAACGTATACATTTTGGAACAACGTGGCAGAGAGGCTGGAAGGTATTCAAGATGTGTTTGATGTTTGCGAATGCTCACAAAGAGTAGGTTACTCTTTTGTGCGTCGTGAAAAGGATATTAGGTGGCGGGTTGCAGTAGCTTTCCTCACATCCCGAGTGTACTGATGAAGGTGGACCGGGGTCCTCCAAGCGGTTGTGCTATGTTTGGTTTCAATTGCATGTCACTCACTACTACGGGAATCGCGTCGATCTCTCACCTCGTTAGCAAGTCTGATATGAAAACAGCCCGTTCCAGGAAGCCGAGGTGAGGGTCTTGGCCAGTATGTTTTGCCTGACCCTAACATATTTGATCAGTATATTTTGCCTGACCAGACGCTAGTCTTCCTCCCCATTCAAGATGTGTCAATAGACAAGTCTTGAGGTCGATAGTGAAATGAAAGAAAAAGCGTTAAAAAAATATGTTCAGAGACGTTACTGCTTTATCGGATGAAGTATTAAAGATTTGATTATGTTAGTTTGTTGAAGTATTATATATTTTATTATGTTAGTTTGTTGAAGTATTAGAGACTTGATTATGTTATTTTGTTGAAGTTTTAGAGACTTGATTATGTTAGTTTGCTGAAGTTTTAGAGACTTGATTATTTTATTTTGTTGAAGTTTTAGAGACTTGATTATGTTAGTTTGCTGAAGTTTTAGAGACTTGATTATGTTAGTTTGCTGAAGTATTAGAGATTTATTGATGTTAATTTGTTAAAGTATTAGAGACTTGATTATGTTAATTTGCTGAAGTATTAGAAACTTGATATGTCATCCAAGCACTGGTTTATGCGTCTTAATATCGCCCAAATTGACTGCGGTCTGGGTCGGAATAGGCGCGCCTCCGCCAGTAGAAACTAGTGAGGCAAACACATAACGAAAGGATAATTAGAAGCGAGGAACAACGGGAGGAACATCACGGAAACACCAGGTTAGGTACAAACAGATACACACACGCATCCAAGCACTGGTTTATGCGTCTTAATATCGCCCGAATTGACTACGGTCTGGGGTGGAATAGGCGCGCCTCCGCCAGTAGAAACTAGTGAGGCAAACACATAAAATAAAAATAAAAAAATAATATTTCTGAAGTGCTAGAGAATTGATTATGTTAGCTCTAGAATGTATACGATTTATTTATATAAGTTCTGAAGTGTTTAAAGATTTGATCGTGTTAATTCTGTAGTGCTAGAAATTGTATTGTGTTAGTTCTAAAGCCCAATTAAATGGTTTCCTAATCGCCGCCCTGTCTTGCTTAACTCAGAGCAGTCAATTATCCATTTATAGCAAGATAAACTGGATCGTCATAAGAGATAGGGAACCTTTCTCCCACATTTAGTTAGTAGGTTCACCTTCGCACCAAAGCCTCCCAGCTCTTTATGGGTACCCGAATTTCAGTCAGAGGCGACACAGCGGCAAGAATGGGAACTAACAATTTTACTTTGTGATTGTTGACGGCTGCTCTGCATGTTGTTGTTGTCGAGGCATCTGGTTTCTGAGTCCTTTAGTCCTGGCCAATTACATCTGGCAGTGCTTTCATTCATCATATCCCGGTGTTGCTGAAGTTGGATGTGTTGGACCAAACGGGTGCAAATATCGCATTCAAGCTGTAAACTACGACACAACGCATTCCGTTTTCTGGACTACATTCTGCTACTTAAGCCCTTTCAGGGCTTGGTAGTGGGAGATTGAGAATGAACGAAGCCAATATCCCGGTGTTAACTGAAGAAGATAGACCTGGGTCTTCTCCATGTTATGCAATGCAAGGTTTCTCATGATCAGTAGGCTCATCATTGCCGGGGGGGGTGGGGGGGGGGAAGTGGGGGGGGGCAGTGACAAGACAACCTCGTAGGTGAGGATGCTGTAACACAACCTGTTTAAATTATATGGCGTGGGCGTCAAATGTGTGTCTCGGCCAATAGCCGTATAGCACTAAGCTAGATCAAGTATCTAACTTCAAGTCTCTAACTGTCTGGCACTGTTTGCAATAGTCTGTACCTTATAGATTATAAGTCATGTGACAAACTTTCTAAACGTATGGTTTCATTCACAGGAAGGTTTAGACGTTCATCACATGATGCTGGGACTCAAACGTCATCGAATTACTTTCTGAAGAAAATCAGTTCAGAAGAACAGTCTGGATTTGATTCGTATCTGGATCAAGGCTACATCTGTTCAGAAACGATGCCTACATTAAAAACAGGATATCCAGAACCACACTCATTGCCAGAAGCCAGTGACTTGAGCCCGTCTCACCACAGGAATGCCAGCATACCCTTACTTGATCAGCCTGAGCGTTCGGGTCCGTTTGCTCGTCGTACGTCGCAGGATGACGAATCTTCAGATTTGCTTACAAACCTCACAGTTGTAAGGTGTGTCAGTGGAACATCAGACAGGCGTTTTCCATCCATGAGACGGGGCCTAGTCCCAGAGTTATATCTTCCAACCACAGAGTCCTCGACTACTCAACATGACTATACTTTAGAGGGTTTCCAATTATCAGATTTGCCTGGTGCAGGAAATCAAACAATTCCTTCCAGTGAGAGTGGTATTTGTACGGATTCTCAAGGCCACAGCCAGCCCTCTTTTAAACCAGTGACCTCATCTCTGGGTGTGATTGGTAACACTTTATCTCCATTCAGTGACTCATCGCAAGCAGTTACACACCAGACTAAGCGTGATCAAAAAACAGGAAGAGCTTCTTCAAAAACACTGTTACCACCAATTGAAACGTTTAAATCTTCAACCCTTCCTTCAAGGACAAAACATGGTATATCAACTGCTTCCCAGGCAATCAGTGCAAGAGATTCAACAACAGAGACATGGGGTTTTAAAAACTTGCAAGAACCCCTGTTGGAGCCTCCTCAGACTGCTGCTATTCCACCCCAGTTCTATCATGAGGATGAAGAAGGCTTCTTCTCTTCCATCAGTTCCTTATCTTCGAAGTCAGGAAGAACATTTAACAGAGACGGCGATGAGTGTCCTAGGAGAGGGATTCTCTTCTTTAGCCGTCTATCTGGCTCAGGTGGACGACAAGAACAAGGTGGATCAGGACAGAGGAAGAATAGTGTAGGTGGCTTTCAGGCTGGAGGTTTTGAGTCATGATCATCTCTCAGCTGGGTGGCTAGGTTTAGAGTCATGATGCATCTTACAACTTGGTCACAAGACTGGAGGCTCAATCATTATCCATCTCTCATCTGGGTCACACTGCTGGAGGTTTAGAGTCAGCATGTCCTTTCATCTGGGATACAAGATTGGAGGTTTAGAGTCATGATTAATCTCTTATCTGGTTCACGGGACTGGAGGTTTAGAGTCATGATTAATCTCTTAGCTGGGACACGGGACTGGAGGTTTAAAGTCGTGATTAATCTCTTAGCTGGGCCACAAAACTGGAGGTTTAGAGTCATGATTATTCTCATAGCTGGGACACAAAGTCAAAAGTTTGGTGCTTGTGTGCTTATAGTTTTTTTAATATAAAGTAGCTACGATCTTAACTCAATGAACTTTATATTTAGGACATCAAAACCTTTGTGAAGATTCCGTTAAATGACGTCAAGTTATGTTATGTTAATGTTATCTTATTCTATGTTTTATTAAGTTGGGCTGTTTTATATTAAACAAATTATTGTATATAAGTTAAACTTTATGTTATGTTAATGTGAATCTTAAAGTAGTCTCATATAAACTTCATTGTACTAGGTCACATCTTTTCTAATCTCTCTGATGTTGGAAAAGACAGAAATACATTTCTGGGGTTTATGCTCGGAATGGGATGAAAACCACGGATACCGAAGCCCTATTAACTTGAATCCACAAGAGCTAATAACTCAGGGAGGCTAATTAATAATAATTAGAAGAAGATGAGGTATGATGTTCAGTTCCATTTCTCACTACCTCTCTTTCTCTAACAAAAAACAAGGTACCCATTTACAGCTGGGTATGCTGACGCATGTAAATAATGGGGATTAGTAGTTTGGGTTTGAACAATTGGCATACTTATCTTTCCAGTATTTCTCAATAACAACTTTTATTTAATTTATAAATGTATATATTCTTCCTACTAGTAGTTTTACATTTGGTGTCCAAAAGACATATATACTCCAGAGTGAATTTGTTGTTGTTCTTCTTCTTCATTCGTTCTCAATTTTCTGCTACCACGGAAACGTGCTTTAGTAGTCATGAGAATGGAATGCGTTGTTTCATAGTTTTCAGCTCGACTGCTATATTTGAAACTTATGACTGACACATCCGACTTCAGCTAGCCGACTTCTGTATAAGATTGATTTGGTTAAGTTGTGTTATGTTAATCAAAGCAAAATCAACATTACTAAACTCCATGCAGAGACAAAGATGTAATTTATGTTAGCCAACATGAATAGTGTTGGTGTTGCTAATGTCACTTGTACTTGAGTTTCGTACTCTTGATGATTGTTTTCTGCGGCAGGTTTTAGTGGCTCTCCTCACATCTCGAGGATTACTTGGGAAGAGGGTGCGGGGTCTTCCTGGCCTGGGGCTTTGACAGTACTGATTGCCACCTTGTTAGCAAGATTGCCATTAAACAGCCCATTAACCTGCAACATCCCAGGCAACGAGGAGGCAGACAGACTCGCCAGAGAGGGAGGAATGCTGCAGCAGAGTGATACAGAAATCACATACAATGAGACAAAAGCATTCATCAGGCCAACTTACAGTGCAAAATGGAAAAAAGACCACACTGGCCACATAGAAAACGTTGCCTACCATCAACTCTCCAGGCGAGACCAGGTGATAATTCTCCGTCTACGCACAGGTCACAACAGACTTTGATGCCATCTGTACAACAAGTTCAAGATTGGCACTACAGACCTTTGTGCCTGCAGCACAGCCCCCATGAAGGCAGAACATATTTTGCAGTCCTATCCACTGTATACCGACAAAAGAAGTAGCATTTGGCAACAGCCCGTGTCCTTCCACGAGAAGCTGTACAGAAGCGTACAGAGCCTTGAGTTGACCGCTGCCTTCGTTAGTCATTGAAGTTGAGGTCTGAAGATGAACGAGGAGGAAGAAGAAGAAACAGCCCATTTTCAATGAGAACTGTTTAGATGTTAGGTGTCGTTATGACCTGTATGTTTCACCTGACTCTGACTAACATAGTTTGATCAGTTTATTTTACCTTACTCTGACTAACATAGTCCGATCAGTATGTTTTATCTGACCAGACATTAGTCTGATATATATATATATATATATATATATATATATATATATATATATATATATATATATATATATATATATATATTTATGTATGTGTGTGTGTGTGTATATGTTGATGTTTCATGTAAGTAAGTCCATTGCTTGACAAACTTCTACTTAATTGACGGCTCACTAATTGACCTATATTTGATTCAAGCTTCCGCAAATTAATAGGTCACTAATATTTCAACAGCTTTTTCTAACAGACAGTCATAAGTTGACTTTTGTATTTTCCTCTTCATCTAAATCTACAGTCAATCAAAAGGAGTTTATCAGCTGCTCTTTTCTAACTGTTTCTTCTCTGTTGTCTACATTGTGAATCTTTGTGTTTCTTATTTATACGTGAATGTCCCCATATCTGGTTGAATTGACTGTATACGAGAATGACAATATAGTTAGTGGTGTCATTGTTGTTCAAACCCCTTGTGCTGAATTCATTAACATTTTTGACAGCGTTCATTTGGTGGTGGATTACAATCGCTTTTCTTACAACCTGAAGTGTACATGAGAAGGTGGACTGAGGACGTCCTGGCTGTAGTGCTATGTGTTGGCTTGTCAATACGCACACTACTATAGGGATCACGAGAAGACCAGACTGCTGTGACACAGCATGTTTCCAGAGGTGCGATGTAGTTGAGAGGTGAAGGTTTTGTTCAGCATGTTTCATCTGAACATGTCACACTTAATTGAGAGGTGAAGGTTTTGTTCAGAAAGTTTCATCTGAGCATGTCACTCTTAGTTGAGAGGTGAAGGTTTTGTTCAGAAAGTTTCATCTGAGCATGTCACATTTAGTTCTGATACAATGTGTTATTTTTCATGTGAATTTAACCGTTTGTTGTGTGTTATTTTTAATATGAACCTGACCATTTATTGTGTGTTGTTTTTCATGTGAATCTTACCATTTATTGTATTAATTTTCATGTGAATTCTCAATTTATTGTGAGCTATTTTACATGTATCTTCATTTATTATGTGTTATTATTATATTTTTATAGTATTATAAAGTAGTATATAGTATATTAGTATTATTATATGTGAATTTCTACATTTGCAGTGTACAATTGTACACTTGAGTTTCGCCATTTTTCATCACTTTCTTCACCGTGAAATTTTTAAGATTTTGTACACCTGAACTGCTGATCATTGTGTGAAGATAGATTAGAAACATTGATTTCTGAGACAATAATGCTTGTAATCTGTTGAGATTTGTGAGACAATAATGCTTGTAATCTGTTCAGATTTGTGAGACAATAATGCTTGTAATCTGTTCAGAGTTGTGAGACAATAATGCTTGTAATCTGTTCAGATTTGTGAGACAATAATGCTTGTAATCTGTTCAGATTTGTTTCTCTAACACATAGCATAAGTGAAGTGGTAAGGACAAACATTTTGGAAACACTGTCCAGGCTAAGAAAATAAACAGAATCTCATTTCCTGTATCCCTGATTTACCTCAAAGTAGAGCATCTCTAGTGTTTGTGGCTTACCTCAAAGTAGAGCATCTCTAATGTTTCTCGCTTACCTCAAAGTAGAGCATCTCTAGTGTTTGTGGCTTACCTCAAAGTAGAGCATCTCTAATGTTCCTCGCTTACCTCAAAGTAGAGCATCTCTAGTGTTTGTGGCTTACCTCAAAGTAGAGCATCTCTAATGTTCCTCGCTTACCTCAAAGTAGAGCATCTCTAGTGTTTGTGGCTTACCTAAAAGTAGAACATCTCGTGTTTGTGGCTTACCTCAAAGTAGAATATCTCTAGTGTTTGTGGCTTACCTCAAAGTAGAGCATCTCTAATGTTCCTCGCTTACCTCAAAGTAGAGCATCTCTAGTGTTTGTGGCTTACCTAAAAGTAGAACATCTCGTGTTTGTGGCTTACCTCAAAGTAGAATATCTCTAATGTTCGTGGCTTGACTCAAAGTAGAGCATCTCTAATGTTCCTCGCTTACCTCAAAGTAGAGCATCTCCAGTGTTCTTGACTTACCTCAAAGTAAAGCATCTCTAGTGTTCTTGGCTCACTTCGAAGTAGAACTTTAATCTTAACTTACCCGAAAGTAGAACGTCTGTAGTGTGATTGGTTTACCTCAAAGTCGACCTTCACTAGTGTTCTTGGCTTATCTCAAAGTAGTGGTTTTCAAGTGTTCATGGCTTACCTCAAAGTAGAACTTCTCTAGTGTTCTTGGATTACCTCAAAGTAGAGCCCTTTCAGTTACCTTAGTTTGCCTCAAAGTATAGCCTGTCTATAGTGTTTTCAAAAATATAGGCCGTTCTTGAAAATAATATATTTCTGCAATTATGAGATATAAATTTATAAAAATAATAATTATCTTCAATGATGAAATATAAATTTATAAAAACACTTTAACTCTGCAATTAAGAAATATCAATTTATGAAAATAATAAATCTCTGCAATTATGAGAAATCAATTTATTAAAATGTAAATTTAGTTATTGTCACATGAGGTAATTAGGATGCATTTCAGCTTATTTGGAGTATTTAAAAAAATGTATGTTTTTGTTGGATACAATTTTAAGAGTTTTACAGTAACCAATGCCAATATGTGGGAAAGGTATGATTTTGTGGGAAATCATAAAAGCTCACTCCTATTGCACTAAAAGTATCGAGATGTGTCAGAAATTTAGTGTACTACGTCATTCTAATAATTCTTTTGAAACTTTAAAGGTGTAGCAGAGATATAAAGTGCCTTTATTATTTGATTGAAGTTGAAAGTTAAATTCATTACACGATAGACACAAATCTCTCCCTAATCAATAGGCCGGAGGATAGCCCTAGTTTCTATTCTAGAACATGGCATACCACCTCGACTCCAGATTTGGCCTTCTCCACACAGGACATACACCATAAAATAGACCGCCAGGTGCTAAAGCAACTGGCAAGTAGCAACCACAGGCCGATCAGGCTAGACATTGATATGGAAGTAGGCCCACAGGAAACAAAACCGCTCCCACGTTGGAATTACAAACGAGCCGACTGGGACAGATTTACAATCCTGACAGACGGGCTGTGTGAAACCATCAACACACGAAACAACAAAATGAAGCCCATGGCGGAAAGCCTAAGCAAGGCAATAATGCAAGCCGCCACTGAAACCATCCCAAGAGGGGCTAAGAAAAACTATAAGCCCTATTGGAATGATGAGTTGCAGAAAGCGGAAGATGCAGTAACACATGCTAGAAACATGGCAGAGCGAGAACAATCTATGGAGGCAAACATCGCCCTCAAAGCCGCCACGGCGAAATACAAATACACTCTCAAGCAAACAGCAAGAGAGAGCTGGAAAAACAAAACGGAAAGCCTAAACCTGGACAAAGAAGGGAACACGCTATGGAAGCTAGTCAGAGCCATGAATGACGAAACTCCGTCAAACAAACAAATTACCATCACTCAGGGCGAAAGCTTGCTCACTGGTAAAAAAGCTGCAAACGCTTTTGTCGTTCACTATGCCAGAGCAAACCACATCGAGGTCCCTGCAGATAGGCATACAGACATTAGTGAAGAGCAAAAGGGGCACGACATCAGTACGGCACCTGAAGAGCATATGATGGCCAAATTAACAATGAGCGAAATGGAAGAGGCCATGAGAACATTAAAGAAAAGGAAATCTCCTGGAAAAGATGGGATAACAAACGAAATGCTGATGGGGCTGGGCCAAACAGCGAAGAGGAAGCTGCTATCGGTCCTGAACCAAAGCTGGAAAAGGGGAATTGTACCCCAGGCATGGAAAGACGCAGTACTGGTACCAGTACCAAAACAAGGAAAGGACAAAACAGATCCAAATGGATACAGGCCTATCAGCCTACTGAGCTGTGTCGGCAAACTGATGGAACGTATGATAAACACCAGACTGATGTGGCATCTGGAAGAAAAACCAATACTAATTCCACAGCAAGCCGGCTTTAGACAGCACAGATCCACTGAGGACCAGGTCATCCTCATAGCCCAGGAAGTAGAAGATGCCTACCAGGCACAGAAGCACACAGTAGCGGTTTGGGTGGACCTGGAAAAGGCATTTGACAAAGTCTGGAAAGATGGACTTAGAGTCAAGCCAAGAAGAAGTGATGTCTGTGGGAAAATGTACAAGTGGATCAACCTATACCTCAAAAACAGAACGGCCAGAGTCCAATTACAAGGGCAGATGAGCAGAAAGGTGACACTCGAGCAGGGAGTACCCCAAGGGGGAGTACTGTCACCCACACTCTTCCTGGTGTATATAAACGACACTACAGAGAATATACCAAGAAGAGTCCATAGCTCAATGTTTGCAGACGATCTGGCTATGTGGGCCTCTAAAAGAATCTCACCATAGCAAGAAATCGGATGCAGCAGGCCCTAACATCGCTGGAAGATTGGGCGAACTCATGGCTGGTCAAAATAAACGAGGAGAAAACCACATGCACAATATTCTCGCTTTTAATCAAACCCCAAAATACCAAGTTAGGTTTAAATGGCAAATTCCTGCAGCCAAACGACAACCCAAACTATCTGGGAGTCACATTTGATCCGCGCATGACATGGAAAAGTCAGATCGAGAGAAACCGAATGAGAGCCAGAGAAAGAATGGCAATCATGAGGAAACTTGCTGGCACAAACTGGGGAGCAGACGAAGGCATACTAAAGAAACTGTACACTGGAAGAGTGAGACCAGTTCTCGAGTAGGGCATCGCGGCATGGACAACAGCAGCAAAGGCGAACTTCGATAAAGTTAACAAACTTCAAAACCAAGCCATGAGAATTATAACAGGAGGCATGAAGTCAACGCCAATTGTAGAACTTGAAAAGATTACAAAACTGCAATCCATGACCGATAGAAGAGACTGCAGAGCCCAGCTGCTGTCAGAGAAACTCCGAAGACTGACTGACCATCCAATGCACCAGAGACTAAACAATTTGGGAAATGGGAAACTAAAGCGGAGAAACTTTGCAGAAATAGCCAAAGCAAAGATGCACGAAGATCCCATAAACGCACTAACAACACCAAAACCCATCACTACTGTACGAAAACCTACCTGGAGGCAGGATATATTTCCAGAGGTGGTAAAAAATATACCAGGTATTGCAAACAAAAACTGCCAGACTGAAAAAGAAAGGAGAGACACTACCCTAAGCTTCATATCGAAAAGCTACCCAAGCATGGACTGGACCCATGCATACACCGACGGTTCTGTAACAAACACTACACAGAACGGAGGGGCAGGAGCATTCCCGAACCTACCAAATGGCAGACAAATAACACTGTCATTCGCTACTGGTAAGTACACAAGCAATTTCAGAGCGGAGGCAGAGGCACCGAGGGCGGCAGTGGAAGAAATGGTGACACATAAAGAAAATGAAAGCCATATAGTCCTGCTTACAGATGCTCTCGCCGTAGTCACAGCGCTAAAAAGCCAGAAAAACACTGAACTTAATGACTTAAGAGCAGTACTCTGCAAACTGTGCCAGCAGTCCGCACCAAAAAGGGTAGTGGTACAGTGGGTCCCATCACACTGCAACATCCAAGGCAACGAGGAGGCAGACAGACTGGCAAAAGAAGGTGCAATACTACCACAAACAGATACTAGTATGACGTACGAAGAGTCAAAACGGCTTATCAAAGCCAGATACATGACCAAATGGGAAACCGAACATACTGGTTACACCAAAAACGATGCCTATTACCAGTTGAACCGAAGAGAGCAGATCGTTGTCTTCAGACTTCGCACTGGCCACAATAGACTGAGATACCACCTTTTCAACAAATTGAAGATAGGTGGTACCGACGAATGCCCGTGCGGGACCGGTAAAATGACCGCTGAACATCTGCTGCAGAACTGCCCGACATACGAGGATCAGAGAGAGCAGATGTGGCCATCACCAGTGGAACTGCAAGACAAGCTGTATGGCAGTGGCGACAGCCTCAGGATGACCGCCGCTTTTTTTCGAAAAAATAATGGTTACTGTCTGACTGCGTACGAAGAAGAAGAAGAAGAAATTCATTACACTCAAAAACAAAACAATAACATTGTATAAATATTTATTATGTGAGACAAACTGTGGAAGTCTATATCATTGTATTTCAAACCCAAAGAAAAGAACAATCCATGCCGTGGGTACTAGCAACGGGTCATTCTCGTGCTGGCCACTAGAACAGTATTTCTACAAGTACCAACAGAGTCCAAGGAAGAAGAAAGAAAACTGATAAATTTAACAAAGAACTTATTAGAACGTTAAACAATTAATACCTCAAAAACTGCAATATGAAAAACTGTCATGTGTTTCACATCATACAAGCATACAGGTAGTAGAAATATCATTTGTAAAAAGCATCAGCAATTAGCTTTCAAACGTAAATTTGTACAAGGAAATTCGAGAAATGAGTAATAAAAATTACGATATCGTGTATATAGATCAAAAATTAATAAATAAATACCATATTTATGAAATGTAATGCTAATCTGTAGATGGAAAAATTAAGATAATTGTGTCAAATATTAAAAGCCAGCTGCTGATAATAGTCTATGCAGATAGCAGACGTAATAGGTTGTTAAAGAATAGTGAATTAATGTTTGTTTTAAAATCTACCGACAATCTGAACTATCACTCAGAGATGAAAGTCCGCGTATTTAGAAAGTGGATCGAGAAAACTGTACTTTCATCATTAGATATACCCTCCTGTGGGGTAATGGACAATGCTTTCTACCATGATGCACTGGGGACTGGAAGACAAAGTCGCAACATCAGCAAGTACGGAGGACGAGATCAAACTTTGGCTAACAAAGAAGTACATTCAATTTACATAAATTCACCTCAAACCTGAATTGTTGTCACTTGTAAAGAATACGCACATGACAAAGACGTTTGACATTGACAACGTTATCCAGGAGCATGGCCATATGGGCAGAAGACTAACATATTACCATTCACACTTCGATCCTGTTAAATTAGTTTGGACTAAGGTGAAGGGACAAGTGACAACAAAACCTTCAAACTATCAGATGTCAAGAACATTCAACTGCTGCACTCTCAAACATTGACAAACAATTATGGATTACATGTAGGACCATTATGGATTACATGTAGGACCATTATGGATTACATGTAGGACCATTATGGATTACATGTAGGACAATTATGGATTACATGTAGGACAATTATGGATTACATGTAGGACCATTATGGATTACATGTAGGACAATTATGGATTACATGTAGGACAATTATGGATTACATGTAGGACAATTATGGATTACATGTAGGACCATTATGGATTACATGTAGGACCATTATGGATTACATGTAGGACAATTATGGATTACATGTAGGACAATTATGGATTACATGTAGGACAATTATGGATTACATGTAGGACAATTATGGATTACATGTAGGACAATTATGGATTACATGTAGGACAATTATGGATTACATGTAGGACAATTATGGATTACATGTAGGACAATTATGGATTACATGTAGGACAATTATGGATTACATGTAGGACAATTATGGATTACATGTAGGACCATGTAATTTAAAAGAAGATGGTTATTGACATAAAAATGGTTTGCGATTCATTCAGTCAACATCAGTCTCAAACTGAGTCACTGGATTCTGAATACGGTTAGTAAAATCTACGTATATGTATACTTAAAGCAATAATAACATTGATTAATACATGCTTAAACTATCGTGAAGCTTCCAACATAACATGTACTTAAAAAACAATGAAACAAAAATACAAACATTTGTCATATAATTTTCTTCTAAAGTGCAGCTCCTACTGGAAATCCGTAAACTATGTTGTAGTTCTTGTTCAATGCCTTTGAACAGGGCGTCAAGTGGCAGGTTATAGTAGCTTTCCTCACATCCTGAGCGTGCTGATGAAATTGGGCCAACGATCCAGGCGGTTGAGCTACGCTTAGTTTCGTCTGCGTGACGCTCACTACTACGTGGATCACATCGATCGACATCCTGTCAGCCAGACTGCCTTGAAAACTACACAGAAGTGAGATAGTGGTCTTGGTCAGTATATTATGCCTGACCGCGAAGGAACGTCTTTGCCAGTATATTGTACCTGACCGTGATTCAACGTCATTGCCAGTATGTTGTGCCTGACCGTGACGGAACGTCCTTGCCAGTATGTTGTACCTGACCGTGACGGAATGTCCTTGCCAGTATGTTGTGCCTGACCGTGACGGAACGCCCTTGCCAGTATGTTGTGCCTGACCGTTACGGAACGTCCTTGCCAGTATGTTGTGTCTGACCGTGACGGAACTTCCTTTCCAGTATGTTATGCCTGACCGTGACGGAACGTCCTTGCCAGTATGTTGTGCCTGACCATGACGGAACGTTCCTGCCAGTATGTTGTGCCTGATCATGACGGAACCGCCTTGCCAGTATGTTGTGCCTGACCGTGACGGAACGTCCTTGCATGTATGTTGTGCCTGACCGTGACGGAACGTCGTTGCCAGTATGGTGTGTCTGACAGGACTATCATTTCAGTTACCCATCCATAAACTATAAATATTAATGCACATTTGTAAATAAAAATGTAATCATATCCCTATGATTAATGAAGATATACATGTGGCTATTAATGTACTATGTTAATGCATGTACTGTAACATGTATTTTATGTAAAAACAATAGATATGGGCCTCATGAAAATAACAAAGAAAATGTTTTGATAAACCCGTGCAGTCTACATAACATTTCTGCGTAACATACTAATCTCGTAATGAAAATAGAAGCACACGCATTAAATTCAAGTCGATATGTTAATGAATTATTAACATAATGTATAAATTGCAACGGAATATATTTCTGATCACACTATTGTGTCCAGTTAATGTTACCTTTAACGTTTAGATTTGTTATGTTTATTTGTTTTGTCCTTGTTACTTATGAATGCTGTTCGGAAATATTGTTAATTGTTTATCTCTTTATGACTACTTTCATACACTAGACTCATGCTTATTTATTTTAATATCGACAGAGTGATAACCATAAAGAATAATGTATTTCTCTAAGCATTAAGAATGCAAATACAAAAAAAAACACATTAGATATTGAGGTAGCTAACAATGGGAATGAATAAACACAACATACAATCCTTTCTTCTATTTGCCGAACTCAGTAAACGTGTCTCTGTGTTGTGGTGATGCCAGACTAGCCCATAGCCTGGGGAAACTGGGTTTCAGTCTGCACTGCACGTTACAGAACTTTCAGTTCTCTTGTTTGAAGTGCATGTTTTCTATGTTCCTATGAAAAGTGTTTTTCTTTCCTTTAGTTATCATAACATTGATTTCATTTATGGTCATTGATGGATGAATGTTTGCTAAATACACAGAGCATTCGCTAATGGCACTATACGTAGGCAATATACGAAGAGATGCTACGTTCCTATGTATACACGTTCTTAGAGAGCCATGATCCTTAGATACATTCCATAGCGACACGGAATGGAGAGACACCATCCATTGAGAGACACCATCCATACATAAACACCATCCCTAGACAGACACCATCCTTAGAGAGACACCATCTTTAGAGAGACACCATCCCTGTACAGACACCATCCAAAAACAGACACCATCCCCAGAGAGACACCATCCATGCACAGACACCATCCCTAGACAGACATCATCCCTAGACAGACACCATCTCTGCACAGACACAATCCATCGAGAGACACAATAAGGAGACACCATGAATACACTGCCACTCTACAATTATAGACACAATCAATAAAGATACACCATTATTATAGAAACACCATCCCTACACAGACACCATCCTACACAAACACCATCCCTACACAAACACCATCCCTACACAAACACCATCCCTACACAGACACCATCCCTACACAAACACCATCCCTACACAGACACTATTCCTACACAGACACCATCCCTACACAGACACCATCCCTACACAGACACCATCCCTACACAGACACCATCCATACACAAACACCATCCCTACACAGACACCATCCCTACACAAACACCATCCCTACACAAACACCATCCCTACACAGACACCATCCCTACACAAACACCATCCCTACACAGACACTATTCCTACACAGACACCATCCCTACACAAACACCATCCCTACACAGACACTATTCCTACACAAACACCATCCCTACACAGACACCATCCCTACACAAACAACATCCCTACACAGACACTATTCCTACACAGACACCATCCCTACACAAACACTATCCCTACACAGACACTATTCCTACACAAACACCATCCCTACACAGACACCATCCCTACACAAACACCATCCCTACACAGACACTATTCCTACACAGACACCATCCCTACACAGACACTATTCCTACACAAACACCATCCCTACACAGACACCATCCCTACACAAACAACATCCCTACACAGACACTATTCCTACACAGACACCATCCCTACACAAACACCATCCCTACACAGACACTATTCCTACACAAACACCATCCCTACACAGACACCATCCCTACACAAACACCATCCCTACACAGACACTATTCCTACACAGACACCATCCCTACACAAACACCATCCCTACACAGACACCATCCCTACACAAACACCATCCCTACACAGACACTATTCCTACACAGACACCATCCCTACACAGACACCATCCCTGCACAGACACCATCCATAGACAGACACCATCCATAGACAGACACCGTCCCTGGACAGACACCATCTCTGCACAGACACCATCCCTAGACAGACGCCATCCCTGCACAGACACCATCCCTAGACAGACGCCATCTCTGCACAGGCACAATCCATCGAGAGACACAATAAAGAGACACCATGCCTACACTGCCACTCTCCAATTATAGACACAATCACTAAAGATACCCCATTATTATAGAAACACCATCCCTACACAGACATTATTCCTACACAGACACCATCCTTAGGGAAACACTATCTATAGAGAGACACAATCTCTACAGAGACACATTCTATAGAGATAAAACATCATTACAGAAACATCAGTCCTTCACAGACGCTATCCCTACGGAGACACCGTCTCTAAAGGGATATCAGTTCTACAAAGACACTATCTCTACAGAAACATCAGTCCTATACAGATACTATCCCTACAAAGACACCATCCCCACAGAGACACTAATCTTTTACAGACATCATCACAACATAGTCACAATCACAATATAGTTTCCATCAAAACATAGTCACAATCAAAATTTAGTCACCATCACAACAATGTCACAATCACAAAATAGTCACAATCACAATATAGTCATCGTCTCAAAAATGATACCATAACAATAAAGTCGGCTTTATAACATAGCCACGTTCACAATATGGTCATCATCACCATCTAGTCACCATCACAACCTAGTGACCATCACAACCTATTCACCATCACAACCTATTCACCATCACAACCTATTCACCATCACAACCTAGTCACCATCACAACCTATTCACCATCACAACCTAGTCACCACCACAACCTAGTGACCATCACAACCTATTCACCATCACAACCTAGTCACCATCACAACCTAGTCACCACCACAACCTAGCAGCCATCACAACCTAGTGATCAGCACAGCATAGTCATCATCAAAACATAGTCATCACCACAACCTAGTCACCATAATATAGCCGCTAGCCCAACGTAGTCACCATCACAAAATAGTCACCATCTTTACATTGCCAATAGTCCAACATAGTCACAATAATAATATAACCACCATCATAACCTAGTCTCATCACAATCTACCCATCATCACAACCTAGTCATCATCATATCACAGCCACCATTACGGTCTAATCACCATCACAACATAGCCACCATCACAACATTACCATCATCACAACATAGCCATCATCACAACTTAGCCACCATCCCAACACAATCACCATCACAACATAGCCCCATCAAAACACAATAACCATCACAACACAATCACCATCACAACACAACAATAAATCAGATTTATGTGCTTTGTGACAATAATTTGATTAGCTCACCTACAAGGGTTTGCGTCGGCATAGTGTCTTAGCCGACTGACGTTAACGGTAATGAAAGAGCTGATTGCAAACATAAGAGAACGAAGAGGAATCGGTGTCGGGTGAAACATAATTATCAAGATTCCACTTCAAGTTCTTGTTTGAATTTAAGGAAACATTCTGTGTCATGGCAGTCTGACCAAGTAGGTGGAAATCTGTCCTGTAATCCGTTTAGTGCAGGGCACGACAAATCCCAGACGCCCGACCCCCATGGCACCTAGAAATGTTGCTATGGCGTTTCATGACCAGTGTCGTATTTACTCGCAGAACTTGCTCCCACGGGGTACAACCTTTTCATCCAGCTCCTTCATGTGTTTTCCTGGTTCCTAGACTGTAACCAGTTTTGTTCACCCCATGGTCTAGTGTGAACCTACATAAAAGACCTCGCATTACACTTCAGCCGGGAAAGGGGGGGGGGGAGGGGCATATCTTCATCTTCTCAAATACACCTGGGGGGTGCACGAAGAGCGATTGTAACCAGCTACCAAAAACACGTTATCAATAGTTAACTTAGCATAGCTTCGAACAACAACATCAACAACAACAGGTATTCGTGCCTCAAACATTTGAGAGTGGATGTGTAGCTACTGCCCAGCATACTGATGTGTATGGCAATGACGTTGCTGACATTGACATAACTTTTTATCAAAATAGCTAGGGAAGATATAAAATCAAGCAATGACAACATGTTAGCTAATGAAACTGTAGTCCGTGAACCAACTGTCTGCAGACAATGAGAACATGTCAGCTGATGAAACTGTAGTCAGTGAACCAACTATCTGCAGACAATGAGAACATGTCAGCTGATGAAACTGTAGTCAGTGAACCAACTATCTGCAGACAATGAGAACATGTCAGCTGATGAAACTGTAGTCAGTGAACCAACTATCTGCAGACAATGAGAACATGTCAGCTGATGAAACTGTAGTCAGTGAACCAACTATCTGCAGACAATGAGAACATGTCAGCTAATGAAACTGTAGTCCGTGAACCAACTATCTGCAGACAATGGGAACATGTCAGCTGATGAAACTGTAGTCGGTGAACCAACTATCTGCAGACAATGAAAACATGTTATTTAATGCCATGGTAATCGTTGAACCAACTACCCTTAGACTGCAGACAATGAGAACATGTTATTTAATGCCATGGTAATCGTTGAACCAACTACCCTTAGACTGCAGAATTCCTAAATGTGATGCCTGTCAATCGGGATGGAGCATCCTTGAGTACAAAGTAGGAGTGTGTGTAATTAGTGAGCTCTGAGAACCACTACATGTTCATAAATCTCGCTATTTACCAAATAGTGACTGAAAACCGATGAAGCTACCCAGAGTGCAGTAATGCTGATTCTTCCTAACAGATAACATACACATATATCAGAAAAAAACAATGAATCACTGAAATAAATGACATGTAATGTAACATCAATGAAGCATTCGCTGTGTGTCAAGTAGCAGGACACAACTGAGGACATTCGGAAACAAAATAACAAATAGCAAATGAAGTGCTGCTCCCCAGCTCCATGTTTTTAAAGAACCAGAAACGTATTTAGAAACAGAAATATCAACGTTTTGACCGGTACATACTTACCATGAACAACATAAACAACTTAAACAACATACAAGAACTCAAACATCCCAAATAACTCATAGAGCACACCAACAGAGCTCAAAAAACATAAAGAACACAAACAACTCAAACATCACTAACAACTAGAACACCACGCTCAACATAAACAACACACACACCCACACAACTTAAAGATAATAAACAACACAAAAACCTCAAACAACATACAACAACTCAAACATCACAAAGAAACTCAAACATCACAAACAGCGCAAACAACATAAACAACACAAACAACTCAAACAACATCCTAACAACTCAAACATCATAAACAACTAAAAAATCACAACAACTCAAACACCACAAACAACTCAAACATCACAACAACTCAAACATCATAAGCAATTCAAAAATCACAACAACTCAAACATCCCAAACAACTCAAACAATACAAACAACAGAAACAACTCAAACATCACAAACAACACAAACATCGCAAACAACAGGAAAAACTCAAACATCACAAACAACAGAAACAACTCAAACATCGCAAACAACACAAACAATTCAAACATCAGAAACAGCTCAAACAATACAAACAACATAAACAGTTAAAACAATACAAGCAATACAAACTATCTCAAACAATACAAATAACAGAAACATCGCAAACACCACGAACAACTCAAAGAAGCCAAACAACAACCACTTAAACAACATACTAATAGGATCACTCCTATTGCCCATCTGATAGTGATATCAACACTATTGAACGTTCCAATCATGGAACGATATCTGAGTTCATTGTTTATAACATGTCCGTTACATGATTTCTCATTCTAGGCACTGAAATAACAAATTTAAAATTATTAATCATAATCAAAATCATACTTTAAAATAACTAGCCAGGTTTTTTTTCAGTCCGATAATCCGTAAAGTACGACCTGATTGTCCGATAAGATCGAACTGCTCAATTCATACGATTGTCTAGATCAGCACTTCAGATCTACTTGATCACTCGTTAGGATTAGTCAGATCACCACATACGATTGGTCTGATCATGGCATAGAATCCGACAGAACACCACTTAAGATCGACTTTATCACGTCACAGAGAGGACGGCGGGGGATAGTGGTTAAGTGACACGGCTCGCAACCCGAAGGTGCTAGGTTCGTTCCCCATAACAGCACCCGTCCTGCACCGGAAGAAGAAGCAGACACTTACATAAAATGCATGCCGAAGTCGGAAGCACTGGACCGACAGACGCAAAATAAAACCGTAGTGTAACGCACACAACCTTGTGGAATGCAGAAATAAGGCGAACGCAAAAAAAAAAAAATCCCCCCAAAATGTCAGAGGATTAGCCAGGTCATCACTTAATATCGACCATATTGGCTCAAACAGATAGCCAGAGCAGCGATTAAGATCGGCCTGATCATGACATATATACATACCAGAGTACACTCAATCCAATAATGCGACCTAATCACAACTAGGCATGGATATACCCCTATAATGTCGACTTAATCACTTTCAGTAGCACACTTATAACAGTAAAGTCTACATGATCACCAGTTATGATACGCACACGAAGGTACACTCACCCTCATACGTTCTACATGATTCCCAGTTACGGCACACACGAGGGTAAACTCACCCTCATACGTTCAACATGATCACCAGTTATGACACACACACAAGGGTACACTCACCCTCATACGTTCGACATGATCACCAGTTATGGCACACACACGAGGGTACACTCACCCTCATACGTTCTACATGATCACCAGTTATGGCACACACACGAGGGTACAATCACTCTCATACGTTCTACATGATCACCAGTTATGGCACACACACGAGGGTACAATCACTCTCATAAGGTCAACATGATCACCAGTTATGGTACACACACGAGGGTACACTCACCCTCATAAGGTCAACATGATCACCAGTTATGGCACACACACGAGGGTACACTCACCCTCATACGTTCGACATGATCACCAGTTATGGCACACACACGAGGGTACACTCACCCTCATACGTTCGATATAATCACCACTAGGGGTACATTCACCTCCACGAAGTCCGCCTGATCCCAATTTAGGGTGAGTGTTTAGATGGTATCCAAGTCGAGACGATCTCGGTTACCCAACTGTAAATGTGAACCTGACTACTAAAAGCAAGACAGCAAGGAAGGACTAGTCACATAACATCCTAAAACTGAAATCTCCTGCAATGAAGAAGGTATCTCACACGTCATCATGAACGGCAGTAGTTGCTATGACTCCACCTGGTATTGGTAACAAACATCGCGCACATTTGGCTAGCAGCAGTGTTCATTAACATAAAGATATGATTCATACTGCACTCAGCGATTCATGACACAAAATAATGATGTGTGTCGCTATCTCGCACACAGAAGAAGCACACTCCCCTGTCACATTTGAAAGTCCTTGACCCTCTTAGCTCTTGATAAGCATAGCTGAGCACGCTATTATATAAATTTAATATCACGCAAGTTTGTGGATACTGTGTTCACATACAAATAGTTATATTGGGCTAAACGTGTATGTTTGTCCAGTTACTAATGGTAATATTTTTACCGCCGATTTAACAACAGCTGTTAGCTGTTATCATACGGTGCATTAATAGAGGTATTACAATGTTCCTAAATAGCAGCACAGTTTTGGGAATGATATTTCAAGTACTCTTAAATATATCGGTCCCTGTAATTTATATATGTGTGTAAATATTTATTTATATAGTGATGATCAAATCTGTTTTCACCAACATGAGTGGTATATTGACATCCAAATAAATCACTCACAAATTTAAAATGAAAATACTCCCGTGTTATGTATACAACTGAAACGCTAGTCCAGTCAGACACATCATGCTGGTCACGATGTCAGGTTTGGGCAGAATATACTGACCAAGACCACTATCTCTTTTTTCATGTAGCGTTCCTTGGAAACAGGCTGTGTTTAAAGCAGTCTGGATGACAAGATGTCGATCGATGTGATCCCCGTAGTAGTTAGCTTTAGGCAGACTACGGTCCGCCTTCAGCAACACGCTCGGAATGTGAGGAAAGATACTACAATCCGCCACGTAATACCTTTTTCAGGGCACACAAAAGAGTAAACTTACTTATTGTGTACATTAAACATCAACAACTTTACACCGTAAAAACATAAACAACAGACACATAATTAGAGACGAAAATTGATGTCATCTGATATACGGATATAAAGAAGAATGAAAGTGCTTCTCGTGAAAACAAATATGGACGTTTGGAAGATATTAGAAGTATAAAGAGACTTGATGTAGTAAACCACAGTCCGACAGTTAAGGTAATATTGGTCACATAAAAAGACATACCACTTTGCTGAAACAAATATTGGAAGTTAAGGTGGAGAAAACACGTACCATAGGTAAACAACGATATACGTGGAAGGCTAATATAAAAGAAATGGAGAGGAAAAAGGCTGAAAGACTAAACAGGTATGGCAAGAAACAGAGGATGTTGGAGATCCATTCCAGCCAACCGTCATGTACAGGTAGAGCTAACTATACTGGGGTGATCTATGCTGATGGATAGTGTCAGTCATTCTTACATGGACAAGACTATGCAAGCATTGTGTTTGTACGGGATACCGGAGATGTTAATGTCACTCACACCAGAGCACGTGCAAAAACACAGTTTGTAGAGTGGTACACGAAAGAGAACTGACCGACAGTTTTCAATTATGGGAAAAAAACATGAAAAAAAACTAGTAAACGTTGATTAAGGTTGAGCTTAATCAAAATTTAAAAATTGGTATGGTCAGATACCGCACCGAGACGAGAACACAAACAAAACCTACGTTACGACCAATAGGCCTTCATTAGGGACAACAACACTGAACTAACAAATCAACATATAAGAACAAATGGTCAACTCATCTGTTTCAGGTAGGAGACGCTTTCTGTCTAAGCGACCGGTTGTGCCAAGTACTCGATAGAAACTGAAATGGGAGCGGTCAAACAAAAAGTGGCGGAATATGCCTGATAAGCCAAGCGTGGCCAAATAGTGGTCCAGATAGGAGAACAATGAGAAGGCAATATAAGCCGGGAGGGCGTGATATTGATATAAGAGAGGGGGGAAGAGAACTGATGGAAGAATGGGGGAGGCGGGGGGGGGGGGGAAGGAAGACAAATAGATGGGGGCCAGTGTGAGGGTTTAAGAAAAAGTATGGAAGATATTTATACCATGTGGTTGGAGACAGCCCATACTCGAGATAAGTCTGTTCTCACGGGTGAATCGATGACGATCGTCAGAGAAGCACGAAACTAGACCAGTGACACAGACGTCAGCCATACCCCGGTGCTCAGGACCATTAAAGTGGCTGGCAATTGGGGAACCAGTGCGGTTGCGGATGTCGTTGAGGTGTTGGCGGGAACGCTCCCGTAGTTCCATACTAGTTTCCCCAATGTAAGTCATACCACACTGGCGGCAGAAAATGCGAGTGAGGCAGGAAAGTCAATTGTCCCCCTTTCATGTTCCTTAGTGGATAGTAAAGATGTCCGTAAGGGGAGAGAACCGGTATACAGTGGTCATTGTGGCCACAGCTAGAGGACCGGGACTATGCAGACGAGTCGGTACTGCCAAACCAGATGTACGAAAAACTATATAAGGTGAGATAGAATTCAGCCGAACTGTGACTAAACATCAACACGAATATAACCGAACTGTTTAAAATCAACAGCTTAAATTAAGAACCAGTCGTGCTTGAATGTGAGTCGCTGGAAGTAGTGAATACCTTCATATATTTGGGCAGTGCCATTGAAACGTCATAGGGCACATAGGCAGATGTAAGGGCTAGAATTGATAAAGCGCCGACATCCTTATTGCTACTAAAAGGGTATGTGGATATTCACGATAATAAATACTAATACCAAGTTGAAATTGTTTAATTCCAATGTCAAGCCTATACTTCTGTACCGATCAGAAACTTGAAGAGCGACACAGGCAATATAGAGAAAACTCCAGTCTTTCACCAATTAATGTCTACCGAGGATACTGGGTATAGACCGGAAAAACAATGGGAAAGGAGCCAACAATAACCAGTGGAACAACAAATGTGAAAAGAGCCAACAATAACCAGTCTAACAACAAATGTGAAAGGAGCCAACAATAACCAGTGGAACAAAAAATGTGAAAGGAGCCAACAATAACCAGTGGAACAAAAAATGTGAAAGGAGCCAACAATAACCAGTCTAACAACAAATGTGAAAGGAGCGAACAATAACCAGTCTAACAACAAATGTGAAAAGAGCCAACAATAACCAGTGGAACAACAAATGTGAAAAGAGCCAACAATAACCAATGGAACAACAAATTTGACGGAAGAAATAAAGTTCTATAGGAAAGCACCATCAAACGTGGCCAGACATGCCCTGCTATAAAATTTGCAAGGGAACAGGAAAAGAGGTAGAACAAAAAATAGCTGGAGAAGAGACTGAAAATGAACATCGATCTCTGTACCTGAACTGGAGAGATTCAGTAAGCGAGCTCACGATCGAACTTGCTGTGGTTGGGGTTTGTGGGGGTGGAAGTTGTTTTGTCAGTAATCTATTCCTCAGAAGGAGCGACTAGCGTTGTGACATTGGTTGATTGATATGTTAATATTGAACCTTGCAACTGGGATCAAGATGCTGAGCAGCGCATGAGCTGCAGTGGTCAGCGACCCATAGCTGACTGATAGCGTCAGGGCCAGCGAACCATAGCTGCCAAGACCCTTCTACACCTCCACGCGGTGATCCTGGATAACAGGCTGCAGCAGGGCAGACTGGCTAAGGAGAAGGGAACGAAGAGGGAATGCTAACCCGGTGCTAAAAAATGCTTGCTGAAGTCGGATGTGTTGGGCCGAAAGGTGCAAATATCGCAGCCAAGATGTAAACTACGACACAACGCATTCCGTTCTCTGGGCTACATTCTGCTACTTAAGCCCTTTCAGGGTTTGGTAGTGGGAGATTGAGAACGAACGAAGAAGCAGAAGAAGAACCTTGCAACTGACTAATACATTTTAGGATAAATTCAGTTTTGCTTGAATCACCTTCTGTATAGTTTGTTAAATACCAGTTTGTCAGAAATCTCCTACTTGAGATTTGTCTCAAGAAAATGGATAAGGTTCTCGATTGTCTGTTGATTATTGACACTAGCCGAATAGTATGTACCTCAGTTCTGGAGGTGTATATAGGATACAGTGTTTGGGAAATTTCGACCAAACCACAGGAACAGATTTAGAAATAACATAATCTTTAAATTTGATATGTCAAAAAAAAAAAAAAAAAAGGTAGTTTATGTGACAGGTGGAGTTAGACAAGTTAATTTATTGTGTGCTAGTCCTATATTGTTCTGATCTTAACAATTAGACAAGTTAATTTATTGTGTGCTAGAACACGGCTGTACTACCCTACACAATTAGACGAGTTAATTTATTGTGTGCTAGATCCCGGCTGTACACAATTAGACGAGATAATTTATTGTGTGCTAGATCCCGGCTGTACACAATTAGACGAGATAATTTATTGTGTGCTAAATCCCGGCTGTACTGACCTACACAGTTAGACGAGTTAATTTATTGTGTGCTAAATCTCGGCTGTACTGACCTACAAGGTTAAGCATGTTATGCGTGGTGTACTTGAATGGCAACATCTGATTGGTTTCTGTTATCGCCGTCTGAAACTTTGGACCCAAACATTTCGCTTGTTGATGGGAACTAGACGAGAACACTGTAAACCAGACGGCACTTTTGTTGTTGAAAGGTAAACATGTTGTGTTGTTCCCACGTGAGACGTTTCTTTGGGAAATGAGTTTGGTATAATCATCTTTAGTGATTGTGTTATTGGAATGTTCATTCGTGTGGGCTATTTGGTGTTGTTGATTGTACTTGACAGTTCGTGGATTCAAATAGCTGAAGTTGTTGTGGTGAGTTCATTCTCGTCCAGTTAATATTAACTGGTAGCCAACTATATAATCACAAAAAGGATAGGGATATAGATAAACACATAGATCGCTGGACGAGCTGAGATGATTCATAGTTGGATAGTAGATGTATAAATAGATGGATAGATAGATGGATAGATATATTGATAGATGGATAAATAGATGGATAGATAGATAGATGGATAGATAGATGGATGAAAACTACAAAACTGTTTATGTGATTTCGGAGCCGTGCTGTACCAAAAAAGAGGTCAAGCTGTACTGATGAACACAGTAAACAGATAGTGTCAGACTAGTAGGATGATGCGATGACATCATACGTAACCCGGTCGTGCCCCAGTTAACTCAGGTGGCTAAGACAAGGAGGATGAAGATTGGTCGCCCTTTGCTCACAAGAATGGGATCTTCTTTCAACGGCATCTCTAACATTGAATCTCCAATGGGTCTCTAGCATTGCATTGCCGACGAGTGTCTAACATTACATTTTCGACGTGCCGTTAATATTGCATCCCTGATCAGCCTCTAACATTACATCCTCAAGTGAGTCTCTAAAACTGTATCCCAGCGCTTCTCTAAAATTGTACCCCTAAACGTCTCTGACATTGCATAACCGACTTATCTCTAACCCTGCAATTCCGACGTGTCTCTAAAACAGCATCTCTGACTTCTCTAAAACTGCATCTCTAAAGCGTCACTAACATTGACTCCCCGACGCATCTATAACATTATTCTTCTTTTTCCTCATTCGTCTTCAGACCTCCACTTCAATGACTCTAACGAAGGCAGCAGTCGACTCAAGGCTCTGCACACTTATGTACAGCTTTTCGTGGAAGCTGTTGCCAAATGCCACTTCTCCTTTTCTTTTTGTTTTGGTCAGAAGTGGTTTCCCAAGCTGCCCATGCCCTGGCTTCACGGCACGGAGGTAGCGGACCACCAGTAGCATTTGGTTGACCCCTTCGAGGCTGTGGGTCCGCCCCTCTTCCCACCTGGCGGGACCTCTTGGGTCGAGCACCATCTCGTTGAGTAATTTTGGTGTCTGTTTTCATTAAAAGCACTGCGTTGCACTGTGTTATGCGCCGTAGCCCAGTGCATCCGACTTCAGCATGCATCTGTTCGGGGCCGCCTCCCTAACCCTTGGCTGTCTTCAGCCTACCTGCAGGGCAGCAGTTGTTTGGGTTCAGAGTTGTCTCTCCTATGAAAGCTGTCTTACACATCTATCGTATCTTCCCTATTCGGGTATTGATCAAGTTGTGCGGGCGTCACTCAGGGATGTTGTGCGGGCGTCACTCAGGGAAGTTGTGCGGGCGTCACTCAGGGAAGTTGTGCGGGCGTCACTCAGGGATGTTGTGTTCCTCCTATGCCCTGGTGTTCCTCCGCGTTTGCTCACGTAGTTTAACCGTCCAGTACAAATTGTTGCCCGGGGTGTAAAGCTGCTGTTTGTTAGCAGACTCTAGGAGACATAAGTGAGTTAGACAGGAGCACGGGAACCAAATAGGGTTCAGACCATCCTTTTTTGCTAGGAAGTGACTGCCTCTTTCCGTGAGGTGCTTTCCACTACACGCTCCTGCCCTACAACTCGCCTACAATATTTGCAACTACTTTGACTCTAAAGCACACCAGACATGCTTACAGAAACAGATACCAGACATGCTTACAGACACAGATACAAGAGTGGAGTGTAAAATCAACGAACGATTTTCCGGAGAGTAAAACACGTACCCAACGACAACTGAACAACAGACACAGAATAAATAGAACATTCAAGAGAAACTTGATTCAGTTCCGATACTGTTTCTATTATCTGAATGTAGCGATAGTGATAATAGATACCACGTGTATCAGTGATTCATAAACTGGGGGCTTGCGAGGCGCGCAGTGATAGGTAGGTAGATAGGAATGTAGGTAGGTAGGTATGTAGGTAGTGTGGGCGACAATGATCCGTTGCATAACCCGTCCGTGAGAATGATTAGTGGACGAGTCATGGTATGCAAACAATGAGGGTGATGTCTTTCCTATTGGACTTAATCAGGTGGTTTGTAAACGGCTACAAAGGTCAGGCTTTGATGAATAGGATCATGAAAACACTGCCCAAGTACTTGAACTCCTGCACTTATTTAATCTTGTTCCCGTTTATCAAAATGTTCATGTTGTCAGTCGATCTGCTTATCTGCATAGTTTATGTTTTGGATGTATGAGTAGTTTTCACACTGTATCTTTCGCTCACAGAGTTGAGCGCATTCAGATGTTGCCGCATATCGTCTTCATTCTCGTATAGTAGGCATTGATCATCTGCAAAAATGAGTTTATTTAATTGATCAGCCGCTGTCCTTTCTTCCTCTGCATTTCGTGTTAGATTCTTTCTTTTAGCTTCTAACGTTATTCTGTCCATATACGTGTTGAAGAGTAGTGGCAACAACACACACCCTGGTCTTACCCCGGTTATTTTCTCCCTTGTTTCGGTCAGACCATCTGTTGTTCTTTCTATACTTGGTACAGTGCTCTAATATTTTCTAATAGCTGCCCCTGTTCAGGATGGTCTACAGTTTATTTTTTGTCAAAATTATTGAAAGCCTTTACATTGTTTATGAAAGCAACGATGAGTGTCCGATCGTATTCAATGTTTGAATCCCATTGTTGTCTCAGGATGAATAAAACGTCTGTACAGTTCGTACTCCGTCAGAAAATAATTGAGCCCCACTCAGTTGTGGTTGGAGATTCGGCCGAATTCTCTGCTCCAGGATTTTATGTACAATTATTCTGTGTGGTTTAATGGTAAAATCCCTTAATAGGTATCGCATTCTTTTTTGTTGCCTTCTGATAGCTTTCTGCCAGTCTTCATGTACTCTGCTATCCTCCCAAGCCACTGAGAATATTCTATGACATCATTTTACTCCTAAGAATCCACAAGATTTATTTTATAGGATAGGTATTTACAGTATATTTGTGACCGCGGCGGTGCACTGACTTCCCAGCGATCAGGGTTCAATCCACTGCTAGTGCAGGATTTTTTTTCCCGATCGCAAACCGACTCCCGTGGTCGAGCCAGCCGCTCGTATTTAACAATAGACAGGAAAGCGATAATAGGACAGGTACTTATACCAAATATGTAAAAATTGACAGAGCAAGTGGCGGGATTTGTAAATATTTTAAAATGGACAGGAAAAGTAAATCTCAGATGCCAAAATAAAAGTATCAAACAATGTCAAAACTGAAGTAGAGACACTAAGTACAGTTGTACTCCCAACCACAGGGAGCAAAGTCAGAGATAGCATAGGTTTCATTGCTCTCTCTCTCTCTCTCTCTCTCTCTCTCTCTCTCTCTCTCACTCAGTAACAATAACTCTCAGAAACCGTAAAACAAGGAATTAGACAGCTTACTTGAAACACTTGTCGAGGCTGGATATTTACTCAACAAAGTAAACTCACAGTGCATTCCTGTCAAGATATATATAGAAATGAGGTATCAGTTAGAATATCTAAAGCAGGAAGTAAAACTTAAAGTGATGACAAGGCAACATATAAAGACATGTTGTTGTTGTTTATTAACGCCCACAATGAGTATGTTTATTCTTTTAGGTGCACTGAAAAGGGCGTTAAGTGGCGGGTTGTAGTAGTTTTCCTCACATTCAGAGCGTGCTGATGAAGGCGGACTGCGTTCCTTCAGATGTGTAACTTCATCTGCCTGACGTTCACTACTACCGGGATCACGTCGATCCATATCTCGTGTGCCAGACTGCCCTGAAAACAACCTATTTTCAATGAACGCTAAATGGAAAAGAGATAGTTGTTTTGGTCAGTATATTGTGCCTGACTCTGAGGCGACATCCTGGTCAGTATGTTGTGCCTGGCCGGACTAGCGTTTCAGTTCCCCATTTGAAGACATACAAGCAATGACACAAATCAACTAGAACGACAAATGAAACAGAGAGCATCTACTGCTGATAATTTATTTTTTAAATGGACACTTTTTCCAACAAGAAATCAGAAAACGGTGACTGCAAAAAAGTCACAGTTCAACCAAATAAAAAATCAGACACATATAGATGTGTCAGTCTGAGGACACATAGACAGTAAAAATAGTATGATGTCAAGACGGGCAGTCTTTTACTCCTGTGACGAGTAAACTGTCTCGTGACGAGTGATGTCTGAGGCAGGACGCTAGGTTTAAAGGAGGAAATATATGTGGTTATTTGAGAGCGGATGAAAAAGAAGATAAGAGGCAGTGAAGAATAGTGTCTAACATGCCATCTCCATCGGAATAGTGACGCTACTCGCAGATCAGAGATACACACAGGGCCGGATTCAGCAAGGCACTTTCCCTATGGAAAATAAACCCCTTTAAAAGTACGTGCTGAACTCGGATGCACTGGGCCGTACGGCACAAAACACAGTACACACTCTGCCTTAGAAAACAACGTGAACGAAATAAAACCATTTCCAGTTTATTTATTAATATGGGATGACCTTGACCATTACCTTGGTCTTTACCTTTAACTGTGACGTATCTGGTCTCGTGCTAATGATGACAGCTGTTCTTCTACTCAAGGCGTATTCTATGTTCTGGTATTCATTGTATCACATTTTCCGAGCTGCCTCTAGAACTTTACTACCATGCTACGTGTCATGCAGGACGTGCCTTGCAGTATTATTGAAACACATCTACTATAAAGGGGTTAAATGCTAGATTTATTCAACTTTTTGTCCCAAGTTCGTTCTTCCAGAAGCACAGAACTACATTTGATAAGGACACCTGCGTGAAAGAACGAGGTGAGATCTTGCTGCGGTAATTTATTTAACCATTTGTTTTAAACAATGACGTTTTATCTTCCTTCTCAGCCCGTTCTGTCGCTGTACGGCATGCTAGGAGGAGTTATCATATCGATATCCTTATTATTATTGGTATCATTATAATAATAGATATTGTAACCTCTGACCAGCAGATGTTCATATATGGATACTTAGACGGCCACACCTCAGGTTACCAGCAGAGGCTACCATGCAGGCACCGCCATACAAGATCTTAAAAGTGTGTGTCCTAGGTGACCTGGGGGTAGGCAAGACTTCGCTAACCACTCGTTTTGTAACTGAGCACTTTGTGGACAAATACAAGCCTACATACCAGGGTGAGGGCATTGTGGATGGGTCAAATATGTGGATGGATTAATGTATCTATGGATGTATAGATGGATGTATGGATGGATGATGTACGTCGTGGATGGATGGGATATCTAAAAGTAACCAAAATCTCACCGACTACTCGGTTTGTTACTGAGCACTTTGTGGACAAATACAAGCCTACATGCCAGGGTGAGGGCATTGTGGATGGGTCAAATATGTGGATGGATTAATGTATCTATGGATGTATAGATGGATGTATGGATGGATGATGTACGTCTTGGATGGATGGGATATCTAAAAGTAACCAAAATCTCACCGACTACTCGGTTTGTTACTGAGCACTTCGTGGACAAGTACAAGTCTACATACCAGGGTGAGGAGATTGTGGGGGAGTCAAATATGTGGATGGATGCATGCATCATTGAATGTATGGATGAATGTATGATTAGTTGATGCTAGATGTTGAGTGATCGAAGGATGTAATAATGTATAGCCCTTATGTTGATGGGTGAATGGATGAGTCGTTGTACGTTTAGATGTATGTACGAGTGGGTGAATGAGTGCCTAGAGAGGTTATTTCCATGCATATGTGTGTGTATTAATTAATAGACAGATGGATAGTAGGATGGATGGATACGCAGTGAGGTAATTTCTGGATAGACTGACAAATTAACAAATAAATAGATAACATCCACTGTGTCGAATCCTACCAGCCTGTCACTTCCACAAGTACCTCCAGACACCTGATAATAGTGTCTACATTCAAATCTGGGACACATCTGGCACTGAGCGTTTCCGGTCTATTAGTCCACACATTCTGAGAGATTCTAACGGAGCTGTACTAGTCTATGACGTCACAAACTTCGTTAGTATATTCTAATCTGTCTGTCTGTGTGTATGTCTGTGTGTAGCCAGGTATGCATACATATCATTCTATATGTGTTTCTGTTTGCATAACTTTCATTCTGTAAAGTCTATCTACTCGTCTGGTTTATTTCCTTCAATCATTACGTATACCCATTTATCTGTAGGTGTGAATGTATATCTGTCTGACTGCATGTCTATTGTTTATATTTACTTCCCTATGTGTGTCCTACCGTTCTGCACACTTGTCAAAAAACTTCTAACAGCCAGATAAGTTGGTTGTTGCATGAAGCGAGGTTCTGCAAAGATAACCAGCTACTTTCTTTCATATATGTATATCATTGTGTCAGTCTCTTGGTTTGTATCTATACCTGTTTGCATCATTGTGTCGGATTATACACATTGTGTATGTGTGTTTGTATGTATGCCTGTCTGCATCATTGTGTCGGATTATACACATTGTGTATGTGTGTTTGTATGTATACCTGTCTGCATCATTGTGTCGGATTATACACATTGTGTATGTGTGTTTGTATGTATGCCTGTCTTCATCACTGTGTCGGATTATACACATTGTGTATGTGTGTTTGTATGTGTGCCTGTCTTCATCACTGTGATGGATTATACACATTGTCTATGTGTGTTTGTATGTATACCTGTCTGCATCATTGTGTCGGATTTTACACATTGTGTATGTGTGTTTGTATGTATGCGTGTGTGTGTGTGTGTAGGGTGTATATATATGTGTATGTGCGTATATAAATATTCCTATCCTGAGAGTTGGCGAGTGAATGTATGTTACACATTGTTTCGGATTGAGGTTGAGGTCTACAGCATTTTGAATGAATTTCGTATGTTCGATATTACTAGAATTTCTACAAAATATATTGTGATTCCTTTCCACGACCAGCCGTCATATTTTTATTTTATATACGTATTAAGACTTTTTTAACATCAATTTTTATTTTTCTCCATTGCTATGTCGCAATACAAATCGGGGCACTAGGATTGTGACAGCTGGTTACTGAAGTACAATAGTAAATGACGGAACATATATGCATGGATCTAACAGACTGACGATCGATCAGAGAAGGCTTATTGAAAACGTTGTCACAACAAAAATTGCGCCACTGCTCAACAGTCTGTCAAAACATGAAAGTTCAGAGAAACACTGACTGAACGCGTTCAATCATTAATGAGACGCTAATTTGAAAAGAGTGTTAGGCAAATTGATGTTAAAGTTAAGGCAGTAGATTACAATCAGAATCTACTTTACTCCCGTTAATACTATTTGATAAAGATCAAAATATATTTTTTTTTAGTAAATTCATTCACAATAGACAGTGTTGTGTTGATTATGTCTCATTTAGTCTCTTACCTCATTAGCTCACCATTGATGCTTTCATGTTTTCATATTTGGTCATATCTGTACTTCTGTGCCAATAAACAAATAAACATATATGTGTGTGCGTGTATGTATGTATGTGTGTATATATATATATATATATATATATATATTTATATTTATATTTATATTTATATATATTTATATATATCATCATCATCAACATGTAGTATGTTCTTGATAGAACATCACATACACATCACATCCATTCGATAGTAATAGGAATGTCGATCGGCAGTCAGTCTACCCGCCTACTCCATGTTCACGTTCATGCTGTCCTTCATGTCTTGTGTCCATGTACGCCTTGGTCGATCTCTGCCTCGACTTCTTGGAATAATGCCCTTCAGAACTGTTGTTTCCAGTCCATCATGGCGTTTGATGTAGCCGAAAGACCTCAGTTTCTGAGACATACCGTGGTTTATAATCCAGTTCTCTTCGGCACTCAGATCTTGCAGGATGGCTTTATTTGTTAATTTCTTTACACAGGGCATGTATTGTTATTATTCTGTAGCATTTCGTTGGGAAAGCTTCGATCCTCTTCCTCAATGTTTGCGTGATGGTCTATGTCTCGAATTCGCACACTGCCATCGGAAATACTCATGTTCTGAAGATCTATAATGTTAATTCTTTGTTAGTATTGTGCCACACATTTTGCATACTTCTTCTTTTTCTTCTTCGTACGCAGTCAGACATTAACCATTATTATTTCGAAAAAAGCGGCGGTCATCCTGAGGCTGTCGACACTGCCATAGAGCTTGTCTTGCACTTCCACTGGTGATGGCCACATCTGCTCTCTCTGATCCTCGTATGTCGGGCAGTTCTGCAGCAGATGTTCAGCGGTCATTTTACCGGTACCGCACGGGCATTCGTCGGTACCACCTATCTTCAATTTGTTGAATAGGTGGTACCTCAGTCTATTGTGGCCAGTGCGAAGTCTGAAGACAACGACCTGCTCTCTTCGGTTCAACTGGTAATAGGCATCGTTTTTGGTGTAACCAGTATGTTCGGTTTCCCATTTGGTCATGTATCTGGCTTTGATAAGCAGTTTTGACTCTTCGTACGTCATACTAGTATCTGTTTGTGGTAGTCTTGCACCTTCTTTTGCCAGTCTGTCTGCCTCCTCGTTGCTTTGGATGTTGCAGTGTGATGGGACCCACTGTACCACTACCCTTTTTGGTGCGGATTGCTGGCACAGTTTGCAGATGCTGCTCTTAAGTCATTAAGCTCAGTGTTTTTCTGGCTTTTTAGCCCTCTGACTACGGCGAGAGCATCTGTAAGCAGGACTGTATGGCTTTCATTTTCTTTATGTCATTTCGCACACAATTCCGTTTCTGCATCTCTATGGACAATCGTTTCTTATTTTCTTTGCGCTGTCCCCGTCGTGTGCTATCATAACGCCAAGGTATTCAAAGTACACCACGTGTTCATATTCTTCATTACCAATAGTCATCTTGGGTTGAAGTCTGTGTGTGGAAATGAACATAATCTTTGTTTTATTGGCGTTCAGGAAAAGATTCTGATATTCACTGTGCTTCTGAACGGACTTAAGCAATTGTTTAAGACCCTCGACGCTGTTTGAAAGCCTGTGTCATCTGCATATATAAGCTCTAGAATCTCCTTTCCTCTGATTGTGAGTGTCGGAATTCACAAAGTTCTCCTCTGTTTATACCAATTACATGATATTCTCCGCGTAAATGTTGAATAAGTAGCGGTAAAGAATGCAGCCTCCTTGCCTGAAAGCTTTTAGGATCTCAAACAAATCTGAGGTGCCCTCATTGATTCTGACGGCGGCCTGTTGGCCACTGTAAAGTGTTTCTATTAGGTGTATCAGATGTGTTGTAAAGTCCATGTCTATAATTATTTTCCATAGTTGCTGATGTTGTGCACAGTCGAAAGCCTTGGTGTAGTCTGTGAAACATATGTATAGGTCAGCACTGTATTCTCTGCATTTTTCAAATATGATTCTCAGATTGAAGATGTGATCTCTTATGCCTCTGTTTTTTTTAAATCCTGCCTGCGTTTCATGTATTTCATATTCTACTTTCTTTTCTAGTCTCTTCATAATGATTTGCAATAAAATCTTCCTGGCATGGATTATCAAGGCAATTGTGTGGTAGTTAGTGCATTATTTTAGGTTCCTTTTCTTCGGTATGGGATTGATTATAGATTGATCTTTTCCATTCTGCAGGCCATTCTGAGCTGTACCAAATCTGTTTGCACAATTCGTAGTTTATGTGTATCCATGCATCTCTTCCCGCCTGTATTACTTCAGCTGTTTTGTCGTCACATTCTGGAGTCTTTCCTTTGTTCAGAGGTTAATTGCAACGTGTACCTCGTCCAGTGTGGGTTCTGGCTCCCTCTCTGACTCCCTGTTTGCGAATGCCTTTCGTCGTCAGGTTATGATGAATATAAAGAGGTTTCTTGACAGATCATTAGTTTGTGCTTTGTACATGGGAAGCTTCACAGATTCTGTTATTTCTGCTGTCATCGTTTGCCTGGGCAGCAGTTGGCTCTATATCCATTGAACCTTATAACATTGCTTTCTGATGAATACTATATAGTGTCTGTTGTGTCATGTGGCCAAACCTTTTGGTGGCGCTGTCTCTTGACGATGTCTAGCACTGGGTTGTGTCTACCTGTCTCTTAATATCTTCGTTTCTGATTTGATCCATTCTTGTTGCTTCAAGCATTCATGGAAGCCTTTTCATCTCTGTTGTTACATATTTTATATCTTTCTTTGTTAATATCTAAGTCTGGCACTGATAGCACAGCGTGGAACGGAATATCGTAGAGCATAGTTCTGTGTGTATCTATCGTTACTTGTTTACATTACAAAATCGATGACATTTGCCAGATAATATATATATATCAATATACGGTTCTCTGCCTCTGTGTTTACCCGTATGATTGGGTGCGTGTCTAAATGATAACGTCTAAGTGCGTCTTTAGACATGTCCTTCTGTATGTCTATATATATATATGTTTGTTTGTTTGTCCACGTATCCATGACTATGAGAACAAAAAGGAAGTACATTGCAGTTTCTCATAGGCTCTAGTACACCACGCCCATATACACATACACACACTCAACATTTACACACTCACACAAATACACACACACACACACACATATATATATATATATATATATATATATATATATATATACACATACATACACGTAGAGAGAGACAGAGGGAGGGAGAAAACACACGAACACACACAGTACACATAGATATACAGACACACACATACACACACGTAGAGACGGGGAGAGAGGAAAAAAACACAGGTAGACACACACAGTACACATATTCGAGGCGTTTTCAAATGAAAGCGGACCTAACTGCACCAAGTGAACATAAGTACGATGCGCATGATGACGTCACTTCTGATGTAAACAGCACACACCAACCTTCCAATTTGGAAAATGTTATTACTTCCGATTCATAGTTTCCTCAGCAGACCATTGAAAACATGGCTCGTGTGATACGGAATCTGCACAGAGTTGATCACCGAGCGGTGATTCGGTTTCTAACAGCTGAAGGATGTCGACCAGTTAACATTCATTTCAAAATGCAGGCAGTGTATGGTGACAAAAGTGTGGCGAATGTAAGCTCCGGCGACGGTTCACCCGAATTGCTGCATAAATTTTGGCTGACACCTTCTCACGCAACAATGTCCGCCTGACCTGATCTCGGAAGATCTTTCGTTAACTCACGTCCTTCTTTAAACATCGTTGTCCAGTTCTTAATTGTTGTCTTCGACACTCTTTTGTCAGCATACACTGCCTGCATTCTTAAATGAAAGTCAACTGGTCGACATCCTTCAGCTGTTAAAAACCAAATCACCGCTTTCTGATCAACTCTGGACGGACTCTGTATCACACCAGTCTTGTGTTCAACGGTCTGCTGATGAAACTATGAATCGGAGGAGAATAAAATGTTGCAAACTTGACTTTTGGAATGTGTTGTTTACATCAGAAGTGACGTCATCATGCGCATCATACGTATGTTCAGATGGTGCCGTTAGGTCCTGTTTCATTTGAACACGCTTCGTACATACACAGACATACACACGAACACACACGAACATATACATATATACACACATGCAGAGAAATAAAGAGAGTGTAAGAGAAAGAACAAATATAGATAGATAGATAGAGAGAGAAAGAGAGAGAGGGGAGAGAGAGAGAGAAAGAGTGAACACATGTAGTCGTCATATACAAAAGCATACATCGACATACACAAAACTCACGTAGAACACAACATGAGATACGACTAGAAGGTGTCTGTCAGCTGGTAGATCAGATCAAATCACTTGACATTCCCACTCGAATGTCAGCTACAATGTATCATCGTTGCCTTCTATCTCTTATCTCTATCTGCCGTAATTGTTCCAGATCGTCTCTTAGTGTTATCTTGCCATTCATAACTTTTTTCATCCTCTCGCACCGTTGGCTTCTACTTTTCCTTCCCATATGGTTTTTTTCAATGAGTTTGTTTGTTGAAATGGTCAAAATATGTTACCTGTCTGACTTTCATTTCGTTAAATAATTTGTTGTTCATCCCTTATCTCTGCAGAACGTCCTTTAATGTTTTCTCCTCTGCCGTGAGACACGTCGTGTTCCCAAGGTCTCACCTACAAGTATTGTGCTCACTGTTCGTGTTCCCAGGATCTCACCTACAAGTATTGTGCTCACTGTTCGTGTTCCCAGGATCTCACCTACAAGTATTATACTCACTGTTCGTGTTCCCAGGATCTCACCTACAAGTATTGTGCTCACTGTTCGTGTTCCCAGGATCTCACCTACAAGTATTGTGTTCACTGTTCGTGTTCCCAGGATCTCACCTACAAGTATTGTGCTCACTGTTCGTGTTCCCAGGATCTCACTTACAAGTATTGTGCTCACTGTTCGTGTTCCCAGGATCTCATCTACAAGTATTGTGCTCACTGTTCGTGTTCCCAGGGTTTCACCTACAAATATTGTGCTCACCGTTCGTGCTCCCAGGGTCTCTCTCAGCTACAAGTATTGTGCTCACTGTTCGCGCTCCCAGAGTCTCTCTCAGCTACAAGTATTGTGCTCACTGTTCGTGCTCCCAGAGTCTCTCTCAGCTACAAGTATTGTGCTCACTGTTCGCGCTCCCAGAGTCTCTCTCAGCTACAAGTATTGTGCTCACTGTTCGCGCTCCCAGGGTCTCTCACCTACAAGTATTGTGCTCACTGTTCGTGCTCCCAGGGTCTCTCTCAGCTACAAGTATTGTGCTCACTGTTCGTGCTCCCAGGGTCTCTCTCAGCTACAAGTATTGTGCTCACTGTTCGCGCTCCCAGGGTCTCTCTCAGCTACAAGTATTGTGCTCACCGTTCGTGCTCCCAGGGTCTCTCTCACCTACAAGTATTGTGCTCACTGTTCGCGCTCCCAGGGTCTCTCTCAGCTACAAGTATTGTGCTCACTGTTAGTGTTTCCACACCGTTCAGCAATGACGAGTATAACTATCACTCGCTGATGACTCCAACTGTCAGTTTATCAGACATTTGTTTGGATATCTTATTTTTATTTACAGCTAAAACAGTTTCAAATCTATGTATGATTCCCCTTTCACAAATTTCAATCTCATATCTTGCATGTCCAAGATATAAGACACATTTGACACATTCTTGTAGTGTAGTCCAGTGAACTAGATTACGAAAGTAGTGAAACCAACGACCCTGCTAGTACTGGCTCTCTGATCAGGACAGAGATGGCCAAACATAACCCATGATCCATCAGCCAAGACTGCGTGGAGGGAACGGGGGAATGAACTTTCGAATCGTCCGCTGGTCACTTTGTGACGAAACTACAAGACTGGAATTAGAAACTAGTTCTCTAAAGTCTCTGCAGAGTCTTCTGGGGGTCTTCTGAGTGTTGCTGTGGCCGAGAGGTTAGGCACTCGACTCTCAAAGCGATGATGGGAAACGGTGAACGATCGAACCACGCACGTTTTCAAGCGACCTCTGCTCTCATGGGAAAGTAGGCAGAGTGTTTGCATCCTGAGTTATCTTCAGTCTTCTTGACGTTTATCTTGAGACTGGTCCAAGGTAGCTCGTGACCAGAGTGGGGCTGGTGACCAGCATAGTTTCTTCCTCACTATAATCCAAATACAGCGCAACTTACACCATCAATACAAAACCGTCTGATGATGTGGCTATTATTAATTGTCATAGCTAACTAACTAGTGTAATCTTAATTTCAGTGTGGATATTGGTTATGTCTTTTTAATTATTATAGTTTATTTCAATGTTTATGCGAGGATCAGTCCGTATATCTGAGACCTTTTATTGACACTCCGGCGAGGATCAGTCCGTATATCTGAGACCTTTTATTGACACTCCGGCGAGGATCAGTCCGTATATCTGAGATCTTTTATTGACACTCCGGCGAGGATCAGTCCGTATATCTGAGACCTTTTATTGACACTCCGGCGAGGATCAGTCCGTATATCTGAGATCTTTTATTGACACTCCGGCGAGGATCAGTCCGTATATCTGAGATCTTTTATTGACACTCCGGCGAGGATCAGTCCGTATATCTGAGATCTTTTATTGACACTGTGGCGAGGATCAGTCCGTATATCTGAGACCTTTTATTGACGCTCCGGCGAGGATCAGTCCGTATATCTGAGACCTTTTATTGACGCTCCGGCGAGGATCAGTCCGTATATCTGAGACCTTTTATTGACACTCCGGCGAGGATCAGTCCGTATATCTGAGACCTTTTATTGACACTCCGGCGAGGATCAGTCCGTATATCTGAGACCTTTTATTGACACTCCGGCGAGGATCAGTCCGTATATCTGAGACCTTTTATTGACACTCCGGCGAGGATCAGTCCGTATATCTGAGACCTTTTATTGACACTCCGGCGAGGATCAGTCCGTATATCTGAGACCTTTTATTGACGCTCCGGCGAGGATCAGTCCGTATATCTGAGACCTTTTATTGACACTCCGGCGAGGATCAGTCCGTATATCTGAGACCTTTTATTGACACTCCGGCGAGGATCAGTCCGTATATCTGAGACCTTTTATTGACACTCCGGCGAGGATCAGTCCGTATATCTGAGACCTTTTATTGACACTCCGGCGAGGATCAGTCCGTATATCTGAGACCTTTTATTGACGCTCCGGCGAGGATCAGTCCGTATATCTGAGACCTTTTATTGACACTCCGGCGAGGATCAGTCCGTATATCTGAGACCTTTTATTGACACTCTGGCGAGGATCAGTCCGTATATCTGAGACCTTTTATTGACGCTCCGGCGAGGATCAGTCCGTATATCTGAGACCTTTTATTGACGCTCCGGCGAGGATCAGTCCGTATATCTGAGACCTTTTATTGACACTCCGGCGAGGATCAGTCCGTATATCTGAGACCTTTTATTGACACTTCACCGATGATGTCCTCACAATTTCATCCATCTTGTTTTTCAAACACAAAATGTTCAATGTAAAAAGTCAGCATTTGGATAGCTGATATTCTTGTCTAGCTTTGGTCTAACAAATAATATGTTCTGCCAGATTTTGATGTGGCATTGGGCTACCAGCATAGATTTGAGAATGTTTTGGTTCCTTTTCTATCCATACTTAATATATCTATATATTTTATGAATGTCTTATGCTAGACTTTGTGTTAGGGACAAGGTACAGCACCCATGGAAATATCGTCTACTGCATATAAACAATATAAATATCAACTAACAACGACATGGCTCTTACTTATCATAACACAATCGTGAGTGAAATAACACGCTTATCAATCGCTTGATCCAAACTGTGAAGTATCTATTGCATCTCTATATTAGAACCTTCCATGTTTATGGGTTTCGTGTGTGTAGGCCATTGTTCCTCAATGTGGGCCATGCGGTCTTGAAGGATCCACACCTTATACCTCAGTGGCAACCCGTAAAGAACAACCAACTGTGATACTGAAGGACCGGTGCTGTAGAGTTAAGATTTAACTCAGTAAAAAAACCACATGCACATACATAATGTCTAACTGCGGCATAAATAATGCATTTTTCTTTCGATTTTTGTTCGTACTATAACAGAAAAGACATATTACTAAACTGAAATATGTTACAATTGTGTGGCTGTATACAAAAAGGAGAGAGAGCAATGCCGAAGACAACTGGAAGGAAAGAAACGTTAAGAGATGGACGGTGATCTGATATATCGAAAAATCATCCGGGTCGTTTTGTTGAAAGTGCATTGTGTTACTGCTACTACGCTGAGATCATGTTGTAAGAGGTCACTAGCAGAGTTGGTCTTACCAGAAACAACTAAAGCACCTTCCAACTCATACGTTGCGCACGTTCGTGCCTAGCATAAGATACAAAAATAAAGAGGCAAATAGTTCAACCAATGGGTGATCAGAAGAAGATCATATGACTGATTAAAGGTGATATGACTAACTTAAGATGATATGACTGACAAAAGATGGTATAACGGACTAACTGATGATGGTGTTCGTCCATCACAGGTGATGAAGATCACTCTCTTTGTTCAGCCGTTTGAACAGTCTTTTCTCTTGCAATGTCCGCTGATGGGTGACTTGCGCGGTGGTTTGGATTAAAGTAAGAAAGAAACTGTGCCTTTTGTTAACCTCACTCTCTGATCCTGAGCTACCTTTGATCAGAGGCAAGATATTTATCGAGACATAACCCCAAGAGGTCGTAGGGACATGACACAGTGTGTGAGTGAGTTTGGCATCTCTTCGTGGCTGTGGTCAGTCCATTATAGTTGTGTCTACATTTTTCACACGCCAATTTCGTGAAGTTAAGCCGTGTAAACTAGATCGTGAAATACGGCACGGGTTTAAGCGTAGTGCTATTCTTCTTCTTTTTCTTCATCGTACGCAGTCAGACATCAACCGTTATTTTTTCGAAAAAAGCAGCGGTCCTCCTAAGGCTGTCGACACTGCCATAGAGCTTGTCTAGTGTTGCCACTGGTGACGGCCACATCTGCTTTCTCTGGTCCTCGTATGTCGGGCAGTTTTGCAGCATGTCTTCAGCGGTCATTTTCCCGGTGCCGCACGTGCATTCGTCAGTGCCACCTATCTTCAATTTATTGAATAGGTGGTACCTCAGTCTATTGTGGCCAGTGCGAAGTCTGAAGACCACGACCTGCTCTCTTCTGTTCAACTGGTAATAGGCATCGTTTTTTGTGTAGCCAGTACGTTCTGTTTCCCATTTGGTCATGTATCTAGCTCTAATAAGCCTGTTTGACTCTTCGTATGGTAGTGCTATTCATATAGCCGATGTCCAGACCAGGATAATCGGACGGAAGAAATCACAAAAAATGAACGAATTGACAAGTCCAAAAGGAAAACAACAACAAATTTCCGTGAACATAAGTGTAAGTCGTCGACTAGTGTGAATCCGTGGTCTGGCGGCATCCATAATGAATTAAAACAGCAGAGCAACGTAGACCTGCAGCCAGTTACGGTGCTATCTTTGATGCATCTCCTATAGTTAATGATGACTAACTAAAGGTGATATGACTGACTAAAGGTGATATGACTGACTAAAGGTAATATGACTGACTAAAGACGGTATGACCGGCTTCACATTTGATCGGCGCATGACATGGAAAAGTCAGATCGAGAGAAACCGAATGAGAGCCAGAGAAAGAATGGCAATCATGAGGAAACTTGCTGGCACAAGCTGGGGAGCAGACGAAAGAATACTAAAGAAACTGTACACTGGAAGAGTGAGACCAGTTCTCGAGTATGGCATTGCGGCATGGACAACAGCAGCAAAGGCGAACTTTGATAAAATTAGCAAACTTCAAAACTAAGCCATGAGAGTTATAACAGGAGCCATGAAGTCAACGTCAATTGTAGAACTTGAAAAGATTACAAATCTGCAATCCATGACCGACAGAAGAGACTGCAGAGTCCAGCAGCAAGCAGAGAAACTCAGAAGACTGACAGACCATTCAATGCATCAGAGACTAAATAGATTTGAAAATTGGAAACTAAAGCGAAGAAACTTTGCAGAAAGAGCCAAAGCAAAGATTAGCGAAGACCCTATGAACACCGTAACAATACCAAAAACCCATCACTACTGTACGAAAACCTACCTGGAGGCAGGATATATTTCCAGAGGTGGTAGAAAATATACCAGGTACTGGAAACAAGAACAGCCAACCTATAAAAAGAAAGAAAAGACATAACCCTGAGGTACATAACGGAAAACTACCCAAGCATGAACTAGACCCATGCATACACCGACGGCTCTGTAACAGACACAAAACAGAATGGAGAGGCTGGGGTATTCCTGAGCCTTCCAAATGGTAGAAAAATAACACTGTCAGTGGCAACTGAAAAATTCTCAAGCAATTTCAGAGCGGAGGCAGAGGCACTGAGGGTTGCAGTAGAAGGAAGCAATGCTGACAGACGAAAGCAATGAAAGCCAGATAGTCCTGTTTACAGATGCCCTGGCCGTAGTCACAGCACTAAAACGCCAGAAAAATACTGAACTTAATGATTTAAGAGCAGTACTCTGTCAACTATGCCAGCAGTCCGCACGAAAAAAGAGTAGTGGAACAGTGGGTTCCATCCACTGTAACATCCAAGGCAACGAGAAGGCAGACAAACTGGTAAAAGGTGCAAGACTACCACAACCAGATTCTTGTGTGACCTACGAAGAGTCCAAAAGGCTTATTAGGGCCAGATACATGGCCAAATGGGAAACAGAACATACTGGCTACACAAAAAATGATGCCTATTACCAGTTGAACAGAAGAGAGCAAGTCGTGGTCTTCAGACTCCGCACAGGCCACAACAGACTGAGGTACCACCAATTCAATAAACTGAAGATAGGTGGCACTGCCGAATGCACTTGTGGTACCGGGAAAATGACCGCTGAACATCTGCTGCAAAACTGCCTGACATATGAGGACCAGAGAAAGCACATGTGGCCATCACCAGTGGCAACACTAGACAAGCTCTATGGCAGTGTCGAGAGCCTCAGTATGACCGCTGCTTTCTTCGAAAAAATACAGGTTGACGTTGGACAGCGTACGAAAAAGAAGAAGAAGAAGAAGTATTACCGGCTAATGATGATATAACCGACTAAAGATGATATGACTGACTAAAGGTAATAGAGCAACATTTCGTATATTGTTAATTCATTAAAGATGACATGACTGACTAAAGGTGATATTGTTAATACATTAATAATGACTAATACATTAAAGATGACTGACATTAAACACTAAAGGTGATATGATTGCTTAAAGATGGCATGCCGGCTAATGATATGTCTGACTAAAGGTGATAGAGCAATATTTCGTACATTGTTAAAAAACTACTCTTTTCCTTTCTAGACAACATTTTCCAGCCTGGATAAGTACTGGATCAAATGGATCAAGGAGATCGTTCCCGATGAGTTTAGGCTGGTTCTGGTTGGGAACAAGGTAGACAAGACGTCAAGTAGGCAGATAGACACAAAGGTAGGCAGGATGTGATGTTGGCAGATAGACAGCAAGGTAGGCAAGATGTGACGTTGGCAGATAGACAGCAAGGTAGGCAAAATGCGATATAGGAAGATAGATAGTAAGGTACGCAAAATGTGATGTAGACAGATATACAGTAAGGTAGGCAAGGTGTGGTGTAGAAAGATAGACAACCAAGGTGGGAGCAATTTCCCGAATGTAGACAGATAAATTGCAAGGTATGTAGCCTGTTTAGTAAACATAAATACAAACTTGTATCTAAGACAAGATATTCAGCGCGTCGATCATTCAGAAAGGTAGGCAGGACCTTGTGTGGGCATACAGTCAACAAGCTCAGTAGCATATAAATAGCAGGGTCGGCGACGTTTTGATCAGAAAGATAGTCAGGTAAACTGATCACGAAGATGACAATTTGATAGTTAAGTAGACATGTTGTGTAGCTTGCAAAGAGAAACAGGTAAACACGTCTTGGAATTAGTGGATAGATAGTCAAGTAGACACGTCGTGAAACTGGTAGACAGATAATCAGGTAGGCAAGTCGTGATGTTCGCATGTAGATAGTTAGGTAAGCAAGTAGGAAAGTTGATAGATAAATATTTAGGTAGGAATGTCGCTGATTTGGCAGGTAGTTAGACATGTGGAACATGTCGTGAAGATGGCAGGTAGACAGTCAAGCAAGCCAGTCGTGAAGTCCGTAGGTAGATTGTCAGGTAGGCAAATCGTCAAGTTGGCAGGTAAATGTCAGGTACACAGGTGGTCAAGTTGGAATGTAGATTGTCATGTAGGCAAGTCCTCAAGTTGGCAGGTATATGTCAGGTAGTCGCAAGTATATTGTCACATAAGCAAATCGTAAATTTGGCAGGTACATGCCACGTAGGCTAGTCGCAGGATGATTGTCACATGAGCAAGTCGTCAATTTGAGAGGTAAACATCAGTTAGGCAAGACGCAGGTAGATAGTCACATGAGCATGTCGTCAATTTGACAGGTATATGTCAGGTAGGCAAATCGTAAATTTGGCAGGTATATGCCAGGTAGGCAAGTCGCAGATAAATTATCACACGGACAAGTTGTCAATTAGGCAGGTAAATCACAGATACTGTGAGGATAATATAGCTGTGCGAGTACCATACCGATAATATAAATATGTGAGTACCAAGAAAACTATAATAGTGTACGAGTTCCATAGTGATAACAGAAATGTGCGAGTGTCATAGTGATAACAGAAATGTGCGAATGTCATAGTGATAACAGAAATGTGCGAGTATCACAGTGATAACAGAAATGTGCGAGTACCGTGATAGCGATAAGTATCCAACTCAAATCAAATCATCCAGTAACTTGTGAGGTCGTTGCGCCACACACGAAGACACCGCCACAACACCACGCAATCCCACTCTGTTTGCGGCCGCTGCCTGTGCCTCCTCTGATCGGAGATTGGTCTATTCTTTTATGTTGTCGTCTTTTGGGACGACCTCTTCGTCGTCTGCCTTGCACCTTTAAACCTGTCCGTGTATAATTGAATTTGTAAAACCGTTTGAACTCGAAATGTGGCCGTACCAAGTATCATGATGATAATAAACGTCTGTAAGTATCATGATGCTAATGGTGATACAAATGTTGTGATTCTGATGATGATTATGATAAACCACACTGCCTAAAATGATAGAATGCGTCATCATTATGATGTTGATAACTATTCTTCTTCTGCGTTCGTTATGAATCTCCCGCTACCAAGCCCTGAACGTTCTCAATCCCTTGCTACCAACCCTTGAACGTTCTCAATTCCCCGCTACCGAGCCCGAACGTTCTCAATCTCTTGCTACTAAGCCCTGAACAGGTCTTTGTAAGTAGCATAATGTAGTTAAAAGAACGGAATGCGTTATGTCGTAGTTTACAGCTTGACTGCGATATTTGTACTTTTTGGTCCCATACATCGGACTTTAACAGGCATTTTTGAGTACCGGGTTGCCGTCCCTCTTCGATCCCTTCTACTTAACCAATCTGATCTGTTGCAGTCTGTTATCCAGGATCATCGCGTGGAGGTGTAGAAGGGTCTTGCAGCTCTTGTTCGCTGGCCCTGATGCTAGCAGTCAGCTATGGGTCGCTGACCACTGCAGCCCATGCGCTGCTCAGCATCGTGATCCGTGATGATAATACAGATGACTATGTTGATGATGAGAACCCGAACAAGCAAGTAGAATGTCCTTTGCAGAAAGTCGCTTTTGACAACCGCCAACTCTGCTGAAGATGTATGTGTTGGACCGAAATTGCAAATATCGTATTCAAGCTGTAAACTAGCGACACAGCGGATTCCGTTCTCCGGTCTACATCATGCTACTTGCAAAGCCCTGTCCAGGGCTTGGTAGCGGGAGATTGGTAACGAACACAGACAAAGAAGAACAACGGCCAACCTATTTGGCTGTTTGAAGTTTCTTGCCAATTGTGCAGTACGGTAGATTGCCATTACTTTCCGTATGTGAAGGAGCAATCGCCCTAGTAAAAATGCAATGTCTGATAAACAGGACATGGTGGGAATCGAACCGGGTGCTGGTTGGATTGTAAAGACGCGTGAGTTTCACCACTAGGCCACGCAGAGAATATTATCAATGATTATTTTGATGTTTATCAAAATGATACCGATGATAATAGTGGCTATTATGTAAATGATTATGTTGATGGTGATGATAAACATGATTATAATAATGATGATAGTGATAATACGAATGGTTATAATTATGATGATACGGATAATACAAGTGATCATGTTAATGATGAAGATGATACTGATGATCATAGAGATTATGATAATCCCGATAACTATGAGGATTAGGATGATGATGATGGCACTGAAGACTACGGAAATGAGTTTGGTACCCGTGACTGTAGCAATGAGGATGGTACCCGTGACTGTAGTAATGAGGATAGTACCCGTGACTGTAGTAATGAGGATGGTACCGGTGACTGTAGCAATGAGGATAGTACCCGTGACTGTAGCAATGAGGATGGTACCCGTGACTGTAGTAATGAGGATGGTACCGGTGATTGTAGCAATGAGGATAGTACCCGTGACTGTAGCAATGAGGATAGTACCCGTGACTGTAGCAATGAGGATAGTACCCGTGACTGTAGCAATGAGGATGGTACCCGTGACTGTAGTAATGAGGATGGTACCGGTGATTGTAGCAATGAGGATAGTACCCGTGACTGTAGCAATGAGGATAGTACCCGTGACTGTAGCAATGAGGATAGTACCCGTGACTGTAGCTATGAGGATGGTACTCGTGACTATAATAATGAGGATGGTACCCGTGACTATATCAATGAGGATGGTACCCGTAAATATAGCAATGAGGATAGTACCCGTGACTGTAGCAATGAGGATAGTACCCGTGACTGTAGCAATGAGGATAGTACCCGTGACTGTAGCTATGAGGATGGTACTCGTGACTATAATAATGAGGATGGTACCCGTGACTATATCAATGAGGATGGTACCCGTAAATATAGCAATGAGGATAGTACCCGTGACTATAGCAAAGAGGATGGTACATGTGACTATAGCAATGAGGATAGTACCCGTGACTATAGCAAATAGAATAGTACCCGTGACTATAGAAATGAGGAATGTACCCGTAAATATAGCAATGATGATAGTACCCGTGACTATAGCAATGAGGAATGTACCCGTAAATATAGCAATGATGATAGTACCCGTGACTATAGCAATGAGAATGGTACATGTGACTATAGCAATGACGATAGTACGGATAACAATGGTGATGATGAAGATAAATGCTTGGAAGCATCACGATAATACCAATAATTATGATAGCAAGGAGTGAGTTTCAATAAGCGGTTGTGGATTTAATTCATTATAATAATTGATATAGATGTTTGTGTTTGCGATAATGAGCTCAAATATTTGAGACGTTCTTGGGCGTGGTGAAGATGAGAAGTGCGATGTGGATTTTGAAGTTAACTTTGATGATGAAGAAAAACAACGACACTTCTATACGTGAATATGATCGTGTCATTAACAGGTTGCCAAGAGGTTTGCCGCACAGAATGGTATGTTGTACTATGAGACGTCGGCCAAGACTGGAGATAATGTTGATATCGTGTTTCTGGATGTAGGCAAGTAGTGTTGATGTTGTATTTGTGGATGTAGGCAGGTAGTGTAGATGTTGTATTTGTGGATGTAGGCAGGTAGTGTTGATGTTGTATTTGTGGATGTAGGCAAGTAGTGTTGATGTTGTATTTGCGGATGTAGGCAGGTAGTGTTGATGTTATATTTGTGGATGTAGGCAGGTAGTGGTGATGTTGTATTTGTGGATGTAGGCAGGTAGTGGTGACTAGAGAGAGTGTTGATGTTGTATTTGTGGATGTAGGCAGGTAGTGTTGGTGTTGTATTTGTGGATGTAGGCAGGTAGTGTGGATGTTGTATTTGTAAATGTAAGCAGGTAGTGTTGATGTTGTATTTGTGGATGTAGGCAGGTAGTGTTGGTGTTGTATTTGTGGATGTAGGCAGGTAGTGTTGATGTTGTATTTGTGAATGTAGGCAGGTAGTGTTGATGTTGTATTTGTGGATGTAGGCAGGTAGTGTTGGTGTCGTATTTGTGAATGTAGGCAGGTAGTGTTGGTGTTGTATTTGTGGATGTAGGCAGGTAGTGTTGATGTTGTATTTGTAAATGTAGGCAGGTAGTGTTGATGTTGTATTTGTGGATGTAGGCAGGTAGTGTTGATGTTGTATTTGTGAATGTAGGCAGGTAGTATTGGTGTTGTATTTGTGGATGTAGGCAGGTAGTGTTGGTGTTGTATTTGTGGATGTAGGCAGGTAGTGGTGACTAGAGAGAGTGTTGGTGTTGTATTTGTGGATGTAGGCAGGTAGTGGTGACTAGAGAGAGGGCTGATGTTGTATTTGTGGATGTAGGCAAGTAGTGTTGATGTTGTATTTGTGGATGTAGGCAGGTAGTGTTGATGTAGTATTTGTGAATGTAGGCAAGTAGTGTTGATGTTGTATTTGTGGATGTAGGCAGGTAGTGGTGACTAGAGAGAGTGTTGATGTTGTATTTGTGGATGTAGGAAGGTAGTGGTGACTATGGAGAGTGTTGGTGTTGTATTTGTGGATGTAGGCAGGTAGTGGTGACTAGAGAGAGTGTTGATGTTGTATTTGTGGATGTAGGCAAGTAGTGTTGATGTTGTATTTGTGGATGTAGGCAGGTAGTGTTGGGCTTGTATTTGTGGATGTAGGCAGGTAGTGTTGATGTTGTATTTGTGGATGTAGGCAGGTAGTGGTGACTAGAGATAGTTTAGGTGTTGTATTTGTGGATGTAGGCAGGTAGTGGTGACCAGAGCGAGTGTTCGTGTTGTATTTGTGGATGTAGGCAAGTAGTGATGATGTTGTATTTGTGGATGTAGGCAGGTAGTGTTGATGTTGTATTTGTAGATGTAGGCAAGTAGTGTTCATGTTGTATTTGTGGATGTAGGCAGGTAGTGTTGATGTTGTGTTTGTGGATGTAGGCAGGTAGTTTTGACTAGAAAGAGTGTTGATGTTGTATTTGTGGATGTAGGCAGGTAGTTTTGACTAGAAAGAGTGTTGATGTTGTATTTGTTGATGTAGGCAAGTTGTGTTGATGTTGTATTTGTGGATGTAGGCTGGTAGTGTTGATGTTGTATTTGTGGATGTAGGCAGGTAGTCTTGATGTTGTATTTGTGGATGTAGGCAGGTAGTTGTGACTAGAGAGAGTGTTGGTGTTGTATTTGTGGATGTAAGCAAGTTGTGGTGACTAGAGAGAGTGTTGGTGTTGTATTTGAGAATGTAGGCAAGTAGTGGTGACTAGAAAGAGTGTTGGTGTTGTATTTGTGGATATAGGGATGTAGTGGTGACTAGAGAGAGTGTTGGTGTTGTATTTGTGGATGTAGGCAGGTAGTGGTGACTAGAGAGAGTGTTGGTGTTGTATTTGTGGATGTAGGCAGGTAGTGTTGATGTTGTATTTGTGGATGTAGGCAGATAGTTGTGACTATAGAGAGTGTTGGTTTTGTAATTGTGGATGTAGGCAAGTAGTGTTGGTGTTTTATTTGTGGATGTAGGCAGGTTGTGGTGACTAGAGAGCGTGTTGGTGTTGTATTTGTGGATGTAGGCAAGTAGTGTTAGTGTTGTATTTGTGGATGTAGGCAGGTAGTGTTGGTGTTGTATTTGTGGATGTAGGCAGGTAGTGGTGACTATAGAGAGTGTTGGTGTTGTATTTGTGGATGTAGGCAAGTAGTGTTGATGTTGTATTTGTGGATGTAGGCAGGTAGTGTTGGTGTTGTATTTGTGGATGTAGGCAGGTAGCGGTGACTAGAGAAAGAGTTGGTTTTGTATTTGTGGATGTAGGCAAGTAGTGTTGGTGTTGTATTTGTGGATGTAGGCAGGTAGTGGTGACTAGATAGAGTGTTGGTGTTGTATTTGTGGATGTAGGCAAGTAGTGTTGGTGTTGTATTTGTGGATGTAGGCAGGTAGCGGTGACTAGAGAGAGTGTTGGTGTTGTATTTGTGGATGTAGGCAAGTAGTGTTGATGTTGTATTTGTGGATATAGGCAGGTAGTGGTGACTAGAGAGAGTGTTGGTGTTGTATTTGTGGATGTAGGCAAGTAGTGTTGATGTTGTATTTGTGGATGTAGGCAAGTAGCAGTGACTAGAGATAGTGTTGGTGTTGTATTTGTGGATGTAGGCAAGTAGCGGTGACTAGAGAGAGTGATGGTGTTGAATTTGTGGATGTAGGCAAGTAGTGGTGACTAGAGAGAGAGTGATGGTGTTGAATTTGTGGATGTAGGCAAGTAGTGGTGACTAGAGAGAGAGTGTTGGTGTTGTATTTGTGGATGTAGGCAAGTATTGGTGACTAGAGAGAGAGTGTTGGTGTTGTATTTGTGGATGTAGGCAGGTAGCGGTGACTAGAGATAGTGTTGGTGTTGTATTTGTGGATGTAGGCAGGTAGCGGTGACTAGAGATAGTGTTGGTGTTGTATTTCTGGATGTGGGCAGGTAGTGTTGATGTGGTATTTGTGGATGTAGGCAGGTAGTGGTGACTAGAGAGAGTGTTGGTGTTGTATTATTGGATGTAGGCAAGTAGTGTTGGTGTTGAATTTGTGGATGTAGGTAGGTAGTGGTGACTAGATAGAGTGTTGGTGTTGAATTTGTGGATGTAGGCAAGTAGTGGTGACTAGAGAGAGAGTTTTGGTGTTGTATTTGTGGATGTAGGCAGGTAGCGGTGACTAGAGATAGTGTTGGTGTTGTATTTGTGGATGTAGGCAGGTAGCGGTGACTAGAGATAGTGTTGGTGTTGTGTTTGTGGATGTAGGCAGGTAGTGGCGATGTTGTATTTGTGAATGTAGGCAAGTAGTGGTGACTAGAGATAGTGTTGGTGTTGTATTTGTGGATGTAGGCAGGTAGCAGTGACTAGAGAGAGTGTTGGTGTTGTGGCTGAAAATTTAGGCAAGTAGTAGTGACTAGACAGTGTTTGTGTTAAGTGTAGATGTAGCCCAATGGTGGTGACTAGAGAGTGTTGGTGTTTTGTGTAGATTTGGCCCAATGGTGGCGACTAAAGAATGGTGTTGGTGTTATGTGTAGATGTAGCCCAATGGTGGTGACTAGAGAGTGTTGGTGTTATGTGTAGATGTAGCCCAATGGTGATGACTAGAGAGTGTTGGTGTTGTGGCTGGGAATGTAGGCAAGTATTAGTGACTAGGGGTATTGTTGGTGTTTTATATGTGGATGAAGGTCAGTGATGTTGACTGGAGATATTGTTTCTTTTGATGTACTGTTGACTAGAGAGATTGCGTTGTTCGAAATACTATTGTAGACAAATAGTGGTGAGTATAGAGAGGTAGTGTTAGTGTCTGTAGACATAGTTAGCTAGTATTTATATTGGTGTGTGGTATTATGATGTAGGTACGTAGTGGTGACTTGAGGTATTGTTGGTCTGGGGCTTCTAGGGTAGTAAGTAGTTGTAACTTGGTGTATTTTTGGATTGGGGCTCCTGGGGTGGTAAGTAGTGGTCTCTTGAGGTATTGTTGGTCTGGGGCTTCTAGGGTAGTAAGTAGTTGTAACTTGGGGTATTGTTGGATTGGGGCTTCTGGGGTAGTAAGTAGTGGTGATTTGAGGTATTGTTGGTCTGGGGCTTCTAGGAAGGTAAGTAGTGGTGATTTGAGGTATTGTTTGATTGGGGCTTCTGGTGTGGTAAGTAGTGGTGACTTGAGGTATTGTTGGTCTGGGACTTCTGAGGTGGTAAGCAGTGGTGACGAGGTGTTGTTGGACTGGGACTTCTGAGGTGGTAAGTAGTGGTGACTTGAGGTTTTGTTGGTATGGGGCTTCTGGGTTGGTAAGTAGTGGTGACTTGTGGTGTTGTTGGTAGGTTGTTTCTGGACGTAAGTAAGTAGTAGTGACTAGATATATTTTCGTAGTTGTGTAACTTGGGTATGCAACGAATGCTGATTAGAGAAAAAGTAGTCTACTGCAACTTAGTTTTACAACTATTATTATCTTCATTATTACCATTGCAAATACTGCTACAATTATTTTAGTTGGTACAAATAAAATTAAAAACTAATACTACTGCATCTATTACAAATAGCATTAGAGCTGATACTGCTGAATTAACATTGTATTTACTACTACTGCACCACCACCACCACTGCTACTATTATGTTTACGGCTACTAATAGCTGTCCATCGTTGTCGATGAGGACCGCCGACATCATCCTTGTCACAGATTTGCCTGTTGGGTGTGGGTGCGCATGTGGCTGAACAGGCCAATGCGAGCACGAAAACATCTGCTACATGTCGGGCACACGAGGTTTGTAGAAGGGGATGGTGTTCCCGCTGCTCGAGATTTCCGCGTCTCGCGTCTGTTCTGGGCTTTCACAACGCGGTCATCTTCACCAGCAGCTACCGATTTGACTGCGATTCTCCAGTCAGATCTGTTTTTCGCAAGACATTCCCAGGTGTCGATGTCTATCTGGCAACTTTTTAGTGAGTCCTTCAGACCGTCTTTAAAACGTTTCTTTGGGCGCCCCCTCTCGCGCCATCCCGCTCTCAGCTCGCCGTAGAGAAGCTTCTTTGGGAGCCGCTCGTCTGACATACGGCCGAGGTGTCCGGCCCATCCTAGTCGTGCTTTTTCTAGCAGTGCATGGATGCTGGGCATGTTAGCCCTCGAAAGAACCTCGATGTCAGTGACACGATCCCGCCATCGGATGTGGAATATTCGCCTCAGGCAACCTATGTGGAAGTGGTTTAACCTCCTTGCATGTCCAGAGTATACAGTCCAGCTTTCGCAAGCGTATAGTAGGGTTGGAATGATGGTTGCACGGTAGACTTTGAGTTTGTTCTTGACGCTGATACCACTACTACTACTATTACAACTGTCACTATTACCACAACATTTATCACAATATCACTTTTGGAAACGTAGTCTGCTGTCTACTTCCCAGTGAATCTTCTGGCTGACACCATCGACAACTTCAGCGAATCAGTAGAGCTTCACCAGGCGACGGACACAAGAAGTGGATGTTGCTCCTGATGAGGAGGATGGGACTCTAGCGCCAGTGGCTGCTGATGGACCAGGTCTGAGCTTCCTGATTGGCGTGATGACATTAGCTGTCCGTGTGTTGATACAAATATTGAGATGTTAGGTTGTCCGTATTGGGAAGGAAGTAGCTGACATGAATGTGGTCTAGACGTGATAATTGGGATGCATCTGGGTCTTTGTGAGTTAGTTTGTGTGTTAGTAAGAAGCGGGCAGAGTAAGAGAATGAGTGTATGTTTTAGTTTGAATGATTTTCTGGGCTATATGAGTGTATGTTATATATTATGAGAGTGTGTATGTCTGTGGGAACATGTATATTAATTTACAAAATGTGTCAATGACTCTGTGAGTGTGTCAATGATTTTGCGAGTGTGTCATTCAGTTGTCAATGTGTAGAATATTATGTTGGTGTTCCACTTCTGTGACGAGTAGCACATGTGATTGTGTAGGTGAGCGAGAGAGAGATAGATAGAGAGAGAAAGAGTTAGTGAGAAAGCTTGAGAACCATTGATTGCGCAAGTGTCAATGACGAAGCATTTAATCACGAGTTAGAGTATGCATATGTGTGTAAGTGGATGCAAAAGTGTGTGTATGTCGTAGCGAGTGTGTTAAGTAACGGCGTGTATGAGCATGTATGTTAACCAGTCATCCATTTAGCTTGTTAACCACTCTTTGTAGCCACGTGGCATTCTGACTGACGTTAGCGATCATGTGGTTCCACAACTTACTAATCCTAGTGACATTTGAAGGTCAGTTCCTAATCCTAGTGATATTTATAGATCAGCTACTAATCCTAGGGAGCCGCGTAGCGCAGTGGTTAGCGCACTGGCTTCGCATCTGAGTGGTCCTGGGTTCATTCCCCAGTTGAGGCGGTAGTGTTTTTTCAGACCGCAATGGCTCCCGAGTCGACCCAGCCTTAAATGGGTACCGGTTCAGTCCGGGAAGTAAAAGCGGCGACGGAGAGGAGATGGCTAGCACCCTCACATAGCCGAGCCTTTGAAATGTGAGATCGCTAACACATAACACCTCTACGGCAGTAATGCTATGGTTTACTTTACTTTACTTACTTTACTAATACTAGTGATATTTATAGATCAGTTACCAATCCTAGTGATATATGAAGGTCAGTTATTAATCCTAGTGATATTTATTAATCAGTTACTAAATCCTAGTGATATTTATAGGTCCGTTACTAATCCTAGGGATATTTATAGATCAGTTACTAATTCTATTGATATTTATTGTACAATTACTAATCCTATTAATATTTATAATTGAGTTATTAATCAGAGTGATAATTATAGTTCAGTTACTAATCCTAGATCTATTTATAGATCAATTACTAATCGTAGTGATACTTATAGGTCAGTTATTAATCCTATTGATATGTATAGGTCAGTTATTAATCCTATTGATATTTATAGGTCAGTTACTAATCCTAGTGATATTGATAGGTCAGTTACTAATCTTTTTCAATGCTCAATTTCACTTTACCGTTCATATGACCATTAATCTGCTGCAGTGACCTTGAAACTATGCCTATTGCATGCATGGCTATCATTTCAAACATGAGACGCCAGTGGTACTGGTACACATGTCCGCTCTTCTAGGCCACTTATTATTTGCCGTGCTGACCTTGCTCTGCTCTTTGAGGCTTCTTTCCACTGTATGTCTTTGCTGTAATCTAAAGTTTCTTGTTGGGAGTTCAAACAGTTACCCTTTCTCTCGAGATGTATTTGTTAGTTACTAGTTCTATGCGTTCCTCAAGTTAGTGTTTATTAGTTCCCTGTTCCAATCCTTTTCTCAAGTCAGTGTTCGTTAGTTCCCTGTTCTTTGCTCACTTAAACCAGTGTTCGTTAGTTCCCTGTTCTTTGCTCACTTAAGCCAGTGTTCGTTAGTTTCCTGTTCTTTGCTTCACTCAAGTCAGTGTTCGTTAGTTCCCTGTTCTTTGCTCACTTAAGTCAGTGTTCGTTAGTTTCCTGTTCTTTGCCTCACTCAAGTCAGTGTTTGATAGTTCCGTGTTCTATTCCCCCTACCACCCCCGCCCCTTCAAGCCAGTGTTTACTAGTTATCTGTTCCATGCCCCAACGCCCCACACTCACCATCAAGCCTTCAAGTCAGTGTTTGTTAGTTCTCTGTCTCATGCCTCCATAAAGTCAGTGTTTGTTAGTTCCCTGTCCCATGCCTCCATAAAGTCAGTGTTTACCAGTTCCCTGTTCCATGCCCCTACCCCTCCCAAGCCTTCAAGTCAGTGCATGTTAGCTCCCTGTCCCATGCCTCCATCAAGCCAGTGTTTGTTAGTTCCCTGTCCCATTCCTCCATCAAGTCAGTGTTTCTTAGTTTCCTGCCTCACTCAAGTCAGTGTTCACTAGTTCCCTGTTCTATTCTTCACTCAAGTCAGTGTTCACTAATTTCCTGTTCTATTCCCCACTCAAGTCAGTGTTCACTACTTTCCTGTTCTATTCCCCACGCAAGTCAGTATTCACTAGTTTCCTGTTTTATTCCTCACTCAAGTCAGTGTTCACTAGTTTCCTGTTCTATTCCTCACTCAAGTCAGTGTTCACTAGTTGCATGTTGTATTCTTCACGCAAGTCAGAGTTCACTAGTTTCCTCTTCTATTCCTCTCTCAAGTCACTGTTTGTTATTACATATGTATATCTCCGTGGCTGCCTTCGTCCGTTCTCAAATAATCGCATATATCTCCATCATAAGCTCTGCGGCCTATCTCAGGCTTGTCTTGTTATCACATAGTTTATCTCCCAGTATGCTCGTGGGAGAGCATTGTTGTCATATCACGTGGAGTCGATTTCTCATACGAAATAAACCGTAGTTGTATCAGTTAGTGAAGATCTGCAGTCTGAATGTGATAGTCTTTGACTCAAATTCATGCTATAATGTTAAGTAATCTATATTCCAATGTTTTCATCTACTTCTGTGCACAGTAACGTTGTTTTTGTTGTAATAGTATGTTACCAAGTAAGTAAAACGAATGCGACATATAATTTTTCTTTGAATAAATAAACCTAATCACTGGCTTCCTCTGCCGCTTCTACCATCAACAGTTGGCCTTGCTAGTAAAGTAGTCAGTTATCTAGAAATTGCCACAAATATATGTCCAACTTTTCACCAAACATTTGAGTAACAATTGAGACGCGGCAATTCTTCGGGTTCAGTGTTTTGTCAGCATTTTTCCAAGAACTTGCAAGAAGAGTACACATGGGGAGAAGCCAAGGAGAAACAACAAGAAATAAGTTTGCCTTTAATATGATAAGAGGCAGATTACAAAATTGATAGTACATTGTCAAAAACCTATCGAGGTACCAAATAAAAACCAAACAAAAATACTTTGACGATCCTGTAGTGATTAAAATAGCCATCAGGCTGAAAAATATACAGAGTAAATATACAAAGGATGCCCTAAATAGAAATTTTATATATATATATAAATATATATATATATATATAAACAAATAAATACATATATATATCATTGTCATTCATCATCATCATTAGTAATGCAGCCCGATATTAAGCAAAAGTACTTGTAGCAGTTAAAAATAAATATGACGGTCAACTGTCAGAAAACATAAAACAATACAAGACATTGAAACCAAGAAGAGAATGTAAGCACTAAGTTACACTTTAAAAACAAGGATACAAAGCAAATAAAACTACTGATAACAGAGTATAGGAAAAATCATATTTTGTTAAGAGACGATTAAGCAGCAAGAGAAAAAAAGAGAGCTATGATCGACCTAATCAAACCAGTTTTTATGACAATGTGCAACAAATTGACAGCGTAAAAGAGCTTGGCGGAGATGGGCAGTCAGATCTTCAGACTCAAAATGAGACCTTGTAGCCTCAAGGCTCTCCATCACAGAATGGGTTTTAGAGGCACCGCCACGTGCGATTGTGGAGCGCCCAAATAAATATTAGAACATATCCTTCAGGACTGACCAACTTATCCAGACCTAAGAGAGGCAGTCTGGCTCGGGGAAGCGGCTATGCTCGAAAGCTGGGGGGGGGGGGGGGGTGGAAACCTGCGAAGACCTGAAACGCACAGTTTCCTTCGTGAACCTTACTGGGCTAGAAGCATAGTATCGGATGATCGAAAAAAAGGTGAAGAAAGAAAAGGAGAAGAAGAAGAAAAAGAAGAGACGGATGATGCACACCATTAGGATACTGCTCAAAACTATGCAATGCAGGAGAGAACCAGGTGTAGAGTAGAAAAGCAAAAACAGAAATTGATAAAACAACAAAATAACAAACTATAATGCTTTATGCAAATGTGAGAAGCATAGTAAATAAAAGAGAAGAATTGGAACTATATGTAGAAGTAGAAAACCAGATATAATAGGATTAACAGAATCATGAACATTTGAAGACATTGCAGATAGTGAACTTGAAATAGAGGGATATACAATGTTAAGGAAAGAGGGTAGTTGGAGACAAGGCTAAGAGAGGTGGCGTTTTATTATACTGTACAAATGCAGTCAATATAACTATCATAGCTGATATATCACCTAACAACAATAAAGAAAGTGTATGAGCAGAAATAGAAAGGGGGGGGGGGACAAGAGAAACAGTAGTTGGATTATGTTACAGATGTCCAGCAAGTCCAAAAGAGGTAGACGAGGAGCTAATTCGTAGCATAGAAAAGGCAAGTACTGGGAAATCATTATTAATGGGGATTTCAGCTTTCCAGAAATAAAATGGGATATGGCAGAAACACTTGTAGAGTCAAAACCTTTTGGCAAGTGCATAACTGACAATTTGTTTATTCAACATGTATAAGCAGCTACAAAAGGCAAAAATACGCTTGATCTAGTTTTTACTACAGAAGATAATATGATTGAAAACGATACCATTGCTGAAGTGTTTGGCTAAGGTGGCCATCAAATCATCGGTTGGGATCGTATAGCAGGGAAAGAAGTAAACATAAAAACGCAAACATACAACTACTCTAAGGCAGATGTTTAGAACATGAAAATGGCAGCGAACCACATAATCTGGAAATATATTGTCGGAAGAACAGATGTTGAACAAGAGTGGAAGAATTTCAAAACAGTTCTAGAAAAGATAAAAGATGAATGTGTTCCATGTAGGGAAGTAAATCCCAAGCATAACAATGGATAATTAGATGTGTAATTAAATGTAGAAGAGCTAAAAATAAAGTACGGAAAAATATATAGATGCAGGTAAATCAAAAGAAATATATTTAAAATATTTGGATAAACAATACATAGATCATAAAGTGAATAAAGCAGCAAAAAAAAATGTAGAAAAATACTTGTTCATGGAATCAAAACTGACAGTAAAAGCTTCTTTTCTTATGTCAGAAATAAACAAAGAACGAAAGACAACGTAGGCCCTCTCATATAAAGCACAGGTAAAATAATAAGTGAGAATAAGGAGGCAGTTATTTTACTCAATCAGTACTTTAGCACAGTCTACACAATGGACGACTGCTCCAAGATCTAACATAAAATACATATTTTCTAAAGAGACATGAATAAAGAGGGATTCAAATCAAGCTATATTACAGAGGAAATGGTTTTTAAAAAAATGGATGGCTTAAAAGTGAATAAATGTCCAGGGCAACATGGTATTCACCCAAAATTGCTGTTTGAAGTTAGAGACCAACTAGCAAAACCATCGGCTATATTATGTTCTCAATCACTTGTAAAAGGGATTGTTCCGCGAGATTGGAAAGTGCAGAAGTAATCCCCTTATTATAAGAAGGCAAAAAATCAGATCCAGCAAATTATAGACCGGCGATTTTAACTAGCATAGTCTGTAAATTGTTAGAGTCAATATTCAAATAAAACATTATTATGCATCTAGACACATGTTTAATCTAATCGGAAATAGTCAGTGTGGGTTTACTTAAAGATATCTTGCTTAACAAATCTATTAGAATTTATGGAGGAGGTTACTAACATGATAGATAAAGGGGAGCCATTGAATGTTGTTTATGTTGATTTTGATAAGGCCTTTGATAGAGTGCCTCATTAAAGATTATTTCGAAAGTTAAAATCACATGGGATAGGTGGGGAAGTTGAATGGATTGAAAATTGATGACTGAAAGAAGGCAGAGAGTGGGCATAAATACGGAGTTCTCTGAGTGGTGTGAAGTAAAGAATAGAGTGCCACAGGGCTCGGTTTTGGGACCAATTTTGTTCTTGTTATATCTAAACGATTTGAACATTGATATGGGATCCATGATTGAAAAATTTGCTGATGACACAAAACTTTGCAGTAGTGTCCCATCTAAAGCAGAAGTGGATATATTGAGGTCGGATTTAGATACAATTCGAGAATGGTCTGTAAGCTGGCAAATGGAGTTTAATGTAGAATAATGTACAGTCATCCCCATGGGTAGATCCAATATGGAACATCATTAGAGCATGGGAGATAACAATATTAACATGATATGGGATCAAGATGCGGAGCAGCGCATGAGCTGCAGTGATCAGCGATCCATAGCTGACTGCTAGCGTTAAGTCCAGCGAACCAGAGCTGCCAAGACCCTTCTACACCTCCACGCGGTGATCCTGGATAACAGGCTGTAGCAGGGCAGACTGACTATGGAGAAGGTATCGAAGAGGGAATGCTAACCCGGTACTCAAAAAATGATTACTGAAGTCGGATGTGTGGGACCGAAAGGTGCAATTATCGCAGTCAAGCTGTAAACTACAACACAACGCATTCCGTTCTCTGGACTACATTCTGCTATTTAAGCCATTTCAGAGCTTGGTAGCGGGAGATTGAGAACGAACGAAGCCAAGACTAGCCAAAATGATATAAACTGAAATGGATTGAGGGGTTATAATACAGCATAACGGTAAAGTGACTGAACAAGTCCATGTAACAGTGAAAAAGGAAAATAGCATAGGAGCAAGGAAGTGATAGTCAAACTGTATAAAGCATTAGTTAGACCTAGATTGGAGTACTGTTTACAGGAGTGTGGTCTTTATCATAGAGGGAATATAAATATGGTGTAAAAGACACAAAAAAAGAGCGATAAAGTTGATAGTGAGATTCCAGAATTACAGATTGAGGAAAGACTCAGAAAAACCGGCCTACAGTGTCTAGAAAAGAGTCGAATTCGAGGTGACTTAATACAGGTTCACAAGATGATCATAGGAACGAAGAAATCAGACATAAGTGTTTTTCAAAATACAACCACCTACAAGAACAAGAGGCCATAGCTACAAATTAACTAAATATTATATATTAGGAAATATTTATTTAGTCAGAGAGGGGAGAATGCTTGGAATGCATTGCCACAGGAAGTAGTGGAGACAAGGACAATTAATGCATTTAAGAATAGATTGGATACACTTACCTTCCAGAGAAAGGAAATGTAAAAGGAACTGGTTGTTTACACACCCTGCAGAGTCTTCTAAACCAGTATAAAAATCATTGGGTTAACGAAGTTCCTGTAGAAGAATATGTATTTCGACGCAGCAGAGAAATAAGAGAAGCAATTTTCTGTAGAGGGATAAAAGCAAAGAAAATATATGAAAATAAAATACATTTATTTATTTGTTTATTATAGATTACAAAAATGCCTTTGGCGTGAGTCCAGCCTGAGTAACTAATTACTTGTCTGGCAAACATATGTAGGAATGGAGAAAAAACCCACCAGAATACTCAGTAACCTGTACTGGGAACAAAACACAAAAGTAATATCTGGCCTTTTAATATCTAATGCCTTCTTTTCTGTTTAAAGTCCACACAAACAATTTGTCGACGAATAGAAAAAATCTCACGCACGCGAATTACGAAATTCAAACTGAAAGCGAACACGAATTACAGAAACTGCTACTCCAATTAAAGACCAAAAGTCCGGTGCATGGATTTTGCATCAACACTAAGAAAATGAAATCTTAAGTAATGAACAAAATAGACTGGAAACCAACTCTACAGACAACAATAGACTTTCATATTAAGTTATTGCCCATTGGGAAGCGATGGTGGAAACAACATCAGACGGTTTTGTCTGAATAATGTGATGTGCGCTGTATGAGGATTATAGTGAGGATGGAGCTGCGCTGGTCATCAATCTCACTCTTATCCCGAGTTACTTTGTATCAGTGGCAAGACTATTGGTCGAGACGACTGGAGGTAACTCAGGATGTAGGCACTCTGGTCTTACCTGCCGTGAGTTCAGGGTTCACTTGAAACTTGCGAGGTTCGATCACCCACTGTTTTCGTTCATCACTGTGAGAGGCGAGTACCTTAACCTCTTGACTACAGCACATACTAGAACATAAAACGAGATTCACATTTCTTGACAATGTAATAACCGATGGTGGCAAACGCGACATATGACCTCATTGATTGTGACCAACCGGAGTCATATAATGACATCCATACCAAAAACTCATCAATATCAAATGAGAGTGATGGTGTGTAATGTAAATTCGTCTTTGCTGTATGGCATAGAAGCGTGCACAATGAACGTACAATTGAAAGTGATAGCCAATCTTGATAAATCATTAGTTAGTCCTAGATTGGAGTACCGTATTGTGTGCAATTGATGGGTCCCTATCGTAGAGGAGATATAAACATGCTGTTAAGGTTCCAAAAAAAGAGCTACAGAACTGATAGTGTGATTCCGAGAATTATAGTTATGCGGGAAGATTAGGAAAAACTCTGAAAAATCGGCTAACAGTGTTTAAAAAAGAGAAGAATTCGATGTGACAATACAGGTTTATAAGATAATCAACAGCAAGTTTAAATTAAACTATAACAATTTATTAAAAATACAGCCGTCTACAAAAACAAAAGGGCAAAGCTACAAGTGAATTAAAGAACAGTCCAGATTAAATAGCAGGAAATACTTTTTAGTCAGCGAGGGGTGAATGCTCGGAATTCATTGCCACTGGAAATAGTGGAGGCGAAATTAATTAATACATTAACAAAATAGATTGAATGGGCATAGGTGTTTTTAGATCAAGTAAATGTAAAAGAAACTGGTTGTGTATAGACTCCGCAAAGTCTTCTAAACCAGTATAAAAATATTAAGTTTAAGTTTAATAATGGAATTGATGTCTTTGAAATGCAGACAAACAGAAGAATGTAGTGCATCTCCTGAGAAGAAAAGAAAACAGATAAGTAAGCGAGAAATGTTTGGTGCAAAGAGAATTGATGTACGAAATCAGAGTCAGGCAGTTAAGATGTATTGGTCACAGCGGCAGGTGTAACACGCTGCAGGACACAATACTGGAAGAAAATGTAGAGAGCAAACGTGTCAAAGGCAAACAGAGCTATAAGTGGGAGAACAACAAGACAAGATGGGCAGGAACCAGCCTGGCAGAGTGTACCACTAAGACAAGAAACAGAACTTTGGAGATCCATTGCAGCCAACCTCCAATATGAAGACAGCACTTGAACTAAATTGAAATTTTAAAGGGATGCATAAATCACTGCATTGTTTTCTGGCGTAAAGCGTTGATGCCTTAAACTTCTTAGGGGTTTAATTTTTTTTCAATCTAAATAGTGACTTGTTCTCGTGCAGATGATCTGATCTTACACAAGAGGCAAGAATAGAATCGCTCTGCCTTATTAAGCCTGTCTTCAACTGAAACAAGATAGATTTTCTGATGAGCTTGCAATGTCGTTGTGTCGGTCCCATTCTTGTTGTTGATGTGGTATGCTTGGTTTCATCTACGTGACACTCACTACTACGGCGATTCAGCTGATGAAGGTAAACGGGGGTCCTCTACGCGTTCGTGTATTCTTGGCTTCATCTACGGGTGGTTCACTACTATGAGGATCACGTCGATCCCCCACCTCGTTAGCCTAGCTGCAATAAAAACAGCTCATTTCCAGGGCGACCTACGTTGGGATGAGATGGAGGTCTTAGTATGTTTTGCCTGACCCTGACTAACATCTCCGACCAGTATGTTTTGCCTGACCGTGACTAACATCTCCGATCAGTATAATTTGCCTGATCAGAGTTAGTCTACTCCTCTCAAACTAACCCTCCCCCCCCCCAACACCACACCTCCACCCCTACCCGTATGTCAAATTAACACAGAACCAATGACGACAAGACCAAGACACCGATTTGACACATGCTTCGTGCATTCAAGTCAAGTTCATGTGCTAATTAGATTGCCTTTGTGTTTTAGTTGATGGCATGTTTGACCAGATCCCGGGAGATAAAGCAGGCCCTTACATAACGATATCAGTACGCTTCTTGAAGAGCATTCTATACATTAGTCGTAACATGAACATTGCTTGTTTGATATGTCGGACAGGTAATGTGTGTTTGGTAAATCATACTGCACATTCATTATCTGTTTATTAAATTGTACACGAATTGTACAATTAAATTGTAGATTAATCGTGTGTTTGATAAATAGCGCAGTACATTATTTGTCTGCTTGACAAATTATGCAGTACATGGATTGTCAGTTTGGTAAATGTTATAGTACAACTATGTTAGATAAATGTTATAGTATCTGGCAAAGATGGCGCCATAACTGGCTGTGAGTCTACATTTCTCTACTGTTTTTTGGATCATTATGGATGCCGCCAGACCTCGGATTTGCCTGGAATTCACACTAGTCGGCGACTTACACTTGTGTTCACGGAAACATGGTGTTGTTTTCTGTCTGGACTTGTTATTTCGTTCTATTTTTGTGATTTCTTCCATCCGTTTATCCTGGTCTGGACGCCGGCTGAATGGCACTACGCTTATACCTGTGCCGTATTTCACGGGTTAGTTCTGCCGGTTCACTTACACGAATTTGGCGTGTGGGAATTTTAGATGCTACTATGATGAGCTGAATACAGCTGGGGAGAGATGCCAGACTCACTCACACGCTGAGTGTTGTCCATACGACCTCTTGTAGTTATCGAAAAGGCACGACAAACTGCGTTAGATGCCATCCCACCTTTCTACCCTGCGGGTTACATGTTTACGGAAAGGCTTCGGTGGTAACCCTGAGGCAAAATCTGCATCCTATGCTATCTCCAGTCGTCTCGATGAATGTCTTGCCACTGGCAAAAGATAGCTTAGGCTCTGTTAGTGAGGTTGACAAAAAGCGCAGTTTCTTCCTCACTTTAATCCAAATCACCGTGCAAGTCACCCAGTTCAGCGGATACAGCAAGAGTTACGACTGTCCACACGGCTGAACAAAGAGAGTGGTCTTCATCACTTGTGATGGACAGCTATGGTACATGGATTGTCAGTTTGGTAAATGTTATAGTACATGAATTGTCTGTTCGGTGAATCGTGCAGTATATAAATGGTCTGCTTAGTAAATCATGCAGTACATTAATTGTCTGCTTGGTAAATGGTACTAGAATTGTCTGTTTGCTAAGTCCTGTAGATATTAAATGTTTTTTTAAAACGTACATGAATCGTAAAGTTCATACTTTATCACATCCTTAAATGACTCATTGAGCTGAATTGGTTGCACCTGGTGGCCTCCATGCGTGTCCTGTCCCTTTCATTGCTGAAAGTGGCCGCTATAGAGCATGAAAACAGTTGTTCCGGCGATGTCACCGAAAGTTTTCTCTAACTTCGCCAGATACCTATTTAGATATGGGTCGACTGGGTGAAGCGGTCATATCATGACAAATCTTACAAAGCACCATATCTGATCACGTCGTGATTTGAAGCTGTCACGTTGGAATTAAAAGCAATAACCAAATTGTCATGTCCCAATGTGCTGTTTATCATGTTGCCTTGCTTCTGCAAACTTGCAAACGTTGTTGTTTCTCCTCAAGTTCACATTTTGACAGGAGAGTCGTCATAAACATAGTTCAACCCTACTTTAGAGTGATTACAACTTACCAGAGAGCGAACCGCAAAGTGAACATAACACCACATTATTTATTTAAAAAAATACTAATTAGATACGCGAAATCTGTATTTAATTATACATTCTAACGAGATACACAAAACCTATATTTAATTACAAATTCTAACGAGATACGTAAAACCTATATTTAATTACAAATTCTAACGAGATACGTGAAACATTATTTAATTACAAAGTAAAAATTATGAAACGAAGAAAAGCCTACTGTAAAGTGACCTGTTCGTATTGAGAACTTTCCGTAAAACGAGATAGATCGCGCACTTGAACTATTTATGTCATTCCACAAAGACGTCAACTGCCTTGACATATGTCTTAGATGTCAGTTAGTGAATGTTTCTGTCTGCCAGTTTGTCATTCCGGATTATAGTGTTTCGTGCACATGTGTATAAGTTTCATGTTTTCACGGCGTAGAAGTAATACTGAAATGGAAGATGCGTGCATCTGTGGAAATCTGGTGTTCATTGCAAAATATTCATGTACCGTGTCTCGCATGTTTGTATATTAAACATGATTTTGTATAAGATGGTGTTTCTGACAATTTGCAACAACTTGTACATGGCTAGGAATTGTCACTTGTGCATTGTAAAATTATATGTTTGTAGTATTCCATATTTTGTACATTTAAACATTGAGCAATGGAAGTGACAGCCAGAACCTTGAGGTAATTTTGTAATAACCACAACAATTGTATGAAGTGGTTCTGTAGTGACCTCGAACATCAACATTGTGTAGAGACGTTGTGACATCATCAAGATGTACATGGCGTCATAACATAGTGTCGACAAACATCAACTTGTTGTGGTCATGTGGGGGAGATAAAACATAACTTGGTTGTGGTAACGTAGTGACCTTAATCATCAACATTTGGTGGCCCTATGATGTCCTCAAAAGTCAAATTTTGTTGTAGTTCTATGATGACCTCAGAGATTAACTTTGTTATGGTCCAGTGATGACCTCAGACATCAACGTTTGGTGTTTCTGTGATGTCTTCAAATGTCAAATTTTGTTGTAGTTCTATGATGACCTCAGAGATAAACTTCGTCATGGTCCAGTGATGACCTCAGACATCAACGTTTGGTGGTCCTGTGATGTCTTCAAATGTCAAATTGTGTTGTAGTTGTAGGATGACCTTAGAGACTAACTTTGTTATGGTCCGGGGATGACCTCAGTCATCAAATTTTTGTAATTGTTCCGTGATGACCTCAAACATCAACTTTTTTTGTAGTTCTATGATGCCCTCAAAGATCAATTTTTGATTTAGTTATTTGAATACCTGAAACAACAACTTTTGTTGCGGTTCTATTATAATCTGAGATCAACTTTGTTGAAATTCAATGATGACTTAACATTAACTTTGTTATAGCTCAATGATAACTTCAAAGATCAACATTCGTTATAATTCTATGATGATCAACTTTCTTATAGTTCTAGGATGAAATCAAATATCAACTTGTGCTATAGTTCTATGATGACCTCAAAGATAAACTTTGTTGCAGGTCTTTGATGACCTCAGATATCAATTTTTAATTGCAGTTCTATGATGACTTTAAACATCAACTTTGTTATAGTTCAACTTTGTTATGGTCTGTGCTAACATCAAACATTCATTTTGATGTGGTCCGGCAGAAGTCGAAAAAACATCGTTTTTGGATCTTGTGGGAATCTCAAACATCAACTTATTGTGATCCTGTGATCTCATCAAATATCAGCTAATTGCAGTCCTTTTTTAAACACCAACATGAACATTTTGTGGTAATAGCAAACTTTTCCATAGTAATATTATAACGTGATGTTTTTGACAACTTTCTGTAAGTGGTTGGGGCTATGTCAGACCAGCTTACAATTGATGATTAGGAAAAGAATGAGGGGGGGGGCGGAGTGGGGTGGAAGAGGAGGTAGTCGTGGTCAATGGTGGCATAGCTAGTTTTTTGAACGGATCGAGTAGCCGAGATATGCATACTGTAGGATCCATTAAATGAAGTGCTCAGACCGAGATATTGTCTTTGCTCCTCTGTTAAGATGGACGACAATTAATTCTTTTTGGTATCTGTGTTTACCCAGCTGTAAATTGGCCACATCCATGTGTAGATTAACGGTCTCCTACTAGAGAGGAGAGGTTAGACCCACTGCACTCCTGTCGTAAATTATGACTGCAGAGGGTTTTGCATGTAGCAGGCACCAGCCTTATGTAAATCAATTTATTACAGAAACCACCACATCGACAGCACATAATGGGAGTTTTACTTACTTCCTGCTGTCAGTAGCAATCTACACTGGTCACCTTATGGTTCGGAAGAAGCGAAATCTAGGAATATGAGCCACCACCCTTCTCTCTCTCTCTCTCTCTCTCTCTCTCTCTCTCTCTCTCTCTCTTTCTCTCTGTCTCTGTCTATCACTTCCGCTTTTTAAAGCTTAACTGAGTGCCCGTTGTCGTTTAGCTACGCCTCTGGAGAAGAAGGGTTTGCTTTTCTCTTCTCCGAAAACTCAAATGAACAAGAAGTTTGGAGAGAAAAGGGTGGGCTGGAACGTGACGTGAGCTAATCCATTGTAACCGCCGTTTGTTTTTACGCAAAATAAAAATGAAAACAATTCCATCCGATCAGGAAGTCTGCAATTTGAAGACGATGCCACGTTAGACAGCAATGACGTCATCGACTGGCCCAGTAGCACGCTGACCTAGATCAGTTCTCTAGACCTGGTCTGCTTGCAGGATAATTGTTGTCTGGGTAAACAAGAGCAGAAGAATACCAGATGCAACAGGTGTCACGTGCTGTCGGCTTGTTGTGTGGCCGCAATCAGTGGCGTTACTCCTGCATATGTATACATGGCACCCATCAGTGACTCCCACAACGGAATTAACCCAGAATGATAGTTGGTGGAAGGGACCATTAGCGTAATATATATATGATCTTTTACGAAAAAGCAACAATAGTTTTGCAAAAGTTGACTCATGAGTGTTGAGCATGAGTTCCCTTCCGCCAGCCCGTGGAAACTATAAGCCACAAAAAGGTCAGCACATATGGACAGGATAGCAAACAGTAGCAGCACATGCTAGCTTCCAAGACAGGAGAAAGGCCTGGCTTTAGACCTAGTGACTGCGCAGAGAAAGCTGGGATCAGCGCTGCTGAATGAAGATTATGTGCTGGAACGGTGGACATTTCAAGAAGGAATTGTTGTGTCTTTGTTGAAGATCTTGTCAGGGAGAGCTGGAATAGTTCGGTCGATTGCATGATGGATTGATTGGTTGACTGACTGCTTGATTGATATGTTCTTTAAATTTTCTCTTACTTTTGCCTCAAGGTCCTATAAACGATGCACTGAAGAACTCAGGAAGAGGCTCAACAAGCGAGTTGTCAACTTTCTTTTTGGAAAGCCACCAGCTCATATTCAATTCTTGTTGAGGACTATAGAGATAAAGCTACAGTTCTACTAGAGAAACTTCACGTGATCTTCACAAAACTCTAGAGAACTGAGACCAACCCGCTAGATCTCAAATTCGTTGATTATACATGTGAGTGAACGTCAAGGAACTCGCTAAACCTGTCACAACCACAGAGAAATATCTCTTCTGTTATTCACAGAAAAAATTGTCGCCAGAATTCTTGTTAATCACCCCATCGCTCATATCTACGAAAGTCTTCTGCCTGAAAATTAGTGTGAATTTCGGAAAGGACGTGGGACATGTAATTTGGTGTTCGCTGCAATCAGCTACAAGAGAAATCACAAGAACAACAGTATGATATGTACGCAGCTTTTGTCAACAAGTGCTTTAGACACGGTCACTAGAAAAGTTCTGTGGAAGAGCATGGCAAAATACGGCTGCTGAAAGAAATGTATCAAAACAGTACATCAACTGGGTAGTGGAATACGGGCTAAGTTCTGGGGAACGGTGAGTTATCGGAGTTCTTCCCCATCACACATGGAACTAATCAAGAGCGTGTGCTTGCACCGACTCTGTTCAGCATCATGTTCTCTCTAAGGTTCATTGATGTTTCAGAGACGGGTACATAAAAATACACACCCGAAATCGCATTAATGTGAACTGGTTTAATTGTAGGAGTTTTCAGGATGCAAAGATAATGTCAAACAACGCATCATCAACAATATTTTGCTTGCTGGAGACTGTGCCGTCGTCACCGGTTCGGAAGCTGATTTGCATAACAGCGTGTAAATACTCTCAGAAGCTTGTTCAAGTGTCCCGCTTGCCATTAAGACGAAGAAGACACAAATTATGCACCAACCAGCTGTTATCCTGACCCAATAATTAAAGTCATTGGTTAGAAAAGGAAAGTTGTGAACGCACATAAATATCACATTATCGAGAAACGTCGCCATTGATGATGAGGTGAACGCTAGGATCTGCACAGTGAATAACACATCTAACACCATTTTTTGGCATCGAAGTGGCCTTTGTCTTCAGACAAAGATGAAAGTGTTCCTCAGTTACGGTGCCTTCTGAGCTGTTGTATGAATTTAAAACGTGAACTGATTATAGGCACCAGGAAAAGATGCTTAATCACATCTACAGTCTATCTTCTTCTTCTTCTTCGTACGCAGTCAGACAGTAACCATTATTTTTTCGAAAAAAGCGGCGGTCATCCTGAGGCTCTCGCCACTGCCATAGAGCTTGTCTTGCAGTTCCACTGGTAATGGCCACATCTGCTCTCTCTGATTTTCGTATGTCGGGCAGTTCTGCAGCAGATGTTCAGCGGTCATTTTACCAGTACCGCACGGGCATTCGTCGGTACAGCCTATCTTCAATTTGTTGAATAGGTGGTACCTCAGTCTGTTGTGGCCAGTGCGAAGTCTGAAGACAACGACCTGCTCTCTTCGGTTCAACTGGTAATAGGCATCGTTTTTGGTGTAACCAGTATGTTCGGTTTCCCATTTGGTCATGTATCTGGCTTTGATAAGCCGTTTTGACTCTTCGTACGTCATACTGGTATCTGTTTGTGGTAGTCTTGCACCTTCTTTTGCCAGTCTGTCTGCCTCCTCGTTGCCTTGGATGTTGCAGTGTGACGGAACCCACTGTACCACTACCCTTTTTGGTGCGGACTGCTGGCACAGTTTGCAGAGTGCTGTTAAGTCATTAAGCTCAGTGTTTTTCTGGCTTTTTAGCGCTGTGACTACGGCGAGAGCATCTGTCAGCAGGACTATATGGCTCTCATTTTCACTGTGTGTCACCATTTCTTCCACTGCCGCCCTCAGTGCCTCTGCCTCCGCTCTGAAATTGCTTGTGTACTTACCAGTAGCGAATGACAGTGTTATTTTTCTGCCATTTGGTAGGTTCAGGAATGCTCCTGCCCCTCCGTTCTGTGTAGTGTTTGTTACAGAACCGTCGGTGTATGCATGGGTCCAGTCCATGCTTGGGTAGCTTTTCGTTATGAAGCTTAGGGTAGTATCTCTCCTTTATTTTTCAGTCTGGCAGTTTTTGTTTGCAATACCTGGTATATTTTCTACCACCTCTGGAAATATATCCTGCCTCCAGGTAGGTTTTCGTACAGTATTGATGGGGTTTGGTGTTGTTAGTGCGTTTATGGGATCTTCGTGCATCTTTGCTTTGGCTATTTCTGCAAAGTTTCTCCGCTTTAGTTTCCCATTTCCCAAATTGTTTAGTCTCTGGTGCATTGGATGGTCAGTCAGTCTTCGGAGTTTCTCTGACTGCAGCTGGGCTCTGCAGTCTCTTCTATCGGTCATGGATTGCAGTTTTGTAATCTTTTCAAGTTCTACAATTGGCGTTGACTTCATGCCACCTGTTATAATTCTCATGGCTTGGTTTTGAAGTTTGTTAACTTTATCGAAGTTCGCCTTCGCTGCTGTTGTCCATGCCGCAATGCCATACTCGAGAACTGGTCTCACTCTTCCAGTATACAGTTTCTTTAGTATGCCTTCGTCTGTTCCCCAGCTTGTGCCAGCAAGTTTCCTCATGATTGCCATTCTTTCTCTGGCTTTCATTCGGTTTCTCTCAATCTGACTTTTCCATGTCATGCGCCGATCAAATGTGACTCCCAGATAGGTTGGGTTGTCGTTTGGCTGCAGGATTTTGCCATTTAGACTTAATTTGGTACTTTGGGGTTTTAATGAAAGCGAGAATATTGTGCATGTGGTTTTCTCCTCGTTTATTTTGACCAGCCATGAGTTCGCCCACTCTTCCAGCGATGTTAGGGCCGTCTGCATCCGATTTCTTGCTATGGTGAGATTCTTTTCAGAGGTCCACATAGCCAGATCGTCTGCAAACATTGAGCTATGGACTCTTCTTGGTATATTCTCTGTAATATCGTTTATATATACCAGGAAGAGTGTGGGTGACAATACTCCCCCTTGGGGTACTCCCTGCTCGAGTGTCACCTTTTTGCTCATCTGCCCTTGTACTTGGACTCTGGCCGTTCTTTGTTTGAGGTAGTGGTTGATCCACTTGTACATCTTCCCACAGACATCACTTCTTCTTAGCTTGACTCTAAGTCCATCCTTCCAGACTTTGTCAAATGCCTTTTCCAGATCCACCAAAACAGCTACTGTGTGTTTCTGTGCCTGGTAGGCATCTTCTATCTCCTGGGCTATGAGGATGACCTGGTCCTCAGTGGATCTGTGCTGTCTAAAGCCGGCTTGCTGTGGAATTAGTATTCGTTTTTCTTCCAGATGCCACATCAGTCTGGTGTTTATCATCCGTACAGTCTATCTGAGTAGGGTGACGAAGATCAGATGGCAGTACCGGGTCCTGGGCACCGCCGTTATACACAGAGCTGGCATTCCTAGTATGAATATTAATCTGATGCAATCAGAAATTCGCTGGACGGATTATGTAGTTTAAATGTCAGACCAATTGCTGCCAACAATACCATGCTAAGGTGAGATGACTGGGTAAACACATTCTTGGTGGCCAAAAGATTCGCTTCAATAACATGCTTAAACTTCACTGAAAGGCACTGGCATAATACGCAACACAGAAAGCTGATGCGCAAAACAAAACTGCTTGAAGCACATCTCTTTTTATAGGTACTGCGTCATGCGAGGCATCCGGGAGAGTGGCAGCTGAGTAATGAAGACAGATTTGAAAGTCCTGTAAGATGCAGCCTTCAGATCAGACGAATACTTCCTAGACACGCTGTCCAAGATCTTCCCAGGTCCATATCGGGCTCCTCATTTAACTTCAAACCCATCGACCGACTGAACTTATTCCAAATGGATTGACAGACATTGATCTTCATCACCCATATTGGACAAACAACAATAACAATAGTTAATTTGAATACAGTACAGACGAATATGGCGTAGTATAAATTCAGTTATTATTAATCAACCAATCATTTGCGAAATGTCTTTGCAGGGAATTGATTTACAAAAAAACTTTAAGTCAATGGTCTTTAGAGTGCCATTTTCCCTGCACATTACTGAAAACCGATGTCCGTCAGGGCTGCGTTCTTGCCCCTGCACTTTTCTACTGCCCTATGGACTGGATCCTCACAGAGTCTTCTGCACACAACCTAGAGGTTCTTGTCGACGAATCTCAGGTAACCGATCTCGTCTACGCTGACGACTTCGTCATACCCGGCTACGATCTCAGGCCCTGGTAGGCACCATAAAGCCACTGGATCGATCAGCTACCCACCTAGGCTTGCACATCTCCTGGACGACGACGAAAATCCTAAACCTCAGCCACTGAGGACGTCGTCTACATCGGCAGCAGACAGTCATCAGACGCATGCAGCAGTCACGACATCACCTGTAGGATTGGCCTAGCGGCTTCATCCATGCACTCACTCCACAGAGTCTGGTCCTAACGAAGCCTCTCCCTGGCATCCAGGCTTCGTATTTACTCCTGCATTGTCCCCATTCTCCGGTATGTCTCCGAGTCGTAGACACTACTACAGCAGGACCTGCAGCGGTTTGAGCCCCTCCACCTGCTCAACCAGAGGCACATCCTCGGGATCATCTGGCATGACATCGTCTCCAACAGTGAAGTAGTTCGACGTACTCAACTTGCAGACATTGTCTCAACGATTGATCGCCGTCGTCTCGCTCTCTTCGGTCACGTGTTCGCCTTTCCCGAGAAGTCACAGCCCACGAGATGCTCTGGCAGGCTATGGGGGTTAGTTACGGGAACAAGCTGTACTCATCCTGGAGACGTCCTCGGGGCCTCCCTCGCAACACCTGGCTAAATGGGATCACCACCTCCCCAACAATACTGCTGGCCTTCTTGTACTCGGTCATCAGTTGAGGTCATGGACACGGTCATTCGACGCGCACTGCTTGCCTAAGCGTACTATTGATTGATTGGCCACTGAAAGGCACTTAAAACGCTGCTGTTCCATTTTACTTCGAATCTGAATCTTTATATGTTTCAATCTTGAAAATGAACGTTCCCATGTAGCATTGGTTACCAACTTGCATATGGATTCTATGAGCGCAATTTTAACATTAGTAAACAGATTTCAAGTTGTCTAAAATTATCGCAATGTTCGTCTAGAATCATGCAATGCTGGAGATTCGTGTGCTAATTTTTAGCGTCACATAATCAAGCTCTTTGTGTTACACATTAACCAGAAGCAAAGGAGGAGAGGATATGAGATCAATGTACATAAATTCAGGACTGTATTACCAAGAACAACAGTAAGAGATCGTACCAGCTGGTTAAAGACGTGACAAGAAAGGACATAACCAAAGTGAGAACAATACAGGACGTGACAGGGATCACCCTGGCTGCAGAGGAAGATGTTATTCGGTGATGGACATAATACTGCTCCCAGTTATATAACGTACAGACAACTAGGGACCCTAGAGTGACATTAATAGAAGTCCCACAAGAAGAAGACGATAATTTGATCATCCTACTTAAAGAAGTAGAGGTGGCGGTAAAGTCTCTCAGGAAGGACAATGCGGCTGATGTAGACAACATACCAGGCGAACTGCTAATACGTGGATGGACTTTGGTTATAGATATTCTCACGAAGATTTGTAGCACAATCTGGCAGATGGGTGAAGGGCCAACAAGTTGAACAAAATCACTGATCACAGCCCTACCTAAAAAGGGTAAACTCCAACAATGGCAACATTACCAAACAATCAGTCTTATCAGCCACCCAGCAACGCTAAAGTTATCTTGAACAGACAGCAACCAAAGGCAGAAAACGTTTTTGCAGAAGAACAAGCCGCTTTCTGGCTGGTCGCAGGACAATTGAACACATTTTTAATTTGCGCCTGCTTAATAAAAAATAACTTCAGCATAGTCAAAATTTATACCAAGTCTTTGTTGACTTTAAAAAAGATCTTGACATGGTCTGGCGTGAGGCGTTGTGGGGAAACTATGCGAAAATATAAGATGGAGTGTCGGCTTACCTACGTCATTGAAATATCGACTCCCATGCCACCAGTGCAGCCTACCTTAATCCGATGACTGTTGAATGGTTCCGTACGTCAAACGGTGTTCTTCTTCTTCTTCTTCTTCGTACGCAGTCAGACAGTAACCATTATTTTTTCGAAAAAAGCGGCGGTCATCCTGAGGCTGTCGACACTGCCATAGAGCTTGTCTTGCAGTTCCACTGGTGATGGCCACATCTGCTCTCTCTGATCCTCGTATGTCGGGCAGTTCTGCAGCAAAGATATATTCTTTCACCGACCCTTTTCAATGTTTTTCTTGAACGTATCATATCCGTAGCTCTGGAGGATCACGTGGGTGCTGTCAGCATAGGTGGTCGTACACACCAATCTCCGGATTGCTGATGACATTAACAGGCTGGCTGGGACGGAGCTAGAACTTGCGAATCTAATCTCAAACTTTGAAAATGTCGCTCCTAGGTTTGGAATGGAAATTAGTGCAGAGAAAAGTCAAATTATGGTCAACTTTCAAGAGGGTATAACGTGTACAAGTGCGAACAAAGGCCAACCATTGCAAATTGTTAAACAGTTTAAATACATGAGAGCAGTGATGGATGCGGACGGTCCAGAACTGAGATTGAGACACGAACAGCGAGGACAATAGCTGCTCTTCCTAAATTAAGGCCGATATGGAAGGACAAAAGCATCAACCTGAAATCCAAGTTGAGTTTAATGTATGCACTTATCACGTCCGTGTACCGTTACGCGTGCGAAACTTGGACTCTGACAGCAGCTCTAGAGCGAAGATTCTGTGCCTGGGAAGTGTAAGAGAGAAGGAAGAGAGAGAGAGAGAGAGGGGGGGGAAGAAAAAGACATGGAAAGACAACATAAGAGCGTGGACGGGAATGTCCATAGCTACAACAAACATCCTGGCACAAAACCGAGGGGAGTGGCGGGAACTGGTCCTACAATGTCCACTTTTGGTGTCCCAATTACCTTTCAGGTTACGGGAATAATAATGATGAATATCCAGATGTTCACCGTTGTGTTTAGCTAGTCAAAACCATTTCTTTTCAATTGATCGAAGATGGCAAACAGGTTGCCATTCCATTGCACTTTTTGCCTGGTCAATGTTCATGGAGTCCAAAACAGTTAAGAAAGATTCCACCTTGAACATTTCCCTTTTGTGTTGAAGTATCTCTTCTTCAAGCTCATTATTCAGCAAAACATCCAACTTGCTTTCGTTCCTGTCTCTTCCTATCGATGTAATCCGATTCTAGACACCTCCCTTCACCTGGCCTTCCGTTCATTTTCACTAAATATATATTCTTTCTTGAAGGTACGTTATCAGAGATTCAAGAAGATTCATGGCTGCAAGTATGTCCACAAGAAGGTTTATGGCCACACATATGTCTACAAGAAGGTTCATGGCTACAGATATGTCTACAATAAGATTCATGGCTACACATATGTTCACAATAAGATTGATGGTTACACATATGTCTACAAGAAGATTCATCGCCGGACATATGTCCACAAGAAGATTCATGGCCACACATGTATCCACAAGAAGATTCATTGCTACAGATATGTTCACGTCTTTGAGCTACATGGTCTTATCTGTCGTCTTTCCTGTTTCGAGAAGGACGTTGCAGAGAAGTGTCAGAATAATCGTTTCCAGGTTCTGCATATCTTTGTTCAATCGGTCTGTCTCTCTCCTCGTGGTTAGTTCCTGATCAGTGCCCGTTGATACAAACTAGAGTGCATGTTTAATTTTCTCCAAACATCCACGCAGAGAATGAAGAGAAGCAAAGTGTGACACCATCTCGTGTCAGGCAGACGCTTAGCTACTACATGAGGTGTTTCTTCTAGATGGCGAAAGAACATTTCATCGATGTGGAAAAGCTGAGAACACTTAATATAGACTCTGAGGAAAGTCACAGAGTTGTGGAGCCTGTAGCCAACACAGCTACATCTCTTCCCACGAAGTTATGCTTAGTACAGTCACACTGACTGTTGGAGAGCGAGAGTCATTATATAGAGAGTTTGGGGTTTTAGACGGTGCAAATCCGTCAGTGTCGTCATGGAAATCTACAACCTTGGGTCACCAAGTTGTTGAAGCGCGAATCGCACAGTGATTTTTTTGCCATTCTTCTCCCTCTCTATCTCTCTCTTTCTCTCTCTCTCTCTCTCTCATCTCTCTGACACACACATACACAAGCACGCACGTATACACACACGCATACACACACAAAATCCAACAAGATGTTTAACAGAAAAAATAACGATATTGTGAGATGCAACACTATTATTGTCGGTGTTACTCTCGGTTTGTGTGAGCGTGCATGTGTGTGCGTATGTGTGTGTGTGTGCGCGTATGTGTGTGCGTATGTATGTGCGTATGTGTGTGTGCGTTTGGCCCCAATACTAGCAAGATCTATTATGGTTGGTGTTATTTCTCGTATTGTGTGTATGTGTGCGTGGGTGCGGAAATGTGTGTATGTGTGCGTGGGTGCGGGAATGTGTGTATGTGTGCGTGGGTGCGGGAATGTGTGTATGTGTGCGCGGGTGCGGGAATGTGTGTATGTGTGCTTGGGTGCGGGAATGTGTATGTGTGCGCGGGTGCGGGAATGTGTGTATGTGTGCGTGGGTGCGGGAATGTGTGTATGTGTGCGTGGGTGCGGGAATGTGTGTATGTGTGTGCGGGTGCGGGAATGTGTATATGTGTGCGCGGGTGCGGGAATGTGTGTATGTGTGCACAAATGCGGGAATGTGTGTATGTGCGTGTGAGTCACAACATTAGCCCATTCTGTTAAGGTTGGTGTTATCTGAGGGAGTTTGTGTGTGTGAATCTGTTTGGCCAATGTTATGGACTTCCTATTACGTTTACTAAAATCTAGTGGAGAGAGAGAGAGAGAGAGAGAGAGAGGGAGAGAGAGAGAGAGGGAGAGAGAGAATGATCGTGTTTTGTGAGAGAGGAAGAGAGAATCAGACGGATCCATGCAGTTGACCTCCTATTACGCTGGATGTTATCTGTCGGAATGTGTAAGAGAAATGGGCCTGGCCCATGCCATGGGCATCCTTTATAGACCAGCCTTTGGGGATACGTCACCATTTGTCACAATTTCTTATACTGAAACATTCGAGGATGTCATTACTTGGACTAGCAATTTTATCATTTTGCTTCAGGAATATCCTCTCACTGCTTACACGTAAAATCTTACAATACCATAAACAATTAGATTGCAGTTCAATTAATCTATAATATCAGAAACATTTTAGAATGATTTAATCACGTATAAAAGGGGATATATACTATTATTCGATTACATTCAGAAACCACAAAGGCTTTTAATGTAACTGAATCCGACCCCTTCCAGCGAGAGAACAAAAAAATTATCTACTTTGCCAAGAGATCTCTCGTGAATATTATAACCTCACTGGGCCCATAATAGCGTTAAGCCCTGAACAATTGCACAGTGTGCCCATGCCTTAAGACGTCGGCACCAACAGAGCTTAACTTTTGAACTTAATACAGAACTCATCTGATTCCATAGAAGCTGAATGACACAAGTCATAGACGGCGGACAGATGGAACTAAATACTCATCAGGCGACTCATTCTAGCTCGTGCTGCTTATTTGCCCATAACTCGTCACGGCAATATATAATAAAGTTACCGCCAAGCTCTACAGCAAATAGCGTTAGACATGTTTATTTAGATGTGACCACATATGACTGGACAGTCCGATCTGAGAATGACAAAGTCTACCACACGGATGGCACATGCGAGCAGCATTTGTAATTGTAATTGAGTCAATTTGATTGTTGTCCTTTCGTGCAGCTCGTTTCTCTTGCGTCTCCGTGAAGGTTCTCTGCTCAACGAACATCATGTAGTATTGCAGTGTGCCATGCTGTGCGGATCGGAGCAAACAGCTCCCAGGCAGCGACATCAATGGAGAAACCATTCAAAGAATCTTTTAGAGTGTCTTTGTGTAGTGTCTTCTGTTTCTTCCCCCACACAAACCCTTCCCCACCCCCTTCCTCGGCAATCGTTGTCCTGTTCTGAGCTAACTATACAATAGCTGTTAAGGAGGTGCTCATCTAACATGCGAACAACATACCCAGTCCATCTGATCTGGGCTGTCTGCAGCAGCGGATGGATGCCAGGGTCTTTCCCTGCTGAGGACTACATCGTTTGGCACTCTATCCTTGCAGATAGTTTTCATGGAAATGATTAAGTTGCCTGACATGCCTGCTACAGACTGTCCATTTTTCGCATGCGTACTGAAGGGTAGTTATCACAACAGCACAATGCACACGCATCATGAAGAGTGACGGTGAAATGGTGGGAAGTTTGAGCGTTCAATCACATCAACAACATCAGAGCCTCGCAATCCTTAGTACCTATCGATCTGCCTGAAGTGCTTTAATGTTGGTTCTACCAAACAGCAAATATTTAAAAGTAATGAAACGTAGAGACACAGACCATAGCTAAGAAATCATATATCGGTGGTCATTCTGGAGTGAACGAAGCTGTCGCGTTTATGCCCATTTGACCTTCACCTTTGGTGACGTCTTTATCTGAGAAGCGTCTTCAATGAAATTCTGAGAATCGTATTTCGCTCGACACTTGTGTTCATGTTTGTTTTCCATCACTGCTTCACTTGCTCGCTGTCCCAGCTTCATGTATTAAGTGACAATCGATTGACAACTTAACACGACGTTTCATACGGAAGTTCGCGTGTACTAGGAACAAGCAAGATTACATGATTACATCTGTTATACAAATCATTTTGTCGGATCTGTTATTTTCTTGATTTTGTCAAGTTATTATATAACAAATGGAATTTGCGTTTATTAGTCTGCAGTAAGTTAATCTTGTGGTAATGTGTGTTGTATGTGGGTGACATGGAAATGGTGGTCTGTGGGAAATTGTTGTGTGTGTGTGTGTGTTTGTGTGTTTGACATGGAAATGGTGGTCTGTAGGAAATGGTTGTGTGTGTGTGTGTGTGTGTGGGTGCCATGGAAATGGTGGTCTGTGGGAAATGGTTGTGTGTGTGTGTATGTGTGTCTGGGATGGTTATCTGTGGTATGTTTGCGTGTCAAATGGATAAGTGTGTGGGATAGTTGTGTGTTGAATAGCAATTTTATATGTGTGGGATGGTTGTGTGTATTTTGGTTGTGTCTGAGATTGTTATGTGCGATATGTGTGTGCGTGTGGGATGGATGTGCGTGTGGGATGGTTGTGTGTGAGGTGGTTATGTGTGAGATAGGTGTGTCTGATGTGGCTGTGTGTGAGGTGGTTGTGTGTAACGGGCGGTTGTATGTGAGGTGGTTGAGTGTGAGGTGGTTATGTGTAAGGGGTGGTTATGTGTGTGAGGCGGTTGTGTCTGAAGTTGCTTTGTGTGTGAGTTGGTTGTGTGGGGGAGGGGGGGGGGGGTGGTTGTGTCTGAGAAGGTTGTGTCTGAGGTGGTTGTTTGTGTCAGGTGGTTATGTGTGTGGGATGGTTGTGTCTGATGTGGTTGTGTGTCTGAGCTGGTTGTGTGCATAAGGTTGTTATGTGTGTGGGGTGGTTGTGTGTGAGGTGGTTATGTAGGTGAGGTGGTTGTGTGTGTGAAGTGGTTATGTGTGTAAGGTGGTTGTGCGTGCGGTTGTTGTCTGTGTGAGGTGGTTGTGTGTGTGAGGGGTTGTGTATGTGGTGGTTGTGTATGAGCTGGTTGTGTGTCAGGTGGTTATGTATCCGGTGGTTGTGTCTGAGGTTAGCTGTGTGTAAGGCGGTTGTGTGTGTGTGGTGGGTATGTGTCCGGTGGTTGTGTCTGAGGTTGGCTGTGTGTAAGGCGGTTGTGTGTGTGGGGTGGTTGAGTGTGAGGTGGTTATGTATCCAGTGGTTGTGTCTGAGGTTGGCTGTTTGTAAGGCGGTTGTGTATGATGTGGTAATGTGTGTGGGGTGGTTGAGTGTGAGGTGGTTACGTCTGAGGTGTCTGTCTGTATGGGTGGTTGTGTGTAAGGTGGTTGTGTGTAAGGTGGTTGTGTGTGCGAGGTGATTGTCTGTGAGATGGTTGTGTGTGTGAGGTGGTTGTGTGTCTTGGGATGGTCGCTATGCTGACTACAGAACGTGGTAGGCCGGCTATCTAACACGACAGGTCAGCACGCTATGCTGACTACAGAACGTGGTAGGTCGGCTACCTAACACAACAGGTCAGCACGCTATGCTGACTACAGAACGTGGTACGTCGGCTACCTAACACAACAGGTCAGCACGCTATGCTGACTACAGAACGTGGTAGGCCGGCTATCTAACACGACAGGTCAGCACGCTATGCTGACTACAGAACGTGGTAGGTCGGCTACCTAACACAACAGGTCAGCACGCTATGCTGACTACAGAACGTGGTACGTCGGCTACCTAACACAACAGGTCAGCACGCTATGCTGACTACAGAATGTGGTAGGTCGGCTATCTAACACAACAGGTCAGCACGCTATGCTGACTACAGAACGTGGTACGTCCGCTACCTAACACAACAGGTCACCACGCTTTGCTCACTGCAGAACACGGTGTTGTTGTTCGTTCATCACGTGTGATGAGGACTTTTCCTTTTTTTTATTTTAGCCAGGCCCTCCAGTCGAGTATTCTGTACTTCAGGGTTGTGGATGGGTGCGGAGATGGCTGACAAGTCCGATTTTTGATCTGCATACTTGCAGGCAGTGAGGGCATGCAAAGTTCGTTTCGCGAGACTGATAGTTCACGGTTTTATCTGGCTTTTCTCTGTTGTTCTGCTGCACTCTTTTAAGAAGCCTCGCGTGACACTGCTCCTCTGCAGAGCGTTGTACGCCAGGCTGTATGGACTTTTGCAGCATCTTCCCATGTTTCGAGGTTTACGCTTTAGATTTTTAAAGAAGTTTTTATTGTGTCATTAAAGCGTTTTTGTGTGTGTGTGTGGCCTCCTTGGGAGCGGTAGCCATTCTGCATCTCGCCATAGAATATTATTTTTGGCAACTGATATTTTGGCATGCGAACCATATGACCCGCCTAGCGAATCTGTGATTGCATCATGATAGTATCAATGCTAGGGATACCAGCTCTCTCAATAACAGCAGTGTCCGGGACCCTGCCTTGCCATTTGACATTCATCACCCTCCTGAGACAAAGTGTGTGAAAGTGATTCAGCTTCTTTGCATTCCGCCTGTATGCAGTCCATATTACACTTGCATAAAGCAACACAGGGACCACCACTGCTTTGGATACTTTCGGCTTCGCCTGCGTCCTGATGATATTTTGATGGCAGACGTTTGAATGTAGTCTGCTTTGGCGATTCTAACGTTCATCTGGGGTAGTTGTCTCGCCGCCGCGACTCAATTGCAACCAGTGTTCGTAAAGCGATCTCAGTCCCGCCAGGCGGAGCGATAGCGCGGGCTTGCGGAAAACGCTCGCCTGCCTTTCCCCGTAGAGCGAATTTGGTGCGGTTTGTTGTGGCGTCTCCTCCACCGAGGTGCGCTCGTCTGGTCCGTATCAGGAAACGTGGTCCGTCCGTGGTGATTTATCTAAGGCTTATAGCAGAGCTCGACAGTACGTCTCGCTGGTGGTCCGACTCTCGAAAAGAGCTTGTGACCGGCAAATGGAAAGCAGGAATCGTTGCCTCAAGGCCCTGCGTTCTCCTCCGGAGAAGGGCAGGCCGGCAGGCCAAATTGTCTCTAGTCCCAGTGAAATTCATCGCCGAGGTCGTTGGGATCCGTTCTGCACAGAGCGCTGCCATCCCTCCTCGAGCGAGCCCGGTCGATCGGTCGTCTGGTGCGTGTGGGAGGCCCCTGTCAGGCGGTCCTAGGTCGACGGAGTGAGGGACGGGTGGAACAACCGTCCGTCCGTCCCGTCAGTCGGTCCCTGCGGCCGTCCCAGTGAGGCTTTTTACACACCCTTCCTCCGCCGACCGGTGTGTGCTGTACGTACGTCTCCGACAGATATCTGGTTGATCCTGCCAGTAGTCATATGCTTGTCTCAAAGATTAAGCCATGCATGTCTAAGTTCACACTGTCTCACGGTCAAACCGCATATGGCTCATTAAATCAGTCGAGGTTCCTTAGATGACACGATCCTACTTGGATAACTGTGGCAATTCTAGAGCTAATACATGCTTACCAAGCTCCGACCCTCGCGGAAAGAGCGCTTTTATTAGTTCTTCTTCTTCGTACGCTGTTTACAGCGATATTTACGTTGCACTGATTTAAATTGTTAGCCAGTGGCTCAGTGCATCCGATTTCAACAGGCGTTTCTGTAGGGTTGCCCTCCTTAGCCTTTGGCTGTCCCCAGCCTAACTGCAAGGCAGCAGTTGTTTTTGGTCAGAGTTGTCTCTCTTGGGAAGTTGTCTTGCAGGACTATCGAGTCTTCCCTACTCGTGTCTATAGCGTTTTGGCAATGATATGATGGACTATGTACTAGTTTGTACTATCCCGGAAGAGAGGCAGTCCAGTGTGACTTTTTCCCAGGATCGTCACGTCCTGCCAGAAACGTAGCATATGCATATGAGTGAGGTATCTTTTTGCTCGCTCTATTTCCTCGGCTCATCTGCAGTGATGGTACGCCTAGCATTCCCCGCCACCCGGGAGCTTGCCACCAGTGTCCGCTGGACTGCATCTCTTCTGCGTCCATTGGAATGACTGATAGCAGACAGATGCAAAGAGTGAGGAAGGAGTGCATTTTACCAGGTGCATTCCTGCGGCTTGATCGGGCCGGGACACAGCCCCAGCCATGTCGTAGCCTCCCATCTTAGCGGTGCTGAGATTTTGGGTGGGATTCTGGCTTAGAGGCGTTCGGCCGTAATCCCTCAGATGGTAGCTTATCAGCCAAGCACGTGGACCAAATGTCAGCGACCTGTGATTCCTCTCGAAATAGTGCATTTGACCAGGTGACAAGCCTAGTCTTGCACGGAGATGTTGTCCGCCTAGGGAGCGGACATGGTCAAGGGTTGAGTCTCAGCAGTTCGCAGTGAGGTAGCTGATCTACTGCTTAGGGAACCCGACCGAGAACTAAGTCTTCTACAAATGATTGCATTCCTCATCGCCGTATGGGGTGAATATCGAGCAGCTTCCCGCCCGCTTTTATCAGCGGACGGCAGAGACCTCATTCTGCGGCTTGACCGGGCGGGGCTGGAGCGTGACCCCGAGGTCCCCACCATGTCGAAGCCTCCCTTTGCATTCGTGCTGGGCTGCTTTTGGGCGGGATTTTTGGCTTAGAGGCGTTCGGCCGTAATCCCTCACCTCGAACCGTTGGCTTATCCGCCTAGTACGTGAACCAAAATGTCTGCGGCTCCTCTCGGGCGTAGCAGGATTACCGTAGCAGAGCATTATTAGTTCAAAACCAATCGTCGTTTCCCCTCGCGGGGTTGCGGCGTCCCCACTGGTGACTCTGGATAACTTTGTGCTGATCGCATGGCCTCATGTGCCGGCGACGCATCTTTCAAATGTCTGCCCTATCAAATGTCGATGGTACGTGACATGCCTACCATGTTTGTAACGGGTAACGGGGAATCAGGGTTCGATTCCGGAGAGGGAGCATGAGAAACGGCTACCACATCCAAGGAAGGCAGCAGGCGCGCAACTTACCCACTCCTGGCACGGGGAGGTAGTGACGAAAAATAACAATACGGGACTCTTTCGAGGCCCCGTAATTGGAATGAGTACACTTTAAACCCTTTAACGAGGATCTATTGGAGGGCAAGTCTGGTGCCAGCAGTCGCGGTAATTCCAGCTCCATTAGCGTATATTAAAGTTGTTGCAGTTAAAAAGCTCGTAGTTGGATCTCAGGCGCAGGCGGGCGGTCCGGCTCGCGCCGGTTTACTGCCCGTTGTCTCCTGCCCTACCGTCTCCCGGCTCTCTGCCACGGGTGCTCTTCGCTGAGCGTCCTGGGTGGCCGGCGCGTTTACTTTGAAAAATTAGAGTGTTTAAATCAGGCCTCGGCTGCCTGAATAATGGTGCATGGAATAATGGAATAGGACCTCGGTTCTATTTTGTTGGTTTTCGGAATTGAAGGTAATGATTAACAGGGACAAACGGGGGCATTCGTATTGCGGCGTTAGAGGTGAAATTCTTGGATCGCCGCAAGACGAGCTACTGCGAAAGCATTTGTCAAGAATTTTTTCATTAATCAAGAACGAAAGTCAGAGGCGCGAAGACGATCAGATACCGTCGTAGTTCTGACCATAAACGATGCCGACTAGCGATCCGCAGGAGTTGCTTCGATGACTCTGCGGGCAGCTTCCGGGAAACCAAAGTGTTTGGGTTCCGGGGGAAGTATGGTTGCAAAGCTGAAACTTAAAGGAATTGACGGAAGGGCACCACCAGGAGTGGAGCCTGCGGCTTAATTTGACTCAACACGGCCAACACTGAAATGATTGACATGCCGAGACCACTTTTCTGGGGTCAAATATGGAACTGGTGCTGGATTTAGACCCTCAGAAATCTGGGGTTATGCCCCCCTGTGGCTCGGTTCGTCTGCATCCATTGCTCTGATAAAGGAATTGACGGAAGAGCACTATCAGGAGTGGAGCCTGAGGCTTAAATTAACTTAACACGCCAATACTGTAGAATGACTGTCAAAAATAGAGCACCTTTGTGGGGTTTAAAAGTGAACATGTGCTGGTATTAGACCCACGGGAGGGGGATGGCGTGGCCTAGTGGTTAAGTGGCACGGCTCACAACCAGAAGGTGCTGGGTTCGATCCCCATCACAGCACCGGCCGTTACCCCGGGGAAGCAAACCCTTAGAAAATGCAGGAGGAAGCAGACCCTTACATAAAATGCATGCTGAAGTCGGATGCACTGGGCCGACAGGCGCAAAATAAAAACCACAGTGTAACGCACACACGCCTTGGGGAATAGATAAATAAGGCGAACGCAAAAAAAAAAACCAAACCCCAAAATGAAAGAGCGCCTGCCACGGTAATCTGGTCTTCACCCTGCAGAAATCGCAGGTTCCAGAAACTTGGCCATTGACAAACTAAAAGCCCTCTATTGATACGGTCTGGCTAATATTGAACGGGTGCTGGAAATAGACCCTCTGAAGGCAGGTCAGTTTTACCCCACTAATGACAGGGCTTTGCTACGGTAATCCTGCTAAGCCCGAGAGGAGCCGCAGACATTTGGTTCACGTACTAGGCGGATAAGCCAACGGTGCGAGGTGAGGGATTACGGCCGAACGCCTCTAAGCCAAAAATCCCGCCCAAAAGCAGCCCAGCACGAAAGCAAAGGGAGGCTTTGACATGGTAGGAACCTGGGGGCTACGCTCCAGCCCCGCCCGGTCAAGTCGCAGAATGAGGTCTCTGCCGTACGCTGATAAAAGCGGGCGGGAAGCTGCTCGATATTCACCCCATACGGCGATGAGGTATGAAATCATTTGTAGAAGACTTAGTTCTCGGTCGGGTACCCTAAGCAGTAGATCAGCTACCTCACTGCGAACTGCTGAGACTCAACCCTTGACCAGGAGATATGTCCGCTCCCTAGGCGGACAACATCTCCGTGCAAGACTAGGCTAGTCACCTGGTCAAATGCACTATTTCGAGAGGAATCACAGGTCGCTGACATTTGGTCCACGTGCTTGGCTGATAAGCTACCATCTGAGGGATTACGGCCGAACGCCTGTAAGCCAGAATCCCGCCCAAAATATCAGCACCGCTGAGATGGGAGGCTACGACATGGCTGGGGCTTGTGTCCCGGCCCAATCGAGCCGCAGGAATGCACCTGGTAAAATGCACTCCTTCCTCGCTCTTTGCATCTGTCTGCTATCAGTCATTCCAATGGACGCAGAAGAGATGCAGACCAGCGGACATTGCACCTCCTGTCCTATGGTGACAAGCTCCCGGGTGGCGGGGAATGCTAGGTGTACCATCACTGCAGATGAGCCGAGAAAATAAAGCGAGCAAAAAAATACCTCACTCATATGCATATGCTACGTTTCTGGCAGGACGTGACGATCCTGGGAAAAAGTCACACTGGACTGCCTCTCTTCCGGGATAGTACAAACTAGTACATAGTCCATCATATCATTGCCAAACGCTATAGACACGAGTAGGGAAGATTCGATAGTCCTGCAAGACAACTTCCCAAGAGAGACAACTGTGACCAAAAACAACTGCTGCCTTGCAGTTAGGCTGGGGACAGCCAAAGGCTAAGGAGGGCAACCCTACAGAAACGCCTGTTGAAATCGGATGCACTGAGCCACTGGCTAACAAATTAAATCAGTGCAACATAAATATCTCTGTAAACAGCGTACGATGAAGAAGAAGAAGAAGATTCTAACGTTCATCTCATCATCCATTACTACATTCTGAGACAGTGTACTACCGAGGTATGTGAATCTATCTATTTATAACTTTCAGTTTTTCACCGTTGATCTTGATGATTGGCTCAGTATACGTTTTGACAGGAGCTGGTTGGTGCATTGTTTCTGTCTTATCTGTGTTGATGGTAAGTCCAAAGTTGAAACGCGCTAAGAAGAAATTATCAACTATTTTCTGCAGATCTGCCCCTGTGACAACGTGCAGGGCACAATTGTCAGCAAAGATGGTGTGTGTCTTGACCTTAGTTTTTGCTTGAGGCCGCCTTAGGTTGAACAGCTGACCATATATATGATATCATGTCGATTCCTATGTCCCCGTCTCTGAAAGCATCAGTCAATATTGCAGAGAACAACATACTGAACAAGGTTGGTGCAAGCACACACCCCTGTTTAACGCCGATTGTTACTGGAAAGGACTTTGAAATAGCAAAATTTTTCCTGAACTCTAGCCTGCATTCCATCATGCAGTTGCCGTACTACGTTGACACATTTTATTGGGCAGCCGTACTTTGTCATGATTTTCTACAGGCCTTCTCTGTTGACCTTATCAAACATCTTTGTCAGATTGAATAAGGCTACATACAGGTCGAAGTGCTGTTCTTGGCATTTCTCTTGTAGCTGTCTGGCAGCAAACACAATATCTGCGGCCCCATATTTTTCCGGAATCCACACTGACTTTCGGGTAGAAGACCTCCATCCAGATGAGCTGTGAGGCGATTGAGAAATATTCTGGCGAATATCTTCTATGCGATGGACAGTAAAGAACAGCCGCGGTGGTTATCGAATGATTGGCGGTTACCTTTCCGTTTATACAGATGTATTATTGAGACATCCTTCAGATCTTGCGGGATGGTTTCACTGTGCCACATCTGTTTGAAGAGCACGTTGAGTTTTACAATTTGTGCTATACCGCCATTTTTGTAGACCTCCACAGGATATTTTAGTTCCGGTCGAGCGCCGAACTGGCCGCTGACACGTCAGCTTCGGATATTTTGTGTGATATTAGATCTTCTTCCGAAAAAGAACACGGTAGGTCAGCTACGTAACACAACAGGTAAGCAATAGTGCAGGATATGCTGGCTATAGGGCACTGTAGCACGACTTTAGGACACAGAATGCTGGCTATAGGGTACTCTAGGCTAACTACAAGACATTCCAGGCTGGCTATATGCTACGCTTGGCTAACTACAGGTCATTCCAGACTGGTTACAATATACACTAGCTTCGTTAGAAGATACGCTAGGATGGCTACAGGACACGCTGGACTAGCTGCATGGCATGATATTCTGCTACATGGCATGGTAGAATGCTTATAATACATGATAGACCGGCTTCAAAACACGCCAGGCTGGATAAAAAGCTCGGTTGACTGGCTACAGAGCACGCTAGACTAACTACAGAACACTGTAGATTGGCTACAATATATGCTAGTCTTGCGACAAGACACGCTACCATGGCTACATGACAAGCTGGACTGGCTACGTGACATGGTAGGCCAACTACAAGACGCGCTAGGATGGCTGCATGACATGGTATCCTTCTACATGGCATGGTTAATTGTCTACAAGATATGGTAGACCGGCTGAAAAGCACGCTAGGATGGCTACATGACTCGATGGACTGACTGCGTGACATGGTAGGCCAACTATAAGATGCACTAGGATGGCTACATGACACGGTATCCTGCTACAGGGCATGGTTCATTGTCTACAAGATATGGTAGACTGGCTGGAAAGCACTCTAGGGTGGCTACATGACTCGATGGACTCACTACGTGACATGGTAGCTCGACTACAAGATAGGATGGCTACTGGAAACGCTAGGGTGGCTACAGAACACGGTATACTGCTATAGGGCATGGTTGATTGTCTACACGATATGGTAGACCGGCTGTACAACACGCTAGGCTGAATACACGACACAGTAGACTGACTACAGGACACAGTGTGCTGGCTCTAGGACATGGTAGGCTGGATGTAGGACACGGTAGGCTGGCTGTAGGACATGGTAGGCTGGTTGTAGGACATGGTAGGGTGGATGTAGGACATGGTAGGCTGGCTGTAGGACATGGTAGGCTGGCTGTAGGACACGGTAGGCTGGATGTAGGACACGGTAGGCTGGCTGTAGGACATGGTAGGTTGATTACAGGACATAATCAGCCCACTACAAGACACAGTAAGCTGGTTTCAGAACTTAGCTTTGCTGGCGACGTGTGTGGGAACACCCACGCTCACTTCCTACACCTTGCTCCCGACAACCCGACATGAAAAATAGAACTGGCTCTTTTTCAAAGCTACTACTATTTACGTTTTTTAAACGACTTGGGGTGTTTCGCATAAACTGAATTACGTTTCAAGAAAGCCTGTGTCAGTCGCGTGCCTACACCTGATGGAGTACTAAAGGGCACATTCCATGGTGTGACCCACGTATAATATCAAGCATGTTCGCAATAAGTCACATCGTTAAGTAACAATGTAAAACTGACGTGTTGATTGTCCCAACTACCGATCCATTAGAACGATTGTCTCCCTTAAATGTTTCACCAAATATGAAAGAAGTATCATGGATGGAAACTTGTCAGTCATTCTCACGCGAGACTAGACCTGGTACATTGGAGTATTAAGCATTGCATCCAAATTGGTAGTGCTTGTCTGTAGGTAGAACTTTTAAATTCTACCAAACTGTCCTTTCACTAATCTGGTCCTTCTTGCCTAGGCTCTGTGTAAGTGGTTGAACTTTACAATAACATAACGCGTTCTGGTTCATAATATTGGACTGAACATTCATAAACAATATCCAGCAAATCGATATAACAATGAATTCTATTCGAGGGACACTCAGAAAGCAATGCACCACATCGTTTTTATCAGGTAATAATGAAAATACAAGCATGAAATTTGTGTACACTTCCATTATGGTATGTGTCGATTGTGTGTACCAAATTGCACCGCATTCTGCCAAATAATACGACTGCACCAAATCGTTGAAATGAAGCATGTTAGCAACTTGTGTTATAAGCAGCGAATTGTGATACAATTTCTTGTTGCAGAGAAGGAAACGGCTGTAAACATTCACAAACCGTTTATATGATGTGTACGGAAGTTTTGTAATCGACAGGAGTATATTTAGTCACTGGGTTAAAAGAATCAAAGAATCAGGAAATATAGATACGGAGCTGCTTCATCGGCCGCGGAGTGGGCGTCCTGTCACAGCCTCGAACACAAAAATATTGAAATGCGCCGAGGGCATTGTTCTTACTGATAGGCGAATCACTACTGAACAACTGTCCTTACAGCTGTCAATCAGCAGAATAGGGTGACTCAAAGAAACTGGTGACTGTTGTCGGCTGAATGAATCGCAAACCATCGTTCAGACAATAACCATTTTCTTCTTTCATTATAATGGTCTTCACATTTCATCCAGAATTGAGTGTCAATGTCTGTGAGGGCATCATATGCATTTTCTGAACATCTCAGTTTGAAGGTTTTGTTTACACATGTTTTCTCACATTTTCCCAATATAACTCTTTAGGATTCAAGTGTGAATCGTACAGTGACAATCTTAAACACCTATGACTTTGTTCCTGAAACGTTGTCAACGGGAAACGTCTTTGTCCTGAGTGTATTTTTTACAAGTGACAAAAATTCCCATTTGATATGCATTTCTGTGAATTGAATGTGCTCCTCTGTAAGCAAACGTCTGTTCGTGTTCTTATTTCTTGCTCATTTATCGGGATGTTATCTTTCAGTGCCACTGCAATACGATAGGGCGCATTGTCCATTGCCAGAAAGGAGAGGTTATCTAATGACGGAAGTACAATTTTCTCAATTCATTCTTCTTCTTCTTCTTCATCGTACGCTGTTTACAGCAATATTTACGTTGCTCTGTTTTATTTTGTTAAGCCTGTGGCTCAGTGCATCCGATTTCAACAGGCGTTTCTGTAGAGATGCCCTCCTTAGCCTTTGACTATCCCCATCCTATCTGCCAGTCAGCAGTTGTTTTTGGTCACAGTTGTCTCTCTTAGGGAAGTTGTTTTGCAGGACTAACGAGTCTTCCCCATTGTGTCTATAGGGTTTGGCAATTATATGAAATGATGGACTATGTACTAGTTTGTACTATCCCGGAAGAGAGGCAGTCCAATGTGACTGTGTCTCAGGATCGTCACGTCCTGCCAGAAACGTAGCATATGCATGTGAGAGTGGTATCTCTTTGCTTCCTTTATTTTCTCGGCTCATCTGCAGTGATGGCACGCCTAGCATTCCTCGCCACCTGGGACGTTGTCACAATAGGGCAGAGGTGCAATGTCCGCTGGACTGCCTCTCTTCTGCGTCCATTGGGATGGCTGATAGTAGACAGAGGTAAAGAGCGAGGCAGGAGTGCATTTGGCCAGGTGCATTTCTGCGGCTCGTCCGGGCCGGGCTGAGACGAGAGCCCCAAGTCCCAACCATATTGTGGCCTCCCATCACAGCGGTGCTGAGATTTAAGGGAGTGGGGGGATTCTGGCTTAGAGGCGTTCGGCCGTAGTCCCTCAGGTGGTAGCTTCGCACCATTGGCTTATCAGCCAAGCACGTGGACCAAATGTCAGCGACCTGCGATTCCTCTCGAAGGAGTGCATTTAACCAGGGGAAAAGCCTGGTAATGGCACGGAGATGTTGTTCGCCTGGTGTGCGGACATATCTCATGATCAAGGGTTGCGTCTCAACAGTTCGCAGTCTCAATTAATTCAACTATAAATATTTGTACTTTCATCTTTGAATGATAGTCCCAATTGGCACTATACTTTGAAACAAGTGTTCATCATTCTTTAACAGATCATTATGTCTGCTATCTACATGGGGACCAGTCACTGTTCTTCACTTCTTCTTTTGTCCTACTGCTCTTGCCTTCGGGCAAATGGTATATCTGTTCTTCACCTCTTGGCACTATTGATTGGTTGGTTGGTTATTGAGCCAGCGGCCTATGGGCCCTGCCTTTTGGCACAATTCACTTTAGAGTTCCGTTTGCAGATTGCCATACCTTTTCATGAATGCCTATATTCACATTTCAACTTTATACACAATATAGTATTTCTTTACACGTTACTATAATTTCTAGTGAATATTTACTTCTAAAACCTACTAGATGAGGCTTGTCATAAATTATATTTCCACAGCTTGTATACTATTGAATATAATGCCAGCACCCCTTACATCTTTAATAATTGTTGTTTTACAGATATTAATGTTTTTCTTTTTCAATACAATTTTCTATTTCCTTTTGGGACAATGCTTCTTTAAAATCCAGCATTCTATAAATTTCTCGTTTAATAATATCTTTGCCAAAGCTACCAACTTTCATTTTCTTCCTAGTCTCCGCTGCCATTTGTAGAAAGACTCTCATGTCCAACTGTCCAGCATGAGAATGAAATGTAATGAAGCGAAATAATAAACAGACAACTTCTGTTAGACATTTACAAATTGTAATGAGTTATGACAACAACAAAGTACCATATATTTGTGACTGATCTCGATATTTTCACTGCAGTATTAGTGAGCGTTTACAGTTTTCAGTAATAACACGTGCAATGTATAGTCCAATAAATTACCTTTCATTACACGTGGGTTACTGTAAAACACGTAAAGTGCATAAAAGCGAATGAAAAATTGTATTTATCCCAAATAAGCATACATTCATTCTTATTTTTTCGTTTAACTGGAAAAAATGTGGCATAACGTTTTTCTTACAATAACTATAAATATTAATTTTAAATCTTACAATTACTGCGATATTTTTTGTTTATAAACGGTGCGTATTTCTGAACACACTATAAGTTGTTTTGTCTCACTTTTCTACTTTTTTTCCCCCAAAGACAATTATTGACATTCCCATTCTATCTCTAAAATATAGTTCTAATTCATTCTTATTGTTATTAGTGTCACTGTTGTTATTGCTGTGCTAGAACTGCTGAGATAATTGTTCTTTTTTGAAGACAATACCAACATGTCTCATGCGTTCTCCGGTACATCTGATTCTGTCTCGCGCTGCAATCAGAAGGACTGTTATAGTGTAAGTTTCCCTAGAACTAAACAAGTTAAAATATTCTCTGCATTATTCTCAATTCATGGGGGCGGGGTTCGTAGATAGGTCCACAAATGTGCTGGGCTAATATAATATGTTCTGGTGTGGACTCTCCCAAGGAATTGTAACGGCCTGCACTGAGCTACCTTCCACCTGTCCAGCAAAGTCTTTCAATCAAATAGGATCTTCCTTTCATGGAAATGTCCGTATTAAGACAGGCTTAATGTTCAATGCCGGATACCCAAAACCTTTCACCACATGGGGGAATCCGTTTCGCGGTGCTCTCTAATGCTGTTACTTTATCTAAGAGAGCCAGCTTTTGGCAATACGATGGTTCCAAGATTGACTTTAAGATGGATGCACCACTTTAGGTGCTTGAGGTGATTAGTTATTTGTGTATCCTTGAAATGGTGCAACGGACTTATGATTATTTTTTGTAACTCTTTTCGTCTTTTTTTCTTGGTCTCCCTCATCATCATCCTCTTTTTGAATTCGTGGTCAATGCATGGCAAACTGATCAGTGCCTACCACGTCTAGTTACGGCCTTAAGAGCGGCTACAAACTCGCGCCTCTTCATCAGGTATGACACTATTGTTCGTGTGGTGCACCAGCTCTGGTTTATGATTTCCATTTCGGCTTCTATGGTTCTTCGTCAAGTTGTCCTAGGTCAGCCTATCTTTCGCATTCCCTTTGGAGCCCATACTATGGCGGTTCTGGTAACGGTGTCAGATTGTTTTATTTGAATATGACTGACCCAGTTTCAATGACCGTCCGTTTTTATGATATACATGTCTTCTTGATTATTCCGGACAAGTAGTTCTCCGTTGGCGATGTATCTGTTCTTAGACAGGTTGTGTAGAGAGGTGATAATCTGGCTATTTCTTTTCCAGTTAATTTCTAACACTCCGCAATATGCAGAAGCACATAAAGAGGCAACTCATGTTTATCCGTGTTGCATCCCTTTGATCCAGCGTAATCGCGTTATACATCTGAAGTTCCTTCAAGACGGTTGGTCGCATCAATTTCCATTTTTATCTCTAACTAATCTATCTATAATGGCTGCTGTTGTTTGACTTTCTGAACCTATTTGTAAAAATATTCTGTGTAGCATCATGATGAAGTGTCCCCGGTGGTGATTTACGTGGCTGTATGTATAATAGCGATGATTTTAGTCATTATCATGGTTGTGGTGATTGTGCTGGCAGTGATGATGAAGAAGATGATAATGGTCAACGATATAATAGATGTGTAAATGATACCATTTTTGATGAAGGAGATGATAATAATGAAGATGATGCTATTGATAATGAAGGAGATAATAAAGTGATGATGGTGCTATTAATGAGGAAATAGTTAATAATGATGAAGATTAATTTAATGGGCGCAGCGCTTCCGATATGTCATAGCGGATCGTACTGCGTTCGCTATGCACGATCTCCAACGTGTGTGGAATAATGGCAAGATCTCCCTTGGAACAAAAATCTTCATCTACCAGTCCTTCGTGGTCACAGTCCTGCTTTACGGCTCCGAAACCTGGACATTGCTGAAACATGACAGCGGCGTATCCTGGACATCCGATGACTACATCCACGACGTGGAGGTCTCTGCTAAAACAGGCCTCCACCCAATCTCAGAAACACTTGACCATCGGCGAGTTTCTTTGTTCGGTCATGTTGTACGACTGGACCAGGAAACCCCTGCCCACAAGATACTACACAAGTTGTTCCTCAGCGCCAAAAGTCTTCTCCAGACTGGCTGAGGCGCAGAAGAGGTTTTCGATGAACAGTATGGCTCCATCAAGTAGCAACCTCATCCTCCGCTCTGGACGAGTCCTGGAACCACGCTACAGCTGTGGGTCATGGATGTGGCCTACCGAGGAAGTGGGCCTAAGCAATCAGTCCAGTCTTCACTGATCTCGTTTACGCGGACGACATTGTCCTATTCGGCACAGACAAATCTGCGATGCAGCGTTCTCTGGAAATGAAAGACAGTGAAACGCATTCCCAGGCCTGTCTATATCCTGAACCAAGACCAAATTTCAGAATCTCATTTCTGACACAGCACCCCAGGGTATTGAAACTCAAGGTCACACTGCGTAGGGCACTAACGAATTCATCTATCTCGGTAGCATGATATCATCCAATGTTGGGGCAACGGTCCATATATGTCAAGGCGGACCGGACTTGCTGTGTCCGCTATGCACGACCTCAGACGTGTGTGGAGTAAAGGCACGATTTCCCTTGGGACAAAAATCCGCATCTACCAGTCTTGCGGTGTCCCAGTCCTGCTTTACGGCTCCGAAACCTGGACATTGCTGAAACATGACATGTCGAGACTGAAAGCCTTTCATCCGATGGCATGACTACATACGCAACGTAGAGGTCTCTGCTAAAACAGGCATCCAATAAATCTCAGACTACATTATAACTTGTGTAAAATAATGTCATAATTGTTATTAAAGTATCCTGAATTATCTTTCAGGTCCTAACTTTCAATCTAGGAGAAGGTCTACATCTTCTTGTCTGATGGAACTAACTTTCAAACTAGGAGAAGAATTGAATCTTCTTGTCTGATGGAACTAACTTTCAAAGTAGGAGAAGAATTGAATCTTCTTGTCTGATGGAACTAACTTTCAAACTAGGAGAAGAGCTACATCTTCTTGTCTGATGGAACTAACTTTCAAACTAGGAGAAGAATTGAATCTTCTTCTCTGATGGAACTAACTTTCAAACTAGGAGAAGAGCTACATCTTCTTCTCTGATGGAACTAACTTTCAAACTAGGAGAAGAATTGCATCTTCTTCTCTGATGAAACTAACTTTCAAGCTAGGAGAAGAGCTATATCCTCTTGTCTTCTTTTCTTCTTCTTCGCTCATCCTCAGATCAAGGTTCCAGTTTCTCTTACAAAGAACACCGTTGTTTGTAAGACTGTTTCATCTCCATACAGCTTTTGTCTCATATCTGTCTCACGAGGCCAGTATTGTTCTCTCTTTCCTTCGTGAGCGTGCAGCTTTACAGGATGTGTTCCACGATCATGATATGGGCACATGGGCACCTGTCATCTGTCCCAATCCTCATTTTTTCTTTGTGAAGATGACCCTTGAGTCTGTTATTCCCAGTTCTCAGTCTGAAGATGATGACTTGCTCTTCTCTAGTTAAGTTATAGAAGCTGTCTTCTTTTCGGAAGTCGGGGTGTTGATCAGCCCATTTTACCCTGAGGTTAGCTTTAATTATGGTCTTGGCCTCATTATATGGGATACTCAGGTCTGTTTGTGGTCCTCCCCTCTTTGCTAGTTTGTCGGCAGCTTCATTGCCTTCAATATTGCAGTGAGATAGGATCCACTGTATGACCTAGCTTAGGTGTTCTGCTGAGAGCTGTGTCAGCGAGAACATACATTGCTCGAGATCTTCATCTTTGTGTTGTTTTAGCGCTGTTAATACTGACGCGGCATCAGGCAGGAATACTATGTTTTCTTGGTGGATATCTTTATCTTCGATTACAAACTTAGCTGCGGCCTTCAGTGCCTCTGCTTCTGCACGGAAAGTATTGGAAAATGTTCCCGTTGTTAATACTCGAGTTTTTTCTTCTCCATTCCGTAGTCTGTAATAGACCCTTCCACCTCCATTGGATGTGGCTTTGTTAGTTGAGCCATCTGTATATACGTGTGTCCATGTTTCTGGTGGGTATACTCTCCTAAGATATTCTTCTGTGATAAATTTCCTTTCTAAATCTGAGTTCCCTTTTTCCCTCTATGGTTTCTACCATCTCAGGCGACTTGGCTTTTTTCGATGGTGGGATTTAGAATGTTTGTTTTAGATCTCTAACCACTGCCTGGCTTATGATTTGGTCTGCTCTTGCAAGTTCTTTTGTTTTTTATATGAAGTGGTCTCTCTATAATCTCCCTCTTCCCATGCGATTTATCCTGTCACATATTTGGTGATCAGGCATTCGTTTGAACTTCTTCCCCTGCTGGAGTGTTTTTTGGCCTCT